>JAAGEH010000018.1:47922685-47962608 GCA_011751065.1 Lasiurus cinereus
AGAGAGAGAGAGAGAGAGAGAGAGAGAGAGAGAACTGACCAACTGACCACCTTAGAGCAAGAATTACTATACCAATTTTACAAACACAGAAGCTAAGGCAGGGAACAGACTACCCATTGGAGTCACACAACCAGTTAGTAATAGGAACAGGAATAAAACCCAGGTTTCTACTTCCTTATTCCATTTAGTGTGAAACAAATGAGCGACTTAATGGCAGTAAGTCAATGAATAAAATACCTTTCAATTAGTCCTACAAGGACATTAAATATTCAGTAAGTTGTCCTTTTATTCCTCCTTTCTTTCCTTGACTGATAAACTAATGGACTTTTAAGGGTAAGTTGAATACCCTGATATTCCATGATCTTTAACCCCTTCTTCCCAGATGTATACAAAGGTTGCTTACACACAAGCAACTCCTTAAGGGCAAGAATCATGTCTGAACATGTTTTCAAGTCCAAATAGAACCTAACAAAAGTAGGCCGTGTTCAACGAGTGTGTAACATTCTCCATTTCAGTTAACTCTCTTCCTTTCCATCCCATATCTCCAGATTAAAGTGCTGATGACCAAATTCCCACAGGGTGGGAGGTACAGAAATTCCATGTACAGGTCTGGAAAATATGGTCATATACACAAACCTCCAAATTATCAAGAGTCACCTGGATTTCAAAGATCAGTAATCCTAGAAGCTTTGTAATCCAGCCAGTTGAGGGACTTTTCTATCAGATTGTATGGGTTGCATCAAACAAGGAATTTCTCTCAGAAGCTTAAGCTTTTCCTTAGAAAAAAAGTCTGGTTAACAAATCTCTTTGTCTGCCGAGCAAATGTGACCTGAAGATCATTGTACATTCAGTAAGTCGTGTATTCAGAATTAAAAAAAAAAAATGTCTTTGGAGTGATGCTGAATGACCTGTGCTCTAATGTAAATTTAAGTGGTTTTATCTTTCAGCAGGTGATCTTCCTCATCTAATTGTCTTCACTCAGTTTTAAAAAATGTTTGAGTATGCCAGCAACATGTGACCTAATAAGCTAAAGTACTACCTGGCAAAAGAATGGCTTAACATGTTTGAAAAGGCGTGATTAAGGTTGCTGGGGCCCACACTCCTCTCTGATCGCAGAACTAAGAAGCCATGAAGAATAGCTTCCACCTACCCTGGGCATCAGCCAAGTGGAAAAGCAGACCCAGAAACCCAGCTGTGTGCAGCATAACACAGGCCACATTGGCTCCATTAAGCACCCCTATATTAAAGAACAAAGGCACAAGAGTGCAAGAGTTTCATCCCTCCCTAGAGCAGAGCCCAGGCCTCTGAGACACCTTCCCTGCCCCACTTTCTCTCCCCCTAAGCTTTTTCCCTGAATTTCTCTTGGTAAGAGAACAGTGCGCCTTATCTGATTCTCCTTCTCTGAGAGAACAAGGGAAAAGTTCATCTTTGTACTCTCAGACTCTGGTAAACATTAAATATTCAGTAGGTTGTCTTTCTTGTCTTATTTTCTTTTATTGACTGATAAACTAAATGACTTACATGTGAAAACCTATGATCATGGACACATCTTGCTTCAATGTAATTTCTATTCATCCTACCATTGGGTAAAATTTACATACAGAAATCCATAGATCTTAACTATAAAATTCAATGTGTTTTTATTAATTTATACATTCATGTAACCACCATCCTCAATCAAGATATAGAATATTTCCTTTTTCCTAGCAAGTATCCTTTCATTCATTTTCCACCCCTTTTAGGTAATACTGCTCTGATTTCCATTTCCATTGGTTAGCTTTGCCTGTTCTTGAACTTCCAGTTCATTCCACTTCCTATAGGCAATCTGTCTTGAATTTTTCTTACCACAGAGTAGTGTAGCCTGTTCTTGAAATGGAGTCATACAATACTCAGCCTTATGTGTCTGCATTCCTTTACTCAGATGTTCTTTGATATTCATCCACATTGATCCATGAAACAGTCATTTGTCTTTTCTTGCTCAGTATAATGCCATTGTATAAATATATTATGATTCATTTATTCATTATCTTTTTTAAGATTATTTGGGTCATTTCCAATTTGTGAGTAAGAGTGCAATGAACATTCTGGAAAAGTTTCTTTGTACACCTATGTTTTTAGTGCTCTTGAGTACATGCCTAAGAGTAGAATTACTAAGTCATATGGTAGATCTGTGTTTAACTTCATAAGAAACCACAAAGTTTTCCAAAGTGGTCATGCCATTTTCCACCCTCACCATAGTGTGTGAGAATTAAAGTTGTTCCATATCCTTGTTAGCATTTGGTATTCTCAGTCTTTTTAATGTTAGCCATTCTCATGAGGGTGAAATGACATCTCACTGTGGTTTTAATGTGCATTTCTCTGATATCTAGTGATATCTCTTCATGTCCTTATTGGCTATTAGTTTAACTTCTTTTGTGAAGTGTCTGTGTGAGTCCTTTGCCCATTTTAAAAGTTCTGTTGTTTTTGTTTTTGTTTTTAGTTGTAGAAGACTGGTAATATATTCTGAATACAGGGCCTTTGCCAGATATATGCATCATAAAACACTCTTTCTTGAGTTTTGTAATATATTCTGATTTTTTAGCAGATATATGTGCTTCAAACATTTTCTCTTGATCTGTGACTTGTATTTTCATTTCCTTAATGAGCAGAAGCTTTAAATTTCAGTTAAGTTCAATTTATTAACTTTTCTCTTTATGTTTATTGCTTTTTATATCCTCTCTATAAAATAATTGCCAAACCTCAACTCACAAAGATATTATCTTATGCCTTCTTCTAGAACCATGCTAGTCTTAGAACCTACTAACCACAGGTGACTATTTAAATTTGAATTAAGAAAAATGTAAAACTTGATTACTCAGTAAGCTTACTCATATATCAGCTGCTCAATAACCACATGTGGCAAGTGGCTACCAATTGGACAGCACAGAGAACATTTCCATCCTCACAGAAAGTTTTCCTGTTCTAGGAGCTTTTACTTTGGTTATAGGATCTATGTTGAGAAAGGGGTCAAGGTTCATTCTTTTCCTTATGTTTATTTCATTGTTCCAACACTGTCATCCAACATATTTTCCTTTCAATTAATCTCATTTGAAAGGAAATGAGATTATATACTCATTATATCCTAGTAACAAACAATAAGAAAAATGAAAAAATAATTCCACTCATAATAGCATCAAAAATACAATATTTAGGAATAAATTTAACAAAGAATGTGTAAGTCCTGTAAAGTGAACATTTCAAAGCACTGTAAAGGGAATTAAAGGAGATTGGGAGAGTCCAGGTGGAAAGTCTTCTAACCATATAACTACAGACATTAACTAATAGAGCTTCCTCCTCCCAAGGGCCAGAAGCCCTTCTGTTTTTGTCTACTAATATTCATTCTTCAGTGCCTTCCAACAGTCAGTCTTTATATTTTGTCCACATTTTATCATTCTTGTGTGCAAGGTAATTCTGAAACGAGCAAATCTGCCTTCCTGGAATCTGCCTTACTCCTCTGGGCAAACATGAATCATGTATGGTGCCATCTCCTGCAAGAAACCTTCCCTGACTCCTCCCATCTAAATTAGGTTGTTCACATGAAGGTCTGGATGCTTCTCTCTATTTGATTTCTTGTTCTCTATTTTTACACCCCCCCTTTTTTTTCACTTGTCTGGCACCCTCATTAAGATGATGAACTCTGTGTTTCTTGCCTATGTTCCCAGTACCAGGCACAGTACTAAGAATATAGTAGATGCTCAATAATTTTTTTTTAAATGAATAAGTGAATGCATCCATCATGAAAAGATCTTAAAACTAAAGCAACTCTTGCTTTTGAAGGAGGCCTCTTCTACAGTTCCTACAGGGTCAGAATTCCACTAAGGCCTAAAATCAAGAATATGTGATCTTTAAAAGAAGATACCCTGAGTGTGGGCTTCAGAGCCATAGTTACAGGAGATCCTTGATGCACTCAACTGTCCCTCTTTGTGCCTTTGCTTGTGCTGTTCCTTCTACCCTGCTTTGTCTGTCAAATCAAATCCCTTCTTCACTATGAAACTCAAAAGCCACTGCCTCAGAGAATCTCTAATCTCTCTCCTCTGTGCTCTTACTGAATTTCACTGACCACCTCTTCTAGGATGCATCTTTTCCCACCTCCTGTCACAGCTACTTTTGTAGTCCACTCTCTCCTATATACTGCTATGCTATATTTTGTGCATCTTTGCATCTCTCAAAGAGCCTTGTAGCCACTAGACCCTCAATCAGTGGACTGACTGGCTGTATCTGCAGAGTGTTCCAAAGCCCTGATATCTGAGAGGCACAGTCACCTCCAGCGTTTAGATACATGCTCCTTCCTCTGTCACCGAAAGATAAGGCAGGCCAGGAGGAAAGATTCCTCCATTTGCTAAAGAAAAATACTCATAATGCTCTGGAGTATTCCCCTAGGGATTTTCCAGATTTATGGCAAAATTTTACAAATGAAGCAACTGCTGCTGTGCTAAGAGTATTAGCATGCCCACTAGTGTCCTCAGGTTTGTCTCACTGGTGAAAAGTGGCAGGCAGATCAGCTGCGGGCATCTGGTGTTTCTAGCAGTCACTTCCAGTGGACTTTGAAAGATGAGTAAGTTACAAAGACCTATGAAGAGTTCAAGTTTCTGCCCTCGCCAGTTTGGCTCTGTGGATAGAGCATAGGCCTGCAGACTGAAGTGTCTCAGGTTCAATTCCCGTCGAGGGCATGCACCTCAGCTGTAACCTTGATCCCGGGCATTGGGCACATGTGGGAGGCAACCCATTGATATGTCTCTCTCACATTGATGTTTCTCTCTGTCTTTCCCTCTCACTTCCACTCTAAAAATCAATGGATCCTCGGGTGAGGATTAAAAAAAAAAAAAGAGGAAAAGTTTCTGTACTTAACCTGAGAAAATCCTAATAACCACTAACGTTCTGAAATGGTAGCCTGAGAGCTGTATCTCATGTAACAAGCCCAGAGATGCCAACCAAAACCTCTGGCTGCTTTAGTGGGTAGAACTAACTTTCAGGAGGATGTAAGTTTCTCTGGAAAATGCCACTACCTCAGTACAACCCTCAGTCCAATCCTGGACAAGTCCCTCACTATGCACTACTTGCCTCTGGGTTGATGGGGAATTAAAAGTAACTCCTGAACAAAGGCGTATAAATTTATAAATTGAATCAAATATATAAAATAGTCAGATTTTAGACCTCTTGGAGTGGCAGGACTTTTGTGGGCCCCCCTCACTACACCCGCACTTTTCCGGCTAGCCCTTGTGGCCTTAGTCATTCTCAAAGACCTTGAGCATGGGCATTTTCCTGCTGTTAGCTTTTAGTTGCATTATATACATCCATTAGTCAGTGCCATATTCAGGACATTGCAACTCAAGGTAAAATGTAATTTCCATTTTTACAAGGTCCTGAGCCATCCTGCTCTCACCCCTAAATAAAGAGCATCCCCACCTGGACAAAGTCCACTTAGCAAAGGTTCCAAAAGGTATGTGATGTCTGTGGTTTGATAATTTTTGAAGAAGTCTAAAATATCCAACACAAAGCTCTGATACAGTCCTTTCCTGCTACTCTTTCTCTCTGACGGATTTATGATAATAGAGCCATAATGCTTTCACAAGACGCCATAGAGAGCAAATGGCTTTTTAGTTGAGAAAGCAGAGGGAAATGGTTCTTTTACCTTCCTTCTCCATAAAGGATTCTTTTACCTCCCTTCTCCATATATGTAAGAGGGTTTTTCTCCCCACAGATAACAGTGAATATTCCATGGGGGAAATAATCCCCATTAAAGCTGCTTCTTGGCCCTAAAAGCTTTTAAGAAAGGTGATGCCAGCCTTATAACAGTCTTCCCCCCTCTTCAGTGTACTCCACTAGGGTGTACCGATACCTGGTTCTCTTCTGGGCAGAATAAACTTCCCAGGCTGGGCACCGAGGGGCACTGGCTAGCTCTGCCCACTGAGCTGTGAGAAGAGGGGATGTGTTGTTCCTCCAGGATGAAGAACGGAAGGGCACAGGTGAGATCTCCAGGCTTTCTCTTCCTTGTCGCTGTGACTAGCGAGCTGAGTGTGGGAGATAGTGCAGCTACAAGTGGAGAAGCTTCTGTCCATCCCTTGCCAACCCTCAGCAGACATGTAGATTGAGCAAGAAGTACACCTGCGTTGTGTTGTCCTGAGCTGTGGAGAGTTATTTTTACTGTCTTATAACCTAGTCTAACTCTTGCATACTCCCTCCTTTAACAGAAGCCACTGAGTAGTCAGTGATTCCAATTGAAGTTCTTATCCTAATATGATCCTGAGTTGAAAACATTACAAGGAAAACTTGCCTGTTTTATTATGTCCTTAGTTCTGTGCAGTTGAAGAGATTTCAACTCTTGCCATCCAAAGAGATGACAAATATTTGTTCTCTCTCAGGTGAACTGTGATTGATTCCTGATGGCTATCTGGAGTAGGTGTTTTGAAAATGATTCTGAAGCAAAGTCTCGGCCACGCATGGAAGATAACACAATTGATTAGTAATATCGGTTGTGGGCATGGGCACAGGGAGTGGGGGCAGAGGGATACACATACCCTTCCCATATGTCAGCCCTGATAAGACCCTAGTCAGCCATTCAAACCACCCACCCACCCCTGAGATACCTCCATGGGAAAAAAAGATAGAATTAAGTAGTAGGTTCACCACTGATCTATTTGGAGCTTGCAGACTTGGTCAGGTATCTTAACCAGAACATTGGAATCATATTCATGATTTCCTACTTGAGGAAGTAACTGTCCTTAGGACAAATTAACCAGAGAGTCTGGTGTTTAAAGCAACCAGAACTCAGACATATCCGTCCTTTCTATCCATAACCAAGACTCTCTATGTAGATTCTCTCTATTCATTTTACTGTTTCACTGAGAGACACACCCAAGCTGACACTGGGGAAGAATGAGGCACCACTTTGACAAGTGTAGATGCAAAGTGAATGTTTCTGGTTTGGTTATCCCATGAGAGATGGGTTTCTTCTTCTCTCTCCTACTCTTCACCTGGATCCTTGAGTTACCACCAGGACTTCCACCAGCACCCAAGGGGTGGCCTAATCTTCACTGACTATTCTGAGCATAGCGTATGTCTGTGGCACCATAGGCATCAGCTTGCTTAATCATTACTATAGTCCTAGGAGGCAGGGATGACTTTATTTTTACAAATGAGGAATCTCAAGCATAGAGAGTTTTAAGAATCCAGCCAAAATTTCAGTAAGTCAATGTGGAAATATTTGATCCTAGAGCCCACACTTGATTAGTTATGTGATAAAAGAAAACAAATCTGATTGCTTACTAATATCTTTCATTCAACATAGTGGTTAAAAACAGAAGCTTCAGAGTCTAAGAGGCTTTGCCTGGTTCACAGCATTTTTCAATTTGTTTTACTTGTGATATCTCAGACTAGTGATTCTGCCTCATTTTTCTTAACTGTAAAGTGGGAACACTTAGAGGATTTATTTCATCTTTTAGTGAGGATTTAGTGAGATTATATATATAAAGGGATTAGTAGACTCTGGCATATAATAAATATGTTTTTAAAAGGTTTTTATTAGTATTCTCAATGATTTCATCCTTCTTTCCTCCATGCCTAATTATCAGAGGAAAAATTAAAATGTTTTATTTTATAATAAAGTTGGCTGAATGGAAAAAATAATGGCTATTTTGTAGAAAAATCCTGCCAAATAAATGTCAAGTTTATTAGGATCAAAAAGCCTTTTTAACTGATTTGGGAATTTTTGCATGTCTGTTTCTTTCAGTTTTCTATTGATATACTGCAACAAAATGCCATGTCTTACACTATCATAGACTAGTGGTCAGCAAACTGCGGCTCACGAGCCACATGCGGTTCTTTGACCCCTTGAGTGTGGCTATTCCACAAAATACCACAGCCTGGGCAATTCTATTTTGAAGAAATGGCATTAGAAGAAGTTTAAGTTTAAAAATTTTGGCTCTCAAAAGAAATTTTGTTGTACTGTTGATATTTGGCCATGTTGACTAATGAGTTTGCGGATCACTGCTCTAAACTAAAAAAATGCTTAAAGTGTGCCTCAAGGGGCCAGGCTATTATTTTATTAAAAGTAAAATAAAAAGGTAAGACTTTCTCCTTAAACCTCATTGAAAGCATGTGGAGTTACAATGACTCCTGTTCTTTGAGATTATTCAGAACCTCCATCAAATGAGAAATAATTTGCAGTTGAAATGAATTGCCAATTAGAAGACTAGAAATATAAGTCTCAGCTATCCAGGGTCAACATGACATGTTAAGGAAATGTACTAGTCAGATTCTCCAGAGAAACAGAGTCAACAAGAACTGTGTGTGTGTGTGTGTGTGTGTGTGTGTGTGTGTGTGTGTCTGTTTGTGGTGTGTATCAGCTGTTTTTCTTTCTCTCCCTTTCCTTCCTTCTTTTTTTCATTCCTTCCTTTCTCTCTCTCTCTCTCTCTCTCTCTCTCTCTCTCTCTCTCTCTCTCTTCCCTTCCTTCCTTCCTTCCTTCCTTCCTTCTTTCCTTCCTTCCTTCCTTTCTTCCTTCTTTCCTTCCTTCCTATCATCTATTTTTCTATCCTATATAGAGAGAGGGATACAGATTTATTTTAAGAAATTGGTCCATGTGATTGTAGAGGCTGGCAAGTCCAAAATCTGCAGGTAGACTGGCAGACTGCAGACACAGGGCGGAGTTGTAGTTCGAGTGTGAGGCAGTTTGCAGCATTCCTTTTAGCTTGAGGCAGGTTAGTCTGTGTCTACAAAGGCCTTCTACTGGTTAGATGAAAACCACCCATATAATAAGGATGATCTGTTTTATTGAAAGAATATTGATTTAAATGTTAATCTCATCATACACACATATACATACACACAAGATCTTCACAGAAACATCTGGGATAATGTTTGACCAAATATCTGAGAACCCTGGCCTGGCCACATTGACCATAAAATTAACCATCACAGGAAGTCATGTTATACTTTGAGTTAGGGTTCCAATCTGTACAATCACCTGCATCCTATATCAGACAAATTCATCTCAGTAATTACATCATAAAAATCCATCTGTCCCTTTGAGGAAAAGGAAGATAGTAAGATGTTATTATTCCCTGACCACTCTATAAGATGTGCCATAATCTGAGTTTGTACTTGACTTCTACTACTGTTGAAATCCACATCATATTTCCAAATCCATGGACCAATATAATACAAGAAAAGGCATGTGCAGACATCCATAAGGATATGGACAGAGAAAGGGGGAAGTTTGCGTCTTTTTAAGTGTCTATTACTGAGATTCTCAACCATATATCTCCCTATACTTCAATAAAATGGTATTATCCTTTCATGTAAAATGTGTTTAATTTTTTCCCAGACCTTGATGTCTGGACATAGCTGAGTTATGGACAGAGCTATTCCCTTTACCCGGACATTTGTTACAGTTGAGGTGCAGGCTGAAGACTGAGCAACAGATACTGGAGATTATATAGTGAAATATGGTAATAAGAATGCAGTAATTATACAACAATAATGAACTCTTAAGAAACTAAAAAAGAAACACAATCCCATTTACCATTGCAACAACAACAAAAATAAGAATAAACTTCACCAAGAAGGTAAAAGACCTATACTTGTACAACTACAGGACATTGAAAAAGAGAGGAAGATACACGCAGGTGGAAGAATACACCATATTATGGGTTGGAAGAATTAATATCATTAAAATGTCCATACTACTCAAAGCAACTATAGATTCAATGCAATCCCTATTGAAATACCAATGGCATATTTCACAGATCTAGAACAAATATTCCAAAAATTTATATAGAACAAAATAGACCACGAAGAGCCTCAACAATCTTGAGAAAGAAGAATAAAGTTGGAGGGATCATAATACTGGATATCAAACTATACTACAAAGTCATTATAATAAAAAAAGCCTGGAACTGGCATAAGCATAGGTATATAGACCAACTTAATAGAATAAAGACACCAGAAATCAACCCACACCATTTTGGTCAATTACTATTTGACAAAAGAGGCAAGAGCATACAATAGAATAAAGATAGTCCCTTTAATAAATGGTGTTGGAAAAATTGAACAGATACATGCAAAAAAAATGAAACTAGACCACCAACTTATAATGCTGCACTATCCTGTGGGGTTGTCCTTCTCCCTGGTCACAACTTATGAATAACCCCTTCATTAAATACTTTTCTAATTACTAATTTTAGTGTGCTACTGTGTCTGCTGGAGCGGACTAAAATGGTATTCAACTTATGTTTTATTTCCCATTTTTGAAAAAGTTGGGACAAAATAATTCTCCAAAACATTTCTGAGTTTTTGAAAATCATAATTTAACAAATACCTTCTAATGTTGCTCAACATCCTTTAAGCACCCATTTAATAATTTTCTCCTTAAATCCAAAGCCCAACACAAATATTCTTTGTCCTGCTATGAATATCACATAATCTTTAGTGTTTCCTTTTTTAATCCTAGATTCAAGGAAACTCAGCATTGACCTCAGTGTTTATTGACAATGATTAATTCAATCAAATATTCAGTATAAACGATTTCTCTATTACTTGCCATGTTTTTAAGAACTAGTTTTTATCCTATTTAGTGGTCACTGTTCTTTTTCACTGTTGTTAATCTGGCCAGTCATCTAAATTCTCTTGGGACTAAGCAGAGAATACATCCTACTTAATAAGTATTTCAACATAAACATCAGGCCTGCATCACCATTAAACTATAAGAAAGAACCAAGAAGCCCAGGTTCACAAGGTTCCACTTGAAAACAAGCTCCAGAGGCAAGAGGCCAGGAGGAAGGCAGATCTCACCCACAGGCGCCTAGATACAGGCAGTTATCCATAACCAAGCCCTCTCTCCACCCCTAGACGAAACCCCCAGCCCTGGATACTATTCCTGTTTCTTTAGTTTCCTGTGGAACAGCCCAAACTTACTCTTGGTGTGGGGCTCCTGTCTTGGTCAGCAAAGTCAGCACAAAAAACATGAAAATCACGAAGACTGCGAGACCAACCCAAAATCCAATCACAATAGAATCTGCAAGACAGTGAATACTAGGATTAGCATTTCACCGGAGCTGAAAACTTGAACAGTCAAGAAATCTGAACTTTTTGGTACATGAAATGATTGTTGGTACACCAACAATCTATGAGACAACCTTGACCCATCCATCAACTGGGGATAGGTAAGATGTAGGGATGAGGGAGAGAGAAGAACCTGGGTCACCTCTATGTTCCCGTCTCAGGTAACACTGAGAGACTTCTGCCTGATTGATCCTGGTTTCCATTTCCCAGTAAAGGAACTGAGGACAGAGCATAGGCCACCCAGGAAATATCTTGAGTTAGAAAATGCCATTTTTAGCAGAAACTGCAATATACAGTTTTAGATGAATTCTGATTCAAACCAACCCATTTTTTCCCCACTACTGTTCATGCTGGAATAGTGGAGGTCCTCATTGCCGCTTGCTGAGACCATGCAAATGGCCTCCTGCATTCTCCTCTATCTTTCCTCGTGCAGCTTGGTGTGAACCTGCTTTATCCCAGCTCTGATGGTTTTGCTCTCTTATGAAAAACTCTTCAACAAAGATAGACCTGACCTTCTCCAGGTTAAAAAAGGTTCCATACATAAAGCACTTTGTACAATGTCCAGCATCTGAGAAAAAGGTAATCTACATCTGCCAGATATTATTGTTAAATTATTTTCTCCTAGCTTACCCCTACCTTAAAACTCGTGTTTCACATCAGACTAGGGAAAATTGTGTCCCTATATTTACCTTAATCTTAGCCACAACTTCCTAATCCCCACACCTTTTCAGGGGCTCTGACCTTTACCTGGCTAGAATAACTGTCCCCAACCTAGAGCTGGTGCAAGTCCATCCACCCTTAAAGCCACGCCTTATACCATCTCCTTCACCAAGCCTGGGCGGGTTTCCCAAGCTGATGAGCTCTCTGCTGTCCTTGAACCCCATGGCATTTTTGTCTGGGCTTCACTATGGGGGCCCTTCCTTGACCCTGCCTTGGGAGACAGTCACAAGTATATGTCTTTAGGACAGGGATAAGACTGGACTGTCTACAGACCCGGGCACAAATATAATAGGGTCTCAAATCTGGAGGAGACAACTGAGCTGAATTATTTTACACTTTCTGATTTATTCTAACAAGTCAACCTATGTGGGCATGCAGTGAGAATGCTTAGCAATATTAAAAAACGAATGGCTTAGACACTAAATGTATAAATACGAAAGCATTATTCTACTTAAATTCCAATTCATTTTGTTTAAAGCAAAGAAATCAGACTAGCAGTTTACTTTGTATAATTCATACTTTCATTCTACATATACTATTGCCTAAAGGTTAACAGCTATTATTCAACAATGTGCTGAATAGTCAGCATTCTGGATGCAAAACCCATGTATCTTTTCTGCGGTTAAGTGGGCCAAGGAAATAGAAATTGTACACTTTGCCTTATGATGGAAATGAGGCCTAAAAAAGACACAAGGACAAGTCCCCCCCAAAAAAACACATGTAAGCAAGTGCAACTGACATGTAACAAAAACAATTCAATTATGGGGACACAGACTGTGCAACACATTGTACAAATAAATGACAGCACACTGTACTTCACTAGCTGCCTGCAGAACCAAAGCAAATTCTATAACGACACACACCAGCATCACATTCAGCTGAGAAGTGAATCTAGTCTCACTGCTTTGCTTTTAAAATCTGTGTATGAGGAAGGGGTTCCCAGGAGGATGGCTTTCACACCGCAGTGGGCGCTGCATGCCAAACCCATGGTGAGCAGAGGTGGGATAGAGTGTCATTCACCCAGCCAGACTCTTCCCTCTGCCCTTCTAGGGCCTCAGAGCCCTGATCAAAAAGCAGCAATAATGTGGATATGGGAGGGTCCCAGTATAGGAGGAGTCTTAGGCGGGCAGAGTGGGGAAGTTCTGTAGTTAGAATTTCAGAACCTCTGTGATTCAATAGTATGTCCAAGCATTTCCTTGATAATGCGGCATTTATGTTTCTCATCACAATGTTTCCTTTTTCCTTGCTCATTTATGCAGTTTTGCTTATTTGCATTTCCCTTCAAACAAAATTCTACTCCCTTAAATTATTTCCTTTAATTCTTCTGTACTGCATCCTCTGCTGCCGTGTGGTCCAACCCCAAGGTAATTCTCACTCTAAACCCCTTTCAGGGATGCATGGAGAGCCTCATCTCACCCCAGGAATATACAAAATCTCTTGAAATTGTATTTATATGCCAAGTTTCATGGGCATGGCACTGTGGTAAACTGGGGAACACACAGCTCCTGGTCTTCACTGAAACTCTCTTTCTTGGGAGGAAGTCAGCCTAGAGGTTCAAACAGAGTGAGGTTCTGATGAGTGCCATGGTTCAGGAAGCCAAGAGAAGCCTTCCACAGTGGCTTTGAGCAGAGCTTCTGTCCTGTCTAGAAATGGAGCTTCTTAGAGCATTACAGTAAAGGGTAGAACACATGGCCAAGGGAGTTCTAAATGGTATGCATCATAATAAAATAATTTCTCCTCAAGTTGACCTCCTTGCAAGGAACAGAATATCAGTGTGAGGGATCATGAATGCCAAGGTCAGCATGGGAGTGGCCAGGAAATACTAAACAAGCAAATGATTTTCCTTTGCCACATCTATATCCCCAATTCTAATCTGTCTTATATTTCCTATTGTGTCCCATTAATCTGAACCAATCACAAACCTAAAATGTTGGTAGTGCTGCAGATATTCATTCTGAAACAAGCACATATCTCTGGACTATTTGTGGGGCAATCAGGACAGGACCTGGGCGTGGGCAGCAGTTTCTGCTTGTTATGTCATCTCTACTTAAGATAACACAGATGCTTAACACAGGACAGTCAGCTTTCAGTTATGACTGGAATCAGAAGTAACCTCTCACAGAACTGTATTTCCTTGCTCTGTGCTGTATCATTAATCAGTCCAATAAATGGACACATGAGTCATATAACAGAGTTAGGAATGATCACAGGCTATTCTTGCCCATCATCAGGAACATACACAGAGACTGCTCTCCCAGCTCCAGTTCCAGAAAACCAATGGACTGAAAGATGTAGATGACCACGTGTTACATAACAAGGTTCTTCAGAATTAATAGTTCCAGATTCTACTTTTGTCACATTTTTGAAGGTCCAAATGTTTACACAGATTGCAAGAGTTGGAACTGTTAGTGCTTTAATACAATATCTCAGTTTAAGACTGACATTGGTTCATGTTCCCCCATCTTTCAATTCCTTGTTACTTGGAATCATCAAGGTTCTCATGTAATACCATCCATGAGCAATAAGTGTGTTTAGAGGGGGTGTTTTCTGGGACTTTGTCGGGTAGAGGAGAGAGTTCTGCAAAAAGGATGTTCAGGAAAAGTAATCACCAGGGATTTCATAGGTTAAGACAAATACATATTATGCCTACAATGGAGAAATGTAGAAGACTTACATTTATGAGCCTTCAGTCCTTCAAAGGAAACTGGTCCAATCTCATAATACTCATATTCCCAGGTGTAGTCAGAGTTAGATGCAGACTGCTGAGAAGTTCTATTAGAAACTGACCTCTGGGCAGACATCTCCACCCTGCACACATGGAGAAAGGCAAGTGCAGAACCTATTAATTCACCCACAGCTGCTCAAGGACTCTGATTGCTTTTGACCACCTTTAAAACTTTAGCAGGAAGATCCCTCATGGAGGTCCTACCCACTAGGTCAGGGAGAGGCCCTCAGGGCTGCCCACACCTCCTACAAAGTGACCGTTATTTCCTGTTCTCTCTCCACTAGGGTAGAATGTATTTAATACCAGACACCATGTTTTCTTTTATTGTTGCCATCCCCCCACCCACCTCCACATAATTTACCCCAATACCTGGCACATACTAGTAATCAACTTTCATAACTGATGAAATAATGAAGGGAAGGAGCGAAAGAGAAAGTATATCAATACATCTGAGCTTTCAACTTCGGCCTCCTTATCTGTACCTGAGTGGATATGTAAAGAGGTCTGCAGAGCCCTAGCCAGTTTAGCTCGGTGGATAGAGTGTAGGACTGTGGATCAAAGGGTCCTGAGTTTGATTCCAGTCAAGGGCACATACCTTGGTTGCAGGATCTCTCCTGCCTGGACCCTGGTTAGGGCGTGTGTAGGAGGCAACCAATCAATATGTTTCTCTCACATTGATGTTTCTCTCTGTCTTTCCCTCTCTCTTCTATTCTCTCTAAAAGATCAATGGGAAAATATGCTCGGGTGAGAATTAAAAACAACAACAATAAAAGAGCCTACAGAGAATAAATAAAATCAGTATCAGGAGTGAACTCAGCATATATCTATTGAGCATTACTGTACAACAATTAAGACATGCAACTTAAGTCTAGTCAAAAGGGGTGAAGAAAGGAGAAGTGGACAACATAAGTTGCATAAAGGAAGAAGATCCTCAATGGATGATCCTCCTAAAATTTGTCCTGTTTTCAGGATATCCCAAGTGTCTTCTTTCTAAGACTTCAGATTAGAAAATTCTGATTTTTTTGAGAGAAGAGGTTGTATTGTGCAGCATGGATGCCAAAGGTGACAGATCAACAGAGCCAGTATTAAATACTGAACACCTGCTGTGTGCAAGACATTGTCCATTGTGGGTGATAAAGATTAACTGGCACTTTAAGCAAACATAAATCGCGAGGATCTATGCAAGGAGCTAGATCTTATGGAAGCATTCATAAGAGCACTAAAAGGGAGAACTCTGTGTTCATAGTAAAGCTCTAACATTCTAATTTCCATTCCCTTTATTCCTTTTCCCTTCTATAAACACCTTCCATATTGGCACAGGCCAGAACTTGCACATGACTTGCCCTGTCTGCATGCCCTGGTTTGCAAGCCTTCCTTTTTCCTAAATAAACCCTTTCTGCTAATGAAATACTTAGTCAACATGGGATAGGTGGAGACACTTGAGACACAGACTAGGACATCACAAATCTTCCCTTATAATGGGGAAGGAATACAAAGTGACAAATAACAGTGATTTGAATGAAATGCCAGCCAAAACCAAGATTTACTGAGCAGTTACCACCACTGGGCCCACCCACCAAATGCTTTCTGAAGCTCCCATTCTCCCACCCACACTGTAGGTCAGTGTCATCCACTGTCACCTCTTAGGCACAACCCCTGAGAAGCTGAAGCAAAATCTCCACCACCCTTTTGCTTCAAGGCATGCGTCTCACCCTTCCCTCTTCCTTTCTTCCCCACCCTCCATAGAAACAGACTCCAACTGTTCGGCATCATATTGTTCAAAAGATGGAGCACTCTGAGCCAGAGTTATGTATATGCCTGTGTCAGAACTGGTGTGACTCTGAGGCCCAGTTAAACAAATTATTCCTCCAAAGGTAGAAGAGAGTGTGCCAATTCTCACTTGGCAAAGAAAGCTATGCAAATTTTAAGAAAAGTTGATCTTTAAAAAAGTATTCACCTCCCTGTCTAACACCAGCACAAAAATAACATAAAACCATCCCCATGGTATCATCTTCAGCCTTTCTCTTATTTGAACAAGGGATTATTTCCCTCAACAACAAAATTAATTTCCTCAGAAAATGAGAGCTAATGACTCAAATCTAAGAGGTGCTATCCTCATTCATAAGAATTTTATGAGAGACAGACAGGAGTAGCCACCTCTTCAGTTGTAAGGTCAGAGATAAATGACAGACTAAGATAAATATAATTTCAATTTTAGAATGTTAAGAATTTCACACCATACAGGGAGAAGGTCACCAAAAGACAGGGTCTTCATCTTTGCTCTACTTCTATTTGCTATGTGGCCAGGCAAGACAATCATTCTCCCAGCCATATTTTCCTCCTCTGCAAACCTGCTCATCCTCGCTGCCCAAAGATGCTGTTGTCAGGATATGATATGGCTAATAGCTACCATGATCACGCAGCTGCGTTTTTTTGCTTCTACTGTTACTAACTGCCGGAAGCCAGTTCCAGCATGTCATGATTGCAAGAGTTCCATGGAAAGGCTGATGGAACTTGGGGACTCAACAAAAGTGAGGTAAATATGCATATATGTTTTCACTTGCTGGAATGGCTAAAGGCATTTCCCCAAACCTGAAAAGGATGATTGCTTGCTGCCAGACAGTTCAAGGCATCTCAATCTACATGTTATTGCCTCTTGTTGGTCAAACACCTGAAGGCAATTTCCTAATCTGACAATGGATTCTGTACAAAACCTTACCCTTTAATGTGTATATCTCTACCCTGCCTTAGGACAAATTGTGTTAATAAAAAGCAAGGGGTCCTGAGACAAGGAGAACTTAATTTCTTCAACCAAGCTCCTCACCACCTTCCAATATATCTTTCAAAATTATGTTTTGTCTCTGGGCTCTTATTTAAGGTATGCACAGCCCCTTCTCCAGGTTTCCTGAACCCTTCTAGATGCTGGATCAAGATGCACTGGCGTTAAATGGTGCCCAATATCCAGCGTTAACTAAACTCACTGCAATCCTTTCTCCACACATCAGCCAATGACCTTTGTTTTTTTGTTTTGTTTTGTTTTTTGTTTTGTTTTTTAAATGGCCTTTGCCTAATTCCTTTAATGCCTTCTTCTTGATCTAAGGATAAAGTCCAAAATCATTAAAATGTCCCATAAGGTCATAACTTGGGCCTTACTGTCTCCTCTGATCATGCCACATTCCCTATCAAACTGTACTAACATTGATTGCATTTCCTCTAATACTTCATGCTCTCTGCTACCTGCACACATGCTGCTCCCTCTGGCAGGAGTGTCCTTCCTACCACCACATCCCAACCCAATCTTCCTTCTCTGCTCATCATCTACATCAGGGATTGGAAAATCTTGATAATTACCAGCTCCTATACTGACTGCAAGTAAAGAATGATTTTTTACATTTTTAATGGTTAAAAAAATAAAAAGAATAGTAATATTATGTGACATGAGAAAATTACATGAAATTCAAATATCAGTCTCAAGAATAAAGTTTCTTCATTTGGTTTTGCATTTTTAAGGCTTCTGTAGTATTACAATAAGAGAGCTGAGGAGTTGTCACAGAGAAAGTGTGGCCCAAAGGCTAAAATTTTTATTTTCTGGTCTTCATTAGAAACAGTTTGCCAACCCCTTCTCTAGAGCAATGAAAAAAGAAAGGAAGAATGAAATATCTGAGCTTCAGTTTTTTAATCAAGAAAATGAAGATGGTATCAGCACCTACATCATGGGATTGCTATTAAAGTTTAAATGTGATATTGCATAAATTGCGACTCTCCAAGACCCAGGTCAATATCAAATACAAATAAATAGTAGCCAGGACTATTATTATTAGCTAAACCATGCTAGTTTGGGACAGAAAAGCCTAGGTTTGTTCTTCAGACATCAGCCACTCTCCTGTCAGCCAATTCTACCAAATTCACCACACATTTGTCTATGTGTTCTAAACAAATGAATACAATTATAATAAAAATAACTCAGAAGACATTTGTTTAGGTTGCTTGAGAAAGTTATCATGAGAAATATGTACATCCTGGAATTCATGCTGCTCCATCCTTCAAAAAGATGGTAATAATTTCTCTATTTACTGAAGGGAAATAAGATGAAGTCTGGCTTGAACATATCATTTTTATTGGAAATCAGTATTACAGAAAATGTAATAAGCTGAGCAGAGGGAAGCACCAGGTTTCATCTAGTGTTAAGACTGTTAATAGAAAAACAGCAAAAGTACATCAAACAATGAAAATAAAGCGGGGATATTGTTTTTCCATATTCTGTCTCAGCTGCTGGTCCCCTGGCTATACTGTTCTCCACATCTGCACACATTGCTGGGCCCAGCTGTGGTCTTCCTGTCACTCTCTCAGGTAGAAAGAAACATTGACACCCTCCTCAGAGGGCTGACCAAGGATGAGCATAAAATATAGCTGTAAAAGAGTTAGAGCCAAGAAATATCAACCACTTACCTACCATAGAGAAAATGTTTTTTTTAATTCCTCCTTTTTCTCCTCCTTTTACCACCCTTGTTCATCTAATGAACCATTTAGGAATGAGAGAGACCAAATGTAATGAAAGTCACATCTGCAAAGACCCTGAAGGTGGAGAGGCTGATATTTGTGCTGACAAACATACCTGGAGACAAGAGCGAGTGAATAACAGAGTCAAAGGTTCTGAGAGAATAACAGTATCAGAGGTTCTTCAGGGAATGAAATGCTAGACAACGCCTCCCCAGCAACCACCATTTTGGCAGCCTTTACATGAAAGCAGGGGGTTTTGTTTCCACTGTTTTTCCCTCTCAGTTCTTGAATCCCAGAGACAGGTTTGGAGGACAGAACCTCTGGCCTCTCTTTTAAAGCAGTCACCTTGCAAAAGTGCACGAGGCATTATTGTTTTTCATCCAAGTCTCAGAGTAATCAGCTGGGCGGTCAATGGCACAGTGACACCCAGCAAGCAATAAGGCCGCATTTTGTATAGCATCTGTTATCAAAAACAAGGCTGCCATTCTGAGCTCTGCAGAAACGTAAACTGTCACTGTGTCACCATTCGGAAGCTGCCAGCATGTCTGGGTAACAGCCCCAGAGACTGATATTCTCACCAGGAACATCTGGCTCACAACAGGCGGTGAGGGAAAGGTCGTCTGGCACCAGTTTACTCATGCCTGCGGGTGCTGAGAGGCTGGCAGCTGCTCTCTCCTGAGCATAGCAAACAGGAAATGCAGCACTTGAAGGAGCCCTCTGCGCCTCTGCTTCTCCCAAATTTTCATAATCTTGGATCCATGTTATCAGCATCATTAAAAATAACTTCTTCAAGAGGAAACATCCTAACCAAGCTTCCTGGTGCATCAATAAGAGATTTATTGTTCTTCTGAACAGCTAAAAGCAGCCTTGCCAACAATAATGAAAAGTTACCACCTCACCTCAAGGCCACACCTGCAAAGGAAGTCTACCTATACATGAGGTAGTTTATGCCAACTTCTGGGGTGGGGAAGGAAACAAACATATTTCAAATCCATGAGGAAAGAACATAATTAGCAGGCCCCAGACACCTTTCATAGCTATGTAAACATCACCCCTTCTCCCATGTGTGGCCCCAAGACTTTCATCCCTCTTCTGACTATCCAGTATTTCCTCCTTCAACCCAGATTTCCACAGCACTCCTGGGCACTCTGCTTCTTAAAGACACAGGTCGAGCAATGCTCTCCATCTCCCCAATTTAGTGAGATGTCCTGGAACATGCAACCTTCTATGGCAGTGGTTCTCAACCTTTTTTAATGCTGTGACCTTTTAATACAGTTCCTCATGTTGTGGTGACCCCCAATCATAAAATTATTTTCGTTGCTACTTCATAACTGTAATTTTGCTACTGTTAATGAATCATAATGTAAATATCTGTTTTCCGATGGCCTTAGGCGACCTTGCTAGCAGTTTTCAACCTGTGGGTCTCAACCCACAAGTTGAGAACCGCTGCTGTAGAGCCTCAGACCATCAGAAAACACAGATATTTACATTATGATTCATAACAGTAGCAAAATTACAGTTATGAAGTAGCAACAAAAATAATTTTATGATTGGGGTCATCACAACATGAGGAACTATATTAAAAGGTCACAGCATTAAAAAAGGTTGAGAACCACTGTTCTATGGGGTGAATAAAAGCTCTTTATCAATATCCTTGGTGGATTATGATGGGTACACATACCAATCAGGCAGGCTGTTGCCTTGGAATTAGGCAACTTTTATTTCCATGTTAAGGGGTAAACATCAGCAGTTGTTTTCTGAGTGACTGCCACCTCAGGAACAGGACTAGCACATTAAGGACAAATCCAAAAGATGCCTCTAACTCCTGAAAAATGAGTATATATGTACACACACACATACACAAACCCCAGCGCAGACAGAAAGAGCACCCAGAAAGGCACCCCAGAAGCTCCCAACCAATGCCACAGATCCAAAGACCCCCGGTGACCAGCCTGCACAGAGGAAAAAGACCTAATGACCTATTCAGATTTCAGACAAAATTCTCTATTGCAGTGCGATTCTGTCTTCTTTATCTTCCATTCACAAACTCCAAAAGTAGGCATGCCACCTAGGACACCAACCTCTGCTCTGGCCTGAGCCATAAAAGTCTCATTAGATACCTGTCCTTATGTCTTTCTTCCTTAGATTCTTAAGAACAACAGTCCTTAGCAGAACACAGAGATGTCACCCTCACGATCCATCTCTCTCCCACAAAGGCATCTGAGAAACCAATGGTAACGTCCCACCAGGCCACACTCTAGTGGCTGAGAAAGCCAAGGTTGGAACTTCAGAGTCACAGCTTTAGGAGCTTAATTCCCTCATCACATGGAGATGTGATCAGGCACCCAAATCAGAACAGACGGTACACCCAACTTACCTCTATCTAAGTGGGCAGGGCCACACAACCATCAAATGAGAAGCTTCAAGATTCTGAGTTGGGCAAATGGTTAGCTCAGAGCCAGCTGGATATTCCTAAAGCATTTCTATAAGGCAATGCATCCCAGTGAAGAACCATACCTGAGCCTCTAATATCAGAGCCTTTGCGATCTTCTCTCAGGGCAGTGCTTTAAAAGTGCTGACACGATCTCCTTCCCCAGCTTACTTCTTTTTACAAATTCTCTGTGAACCACTACCTTCTACTTGCTCTTTTCACTTCAGTTCTCAACTTTGCAGATCCCTTTTCTGTGAGTCCATTTTAAGTGAGAAACTCCTTTCACAGGTGTGCACTTTTACTTCCTCCAATTAAAGAGGTCAGACATCTGGGACCCTAGAGTCTTCTCCTCCTGGCAACCATCTTTGACTTGAGCATGCATCTTATTTTTGAGGTCTGACACTCTGGCTACTAACATATTGGGTTCCTTCTCCCCTTGCAAATAGACATACTTCCCAAATTTCTTTACACTCTCAGCTTGCGAGTTTATTCAAACAAGGCCTATGGCCTGCAAGCTGCAAGTTTGACATGCTTGCTTACACTATCAACTTTCTCATGCCACTCCCTATTTCCGAGAAGGCACTCAGTTACCAGCAGGCCTCAAAAACATGGTGGTTGACAGCTGGCCAAGAAATTGTGGGTGCATGTTCCTGTCTATTCCCACTTCATTGCACAGCAGCTACTTTTTCTAGGAGCTAAATGTGGAACAAGAAGTGTTCCTAAGCCTGAAGAATTTCTCTGTCTTAAAATCAGAATCAGTGCCAATAGAAGGACAACTTCCAAAACCAGAAAAAGGACTTAATACTTCAGGGGGCTAGATATTCATCCAACACCTGAAATGGAGACACTATTAATGAGTGAGACTCCTTTTTCCACCAGCTGTGCAACGAAGAGAGTAAGGTGCTGAGACTCCTATACTTGCCTCCTCCAATAATGCCCTGGGTACCTATATAGTAGTCAATAGGCCAAAAGTAATTTTTAAAGTTAGTGTTTCCTGGCTCTGTCCCATACCCTGGCTCAGTCCAGCCAATGATTATTGCATGAACAACCAGCGGCTGGAACACAATGACTGTCCCTTGATCCTCGGAGATGTTTGAAGACAGTAACAGATCTTTGCAATATACCCCATAGTACAGGCTATACTAGGACTGGCACAGACCAATCCTCTAGCGGCCTCCTTTGTCCTCCTAACCCTTTGCCATAAGAACCATCAGGACAGGGCCTCCCTGCTTGTGCACTGCAGTATTCCCAGCAATCCACACAAGGCCTGGCTCAAAGCACATGAGCAATAAATACTTATTGAATCAATTTTTTTTCGATACTTCTCATTTAATCTGGATTACATGTGCAATTTTACCTTCTAAATACATTGCCAAAATCTTTCAAAGCAGACAGAGAATAGGCTTCTTACAAATTAAAATGTTAAATAATAAAAATTGCAAGCTTATTATACAGTTTCTCACAGATTCCAATATACTGGGTGCTAAAAAGTAATTCTATGTCAGTTGCTTGTAAAAAGGAAAATCTTGTATACACATAAAAAGAAATTTACAAGACTGTAGTGTCCCTGTTAAAACAAGAATATCTAGAATGGAATTTTCAGTAAATACTTGGATGAAGGATAAATCAGAATAGAAGAGAAAGCAAAATTTACATAAATTAATTCCTAATTTGAGGAATCAATAAAATGTATACATAAACTGATAAATACTGTCTCCATAGGTCATTGATTCCAAGGACTGGTTAGTAGTTAGTTTCTAACTAAATTATTATAGGACGTTCTGATGTATGCTCTCTTCTGTGATCAGTTTGTTCTGGCAGACTCCAGCAAGCATTTGCCCTTGAAAACAGTTCCATGGGAGAAAGCTCTGAGGCAATCACTGACAATCCATAAACTATCCACATAATAAGTCTGAAGATAGCAGCAATCACTGTCAGGACAAGCACCAGGATACAGATCTTCTTGCGAGATTTTCTCTGAGAAGAGAAATATGTTAAGAAGACACTCATGAAACAAGTGAAATTTTTTATTCTAAGAGTGCTTCATAAATCTGCCTCCTGGTAATTTAAAATCAACTCTATCCATGAATGAATATGCAGAGACCTGTCCAAAATCTTAACAGTTAACAGAGCTAGGCATTAGTGCAAGTTTTAACTCCAGGTTCCCAAATACAATTTAGCAAAATAACTGTTTATACCAATATTGCTAGGCATTATGTGCAATAAAGTAAGTTATTTGTGCATATATATTAATAAAGGTTTTGTATCTATTATAAAATTTTATATTCAATGGAAAAAATATAGACAAGCAGAAAGAGAACAAAATCATCAAGCATAGATACAACTGTTGACATTTTTACTATAGTTCCTCATTTATCTATGCCAATTGTTTTCTTTTTTTTCATGTGTTTTTTTTATTTACTTATTTTTTATTAATTTTTATACATATTTCCCCATTGCCCCCCTTCCTCCCAGGCATACCCCAACGCCCCAGTGTCTATGATCATTGGTTATGCTTATATGCATGCATACAAGTCCTTTGATTGATCACTTATCTACCTCACCTAACTTTAATCTTTCTGCTGTAATTTCACAGTCTGTTTGATGCTTTATAATTTTTGTCCAGTCTCTCCCTGTACACCCCTCACCCCTTTCCCCCTGAGAATTATCAGTCCACTCCCTTTCTGTGCTCCTGATTCTATTATATTCACCAGTTTATTCTGTTGATCAAATTTTTAATTCACTTAATTTTTAGATTCACTTGTTGATAGATATGTATTTATTGTTCATAAATTTTAATCTTTTACCTGATTCTTCTTCCTCTTCTTAAAGAGTACCTTTCAGCATTTTATATAATACTGGTTTGGAGTTGATGAACTCCTTTAGCTTTTTCTTATCTGTGAAGCTCTTTATCTGCCCTTCAATTCTGAATGATAGCTTTGCTGGATAGATTATTCTTGGTTGTAGGTTCTTGCTATTCATCACGTTGAATATTTCTTGCCACTCCCGTCTGGCCTGCATCGTTTCTGTTGAGAAATCAGCTGACAGTCGTATGGGTGCTCCCTTGTAGGTAATGAACTGTTTTTCTCTTGCTGCTTTTAATATTCTCTCTTTGTCTTTTGCTCTTGGCATTTTAATTATGATGTGTCTTGGTGTGGTCCCCTTTGGATTCCTTTTATTTGGGGTTCTGTGTGCTTCCTGGACTTGTAAGTCTATTTCTTTTACCAGATGTGGGAAGTTTTCAGGCATCATTTCTTTAAATAGGTTTTCAGTATCTTGCTCTCTCTTCTTCTGGCATCCTCACAGTTCTGATGTTGGTATGCTTGAAGCTGTCCCAAAGGCTCCTTACATTATCTTCACATTTTTGGGTTCTTTTCTCTTCTTGCTTTTCCAGTTGAATGTTTTCTGCTTCTTTATATTTCAAATTTTTGACTTGATTCTTGCCATCCTCTAGTCTCCTGTTAGGACTCTGTATAATATTTTTTATTTCAGTCAGTGTCTCTAGTATGTCCTTTTTCATCTCCTCTTGGGTCTCGCCAAATTTATCCAACTTTTCTAGCATATTCTTGAAAAACCTTATAAGCATGGTTTTGAACACTATCTCCAGTAGTTTTTTTTCCTCCATTTCTTTTGTTTGTGATCCCTTCCCTTGTCTCAGCATTTTCACTATGCTGGGAGAACTTCTGTGTTGGATTCAGCCTTATGATACCAGACTTGCAAAACCGAAGAAGCCTCTGTTGAGCTTGGGATGGGTGGAGTCTCAGGGCTTAAGGGACCGCTTTGCCTTCCAGTCGGCCCCACCCTCCACGGCCCCTGAGTCTCACGTGACTGGGTAATCGCTGGAGCGGTCCTTGTGCGCGCACCTGCAGTGCCTCTAGACTGCTGCCTTTCCAGCTCCAGGACCACACGAGTCTAGGTCCTCAGGGTTTCACCCAAAACAGGGGCTTAGTGGAGTCAGAAGTGACACAGTTGGGAGGGTCTGTCTCCCACCCACTCGCAAAAGCCAGCAGCACAATCAGCTGTCGGTCTTCTGCACACAGTGCCGTGCGTGCCACCAGCACCTCTGATCTTTTGTGACTCCCCTAAATTTCCGTGCACCTCTCCCTTTTCACAGTCCAAACTCCCCTGTATGAGTTTCAGCTGGATCTGGGGTTTAGTGTCGTAAGATAAGGGGTTCAATGCCTTTGAGAGTCTCCGTTTCCCTCCTGCCAGAAAAAGCCAGCCAGGTTCTCCGGCACCCGCTCTCTCAGCGCGCGCATCTCCGTACCTCAGCTTTTTGCATTTCCTCTGGGTCTCCGTGAGTCCCTCTCTTTCCTTCTAGTTGTATAACTTCCACTCAGCCAGCTTTCCTGTGGTTCTGGATGATGTCCATTCTGTCTTTTAGTTGTAGTTTTGAAATTGTTGTGAAAGGCAGCAGTGTAAGTGTTTACCTATGCCGCCATCTTGGATTCTCTCCTGAATCAATTTCTTATCATGTGGAGAAGCCACAATATTATCTTCTTTCCCTCTTTCCCAACCCTCAACCTGAGACAGAGTTCTCCCATTCTATCAGAGACTTCAGTTGCCTACACAGGGAAAACACACTGTAAAACTTCCATCCAGAAAGGATTTCCTGGGACTTGATGAGATGAGGCATGACTCTGAGATATATGTGGGGGTGGCAGGCACACTGCACCCAGTGGCCACACCTCAGCCCATCCCTGTGAATTTGGGAAGCTGAGTTTTCACAGCCCCCTACGTGAGGAAGCCCTCTTGAACTGAGTCACACTGACCAAAGATAGCAGAACGATTTACAACCAGAGAATCAATTTGTTGAATTACAATAAGGAATAAAATGCCCAAGTAGACCAGAGCATATTTTACACAGTCTAGGAAATAAAATTTAAAATCAGAAGAGTAGCTGGTGAAAGTGGAATGCAGGCAAAGGAGCTATGCAATAGTACAGGCCTCTACTCAGCTACCCCATTTCATGTGTGCCAGGATGCTGAGCTGTCTGTCTCATATCCCAACACAGATGTCCTGTTGCAGACACAAAATGAGGCCACTCCCATGGTGGGGCTGAGGTTCCCACCACAGAACTGTCACAGGGTTAATTAATGCCTGCCTTTTCCTGGATCTTACTTTTCTTGGTCTGGACATCAAAAAAATCTAGGCATGTTGAGGACACCCCTAGGATCTCAAGTCAACCACTGTAACATAGCTAGGTTTTCTTCTCCCAATATTATCTATTTATGTTTGCTCTATTCCTGAATCTTCAGTGAATGGATATTTAAAAGCACTAAAGTCTAGTCAATGACCAACTATCAAAAACTAGTGCATTACAGTGAGGTAATTCACACCCATTAGGATGGCTTTTATTTAAAATAAAATTCTAAAAAAACTGAAAACAGTAAGTGTCAGCAAGGATATAAGAAATTTAAACCTTTATGTGTTGCCGGTGGGAATGTAAAATGGTGTGGCTTCTTTAAGAGACCATAGAGCAGTTACTCAAAAATTTAAACATGGAATATTTATGATCCATTAATTCCAACTCTGGGCATACACCTAAAGAGAAAAAAATTAAAGGAGGGACTCCAATAGTTATTGTACAATCTCTACAACAACATTATTCACAATAGCTAAAAGGTGGAAGCAATCCAAAGGTACGCTGGCAAATGAATGAATAAACAAAACGTAGTATGTATGTGCAACAGAATAGTATTCAGCCTTAGAAAGAGGAAATTCTGGCATATGCTACAACGTGGGTGAACCTTCAAAACATTATGCTAAGTCAATAAGCCAGACCCACAAGGGCAAATATTACATGATTCTACTGAAACGATGCACCTAGACTATTCAAATTACATAAAGACAGACAGTAGAGTGGTGGTTGTCAAGGGCGAGGTGGGAGGGCAAAGGGGAACTAGTGTTTGATGGTTCAGAGTTTCAGGCTGGGGTGAGGGACAAGTTCTGGAGATGGATAGTAATGATGGTTGGACAACAAATTGAATGTACTTAATGCCACCAACTGGTACACTTAAAAATGGTAAATTTTATAGTACCCATATTTTAAAAGTTCTAAAAATTGTTTTAAATAAGAACATAATTTTTAAAAAAACGGTACTTTTTGATCAATGTACTTGGAAGGGGTGTAACTGAGAGCTCCTCAAAGCAAAGGACCACCCCAGGTGAGAAAAAATGGTGCTGAGGCAGCCAGACATCCCTCCCTTCATGGCCAGTCTTCAAGGATCCAGCTTTACTCTTTCCAAGGGCTCTTCTAATGCTTCCTCTCCCCAGAAAAGCAATACTCTGACTAGGCTGCAAGGACTCACCCTTCTCCAAGTCAGGGAGAGTATTGGTACTGAAGGCAGCAACGGACCTCTGAGAAAATAAATTTCTGTTTTTTAAGCCACTCTGTCTTTGGTATTTTATTATGGCAGCCCTGGGAAAGTAATATAGCTGCTAGAATTAATTTTTAAAACAACAATGTTCTTTTTGATAAGGTGATTCTATAAACTGTCCTAGAGAGTCCATTAAAAATGACTTCCTTTATACCAATCACTCTTACTATAACTAAACAACAAATATATTTTTGGTAAGAAGACCATTTTCAAAATGCCATTACTTTTATTCCAGTATATGCCATCTTCAACAAATATGTTTATTACCTTCTCATCAACATTTTCTTCAAGGAAAAAGAACACTAGTTTTAAGCATGCTAAGATTAGTGTAAGTTAGAATCCTCTTTGATGGCCCAGGGCACTGGAGCCACGTGAACAGCAGACATGCGAGCAGTCTGCTCCTGTACAAGGAACAGCAGTACTGCGAGCAACCCACCACAGGCCTAAGAGCAGCAGCTTCATGTGGCCTGCCCCTGTCCAAGGAGCAGCAGCTATGTGAGCAGCCAGTTCCCCATCTGAGGAGCAGCAACCATGAGAACAGCTCATCCCATCCAAGGAGCAGCAGCCACTTGAGCAGCCCACCCACTACTGAGGAGCAGTAGCCCCATGCAGTCAGTACCCCTCTGAGGAGCAGCAGCTGCATGCACTTGTCCGAAGAGAAGCAGCTGTGCTGCACAAGCAGCCAGCCCCCTTCAAGGAGAAGCAGCTATACAATAAGCCCACCTCCATCTGAGGAACAGCAGCTGTGTGAGTAGACTGCCCTTTTCCAAGGAGCAGCAGCCACACAAACCGCATGCCCCCATCCGAGGAGTAGCAGTTGTGTGAGCCACCAGTCCCCATCTGAGTTGCAGCACCTATGTGAGCAGCCCACCCCTTCTGAGGAGCACCAGCCACATAAGCAGATTGCCCATGTCCAAGAAGCAGTAGCCCTGTGCAATCCACACTGGTTCGAGGAGCAGCACCCACACAAAGCCTGCACCTGCCTGATGAGAAGGAGTCAGATGAACACCCCATCCCTATCCAAGGAGCATCAATAGCACAAGCAGCTCATTTCTCTGCAAGGAGCAGTGACCATATGAGCAGACCACCACCACCACCACCCCCTACCCTCATCTGAGGAGAAGCAACTGCACAAGCAACCCGCACTTATATGAGGAGCAGCAGCCCTGCAAGCAACCTGCCCCTGTCCAAGGAGCAGTGGCCCATCTCATCTGAGGAACAGCAGCAGCATGCATCCAGCCCCCATCTAAAGCACAGCAGCCTCTCAAGCAGTCCGTTCCTGTCCAAGGAGCAGAAACCTCATAATCAGTCCACCCCCATCCAAGGAACAGCAGCCATAAGAGCAGCCTCCCTCACCAGCCAGAGAAGGCACTACTGCTGTGAACAGCACCCACCAAAGGAGCCGCTGCCAACTGAGAAGCAGCTGCTACTGTGACTGCCTGGGGAGCAATCACAGCTAGAGAAGCCACTGCCACCCAAGGAGCAGCCCCTGCACAGCTTGGTATTTAGATCAGTTGGTGAGACCAAAAATGGGTAGACAAAGATACCCCCAAAGGAAAGAAAAGGAGGAATTACCAGAAAAGTGGCTAAGTGAAACAGAGGCATGCAATATATCAGAAAAAAATTCAGAATAAGGGTCATAGAGTTTATAAACTGTATATTAGAAAGATCATACACCATGACCAAGTAGGATTTATTCCAGGGATGCAAGGATGGTATAATATCTGCAAATCAATAAACATGATACATCACATAAACAAATTGAGAGATAAAAATCACATAGTCATATCAATTGATGCAGAAAAAGAATTTGACAAAATCCAACACCTTTTCTTGATAAAAACTTTCAGCAAGGTGGGAATAGAAGGATCATACCTCAACATCATAAAAGCCATATATGATAAACCCACAGCTAACATCATACTCAATGGGCAAAAACTAAAATCATTTCCCTTAAGAATAGGAACAAGACAAGGATGCTCACTCTCACCACTCCTATTCAACATAGTGCTGTAAGTACCAGCCATTGCAATCAGACAAGAAGAAGAAATAAAAGACATCCAAATTGGAAAAGAAGTAAAACTGTCCTTATTTGCAGATGACACGATACTGTACATAGAAAACTCTAAAGACCCCATCAAAAAATTATTAGACTTAATAAATGAATTAGGCAAGGTAGCAGGATACAAAATTAATGCCAAGAAACCTTGGCATTTCTATACACCAATAATGAACTTATAGAAAGAGAGACTACAAAAAAGCAATCCCATTTACCATTGCACCAAAAAAAAATTAAGATACCTAGGGATAAACTTAACTAAAGAGGTTAAAGACCTATATGCACAAAACTACAGGACACTGAAAAAAGAGATAGAGGAAGCCATAAACAGATGGAAGAGCATACCATGCTCATACATTGGGAAAATCAACATCATTAAAATGTCCATACTACCCAAAGCAATCTATAGATTCAATGCACTTCCCATTAAAATACCAATGGCATATTTCAAAGACCTAGAAAGAACTTTCCAAAAATCCGTCTGGAATAAAAAAATACCTCGAATAGCTACAGCAATCCTGAGAAAGAAGAACAAAGTATGTGGGATCTCAACACCAGATATCAAGCTATATTACAAAGCCATTGTTCTCAAAACCGCCTGATACTGGCACAAGAACAGACATACAGACCAATGGAATAGAATAAAGAACCCAGAAATCAACCCAAATCACTCAATTAATATTTGACAAAGAAGGCATGAACATACTATGGAGTGAAGATAGTCTCTTCAATAAATGGTGTTGGGAAAATTGGACAGATACATGCAAAAAAATGAAACTAGCCCACCAACTTACACCATACACAAAATTAACTCAAAATGGATCAAGAACTTAAATATACAATGGGAAACTATAAAAATACCAGAGGAATCCACAGGCAGAAAAATCTCTGACATATGCCGAAGCAATTTTTTCACTGAAACTGCTCATAGGGCAATGGAAACTAAAGAGAAAATAAACAAATGGGACTACATCAAAATAAAAAGCTTTTGCACAGCAAAGGAGACCATCAATAAAACAACAAGAAAGCCCACTGCATGGAAGAACATATTTGCCAGTGATATCAATGATAAGGGTTTAATCTCCAACATTTACAGAGAACTCATGCAGCTTAACAAAAAGTAAATAAACAACTCAATCAAAAAATAGGCAACTGATCTAAATAGATACTTTTCTAAAGAAGACAGAAGGAAGGCCAAGAGACATATAAAAACCTTCTCAAAGTCACTATTCATCAGAGAGATGCAAATCAAAACAACAATGCAGTACCATCTCACATCTGTCAGAATGGCCATTAGCAATAAATCAACAAATGACAAGTGTTGGCAAGGATGAGAAGAAAAAGGAACCCTCGTGCACTGCTGGTGGGAATGCAGAATGTTGGCAGCCACTATGGAGAACAGTATGGAGTTTCCTCGAAAAACTAGAAATGGAACTCCCATTTGACCCAGTGATCCCACTTCTAAGAATATATCCCAAGAAACTAGAAACACAAATCAGAAAGGATATATGCACCCCTATGTTCATAGCAGCACAATTCACAATAGCTAAGATTTGGCTAAGTACCCATCAGCAGATGAATGGATTAAAAAACTGTGATACATCTACACAATGGAATACTATGCAGGTACAAAGGCAGGGCTCATTATGGCATAGGAACCTGGGAGGGGACCTCAAATATGGTCCCCTGAGCCTTGTCCACTCTATTCCACCTGCCAGCTTGGACTGGCATCCCCCTCCTCTCCAGATTCTTACCTACCTTTGAGGGTAGGGCTCAGTCACCACTTGCCCCATGGGGTCCTGTTCAAGTATCTCAGTCCACAAGGACTCTCTCCCTTCTATGAAAGCCCATCACACAGGTTACTGGAATTGTTTTAGTAAGGAGAGAATATAAATCAGACTGCCTGAAGATCTAACTTTGCCTCTCACTGAACCTTCAGAGGGATGTCCATAGCTGCTGTTCTACACAGCCAGGTGCATTACCGTTTTAATGATGCTGGGGAAACAACCACCCTTTCCATTTTAATTAGTGAAGTTCTTTGAAATACCTGGAACAATAAGACTCAGGCAAGTGAGACCGCAGTCTCTTGAATGCTTAGAGGATGAGTTGGTAAACAAGCCTGCTCCGTAGTTATTGCTCCTGGTGTCTGTCTCCAAGCAGCACACACTGTTCTTCACAGCCCAGAGCGGAATCATTGTTTTGACAGGCTAAAAGGAGAGAAATTGGGTATCTCTATTCCACAGAAAAGGAAATTTAAATCATAGTGGTGATTTATTTAAGAGCTGGAGACAGAGCAGCAAGAAAGCTACACTTTCCGATGATCATCTTATCCTCCAGGGTCTGGGATTCACAGCTTCTCCACCTACTCCACCCACTGCTGCCCAAGCATTACAAGAAAACCAGAGCTTGGTGGAGTGAAAGCAGTCGGGCTCCAGGCACTCTGGGACTCCTTGGGGTGCATGAAGGGATCCAGCCAGGAGAGAGCCAAGGCGGGGAGCGGGGGGGGAGGGGTCTTACAAACGAGGGGCAGAAAGTAGGTCCCCCCATCTGCATGCCTAGGACTCAGAATGACAAATAAACCCCAAAGCCTCAAGCGTATCTGGCATGTTCTCCTAGAGCATCAATTTTAAGAGAAGACTTGGAGAATTATTTTTTGTATTATTAAATCAGTTCAGCTGTGTTACAGAGCAAACTGCAAAAAATCAAATGAATATTCCAGATAAACATACTCATATACTTGCTTCTGGGAGCCTTGGCCTCTGCTTTGGACTCGCAGAAGCACGGGTGCACTCTCCTCTTCTGCTGGGGTCATTTAGTGGAAAATTTAGAGGCTCTGACAGGACTAGATGTAGATTTACATGATACCATTTCCAGATCTTCATCGTATAATTATTTCTTTTCTTCCCACTTCCCTCCTCCCCCGCCCAGATAGAATTATTTTTTCTGGGAAAATTTACACAAAGGTTAGTAGAAAGAGGTTATGTTGACAACCACTTAACTATGCTCATCATCTCCTAATTTTTCTTCTTTATCAACCAGGCAACTTCAGAGCCAACGCACAGGAAGCTGCCCCCTGGCCTCGGTCGCCCTGCCTTTGCCTTCAGCTGGTGTTCTTTGCTGTTCGCAAGGCCATGCAGGAGGAAAACAAAGGCACCTTGGAGGAGAATCATTATTTGAAGCTTATATTTTCCCTTGAAGGGTCATTAAATTTACTTGTATTCTCAAGTCAGGCGAAAATTGCATAGATCTTGGGGAAACAAATACAAGCAGCAATTAAAGCCAGATTTTAACATCCCTAACATTAGCATCTCATTCATTCTCAATTTCTGTTTTGGTTTTTTTTACTTCACCCTAATGGATTGAAGAATCACATTTGCAAGGAAGAAAAGGCAAAAATGCACATTTTCCCCTGTTCAATAAGACTAAGCACTTCTCATACTTCAGTCAAGGGGAAAAAAAAAATCACTTTGCATCCTGAAATAAGCCAAAAATAACATGACCAATGTCTAAAAGCTGGTCTCCAAAGTAAGAAAACCTTGAACATGTCCTATAAGCCTGGACTCACCATGGGAAAAAAAAACAAAAACAACTTCTATTCTGATTGCTTGCTATGGGAATGTCTGAAGATAATCTATGACTTTGGGGAATATGATAACCACGTGAGAAAGTTTTCAATCATGAACAACTGATGTCCACTGAAGAACCCTGGTAATTTTATGTGGTATTTTCTTTCAAGCATTTATTGTGCCTTTATCTAATGAGCCGGTCTTCTTCTTTTTTAAAAAAATGTATTTTATTGATTTTTTACAGAGAGGAAGGGAGAGGGATAGAGAGTTAGAAACATCGATGAGAGAGAGACATTGATCAGCCACCTCCTGCATGCCCCCTAGTGCGGATGTGCCCGCAACCAATGTACATGCCCTTGACCAGAATCGAACCTGGAACTTTTCAGTCCACAGGCCGACACTCTATCCACTGATCCAAACTGGTTTCGGCATTAGCCGGTCTTTTGAAGCTTGATCCCTTGCACTCTAAATGCCCTTACGTCTTAATCTTCCACTGTCTGAAGTATACGTAACATCAAGCAAACACACTGCTACTCTTTCCTATTTCTTTTTTTAAATGCATTTTTAATTGATTTCAGAGAGGAAGGGAGAGGGAGAGAAAGATAAAAACATCAATGATGAGAGTGAATCCTTGTCACATACCCTTTCTGGGACCCAGCATGCAACCCAGGCTTATGCCCTGACTGGGAATTGAACCTTAACCTCGTAGTTCATAAGTCAAGGCTCAACCACTGAGAAACACCAGCTGGGCTACTCTTTACTCTTTCAACTGAAGCGTGTATTATCCATACTCAGAGCTGGCACATGTGTGGGACTGAATCAGTAATTTCATTTCTTTCTTCCACTGCCCCTTAAAATGCATCCTTGGATGAACACCCCAAAGAATTTAGGCTACACACACACACACACACACACACATATAGGTTAAGGTCAAGTCCCATGACTTTTCTGCTCAAGCAACCATTTAAACCAAAGAAATAAAATGTGCAGTCTGGAAATAAAAGAAACCTTGTTATAACACTAAATCCTGCCCATTGCCAGCTGGGAACTGATAGGACTGTATTAACTGTCTTCACACTATTTATGGGTGCTTTAGTGATATTCATTTTCCTTCAACTGACTACTCACTCCTATGTTAGCTTCTAGATTTCTGAAAAGCTAGCTGCTGGGGTGCCCTTGCTTTGGGATGAATTTAGAGTGGCTCAGGGTTAGCCCCCTCTTCCACACGGCCCCCCACCTGGTCCTCAGGACATCCTCAGCATCCTTTATCCCAACAAACTCTAGGGAAGGAGGTGATCCTGCAGCCCAGGCCACCATGTGAGCTCCAATGCAGGAAACACATGTACAGCTCAACTAGTGGTCCCACAATGGCGCCCTCACCCCACCCCACTCACACACACATTAGGTCTGGGATAAAGGAAGGAATAAAAGATCCCTTTGAAGAAATCTTCTCTTAATCCTCATGTTCTTTAAATGACCAATGATTTGGGAGTTATGAAAAAGTTCTCAAGTATTTACACTGAAATTTCTACTTGGTGGTCTGGTACTTTCCTCTCAAATTTCACTTAACTTGAGTAAGTGTCTCAGTCAAAACTTTGATTTAGTACCCTACTTTTTTATATACACAAATATTTAGAATAGCCTGTTAATTTCCAATTATTTTTAAAGTTTGCTTTTGTCATATATCTCATAAAATTGAGGATTGTTACAGGGATTGATATAAAATTGTGAAACACTCATAGCTGTCCCGGGCTCATAATAAGCTCCATATAAATGTCTATTAAAGACCTGCCCTTATCACTGCAACCCCTGTCTGCTATGGAGCAGCTACTTGACACTTACGTGTAGTTCATTCAGAACTTGGTAGGCCATTGAAATACCCAGTGTTTCTCTCTCACATGAAGTGCTACTCACCAGGGCCACTCTGTTCTTTACTTAAAAATATTTTTTAAGTTAAATTTATTGGGGTGATACTGGTCAATAAAACCATATAGGTTTCACGTGCTCAGTGTGGCTCAGTGGTTGAGCATCGACCTATGAAATATGAGGTCACGGTTTGATTCCAGATCAGGGCACATGCCCAGTTTGCAGGCTCTAACCCCAGTAGAGAGTTTTTAAAAAGATTTTTAAAAAGGGACATTCAGAAATATCAACTGATTCTCTCTCATCATTAATGTTTCTATCACTTTCTCCTCTCTGAAAGCAATAAAAATATTTTTCAAAACCATACAGATTTCAAGTCTACAATTCTACAACACATCACCTCTGTGAAATGTAAATAACAACAGCCACCCAGCTGTGAGGACCAAAGGGGACCAGGGGACTGACCTACCATGTATTAGAAAGAACCTAGCCAAGTTGCTATCACACCCTTACAATAACAGGTTAAAAATAAAGGAATAAGAGATGAATTCTGATTGGAAAAATACCTCCACATTTGGGGGCCTAGAGAAATGGGGAGGAAGAAGGTTACATTTTCCAAAAAGTGCTGATGATATCATTTGCAAGATAAAAGATGGTGACCCCCACTGTGGGCAGAGTAGGGTTAGCTTGGGAAGATGAATGGGGGCAGACAGGGATAAGTATGCATACCCAAGTAGTGGCAGCACCATAAACACACACAAGGAGGGGTTGTGGGGCTGAGGCCCCACTTCCTCCCTTCTCCCTCCCTTAATCCCCTGTCCCTGGGGCCTTTGGTTAAAAATAATAACAAAAGAATTAAACACACAAGCACGTGGTTCATAAAACAATACTTAGCTTTGCACACATACAATGCACTCTGATGTTTTCTCTTCCCTTTGAATGACTTAATGTTTTTTAAAAAAATGCTGGTGTGACTCACTACATGAATGTCATTACCCCAGTGAGTCAGGACCCACATGTGGAAAACAATGGCTATGACGGTCCTAGCTACCCACCAGCTGGTTGCTGGAGAAGAGGAAGAAGTTAGTTTGGCACAAATTGTCTTCATAAATTCTTTCCGAGGTGGTCTCCAGCTATCTTCTTTAAGGACTTACTTTGGAATGCTGCCAAGATTTAATGTTACCTCTTTTGAAAAGTCTCCCGGCTCTGCTCTCAGCTCGCAAGCCTGCTTGCTCCAGGGTTACTGTGGACGCTCTCTTGCGCTAGAATGCCTGTTTCTTGGGCCTTGAACAATCCAGCCCACCTGCAGGATTTGGGCTGGCCCTCCCAAATTGAAAAGCAATCTACAGAAGCTACTCTTTCTCCTGTTGCCTGTTAATGTCACCTCATCTTCCATAAACGCTGAAGGATCTTGCTGCTCAGAACAGAATTGTCTTGTGCACGGGGTGTCCCAGCTCAAGGTGGCCTCTTGATTTCTGGAACGTTTTCTGTCTCGGCGATGCGCCCCATGTGAGGGGCACTGGGCTCACAGCCTTAGTTTCCAGACCCTACTCTTAACTGGGGGGAAACGCATTTAATTTGTAAGAATTAATGTATGGCCAAGACCGGTTTGGCTCAGTGGATAGAGCGTCCGCCTGCAGACTGAAAGGTCCCAGGTTCAATTCTGGTCAAGGGCATGTACCTTAGTTGCAGGCACATCCCCAGTAGGGGGTGTGCAGGAGGCAGCTGATCAATGTTTCTAGCTCTCTGTCCCTCTCCCTTCCTCTCTGTAAAAAAAAAAAAAAAATCAATAAAATGTATTTTTTAAAAAAAAAGAATGTATTAAGAATTAATGTACATCTAGGAGTTCCCTTCCCTTCCTCGGAGTAGCACAGACACTCGCCCACCGCTCCCTTTGCCTTCAGAACACCGTGGAGGGTTCCGTTGCCTCCGGATGAAATCCCAGGTGATGTTGGCTTTTTCGTGTTACCTCTGCTGCGGAAACCTCCGAACCTCCAAACAAGTTTCTAACTGGGCGACTCTGTCATCCGTAATTACTTACGCAGAAAGGATGGCACCGGAGGAAAATGAGCCCGATATTTCTCTCTAATCAGTGACAGGGCCTGCGGGCGAGCTCTCCAGTGCAAGCGAAATGAACTCACTGTCAAGCAGGGCTCATTCCCAGAACCCTGCCCCCCGCAGGGGCACGCGCCCGGCCGGCCGGCACACGCGCTTCGCTGGAGCCCGCAAGAACCCTGCGCCCGAAGGTCTGGCAGTTGCAGGACAGGACGGGCCGGCAGGCGGGAGCAGAAAGTTTTCTCACCCTCCGGAGGAGGTGTGGCCCGCCTCTCCTGCGCAACGAGGAGAAAACCCACCCAAGCCCCGGCGCCCCTGCTTCCAGCCTGCCCTAAGCCCTCCGGCGGGAAACTCCCGGCAGCCGGCCACGGGGAAGGTGTTAACCTTAGGCCCCACTTCCCCTCTGGGCACCCTCGCACCCCGGTCCTCCGCTTCCCACTCCCATCTTCCCCCGAAACCCCAAACTAAAAACCACCCCCAAACCACATCCAGCCGGCTGCCTCCGCCAGAACCGCCAGCACTCCACTCTGAGCCCCAGGTGGCGCGTCCCAGGCAGCGGGGGGGGCCCCCCCCCCCCACTCCTCCCTTCCTCGGTTACCGGATGGTGCGCCCCGGGCCGCCGCGCAGCTGCTCGGAGGTGCGTGAGCGCTGCCTCGCCGCCGCTGGCTCTTCTCCTCCTCCTCCTCCGCAGCTGCCCGGGCTGCCCGGCTGCCCGGCTGCCTGGGGCTGGGCAGATCCCGCCGGCTCTGCGGTGCACTGCACCGGGCGGGGACGCGCGCTCCCGACCGGCCCGAGGCTGCGCAGGGTGCCGGAGCCGCCTCCCCAGCCCAGGAAGCCGAGGCCAAGAAGCCGTGAGCTACCAGAGTCCTCTCCCGCTAAAGCCGCCCCCACACTCAGTCTAACCAGACCCTGCTGGTTAGAAAGGAACAGAAATCTGAGAACATTCTTTACCACCTGGCTCTTCAGTGGGTCTCTTGGGCCAACTTTGAATAACGGAGATGAGCGAGATGGGCCAGCAGGAGTAACATTTATGAAAAACCCTTAGCCTTGGGTGCAAGTTCAGATAAGGGCAGGGTCCTCCTTCATGTAGCACTTGAATTACTACCTCAGTTTTAGTCCTCCTCCTGCTTCCTGGTACATGCAGGTTATCAAATCTCCCCCAAACAGGGCCCCAGGTTAGGAGGGGACAGGAAGTGCATTGAAGTTAGCAGACATGGCTCATTCCTCACTCCCAGTCAATAATTACTGAGTCCATAATCCATGCCAGAGAGGGATAAGTCCTCAGGATACAGCCTCCTGGAGCTTTATTCTAGGGGAGAGACAGGACTAAACATAACAAATAAGTAAAATATGTAGTGTGGGAAACAGCCCCAAGTGCTGTAGGGAAAATAACACAGGCATCTGGTAGAGAATGTGGATGTTGTGGAGCAGCTTTAAATCAGGCCAGTGGGGGGGAAAATGAGATATATGTACTGGAGGGAGGGAAGAGATATATGTACTACTATATGTAATGCTTTAAACAATAAAAAGATTGCAAAAATAATAATTAAATAATAATAAAAATAAATAAATCAGGTTGCCAAGGTGGTCTTCCAGAGAAGAGGGCTTTTGAGTAAACAACAATGAACATGCAAGTCCCTCTGGTACTGGGAAGAAAGTGTTCCACCCCTAAGTTGTTCTTTATTGTATAGGACATTTCTTTTACTACTCCTGGGCACTGTGTCAGGCAATATTATCACCATTTCCATTTCACAGATGAGGAAACTATAGTTTGGAAAGGTTAAAAGAATTGTACAAGGTCACATGTTAGTAAACGGAGGAGTTTGCTTTCAAGCTCAGCAACCCTGGGCCCCAGACCCTGGCTTAAGCAGACCCTATTGCTGTGGGGAAAATACAGCAAAAGCAGCACCCAGGCGGCTGCCAACGGTGTGATTCACTCAGTCTCCTGGGGTCAGAAAAGGATTCCTGGAGATGACATGGTATTCATTGATTGTGTGTGTGTGTGTGTGTGTGTGTGTGTGAGAAAGATCTGTGTCGTCATTACATGTAATGTGAAAATAGTTTGCAAACCATTTGTGTAGCAGTGTGCTAACACCTCAGCCTCATTCACAGGCAGTTTAGTCCTAGATGAAATCATTTGACCATCTTCCCTAATTCTCCAATTGCATATTCCGCTCAACTAAATGTGATCCGTCACCATGGAGTAAGAACCTGGATGGTAGATTAGCAGGGCATGGTGAAGCTGGTCAGAGAGAGCAGAGTGACAGAATAAATGAAAGCATGAGTAAAAAGAATGAAATCTTGCCATTGTGACAACATGGACAGACCTGGAGGGCATTATGCTAAGTGAAATAAATCAGAGAAAGACAAATAGCATTTGATTTCACTTATATGAGGAATCTTAAAAATAAAACAAAAACAACAACTAAAAAATAAAACAGACCCACAGATATAGAGAATAAGCTGATGTTTAACAAAAGGGAAGAAGAGTGGGAGATGGGAATTTTGTTTTTAAACGAGAGAGAG
>JAAGEH010000018.1:47972489-48107670 GCA_011751065.1 Lasiurus cinereus
AATAAATAAATAAATAAATAAATAAATAAATAAATAAATAAATAAATAAATAAAATTACCATAATTTTGAATTGTTTAGAGCAACAAAGCAAGATATTTTTCATTGTGGTGGGCATTTATTTAATAAATATGTATTGCACATTCATCATGATTCAGTCACTCCTGATGCTAGAGATGCAATCATAAGTAGAATGGCCAAAAACATGTGCCTTCAGAGAGCTTTCAAATACCTGAGAGTTTTCAAAATGTTTTGTGTGCATATTTTCTCATTTGGCCTCATGATGAGGGCATGAGGTGAGCAGGAGTGGGATAGTCCACGCTACGCACGAGGAACCTAAGACTTACCCAGGAGCACTCACCAAGTTGTGAGGGAAGAATGAAGCTCATCCCCACTAACTGCTGCCCAGTGCTCCAGACACTGCCATGTCACCTGACCTGTGGCACTTGCATTCGGGGAGGAGCCTGGACTTCAACTTCAGGAGTGGGGGACATGTCCTGTGTTCCCTAAAAGTCACTGCATTTTTTACTGAGACCGGTTTGGCTTAGTGGATAGAGCGTCGGCCTGCAGACTGAAAGGTCCCGGGTTCGATTCTGGTCAGGGGAATATACCTTGCTTGCAGGCACGTCTCCAGTGTGGGGTGTGCAGGAGGCAGCTGATCGATGTCTTTCTCTCATGGATGTTTCTGACTTTCTATCCCTCTCCCTTCCTCTCTGTGAAAAATCAATAAAATATATTTTTTTAAAAAGTCACTGCATTTTTAATGTAGCAAAGAGCTTAAACCTTAGAAGCAGTGCTCCTCCCAAGCCTAATATATTTTAACTAGAAGCCCAGTGCACAAAATTTGTGCATGGGGGAGAGGCGCTGTCCTTCAGCCCAGCCTGCTCCCTCTCCAATCTGGGACCTCTGAGGGATGTCTGACTGACCATTTAGCCCCGATCATACCTCTCACAATCCAGGACTGTTAGCTCCCAACTGCTAACCTGACTGCCTTCCTGATTGCCCCTAACTGCTTCTGCCTGCCAGCCTGATCACCTCTTAATCATTCCCCTGCCAGCCTGTTTGCCCCTAACTCCCCTCCCCTGTGGCCCTGGTCACCCCTAACTGCCTCCTCTGCAGGCCTGGGTCCCCCCAACTGCCCTTCCCTGCAGGATGGGCATCCCCAACTTCCCTCCTCTGATCTCCCCTGCAGGCTTGATCACCTCCAACTGCCCTCCCTTGCAGGCTTGGTTCTTGCCAACTGCCCTCCCCTGCTGACCTTCTTGTGGTGGCCATCTTGTATCCATAAGGGGGCAGGATCTTTTGCTCACATGGGAGCAATCATCTTGTGTGTTGGAGTGATGGTCAATCTGCATATTACTTTTTTACTAGATAGGATAGAGGCCTCTGCATGGGTAGGGACCAGTTGGTTTGCCATGAAGGACGGGTGTTCCCTTGGGGCATGGGGTTTCCTGGGTGAGGGGCCTGTGGTAGTATGCAGGGTGGCCACAACCCCCAGCAACTCAAGCAGAGGCCCTGGTATCTGGGATTTATTTATCTTCTACTATTTAAATTTTGTAGTCTGGAGCAGAGCTAAGCCTTCTGCTGGCACAGCCATTGAAAGTTTTTTGCCTCAAGTGCTGGCCAGGGTTTGCAGAAAGCTTGGCTCCCTCCATTACCAGGGTCAACCCCGCCTTCCTCCTGCTCTCTCTGTGGCTGTAGCCATCTTGGTTGGTTAATTTGCATACTTTCTCTGATTGGCTGTTGGGTGTGGCTGTTGGGTGTGGTGGAGGTATGGTCAATTTGCATATTACTCTTTTATTAGATAGGATTTCCAAGCTTTGAGGTTCTCAAAGGCTAATGTATTTGTCCATTTTATAAAATGTCATGCCTGACACACAGCACATGCTTTATCAGTGTTTGTTGATGGAAAACCACAATTCATAAAAATCAAATGCTATTCTTATATTGTGTTTGTAAAGTATGTTGTTCTTGTGAAATCACATTCCGGAGGAAACATTTCATATGGCTTTGAAGAAACCAGAAGGTAAAATAAGGGTCTGTGTATCGCTTACAGAAATGCTGGTGATCTGTGTATAAGACTGATGTCTTGGCAAAAACAGAGGTCTAAGGTACTCTTCATTTCAAAGCATGGATTATTTTGAGAGTTGCATGATTATTTCTTAGTGCATCTCAGCATGTTTTTTTTTAATTAAATTTGACCTTTAGTTTTCCAGTAATTGAACTAAGTTCTACAGTATTATCACTGGATTGCATTTACCCAAAAATAGAGTTATCTTGTGGCATCCTGGACACACATATATCTATACACACATGTACACATAAGTGTCCTATATTTATAAAGGCATGTAATGCATTTATATATTATATGTAATACTTGAAAGAACATTGGAAGGGGAAGGGGAGGAACATCATGAGATAATAACTTAAAGCTCACATCTACGTAGGTAGATGGGAAAACCCACCAAAGCTCAGTCCTGATGAGAGCTCCATTCTCATGGTGTCTGTGCCCTGGCAAAACAATCAGCCACCCTTGTTCATTTGAAAAAAAATTAAAATCAATTAATGAAAAAAGCTGTTTGGTGAGATCTAAGTGATTAAGGAGAAGCAAAGTAGCAATCGGTGAGAACACAGGGTTAGAATTAGAGAGACCTAGAATCAAATCTGCTTATGCTCCATTTGGTGACAAAGCCTCAGTCGCCAATCCTCATAAGTAAAAGCTAATTCTGTTCCAATCTCAGAGTCACATAAAAAGTGTAATCAAGGATGGGCTGCTTCACACGAGCATCACCGCGAGATCTGAATGGGTTTTGCTCAGAGAGACTTTCATAAAACTGGAGCTTCTCCCGGGGTGCCGAAGCAGCTGCTCTCTGTGGTGCATGCGGTGGTTTTGTTCTGTGCCCAAGAGCATCTTCTAGGGCTGGGTTATTTTCTTCTAACAAGAATGGCAGAAGCTTGGGAACTCAAGCAAAACATTATGAGGGGCAAAATTTGCCAGGAGGAAGTATTTCCAATTCAAGTAGAAAAGGAGTGTCTCGCTGTCTGCTGTTTTAGAAGGTCTCAGAACGTGGCTCTTTCCTACGATGAGAAGAGTGGACTCTGGGAAGAATGCTTTCAACATGGGTTCCCCAGAGGCATGCTCCCCCAGGCTTTCCAGTGAGCAGCCACTTCAGCACAGGAGGACAAGATTAGCAGGTCTGCAACCCATTCGCCCTGCTGTTAAGTGGGCAGGAAGAATGGATTGCAGGGAGTCAAGAATGTGACTTGATCTAATATCCTTGTAAAAATATTAATGGCACGCCTCCTGCCTAGCAAAGTAATTGAATTGGTGGTAGGAGAGTTCTTCTCTGAGGACCGGCCCAGCCATTTGTACCAGCTTGCCTGGGATTGCTTCTGCTACACAAAACAGATTTGTGAATTTCTGGGGCAGGGGTCTCTGAAAAGTAAAGGAAGCTATGGAGCCTGCTAAATAGAATTCTAGGGGAGAGGTTTCAAGACTAAAATGGTCCTCTTCTAAGTGAGCCATTCGACAGCACACATTGTTTCATGACTGCACAGATTTACCTCGGCCAGAAACGATCCAGTACTTTGAGAAAGGACCTAGGGACGAGGAGCTGGCAGTACTAGACAGGTTCCTGTTTACTCGTTGTCTCCTTGAAATGCTTAGGGAAGCTTGAGCCAGGGTAAGATCTCTGCTTTATGCGAGTCTGATTTGACAGTCCCCTCCTTGTGACCTGTCAGGAGTCTGGTAATGGAGGAGGGAAAGGTGGATTTCAGTAGCAGATATCAGGCTATGGGGGCAGCTACATGCCTTCTTGGGAGGTCCAGAAACCAAAGACAAGTATCCATTGTTGCTATTGTTAATCCTCACCTGAGGATATTTTTCCATTGATTTTATTTTTATTTTTTAGAGAGAGTAGAAGGAAGGGCGAGAGAGAGACAGAGAGAAACATCAATATGAGAAACACATCAATAGGTTGCCTCGCACATGAGCCCCGACCAGGGGGCCAAGGATTGAGCCTGCAACTGAGGTACATGTCCTTGACGCAAATCGAACCCAGGACCCTTCAGTTGCCAGGATGATGTTTTTATCCACTGAGCCAAACCAGCTAGGGCAAGACAGGTATCCATTTTGAATGGCCTTTGAGATGTGCCATATGTAGGGACCTGAGACTTGGTATTCAGAGAAGAAATAGTGTAGATTATTATTAAGAGGATAAAGGGATGGAATTCAGAAACCCAAGTATAGATGTCATTCCCATCACACAGATTTCTCTCAAATTCAAATTAAAGGGTTTTCATTATAAACTGCTATTTGACTCTGAATTCAGCAAAGCTAAATCTTGCCAGATGGGTGAACATTTGAATAAAAGTGGTCAATCAAACAAGACAATCATGCCAAGCAGGAATGCAGATATCTTCCAGATAGCACGTGAATCAGTGTGTTCTTCATCCTGCCTCCTGCCTGCCTCTTACCAACCCCATCACTTCAGTCTATAAAGTTCACTTTCAGATTTCCCAATCATTGTAATTTTCTACCCAACTTCCTCTTACGTTTATTTTCATTCCTCTGGGCTCAGCACTGGTACAATACTTGCCTTAGAGGATAAAAACCAATGTTCCCAAGAACTTTCTAATAATGGAGAGAGCATTCATTTCCTTTAGTCCTCCTGAAATAAGTCTGCTGTACAACTCATATGAGTAAGCATCATGCCACCTGATTGGATTCAGAATATGAATGTGCATGTGGTGGCTTTAGTCACCAGAAAGTCACCAGTGAAGTGGGGATGAAGAGATTGAGCTGTCTGGTCCCTCCAGGAATCATTTAATTCACAAATCAGACAAACTAAGCAAGGCACATCTTTAGAGGGCATTTAAATTGTTTGAGAACCGGTTCTTCCCTCCAGCTTCTGATGAAAACTCAGGGCTTGCAGTGCCAGTGGGAGAGCAGTTCCTCCCAAACTCTAATGGATGTTGCCTCAGATTTTGAAAGCAGAATGAAAACCAAAGAGCAATCAACTATGGCTCTGTTTCAGACATCTCATTGGGCAGGAGAGTTTTAACGCCACACCAAATGCAAGGTTTAAATCGACAACACAAGCTCCTTAAATTTCACGTAGCCATCATGGGTTTCTTCATCTTCTAAAGAAGGTAAGAAATATAGAGTATTTGCAACAGAATCAGAGACCAGAAATGAGCACACCTCTCCCCAAAGACAACTGTTTCTATTTAACATATATTTACATATAATTTCTACAGTTCATGCATTGTTATAAGTACTTTATGAAAATTAACTCATTTAATTCCTATAACAACTATATGAATTAGGTAGGTATTGTTATGGTCTTCATTTCCACTTTATAGTTGAGGATACAGAGGCACTATGAGTTTAAATGAGTTGCCCAAAGTCACACAGCTTCCCTGATTCAAATCTAGAGTCTGTTCCAGAATCTATACTCTTAGATACTCTGCTGTCTTTTTAAATATTTTCATAAAAATATTTAAAAGCATTTAATTTATTCTCTATCGTAAAATCTTCCTCCTCTATCTACAAAGATAAATGCATGGAAATCTCAGCACATGGGCTGAGGACTCTCCAGCAAAGAGTGCACAGATATCACTCATAAGAAGATGGACAAAGTGGGCAGCTGTGCTTTTGATTCCACCATCCTGCCTAACGTTCCCTTTTGTCCCAGTTCTGTCTCCATCAATTGGGTCTGAGTGGAGGGTCCCATCTGTTTCCTGTTTCCTGTTCCATGTCCAGGCTCCCTTATTATTATTGTCCATTGAGGATGCCAAACGACCCTCCTAAGATCACTTATTCTTTCCATAAACTCCTTCCATGTGCCAAATTTGTACTTGGCATGAGAAATAATTGAGAGCATTTTCTAGGTGAGTGAGAATGCTACCAGAAATATAATAAAAACTAGAGGCCCAGTGCATGGATTTGTGCACTTTGAAAGGAAATTAATTAGAAGGTAGCCAGCAGGGTGAGACTGGGCAAGATGGGTCGGATACGACCTGGAGCCAACTCCTGAGGTCCCTTCCCAGTCACACACCTAGGGCGGCACTGGGGCTTGAAGGACATCTGCGGAGTGAGGGAGTTCTCTCTGGCAGATGGGGTCCCTCAGCCTGACCTGCAGGGAATCAGGTCAAAACTAGCAGTCCAACATCCCCTGAGGGGTCCCAGAGTGTGAGAGGGCAATCTGCAAAGTTGCTGTTGCTTGGCAGCTCCTGCATTGAGCATCTACCCCCTGGTGATCAGTGTGCATCATACCTACTGGCTGGTCAGCCGGTCACTTAGCCAGATAGATAGATAGATAGATAGATAGATAGATAGATAGATAGATAGGTAGATAGGTAGATGGAGCTGAAAAGCCCTGAAGTTAATGCAAGTTACTCTAGCTTAAAGCAGCCAAACCAAAGGCCATCTCTTCTTTCTACTTTTATGGTACAGCAGTGCTAGATATTATGTTACTGTGAATCAAAATGAACATTATTAACTGCCTTTATATGCCTGGCTCTATACTAGGCTCTGGGGGTAAATTAGTGAATAAGATAAACTCTGCTTCCCAAAACATACAGGCTGTCATTTAAAAAGCAATTGCAAGTATAAATTATTTTAAAATTCTAAATATGTTTCCAGGTTTGACTTAATCAATGCTGAGATTCCCTGATTTGGCAGATAAATTCTCAGGAGCATGATATCCAGTCAGACAATTGCTTATTTTAGAGCTTTTACAATATACATGATATTGGGCACAAAGTAACTGAATTGTAATTTCTGCATAAGTTGATGTTGGGTGGAAAGAGAGACCCACAGTGCGGTGCAGGGGAGGATTCTCAGTGAGGAGGGATTCTTTCAGCCAGAACATACTGGAGGGGAGCAAACCCTCCCTTAGAAGTCAACAAAGATTCAGTACATAAACTCTATAATTGGAGCATATTAAATTTTTTAAAGACAGACTTAGTCATAAAGGGCCCTAAGCAAAAGGCAGAAATTAATCCAGTACAGATGGCGAGGGCAAGAGCCCCAGGGCACACACCGAAGTCCTGACCATTTTCTTTGTTATTATCATTCTCCTAAGAGTGAGAAGTGGTGATTGGCACCAGGACCCTCTTTGCAGTCTCTGCAGATTGTTATTTAAGTATAATGAACCTGCATATTCTTCTTAGACAAAATGGCTATCATTTCTTCCTATAATTTTTATAATTAGCCAAACTACGTACAGAGAGATCCCAAGAGCTATTTTCACCTTCTTCCCCAGAACTGAATTCTCTTCTCTTAGCTTCATTCCACTGCAAGTGGCCCGTGTTTTGGAGAGGGACCATCTCCTCAAGCAAACATCGATAGGTTTACTCACAGCTCCATCATTTCCTCTTGGAAGAGCACCTTGGCTGCAAGCAAAATGGTCAATGCAATAGCCTTAAGCATTGTGTATGGTGAGCATTTCATTTTCATACTCTCTAGGCAAAGCCTCCAATACCCTTTGAAAGACTTCATTCATTTAATAGCTATTTATTGAAACATGTTTAAATATGTACAATGAGTGGTAAATGTGCCAACCAGTGTAACAGGGCAAATCTAACCAAAGGATCTCTCATCTGGAGAAGTTCAATGCCCTAAATAGTGTGGACAGAAGCCCTTGGCACAGCTATAGATTGGTGACTTAATCTGTTTAAGGAAAGCTTTATGGGCCTCTGTGATCAGTGACCTCAGCAAGGGCAGTGTGAGCCATTGGATGGGCTTCTCTGGGACAGTAGCAGGAGTTTGGAAAGGGAGCTGAAGAGAGATCCGAGTGGTGATCTGCAGTGACCATGAAGCAATTGCCAGAGCTATGTGCTAAGAACCATGTTGTGAGACACTCCCTTGGGCAGGTAAAGGAAGGCTGCTCCGTCATGCTGATGGAACAGGTAGGTTTACTTCACCCCCAGCAAAAAATCAGTTGTCCCTAGTGATACCTGATTAAATATTGGTGTTGTATGACCAGTCTGGGGATTCAGAGCTACATAGAGGCAACATACTCTATTGTAAAATGGAATGCTGTAAGAAACCACAGGAAAAAGCAATTATGGACTCAGATATGGTTTTTATGTCATTTCCATTTGAGACACAAGATCTGAAGAAGAGATTTTTTAAAAAACTCCATTCTAAGGGACACATGAGGGTTTTAATTGATAGGGTTTAGGAAAGAAATATAGGTTAAAAAAAAAGATGTTCAATCAATACTTCGTTTGAACTGGTGGACACACCAATAAGAATTTGGGAGGCAAAATGTAAAATCATGCAGCAAGTCTCAGAGCCTCTGATCAGTTTATGGTTTGAGATTAGGAAGACCACTGATTTACAGACTCTCACACTTGAAAGTATCCACAGGTCTCCCCAAACCAATCAGTACAATGGATCCATCAAATTCCTTTTCAGCTAGAACACTGGCACTTTTATTTCTTAGCAGAAAAGTATGCTTATGAGCTCACACTTGTTTTCACTATAATAGCCTGACTATTCCTAAGCAGCCAGCACGTTACCTGGGGCCCCACGTGTCTCATTAGAGAACAGAAAGAAAAAGTCGATCATGGCTTTTGATGCTGGGATTCCAAGGGCTTGTAGTACCTCCTTTGAGAGAACTCCAAAGACATCAGGATGTAGAGATTCAGAAGGTTATGTGGCATGGCAATAGGGGAAAGCCATTTTTCAGCAGTTATGAGAGCTTGAGAAAGCATTATTTTAAATCTCTTCACAGGGCAGTTTCTGGCTCTTATCATTACTCAGGATGACCATCCTTATCCTAAGCCACACAGGTTGCAATGACCACATGATGCAGATTATGTCCTTCTAGCTAATCACTTACTGTGTCTAACCCAATAACAGCAAGTGACCCTAAATTCTGGGAAAGTTCAAGGTCTGCTGCCTCAGATCCTGATGCCCAGAAATGCAGCTTCTCAGCAATATGGCTCTGACTTAATAAAGGAAAAAATGGCAATCCAAGTTTTACTCTTTTACTTTCATCCTTTTGCCAAATTTTAAGAACCTTACCATGAAAATCACAACAAATTAAGGAAATTGAACCCACAATTATAAATGATTAAAAAATGTTCACTTCTTATTTCTAAAGAGAAAAATTATATCATCCCTTTATGTGTTCTTATGTTCTAAGTAGAAGACCAGGAAAGTACAATTTAGTGAAAAAATTCAGGACAAAAGCAGGGGAAAAGTGTATTTAAAATAAGCCAGAAGTGACTTACATTTTGTTTGTGTTTTTTTTACAAAATTATTTTTCCATCACTTCTTTCATTTGGAGAAAGACAATCTGTTAGCAGGGGGAGTATGAATTTTACCAAAGGAGTTATAAGCATCTTTCTCCGAGCAAAAATCACAATCTGACCAGAATGTCTTGCTGGCATTAACACCTAAATGTGACCCACAACTAGTCACGGCTCCTACTGATGAACCCCCTCCTGTATTTTCATTTTAGTGTTTTCTAACTGAGGTTGAAATCATCATTTATGACATGGTATGGCTCTAAGAAATAAAGAAATGAACAATGATATTGTAGAAAACAGGAAGAGATGATGTATGATCATATTGACCCTTGAAGTTGTGTCTACAGGACTCCATCATTTTGGTCAGTGTATTGTATCCTAGGATTGTCATAGCAAAATCCCATGAACTTGATGGCTTAAAACAGCAGAACTGTATTTTTCACAGTTCTGGAAGCTAGAAGTTCAAAGTCAAGATATTGGCAAGTTTGGTTCCCTCTGGGGGCTCTGAGAGAGAGCCTGCTCCATGCCTCTCTTGCAGTCTCTGGTGGTTGCCAGTAATCTTGACATTTCTTGGCTTGTAGTTCCATCATCCTAATATCTGCCTTTATTATCGCATGGAGTTCTTCCCTGGGTACCTGTCTGTGTGTGTGTTTTTTTTTTTAACTATGCTAGTCGTAAGGGGTCCACCAACTCCAGCATGGGTTCATCTTAACTTATTACACCTGCAAAGACCCTATTTCCAAAAGAGGTCACCTTCACAGGCACTAGGGGTTGGGACTTCAATTTAGTTTTTGTGGGACATAATACAACACACAACAGTAAGAATTACAAAAAAAAATGGCTGAATGGCAAGAAACCATTTTGTATTCATTAACTAGCTGCTAAAATATAAACCTTTAGCTTAATCTATGAGATCTGGATATCAGCAAGTTGTGTGTCATACAGGTCAAACTGACAAGTGACCTTTTAAAAGAGACCCATCTAGTCAGGGCCCTTTCATCTCATTGAAGTCATTCCATTTGAGTTGCTACACTTAGTCTCTAGCAATAGCCTATTTGAAGTTGACTTCTGGCATCCAGACTTTTCTGTATGAGACCAAAATTTAAGGTGTTGGAGGTTATGCCACTCCCATATTCAATGCCAAGATAGGAGACACAAAGCTGGTTACCACTTTGAAAGTTTCCTGAATGACCCACCAAAGTTGGACTGCTTCCAACAGAATGTCAAGACAAGAGTGCTTGGAAGTAGTTTTTCGGATTTCAAAATAGCATCAGTAGAATTGTCTTAGCTGACATTCCACTGAAATTGGCTTCATTTGGTGTTGTTTCCGTCATCTGTGGAGGGGCCCTGGCCAGGAACTCCTTACTTTGGACATTCAAGTTAAGACATTCAGCCTCTTAACAAGTCAGTTGGGTAGCTTTGAGAAAAAGTCAGAGTAAAAAGAAGTCATCAAGCTTTGTGACTGACTCCATTTCTATATATTGGAATTAAATATGGGAAGCCCATGATTTGGGAGAATTGTCAATGCCATGAAATTAACAATACATAGTAATTGCTTTCACTCCACAACCTTCCCCAATATTTTACAGTGAAACATTTTAAGGATATAGCAAAGTTGAAAGAATTTTACAGTAAAAATCACCTAGAACCATTTATTAATATTCACTATCCTTGCTTTCTCATATATCCAACCCTCTAGCCACCTTCCAATCTATCTGATTTTTATGCATTTCCAAGTGAAATACAGACATCAGTACCTATCTAACTAAATACTTCCATATGCATACTGTTAACTAGAGATGTCTTTTTAAGCTGTGGGATAACCCACATCACCTAGGAGCTATTTATAGAGGAATCCATACACCCCCATGAGGATATTTCATCACAGAGTAAGTGTTCAGGTAGCATATTCCTTTTCCTATTTTGGTGAATATCTAAAACACAAGACAGGCATTGTTATAAAGTTTATATTAAGGTATTTTATTAACAAAATAAAAAAATTAATTGAGCCAACTTATTGACAAATATTATCCCTTCATCCCTCCCTGGTCATATATATAAGGACTTGGATTGTTATTGTTTCAGAATTCAGGCCTCATGGGTAGCTATCTTATAAACACTGAATGTGCTGGCAAGTTCTCTTCAAATACTATAATTACATCCCTACTAGGGCATCTCTCATGCTGCTTACCTATACTACAATCCTCTTTCAAACCCAGGTTTAAACTCAGGGTCTCATCAATAAAAACTCCATAAAGCATAACTTTATATTTTATTGATATTTGTCAAACTCTCTACCTTTTCATGAAAAAAGGAAGTACTCTCGCCCCATCTATTTTCATGGCCTGCTATGTATTGCCTGAATAACATAGCCCCATTCTGACAGAAAAAAGGTTCAGGTAAAACATAGAATTGTATTTATTAAATGGAGAGCAATACTAGGGAGCTTCATAAACTTAACAAATGAATGAAGCAATTAGCCCTCTAGAAGACCAGGAAATAAAATACTGTGAAGCACTTTCTTCTTTCCTCCTTCCACACAGACGACTCTCTTTCTGGCCTGATTATAACTTCCTGTTTTTAAAATCTGCACATTTTCATGCCTCCATGCCTCTGCTGCTGCAGGTCTCACACTCAGGAATACCCTTCTAAATACAAGTACCACCTTGTGACAGATGTTTGAAGCCCTCCCTAATTATGACGTAATTGGCTGTGCCCTTCCATGTCTTCCTATACTCAATACCCACATCTCTGTTTTATTGTTGGATGGGCTATCTGGTGATTAGTGAAATAGATGTTTGGTGCCTCGTTACAATCGGCAGATGCCAGATGTAATCTTTTTATCCTTAGGAGCCAATATGATGAACTCGAATTATACTGACTGCATGGAGCATCAGATATGAAAATATACTTGGGAATGAGAAAATCCAGGCACTCTTTCTGTGCTTATAAATTTCAAACATTTTGAGGAAATAGAATAATTACTAGTCTGCTCTACTATGTTTACAACGCCAGAGACAAAATACAAGGCAATCCTTTGGATGCACTAAATAGATTCTGAATACACTGAAATAGATTACATTTCAAAAGATGCATAGTGGGCTTGCCATCGATGCTGTTATCCTATGGGACATAGGAACATGCACAAACTCCATCTGTTGTATGTTGACTGTACTTGAGGAAGGCAATAACTTGGGTGTGATTTTCTGATAATTCTTATATTTAAAACTTCCAAACTGAATGTGCTATTAATTTATATTATCATTTTGTTTTGGTTTTTCCTTGTGGAGAAAAAGCCTATGAATGTTTCTGCTGAGACCTCACCAACACCAACCTCTACATCTCCAATCATAAATAAACAGATATAGGACTTCTTTATGAAGCCTTGGTTTTGGAAATGGTTTCCTTACATGTCAGAAAAATAGCCTTTCATTTATATTTCATAAAAAGGTTCCAATAATAAAATTCAATCTCAGGTTCATATTTTATATTTAATATCCAAAAGCTTGTTAAAACGTTTTAGTCCCTATGTAATCATTTCGGTTATCTTTAATTGAATACATTATCCATAGTTATCATAAAGGAACACATCATTTAGCAGAAAATTGAATCAACCAGAGAAACATATGCCTTCTTTCAGTCCAATTTCACATCAAATCTACCCAAAAGAAGTGGAAGCAAACCCCTCTGGAGTCAGGCTCATATGGGCTAGACTGCAGTTTAGTCACTACTGTTGGACCTTGGGAAAGTACTCATCCTCTCTAAACCTTTGTTTTATCCCCTATGAAAGAGGAGTAGTAATAACAACATGTCATAGAGAGCTTTAAATTATGAATAATAAAAAATTGGTACCATCTAGTGCCTGGCATATAGCAGGTTCACAATAAGTATGTTTTGTGTTTTTTTTTTACTATATTACGGTTTCATCTGCCAATTAATATTTTCTCTGCCTTGTTGCTGTTTCCTTAGTCTGGAGAGCATCCCTTGCTCATCCTTAACTCAAACAATCAGGCAAGCTCATATTGATCCTTAAATACCAGTGTCAACTCTGGAGAAAACTTCCTGACGCCTTCCCACTTCTCCAAATCAGGTTAGTCACCCTTGACTGTCCTGCTTACTTTTGTCATTGTCCTTATTATACACCGTAATATAGTATTTATTTACTCATCTATCCCCCCTACAAAACTTAGTGTAAGTTCCTTGAGAAGAGAGATCAAGTTTTGGTCTTTATTCTCTTAGTATCTTTACTCCTAGCACCATGTCTGCATTTGGGAAGGAAATACAAATAAGGACTCTTAAAATTTTTTAATTCACAAAGCTAAAATGAACAGAAACTAGGCATTAATGGCATTTTAATTAAGAATTCAGAGGGAAATATTGTGCCAAATATTTAAAAATTTCAAATTTCTGAGTTAGTCAAAAAATAAAAGGCTAGTTCTTTTCTGTTAATCTAAAAAACTTTAGATTCTGGATCTAGTGTTTTCTTTGACTACCATATAAGAAAAATAAAATGGTAATCTGTCATAGGCAGATTCAAGCATAACATGAACAATGTCCAGAATATATGTCCATAGTGTCCAAAATCCCAGGAGAATAAAGAATGAAGGAGAACCCCTCTTTTTTAGGTGAATTTAAAACGAATTTGGGGAAAAGGTTAAGAAGCTTCAATGATGAGTATGTGCAAGCTGATTCTATGTATTTAATTCTCTGATGAACTGTGTGTGAGGGTGGTAGAGTGATGTTGGTTCCAAATTGGGGCTGGAATAGGTAAGAATCCTCAATATTTCCCACTTCAAATCCTTCCTCTCACACAAATGTTTCATCAATTAAGATTAATTTAATTAACAAGATAATCTTTCGAAGTGGGAAACACCACGGCAGGGTGGGAAGCAGAGTGAGGAATCTGCACTCCGTCTGAATTAGAATCACTCCTTGCTAACTAAGGTGGGAGACATTCTTGCACTAGAAGAAAATGAGACAAATCTGGATCTGAAAGGCTCAGGCTCCCACTTGGACTCTTTATACTTTGGGGGCAGAACAGCATACCCAGATTTTGTTCCTGTGGGAATCTGGAGAGACACTCTACTTCAAACACCACGAAACGTGGTTTTCAAATCAAACACATGCAGAACTTAAGATCACACAGGTTTTTTAACACAAACAAGTAAACAGAGAAAAAAATATTTGAAAGTTATAAGTACCCCCTTTATCTAAGAAAGATTCTGCTAAGTGAAGGATTTTATTTATGACTAGAAAGTTGGTGCACAAAATTCGTGTACAGGGGAGAGGGTTCCCACAGTCCGGCCTGCACCCTCTTGCATCTGGGACCCCTCAGGAGATGTCCCTTAGTGGACATTCCTCTCACAATCCGGGACCACTGGATCCTAGCTGCTGGCCTGCCTGATGGCCCCTAACCACTTGCCTGCCTGCCTGATTACCCCTAACCACTCATCTGCCTGCCTGATCGCCCCTAACCACCTCTGCCTTCGTCCCTGCTGCCATGGCTTTGTCCATAAGGATGTCCAGAAGGTCGTTCTCTGTTTGGTCTAATTAGCCTATTATGCTTTTATTATTATAGATGACATCTCACTTCCTTAAAAGATGGTTTTAAGAGATGGGTGTGAGGAGGCCCAGCTGGAAGAGTGTGCACAATCCTGTGGGTCTTCCTCAGAGTGGAGATGTGGAGGAAGGAAGAGCTGGACCAGTGATCGGCAAACTCACTAGTCAACAGAGGCAAATATCAACAGTACAACAATTGAAATTTCGTTTGAGAGCCAATTTTTTTAAACTTAAACTTCTTCTAATGCCACTTCTTCAAAATAGACCCACCCAGGCCCTGATATTTTGTGGAAGAGGCATACTCAAGGGCCAAAGAGCCGCAGTTTGCCGACCACTAGGCTGTACAAAGGTAAGAGAGGAGGGACTATGTGGCAGGCTACAAAGAAAGATAAGAGGAAAATGTGTTCCCAGCGGGGAGCAGGTGAAAGGCTCTGAGCTCTGTGGCATAAACCAGCTTCCCACCAAGCCTTCACTGAAATGTCCATTTCTCACCAATGCCTGAGGAGATCAATGAATTTCATTATTGACAGAACTGAGGGAAAAATATGAACATACTCCAACAAACAGAGGAGATATATATTTCCATCCTGCATGGGTTTGCTCCTGGTAACTAGTCAAAAACGGTGACGTAATTTAGAGTCAACAATGAATAAACTCTTTAAAAATCCTGGAAACCACGTTGAATGGGCCATGCTTCACAATGTCAACAGACAGAGCTGTAAATATTTCCCTTCAAAATCACAACAGTCTATTGTAGGGTCTCTCTGCAGTAAATTCCTCCCTCCTGGCTGAGACCATCAGTTGCCATGGTAACAGTGTTATAGCAGCAAGTGGCAAAAAATCATTTTCATCCCCAGCATGATTCCTTCCCTTTTTACAAAATAACCTCAACACTCGGACAGGCAAAATAACAAAAAAAAACAAAAGCTCTAATTGTGGACACTCTCCAGTTCACAGATGCAATCTCTCTCTTCACTAATCCAGTTCCCCACACCACTCCACCACCTGATGCCTACCACAAGTATTTTTTGGTTCATTCCACCTGGTACTATGAACCTCCTGTCTCTTTGGACAGAAGTGCTAGTGACAGTGTCATTCTATGGTTCTTCACCAATGCACAGCCAGGAGGGGGGACAGCCCCACTAACACCCCATAGCCAAGTTCATCCACACTCTAAGTCCATTCATAAACAAACCCAGCTAGATCCTTACCTGGGGGCGGGGGGGCCGGGGGGGGGAGTAAATGCATCACCTCCCTGCCCAAAACTGGCCTTCTTTTCTGAATTTCTTGTTTACTCTCAAGATGGGCCATTTTCCTCAGTCCCAGGTTCCTAATTGTGGTGTCACCTTTTATTTCTCCGTCTCTTCTGCGGTTTCACTGGCTGCTGAGGGACTCAGCCACGTTTTTGTCCTGTGGCTCCACCCCAGCTCTGCTTCTGCCCTCCCCAGCCACGTGGCAAATGCAGAAATTTCATGACAGACACTTCACCAGCTACTCCCTCTCCCCGCATCATCTTCCTTCTAGTCTCATTTCCACTCAGACCTATTTCTTCACCCTCTGACTTCAATGCAGATGCCAAAGAACGTTTTTCTATTCTCTGCCTTGAAAAACAGAGAACTTCTGGTAGGGTAAGACCTGTCCTTGTTGAGAACATCAACTGCATTAGAATCAGCTGCTTTGGGGTAGAAGCTCCACCACATTGGGGCTTAATCACAAGGAACAACAACAGCCTGTAATTATTGGAATTGAGAAGGGTATTTTTTAAATCGATTAGCCTTACTACAGGGCCGCCCTATAGTAAGATTGGTTTTGTTACTCTGTACATCATTTGCTTAAAGTCACAGAACCCCACAGATGTTAAGTAAAGACTTACTGTATCTCAAAGTTATACTATATCTCAACTTCTATGAAATTTCTTTAATATATTTACTAAAGTTTTATGTCGGAAACCAAATATTGTTCTCACTAAATGGATGTAAACAGGAAGCCAGAAGGCTGGTCAACCTTAATTGCTCTGAAAGGTCAGAGCTAATTACTCACTGTTTAGTTGAAACATTATTGGTTGAAGCAACCTCTATGTTTGTTTCATGTTAATTTCTGTTTTTGTTATTTCCTGCCTAAAGGCTAAGGGTGTGTCCCAAAGCCTTAATAAAAGGGAGAAAAAGGCCAGAGCAAGTGGCAGTCCTTTCCACTAGAGGAAGGCTCCCGCCTGGCCCCCCAATATCGCCAAATTTATGCTTTCTAGTCTCTCATTTCGTTTGCGTGCGGCCTCCTTCAGAACCCGAACTCTGACCCGGGAACCCTGAACCACGCGGGACGTGGAAAGAGGTTCCCACAGTTTTATAATTTCCTTCATAAAAATATGGACGTTTTCATTACGTCCATTTTAGTACCTTATATTTTGTTGCTATTGTATGTAATATGCTTTAAAATTTATATATATATTATGTATATTTTGGTTTGTAACTGATATTTATATATTTATCTTATGTCTAGTATACATTCTGACCTCAGTTACTAATTCTAATAATTGCTCTATTTTTCTCTTCAACTTTCTATTTAGATAATGAATACTATCTGTGAATAGTGATGGTTTTGTTTACTTTAAAATTCTCACATCTATTAATTTCCCTTTCTTCCTGTACTAGAAGTTGACCTCCTCCTCCTTCCAATAGTGGAAGGTCCTTATCATTTTAAAGGACTTCCAATGTTTACCATTAAATAGTATATTTGCTTTAGTTTAACAAATTTTATTAGATTAGGGAAGTCCCTTTTTATTTTAGTTTGAAAAGCATTTTAAACAATTTTATCAAATTTTAAAATTCTGTTTTTTACATTACGTATGATTTTTCTGCTGCATTAAAACTTTTATTAGGTTAAGTAAATTTTCATCTGTTCAAGTTTGCAAAGAAATGTGCTTTGTTTTCTAAATCATCAATTTTTAAAATGTTTTGTTTGCATCTGCTGAGATGATTTTATTGTTTTTCTCTTTTAATCAGCTAATGTGATAATAGATGAAATATAGACATAGATAAAACAATAGATTTTTCTAAATTTAACTCAAACTTATATTCTTGGACTAAATAAACCTAGTCGGGTTAAAATTATTGGTTTTTTTAAAATATATTTTATTGATTTTTTTACAGAGAGGAAGGGAGAGGGACAGAGTCAGAAACATCGATGAGAGAGAAACATCGATCAGCTGCCCCTGCATGCCTCTCACTGGGATGTGCCCGAAACCAAGGCAAGTGTCCTTGACTGGAACCGAACCTGGGACCCCCTCAGTCCTCAGGCCAACGCTCTATCCACTGAGCCAAACTGGTTTCGGCTAAAATTATTGGTTATTTTTTAAAAATATATATTTTATTGATTTTTTACAGAGTGGAAGAGAGAGGGATAGAGAGTTAGAAACATCGATGAGAGAGAGACATTGATCAGCTGCCTCCTGCACGCCCCCTACTGAGGATGTGCCCCGCAACCAGGATACATGCCCTTGACAGGAATCGAACCTGGGACCTTTCAGTCCGCAGGCCAATGCTCTATCCACTGAGCCAAACTGGTTTTGGCAAAATTATTGTTTTTTGATCATTACATTTTTTTTGGTTATATTTGGGATGCTTTATCACTATTCATAAGTGAGATTAGCACATTATTTTTACTTTTTTAAATCAAAGTAGTACCATGTTTTAATATCAAAGTAATATCAATTATATAATATGTGTTTTGGAGTGGGTTGATTCTTCACTTCTGTTTTAAGGTAAAATTCCCATATGGCAGGAATCTGTTCCTTCAAAAATTGGTAGATTTCATTTGTAAAACTGTTTCATCCCCTGATTCCATGGGCAGATTTTCATATTCCTGATTGATTGTTTTTAATATTTTTAAGTCTGCCTGGCGATGTCTTAGCCTATTTGGGCTGCTATAACAAAATACCACACTGGGTAGTTTATAAACAACAGAAATGTATTTTCCACAGTTCTGGAAGCTGGAAGTTAAAGACCAAGGCACCTGTCAGGTCACATTCAGATGCAGGGCCTCTTCCCGGTTCATAGGTGACACCTTCCTGCTGTGTCCTCACAGGGCCAAGGGGCTAGAGGTGTCTTTGGGCCTTTTCTATAGCAGCACTAATCCCACCTATGAGGCTTCCACTCTTATGGAGTATTTCCCCAAAGCCCTATCTTCTAACACCATTACTTTTGAGGCTTAGGATTTTAATATACTGCATGGATTTTTGGGGGTGGGATGGGAGGGGATGACACAGAATTTATTTATTTATTTATTTTTAAATATACTTTATTGACTTTTTTACAGAGAGGAAGGGAGAGGGATAGAGAGTTAGAAACATCAATGAGAGAGAAACATCGATCAGCTGCCTCCTGTACACTCCCCACTGGGGATGTGCCCTCAACCAAGGTACATACCCTTGACCGGAATCGAACCTGGGACCCTCCAGTCCACAGGTCGACACTCTATCCACTGAGCCAAACTAGCTAGGGTGGGGAAACAGAATTTAGACCATATCAGAGATTCTGTGATTTTTTTTTCTTTGAGTCAGTTTCACCAACATATTTACCTAGAAGAAGATTTGTTTCCTCAAAATCTTCTAATTTACTGGGAAATTTTTTTCAAAGTATTTTCTTGTTTCATGAGTATCTATAGTTAAGGTCATTTTAATCATTTCTATTATTTACTAGTTCTCTCTATCATCGTCATTTCAAAGCTTTTATTGGCATTTTAAAAGAATGAATTTCTAGTTTTCCCACCTTCTCTAATGTATTTTTGTTCCCAGTCTCAATACTTCTGCTCTTACCTTTATTATCTACTCACTGTGGATGCTTTATTACACCTCCCTTTCTTCTCAGGGAGCAAAGGTTGAGAGGAGGGAGAAGGAAATGTACTATTCTTGAAATGAAATTAAGCCAAGAAAAATCAAGGCTGGCATTTCCTCTGAGAAGGGCTAGACTCGAGTTGTTCTTTACAGGAGAAGTTTTGAAACCCTTCTTCTGAGCTATTTAGAAAGCCCTAAAAGCTATGTTCTAGAGGAAAGTTTTTAGAGAATATTTATATTTTTGTTGCATTATGAATTTCTTAGAGGCAAAGGAAAAGGATTTTCTTTATTTATGCTGTGATTCATAGCAGAACTCGTCACAAATGCTACATTACAGCATGGCTGTCAAGAAAGAAGAAAATAAGGAAGCAATGACTATCCTATCTGATAAAAGAGTAATATGCAAATTGACAATACCTCTGCTGCACCCACAAGCCATTCCCACCAGCCAATCAGGAGAGAGTATGCAAATTAACCCAACCAAGATGGCTGTAGCCATGGAGAGAGCAGGCGGCTTGGGTTGCCCTGGCAATGGAGGAAGCCAAGTTTCTGCAGCCCTAGCCTGCATTGGCCTCTCTTTAAGTCTACAAAGTTTCCATTATAGAAGATAAATAAATCCCAGATACCAGGGTCTCTGTTTGGGTCACCCGTGTGTGTGGCTAGCCTGCAAACCACCACAAGCCCCTCATCCAGGTTGCCCCACACCCCAAGGGAACCCCCACCCTGATCCAGGACACCCTTCAGAGAAAACCAGCCAGCCCCCATCTGTGCACTAGGCCTCTATCCTATCTAATCCTATCTAATATGCAAATTGACCATCACTCCAACACACAAGACAGCTGCCCCCATGTGGTCAAAGATGACTGCCCCCATATGGACACAAAATGGCTAGCACAGGACGGCAGTTGGGAGGGACCAGGTCTGCAAAAGAGGACAATTGTGGATGATCAAGCCTGCAGGGGAGGGCATTTAGGGATGACCAGGCCTACAGGGGAGGGTAGTTAGGCTGGCAGGAGGGGCAGTTAGGCATCAATAAGGCTGTCAGGGAAGTGATTAGGGGTGATCAGGCTGGCAGGCAAAAACAGTTAGGGGCAATCAGGAAGGCAGGCAGGCGAGCAGTTGGGAGCCAGCAATCCTGGGTTGTAAAAGGGATGTCCACTGCCCATTTAGGCCCAGTCAATACCTGGAAGGCAGTTGGACATTCCTCAAGAGGTCCCAGACTGAAGAGGGTGCAGGCAGGGCTGAGGGACACACACACACCCCTCTGCGCATGAATTTCATGCACCAGGCCTCTAGTATAATTTATAAGTCACAATCCATGGCCTGAGCTTTTTTAGTATCTGGCATTTTGTCTAGCTGATGAGTTCCTACCCACATGTAGCCACAACCTACACAATTGGCAGGATTTCCCTATATGCAAGCACTCAAATGCTATGGAAGTATTGGGAAGAATTGGTTCAGATATATCTTTATTGCCATTCACCAATGTGATCCTTTTGGTAACTCAGAATTTCTGATGTCCTCTGAGCTCACTGGGCTGATTCTTTCATCCCTCAATATAATGGAGTTTATTTTCCAATCAGAAAGCTCCTAGTTTAATATGCACAATTAAATTGACCAATAATGACAGTGCATGACAATAAATGCCACCCTAGAAATATGCAAAGGTTGCTATGGATGAGAAGTAGAGAAAGAATCACTCACTCAGCCTTAAAAAGCCATAACAGGATTCCTGGAGGAAGAACTGAAGTTGAGATTATCAAGCTGATGGAATCTCTTTCAAAATGGGCATGGATGGGTAAGAGGAGTTAGCACCAAATGGGTGACAGAATTGGTGGTCTGTGTAGAGGCAGTGAGGCCAGGCCCACAAAGGGGCCAGTGATCCCACTAAAACACTCTAGTAGTGAGAAAGGAGGCAGGAGAGGAGGGGTGAGCCGTGAAGTGCACCTTTGTTCATTAAAATGGCTGGTGGTGCTTTCCCACACAGAAGAGGCTCACCAACTCTCAGCTCCCACCCAAAGGGAGAACCATGCTTCTCACTGGACCAGAGCTGCTCTTAGAATGAGCTGTCTGCCTGTCTGGTTTGCTCACCTGACTGGTTTGCTGCCTGCATGTGCTTTCAAAGACTTATTTGGAGATAAGCATTCTCTTTTGCTCGCGAGCTCTCTCCTCCTCCCTCCCCGTCTCCCTCCTCTCTCTCTCTCTCTCTCTCTCTCTCTCTCTCTCTCTCTCTCTCTCTTTCTCTCTCTCAACCTGGACCACAACATTTGCTAGCCTACGCTCTCACTTCTAGAAGAAAGTATCACAGGGTGGTAGGGGATTGGGGCCTAGGCTGATTTGGTCTGTAAAAGACAGGTGTTTGGACAGGAGAACAGAATGAAATCCATGCTGGTTTACCAGCAGGCTGACCCACCATATGCTTAGAGTCAGCACAGAAGACATAAATTTCAAAGCGATTGCAACAAGAAATATAAGCACATTGTATTAGAATTTCTTATATTTTCATCGGTTTATATAAAGGTATGAATCTGGCTCCCCTGGGATTGGTAACTGATACACAATACTCTGCTTCTGTCTCTCTCTGTCTCTCTCTGTCTCTCTCTCTCTCCCTCCCTCTTTCCCTCCCTCCCTCCTCTTTCTTTTCACCTCTCTCCCTCCATACATAACAATAGGTAGAGTTATAGAGAAATATATATTATTTACATATGCTTATAAATATATATTTAACTATGTCTATCCATCTATCAACCTATCTATATATCTCCTGTTGGCTCTATTTCTCTGAAAAACCCTAATACATATCCCAACTGTTCCAAAAATATTTTCAGATGACTAAGCAGCCACATTCAGTACAATTTAACTTTACATTTTGTAGGTTCAAACAATTTATTTTAGGGCAATGAATATACCTTCCATAGATTTTTTTTCTTTTTATGATTTCCCTTATTTCCTCCTAATCTATTGCTTACTGTTCCAGGTCACTGCCCTCCACCCTGCATCTGATTAGTCTTAGAGCAAACACACTCAAAGAATAGAAATGATGGGTTCAGCAGAGACTGACCTCTGGAATCTGGAAATGCTATTTGATCTGCCATCATATTAGTCAGCATTAACCCTGCCGCCTACGCTGCTGCTCATTCTTCCGTGAGACTTAGATATGGTACGGGTGTGAGAATGAGGTGGAAGCTCTGAAAGAAACAAAGTGTGTAGAGTAAAATGTGATTAAACTGGGATCAACAGAGATTTTGGAAGCTTACAGAAGGTTTTGGCGATATTGACAAGGAAGAGATGGAGAGTAAGAGATGGGATACTTTCTCCAGGGCTGACAGATCAGGCCTCTAATGAGGACAAATGCCTAGCCTCTGAATGGCAACACTAATATTTTCCGGGACCAGGAAGACATGCTTCCTCCTCTTGGGGCCCAGGTTTCTGCTCTTCTTTGACTCCATCCTTTGTTTTCTCAAATCAGCTCTGTGATTTGGAAGAGAATGAGATGATATTCCAGTGGACTTGGACACCTATTTAGTAAATTGAAATAGTCATCTTTTGGTGTTCAAATCCACCTTTGTGGGCTCTGGTTATTGTGGACAATTTCCCTCCCAAATTACTTCCAGGCGTACTTATCAAATCACTGACTAGTCGCTCTCACCCTTTCTTCTCCTTATCAAGTTGCACCCAAGGTATTTGCACAGTGACCACTGGGAACAGGGTTCCCTCCACTTCACAAATAAGGACACTAGTTTTCAAATTCTAATACATGTTGAAATTTTAGACAATACAGAAAAGTATAAAGAAAAATGGCTAAAATCTCACCATTAAGTGAGCACCATTAACATGTGACCATTCTAGCATGTATTTTCTGTTTAGATAAATATACATATATAATTTAAACTGAGATCATGTTATATATGCAATTTTGCAACACTTTAAAATATTTTATTAAAAACATTTTAAATTTTTATTTAAAATGTAAGAATTCAATAATTTTATTGTAAAATAAAAGTTATAGTTATATAAAAATAAAAAATAAGTTATGGGAATAAAAAGATTAGAAAAATTTCTTTTTCAGCTCTCAATTGTACAACTCTTGCCTCAAAATGCTGAAAATATGAAAACTGATATAATAAGAATTCTCTACTCTCCCTAAAAATTGTGCAAAATTGTAAAAGAAACAAATGATAAAGCTATGTTTCCCTCATTTTATAGATGTAAATAATTTCATAGTTGTGTTCTATGCAATAGAAACTTTACAGATAATACAGAGTATCAATTCAGTTGTCATGCTCTGCCACCAATTTTTAGACCAATAAGTCAGAGTCTAAAGAAGAAATAATTGAATATTTAAGTGGTGAAGAGCTCTTTACATACCAACAATTATTTGTTACAGTGTTTGGAACTGGGAATGAAAACTTTTTAAATCATCTTCCAGGACCAGTCGTGTGACTGGAGGAACACACACAGTAACTGAGTGAAAAGTAGTCTTTAGCAATTGATAGACAATGCTGAATGTCTGTCAAATTGCCTTAATACAAGTTAAGGTAATTGCTCTGCACCAGTTGGAGGTATTCAACCTCACAGGCCAATTAAGAATGCAGAAACATAGTGTGTGTAATAAAATGGTTAGTATACAGTATACATTCTGCTGTGTACTGAAGGAAGACAGTAGTTTCAAGGAAAAGCACTTTGAATTACAAATTGAGCTAGCTGCTTAATTTGTAGACCATTTATACTTGAAATAACAAGAAACATACAAAACTATGGTTATTCAGACAAGTTTATTTTGCAGACATTTTCTGGAAAATTAACAAAGCAATCTGTCACTGCCAGGACTGATATTTTTTGCTAATTTTATATTTAATTCAAATGGTATGCATTATTAATATTAGTCTGACTCAAAATTTATGTATGATCAATAGTCATTTTTTACTAAGTTTCAACTTTCAAGAGATTAGAATCTTGAAAAAACTTGTATCTTAATGTGAGTTTGACAGCTTCTTAATACTTCAAGGTATTTTTGAGATTGATGGAGCTCTTAATAAATGTGATGTTTTTAATATTGTATAATTTTTGAATATCAACCTTTGGAAAATCTGGACAACTTGGTGAACTAATTACCAATGTGTGATTTGGTAAAAGTATGCATGAGCAAAAGATCCATTTAAAGCGCAAGGTAGACTAGTGGCTTTTAATGTTATGAAGTATAAAAAGTTAATTGATATCATGTCAGATTCCACAATACAGTCTATCTTAAAGAAACTGCCACTGCTGAATTTTGGTATTAGATAAAAGAATGTAATCCTCAGTTATTTAAACGCTATTTAAATGCTCCTCTCATGCTCTGTTGGTGGGTATGTAAATTGGTGCGGCCACTATCAAAAAACAGTGTGGAGGTTCCTCAAAACATTAAATATAGCAGCTTTATTCAAAATGGCTACAAACTGGAAATGACCCAAATGTCCATCAATCGATGAATGGACAAACAGCCTTGGTATATTCATGCAATGGAATACTTCTCAGTAATAAGAAAGGCATTCATTATACAGAACAACATGGATTAAATTTAAAACTAAATCTGTTGAGTGAAAGAAAAAAGTATACATAGTGTAAGATTTTATGTTTAGAAAACTCCAGAAAATGCAAGACAATAGTGACAGCTGATCAGTGGTTTGTGAGTGATGGACAGGGAGGGCTGTGCTTACAAAAGGCTATGTATGCACAGGTATACAGGGAAACTTTGGCTGGTGGTGGTGCACTGTTCACCGTCTTGATTGTGGCTGGTTTGGGCAGCTGTATACAGGTGCCCAAACTTATCAATTGCACCTCAAAGAAGTTAAAACCTTTTTAAAGGAAAAACATAAAAAAACAAAAACAAAAAGAGGACTCCGAAGCAGTCAGACCTGAGTGGTGCCTAAAGCATTCCCAATAATTAAAGAGGCCACACTGTTTCATCTGGTCACAGAAATGCAATTACTTTTTAAGAACAATTCCCAATTGTTTTTCCTGTCCATTTGGACTACTCATGATCCATTACTCAGTTTGGACTTCCCAGAAGCCTGCAAGAAGGCACCCTCCCTCCAATTCCGGATTAGCATGCTCACCATCAAGCTCCTCTTCCCATTTTTTATTTTGAATGAGAAAAATAACAACAACAGGATATAGAATATCTATTCATTGGGTAAGATCAACTTCATCTTCTTCTCCCTCCCCCCTTTAGGGAGAGGCACCTTTCCATGTCCTTCTCTAATGCTGACACAAACCTTCCCATGATGTATCACAGTTCCAGGCAATATGCATGTAGAGGAAGTAGTTTTCTGAAAAGTGTTTTTTATGACCTTCCTTCAGCAAATTTCAAAACTAGTTAATGAGCTCAAGAGATTAGCCTGACTCAGAATTTATGGATGATCAACAGACATCACTAAAAAAAAAAATCAAGACCTCCTAAGACCCAAGCATCTTTGTTGCAGCTGCTCAGAGGGAAATTTTGTGACATCCATTCTAGCATCTGGCAGTAATAATGCTGAATTCTGGGCTACAACATAGAGGCAAAGTCAACAGTGCGGAAACAAACTTCAGGTGTTTTGATAAGGGAGAAAATTTGACCTATAATAAAAACATCAGAAAAACTACTTTAAAAGTGAAAACCTAAAAATAGGGCTTTGATCAGAAAAACACTGCAAAATAAAGAGAAATCGTGTTTTTTTATTTTTATTTTTTTAATTAAATCTTTATTATTCAGATTATTACATTTGTTTCTCTTTTTTCCCCTCCATAGCTCCCCTCCACCCGGCTCCCACCCTTTCCTCTACCCTTCCCTCCCTCCCGTTGACCTCTTCCATAGGTGTATGATTTTTGTCCAGTCTCTCCCTGTACACCCCTCACTCCTTTCCCCCTGAGAATTATCAGTCCACTCCCTTTCTGTGCTCCTGATTCTGTTATATTCACCAGTTTATTCTGTTGATTTTTAATTCACTTAATTTTTAGATTCACTTGTTGATAGATATGTATGTGTTGTTCATAATTTTTATCTTTACCTTTTTCTTCTTCTTCCTCTTCTTAAAGAGTACCTTTCAGCATTTCATATAATACTGGTTTGGAGTTGATGAACTCTTTTAGCTTTTTCTTCTCTGTGAAGCTCTTTATCTGCCCTTCAATTCTGAATGATAGCTTTGGTGGATAGATTATTCTTGGTTGTAGGTTCTTGCTATTCATCACGTTGAATATTTCTTGCCACTTCCAGCTGGCCTGCATCATTTCTGTTGAGAAATCAGTTGAAAATTGTATGGGTGCTCCCTTGTAGGTAATTAACTGTTTTTCTCTTGCTGCTTTTAATATTCTCTCTTTCTTTTGCTCTTGGAATTTTAATTATGATGTGTCTTGGTGTATCCTCTTTGGATTGCTTTTATATGGGGTTCTGTGTGCTTCCTGGACTTGTAAGTCTACTTTTTTTTAGCAGATGTGGGAAGTTTTCAGTCATTATTTCTTCAAATAGTTTTTCGGTATCTTGCTCTCTCTCTTCCTCTGGCACCCCCACAATTCTGTTGTTGGTACGCTTGAAGCTGTCCCAGAGGCTCCTTACATTATCTTCACATTTTTGGATTCTTCTCTCTTCTTGCTTTTCCAGTTGAGTGTTTTATGATTCTTTATATTTCAAATTTTTTACTTAATTCTTGCCTTTCTCTAGTCTGCTGTTAGGTCTCTGTATATTATTTTTTATTTCAGTCATTGTATGTTTAATTTCTAGTTGGTCCTTTGTCATCTCTAGTTGGATCTGTTCCATCTCTAGTTGGTTCTTTTTCATCTCCAGTTGTTTTTTTCATATCTTCTTGGGTCTTGCTAACTTTATCCAACTTTTCTAGCATATTCTTGAAAAATCTTATAAGCGTGGTTTTCCAGTCATTTGTTTTCCTCCATTTCTTTTGTTTTTGATCCCTTCTCTTGTCTCAGCATTTTCACTATGCTGGGAGAACTTCTGTGTTGGATTCAGCCTTATGATTCCAGACTTGCAAAACTGCAGAAGCCTCTCTGTTGAGCTTGGGATGGGTGAAGTGTCAGGGCTTAAGGGACCACCTTGCCTTCCAGTCGGCCCCGCCTGCCATAGCCCCTGAGTCTCACATGACTGGGTATTCACTGAAGCGGTCCCTGTGTGTGTGCGCGCGCGCGCTTTCTCTCTCCATGCCTCTAGACTGCTGCCTTTCTGGCTCTCCTGAACTCCGGGACCTTATGAGTCTGGGTCCTCAGGGTTTCGCCCGAAACCGGGGGTTAGTGGAGTTAGAAGTGACACAGTTAGGAGGGTCTGTCTCCTGCCCACTGGTGAAAGCCAGTGGCACAATCAGCTGTCGGTCCTCTGCCGTGCGCACCACTAGACTTCTGATCTTTTGCGACTCCCCTAAATTTCCGTGCACTTCTCCCTTTTCACAGTCCAAACTCTACCCCCGTATGAGTTTCGGCTGGATCTGGGGTTTAGTGCCATATGATAAGGGGTTCAATGCCATTGAGAGTCTCCATCTCCCTCCCACCAGAGAAAGCCAGCCAGGTTCTCTGGCACCCACTCTCTCCATGTGCGCGTCTCAGTACCTCAGCTTTTTACAACTCCTCTGGGTCTCTGTGAGCCCCTCTCTTTCCTTCTAGTTGTAGAATTTCCACTCAGCCAGCTTTCCTGTCATTCTGGATAATGTCCATTCTGTCTTTTAGTTGTAGTTTTGAAATTGTTGTGCAAGGCAGCAATGTAGGTGTTTTCCTATGCCGCCATCTTGGTTTCTCTCTCAAGAAAATGGTTTCTATGTCCTGGTTCAAGAAATCACAAAACAACATAGAGGAGAATCTTTATAGAAAACTCACTCATTCTGGTGCTTAGTTTGGTATAAAAAGAAAGACAGCGGAGTCCAATGGGAAAAAGCAGGGATCTTTGGCTCATGAGATATGAGTTCAAGTTCTGTCTCCAGCACTTACTAGCTGTATGACCTCAAGTTACTTTTGCTAAGTCTCATTTTCTCCTCTGTGAAAGAGGGATCAGAATATCATCTATCTTACATGACTGTTTTGCAGTGAGCTAACAGAGAACAGTAGGGAGAGTGCTCAGTAGTTAGGATTCAATAACTGTCAGCTTGATTATGACATGTGCTTTAAGCAGCTATTTATCAGAGTTCCCCAAACTTGCCCCATCACAGAAATCACTTGGGCCCCTTGTGAAACAGATTCCAGGGCCCTGCCTCAGACCTGCTGAACCTGGATCTGCAGGGAGGAGCTGGGAGTCTGAAACAAGAACCTCAGGATCCAGGCACATTCGGGAAACATATGAAGTTAGTAAAACCCATATTCCCAACAGCTGTGGGTCTCAGATTTGGATCTGGTTCAAGTACACACTCGCAGCATCCCGCCTCCCATCTTTCCACCCCACTGCCACCCCTATTCTCTCCTGCCCCCAACCTAGAGATTCTGATTTAGCTCTGGAATGGAGTTCACAAAATCATACTTAAAATAAGCCCCTTTGTGATTCTAGGAAAAGGGCTCTTGGCCCACACTTTGGGAAACACATACCAATGTTGTCATACTCCCATCCTATATAATAAAAGCCTAATATGCAAATTGACCAAAAGGTGGAACAACTGGTAGAATGACTGGTCGCTATGATGTGCACTGACCAGCAAGGGACAGAAACTCAAAATAGGAGCTGCCTGCAGCTCACCAGCCCCAGGTCAGTCAAGGTGGGTGCCAGCAGCCCATCCCACCCCCCCTCCAATTGCCCTGCTGGTTGCCCTGTAGAGGAAGGCGACCAGCGGCAGGGGTGGGGCTAGCCAGCGAACAGCAGTGGGGGTGGGGCCAGCAAGTGGGCAGCGCTAGGCTGACCAAGGCAGGTGCCAACAGGACCCCCTGATCGCCCTGCCAGTCACCCCACAGATTGGCCCTGATCGCTAGTCAGGTCTAGAGACTCTACCCAGGCACAAATTTTGTGTATCAGGCCTCTAATTTAGAATAAAAAGAGAATTCTAAGAATAAGTATGTAATCTGGGGTGCAGTGGGGTGTTTTATAGCTTTGCTTCACTTTACCTCTCTGCCAACTATTATTCTTTCTCAAACGAGATTAAAATTGTCCCTCCTATGCCAAGTTCTTTGCTTTGGGATTAAAAACTCCTAATCTAGGAGGCATTTGATCCATCCGTTAAGTGTTTGCATGGTTGTGGGGTGCAGGCCTTTTTCTCTGTTCTGATCACCTAGTCTGACTTACTGCCTGTAGGCACCCTAGAGGTAGAGATGGTGCTTGCTTCACTTGTGTGTAATGCTGGGCACTTCTGAGGCATGTCTGATGAGCCGAGGGACTCGCAGGAAGCGTGAACACAGAGGTGAGAGCAGGCCTGTGCGTGCAAAGAAGTGCTCAGGCCACAGTGAGACTAAGTAGCACTGACTTCCCAGCCATTCCAGTGCCCTCCTCATGGTTCTGGATTCGCCTGATGCACTGAGATAAAGCCGCAGAGCAGAGTCAGGCTGCGTGGGTGTGACATGTGTGAGCTTCATTGCAGGGCACTTGATGGATCAAAGGTAAACACAAAATCATATAAGCAGCAAAAAGACAGGTCTGAGAAGATTGCTGGACGTCTGAGCTGCAGAGTGTTGACTCTGGGAGGAGAAGCAGACGCCAGCAGAGAGCAGCAGGCAGCTGTCCTCTAATCCCAGGAACCCCAGTGGTGAACCCAGACATCATCTCACTGGGACAAGCGTGCAGTCATCCACATAAACAGCCAGAACAAAACAGAATTGAAAATATAACTAGAAGGGGAGCCTCTTGCTAACTAACTGCCATCTCCAAAATGTACGTGAGCACCTATGGGCAAGTGGGGGTGGGGGGTGGGCCTTCATCTGGCATCTGCTACCTCTGAAAATGGATTCACTCTGTCCTTAAAAGCCAGCCCAGACACTCACAGTTATTTTTCATAATGTTCCAATTCAGAACTCTGCAGTTCCCAAAGCTCATCTAAAATAATGATCAGGGAGCTTTCACATCCTCTGATATGTGACAATGTAAAAGCTTAAAATTTACCTCTGAGAAGCAGCAGCAGTTAGAGTTAGGAGGAAGAATAAAAATTTGGGGAGCACTAAAGTCTATTCTGATAGACTTCCTCCAGGACATATCTTCCTTTAATATCATTTAATGTCTCATTTGCTGGGAGAGTTCTGGCAAGTGATTTGCACTCCTAGTTTCTCAGTTTCTTCCCTCCTGGTCCACAGACAGACACTGGGCAGGTCATGTGCACACACACCACTCTCCTAAGAGTGAAGACTAAAGGCTTTCCACAACTCCACAGGGATCATGCCCGATGAATGATGAAAGGATAAGTAGCTTATGCTTAGAATTACAAGTAATATTGGAAATTGTCAGGATGAAAGTTTTCTTACAAAAATTCTGGCAATCTCAGTGTGCTGAATAAAGGGCTTTGCTAAAAAAAGAAAAAGAAAAAAAGAAGGTGGGGGGTGAGTTGCTTCTTTTTTTAATTTATTTTTTTCTTTATTGATGAAGATATTATATATGTGTCCTTATGGCCCCATTGAGCTTCTTTGTTTTTTAATGGCCACACAGGATAACACCAATAAACAAAAATCTCATTAGTACCCTTTTGTCCATACATACTTGCTCCAAATAGCTTAGAGGCAAAGGAAAGATTATTGTTTTGTATCATGAGCATAGAGGTCTTCAGAACATGAAACCATGAATCAGTTTGTAACAGTCACAAGTGATCTCATTATTAAGTTCTATTTGCTAAGTTCTCATATTCACAGAACCCTCCCAACTTACACATCTCAAGTCAGCTTGTAAACTTCATGCATTATTTTCCTCCCATTCTTTTATCTATCTTCTCTTCCCTAAATATTAGTTAGACATGCTTTTATCTTCAAGTAACAAAGCCCAATAAGAGTAGTTAAATCATGGACATGTGTTGTTTACTTAACAAGGAGCACAGAAATAAATGGTCTGAAGATGGTTGGGCATCTTTCTCAACAACACCATCAAGACCCAGACTATCCTGTTGCTTCATCATCCTGAGTGTTACCCTACAGTCCTCTTGTTTTTCATCAAATGCTCATTAGATGGTGGATGTGACCCTAGCATCACACCCTTCCCATCATTTTCAATGTCAGAAAGCAGGAAGAGAAAGATAGGTACAAAACCTATCTTGTGGTTTGGCATTGACTGGTTTCACAAGCAGTGAAAAGAAGAGTAGCTCCTAAGCATGGTGTACCTTAGGAAAAGGTGAAAACAAAGGCCAGTAACACTGTGCGCCTTGTGCCAGGCAATACACTTTACAATTGTTAGTTTCCACACCAGTGCTGTGAGATGGATACTATTAAAATCACATGTTATAGAAGTAAATATTTGATGTAACAAAACTAGAAGTGATTTTTACCAAAAAAATGTTTTTAAATTGTAGTGTGCCTGGGAAGGCACATGGGCATTTCTTTAATTGTCAGCTGAATCCAGTGGTATTGGTAAAGCCACTCCCTGGAAACACACTTTGCCAAAAGGCAAGAGTGTTGTCAGCTTGACTTTCAGCCCAAGTGCCAGGGGGTAGATATTGTTATTTAAATCCAGCCATGCACCAGGGATGAATACAACTCGGGTCCACCCAAGTACAAGTATACACATAATCTCTTTTGTCTTGACTTTTAGTAAAACTTCGTGGTTTTTTTTTTCTTTTCTTTTTTGCTGTATAAAATAAACACACTGTATTGGCTTGGGGTCACTGTTCCTGTCCCTGTCCATATCAGAGGACAGTGGGCCCACCTGGCCCCAGTTTTTTCCTGCTATCTCTGTGTCTGTCTCTTTCTTTCATTTTATCAATTTCCAGCCACTCCAACTCAGAAACTGGACCACTTTCTAGAGTGTTGGATGTGGAAAAGAGAAAAATATTTATATTACATTTTACTCTACCATTTTATACAAAACTAGAGGCCTGGTGCATAAAATTCATGCACAAGTAGGATCCCTAGTCCTCGCCAGTGATCAGGGCCGATCAGGGCCTTCCAGTTGCTGGCTGGGGCCTTCCTTCATTCTGCACCACTGCCTGGTGGTCAGCTCACATCATAGTTCTGGTCTCCTGGTCAAACTTCTGAGGGGACGCTTTGCATATTAGCCTTTTATACATATATATGTTTTTGTCCAAGATATGAACTGTGTGGCTCAGGTTCCCCTTCAAGGAAGAAATTGGTGGATACCAGGCATATTATCAGCAACCTTCCTGCCCCAAGATCACCCCCGCCTATCTCGAGGTTACCCTTGCCTGGAGCAGCCCACTTCTAATGACTGAGTGGGGTGGGAGTGTTCAGGGCAGGTATTGTGGCCAATGGGGAAGCTGGACCTCTTTTTCTGCCCACCCTGCTTCTGCTGGCCCTTTTCCACAGATGTTGATCCTAACAGCCACCTGATAAACACCTTGAATCCAACTCAAATTCAGAGTCTGCTTCCCAGAAAAATCTAATTGTGACAGTTTTTAATAGCCCTTCCACAACTTGTCTGCATGTATTACATTTTTATTTTACATCATTGCAGACATTGTGAAGTTCTTCTTTAATTCTAATTCTTCAACTTAGCCCTCTATCATGAACAGTTCCTCACATTATTATGCAGCCTTCATAAGTACTTATTCAAATGTAAAACTAAATTAATATCACTATATTACAGAATCTTTGAAAAAGGGAAAAGAGAAAGTGACTTCTAACGCCACTTGGTTTCATATTTTGATATATTCTCTTAATTTTCCCCTATGAATAGTTGTTACAAGGTTACAATCACAATGTATAAAGTGTCCCATGAATATGAAAAAAATGTGATTACTTTTGTGCTATTCACATCATATCTTCAAGATACATTCATTTATTTATTTTTTCATTGAATACTCTCCCTTGGGCAAGCAAGGATTAAAGGTAGACTGTCAAGCCACATACATTTAAGTGAGGGGCTCCTATTCTGCAGATATTTATGTAAATACACATCCAACAGAGGACACATGGCAAGTGAGGATCCAGAGCCCTCCTATGGTTTTGAGAATTTCTGACTGCTCAATTGTTCATATTTTTCCCAGCTGCCTGTCTATAAATGAGACTACTGGCTGCCCAAGTCCTGCCATGTCCACCTGGATAATGCAGAACATTTTTAAAAAATATTTTTTAAATTAGATTTCAGAGAGGAAGGGAGAGGAGAACGATAGAAATATAAATGATGAGCGAGAATCATTGATTGGCTGCCTCCTGCACGCCCCACACTTGGGATTGAGTCCACAACCCAGGCATGTGTCCTGACTAGGAATTGAACTGTGACCTCCTGGTTCATACTTTGTTTGATGCTCAATCACTGAGCACGCAAGTTGGACAACACAGCACTTTGATTAGTTACCACATATACACAAAACCCCACAACATAAACAAAATCAGAATCTACTTTCACCAGACATTTTGTGACTTTGCATACTTCACTAAAGTTTGGGGGGCTCTAGGGTACAAAGAGGTCTGCCATCTTGCTGGCTCCCCCATCCTTGCTCTCCTGTGGAAGTAACAGGCAAACCCCCTCACCTCACAGGACAGGTCACCACTTTCAGGCCCTCCAGGCCAATGGTCATCAGCCTTTCAGACCTCATGACCTCCAGTGGTTCATGGACCACCAGTTGGCAACCGCTGTTCTATGACATTTCATCAATGTTATAACAAAACAAGGGTGTGAAATAACGTAATTTGAGGGACTGATGTATATACCAATTTCAAGGATAGGAAGAACAAATATTCTAAAGTTGTTATTTCCCCCAAAATAATCTATAAAACTCAGGTAATTCAGTCACAATCCCCACAGTATTATTCATAGAACTTGACAACTTTGTTTTAAAATTCATATAGAAAAGAACCAAGTACAGACATGATAATTTTTAGGAACTTCAGGGTAAAAATCCTCATCCTAGCAGCTTGCAGACTTCCCTAAACCCAGAAGAATGAAGCAATGTGGTAACCAAGGCGGGGCCAGACTCAGAGACCTAGGAACAGAATAGAGACCCTTGTATCGGCATATTCACTTGTGAAAACTTGACATATGGCAGAAGTGACTTTTCAAATCATAAATGAAAAGACAAGGCAGTTCAGTCACTTACATTTTTTCCATATCAGCTACTCACAGTAAGAAATTTATTTTTATATTGCAATCCAAACCACACAGTTTTGTGTACATAGGTAAATAGACACATATAACAAAAACAAGGTTCAAGAAAAATAGTTATAATTACTATGTGGGATACATTCTGGTATTTTCTACTCAGTCCTGTTTTATAAATGTAAATTCACAAAATTGCTGCAACCCACAAAATTGGTTTCATAACCAGCGCACCATTTTGACCTTCAGTCTGAAAGTCGTGTATAGTGAGGTTCTGGATAAAGAGTTCTGCCAGTGCCATGTCAGTGGGGTGGGAGTGTGCAGGGCAGGTCTTGCGGCTAATGGGGAAGTTGTATGAAATAACCGTTCCCTGCAGGTCAGAGAGGGAGTTCATTTGCAGCATCTGCCCATTTTTGTGCTACAAATATACCCGCCATTCTGATACAAGCTAGCAATGTGTTGTGTTTAAAGAAATTCCTCAGAATTCTAGGCCTGGCTGCACGGTTTTGCCTCACTTAGCTCCTCCTTTAAGCCGTCACTGCAAAGAAGAGTACTTAATACCAGCTCACTGAGCATGTCTGAGGGAGTTAATGAAGACATGCACAGTGGCTGGTCCATGCTGCTCCTGGGACTGTTACCCACTGGACAGAGCCAAAGGTGCCATCTCTTCTCAACTCCAGGTTCGGTCATCTCACACTGATATGGGCCATGGTGGAAACTGGTGGTGAAACATTTACCAGTTACCACTGTGGGGTTGCGGGAAGTTGCTTTGCCAATTGCAAAGCATTATATAAATATTAGATTACATGTATAACACAATATATTATATATATAAGATTTTATGGCCAAAAGAACAAAAGGGAGAAACTTTAGAGCTGAAAACACCATCACAAGAATGGTCTCCATCTCACAGAGCACCTCGTGCCAGGACCAAGTTTAAGGCCCTCTTCTGCGGCTCAAGCCAGCCTGATGGGTCCAGGCCACCAGAGGTCTTTTCAATCACCCAGCACAAGGAGCAGAAGTCCAGGGTCAGCAGGCAGGCATACTTTTATTCCCCGTTACTTTTGACTGTGCTGCGCTCCTCCTGAAATCCTTCTAAGTAGAGGGAACCCCGCCTTTGGGCCTTACCTTTCCGTTTCCTTTGCCACATTTTAATGGGTGAGGGAAAGTATTCCTTCTTTTTATAGTTTATTGTGCAGAATTTCCACCTCACCGAAGGTTTACAATAATATTTAAAAATGTACCTATCTATACTTAAAAACATCACACTTAATATATGAAGGGTAATGATGAAAATCTACAAGCTGCATAATAATTTCTGTGATTTTTTTTCTAAACTCCACAAGAATGTGGCAAGTATGAGAATTGCCTGTGACAACTGTTATATAAATAAAACAATAACTTGCTCAGAAAGTGAGAAATACTCAGCATAACAAACACCTGAATGTGTTTTACTGAAAATGTCAGCAACCTTTCCCTCAGACATGCTTAAAGAGCAATTGCAGAGCACAAATAACTACTTTTCCCAGCATGTTCTAAATGAGAGGAAATAGACTGTAATGAACCTATGCAGGATGCCTCAGCAAACACTACAGAACAAACACTCCCCTTGCTATTCTATCACCGGGGGCTGAGACGGCTAATTAGAAAATCCTAAGTCAGAACACAAGCTCTCTGAATTCGAAAAAGGTACCAGCGCATTTTCAGACTGGATGTGCTACAACATGGAAATGGTCTGTCACCTCTCTTGCCTTCATGGCTACAGTTATGACTTCCATTATTTAGAGTGTTCCCCACAGAAGCAGAGTAGAAGATGCCTTGACAGCCCATTGGCTGACTGCCTCCCAGGCTTGTCCCCTCCAGACGTCCCTCATCCACTGCCAGAGTTCTCTTCCTAGGATCTGTCATCCACATGTCAACTTCACAGTTGGTTTCTGTACTAATATTTATTTTATTTTGCTCAAATCTAAATTGGTGTATGTCTCTAAGCTCAATAATAGTATATTGTCCATGCTCTACACACTACCAGCTGTGAAAGCACACATATAATTTACTGTCACACAACAGAAAATATTCATCAAGCATAACTGATTAAGGACTTGGGTATGGAATATGTAAAGGATGCTTAAATAATACAAGTTAAAAATAGTAAAAGATTTAAATATATACCCTACAAAAGATAATACACCAAGCCAGTAAGCACATGTTGATGATGATATGTTCGGTCATCATTACACATCAGACAAATGCAAATTAAAACCCCAGAGAGCACTAACACTAAAATTTAAAAGATTAATAGTTCAAAGTTGTTGAGAATCTATAATAATAAAAGCATAATATGATAATTAGACTGGACTTCCTTCCAGAAAAAACTGGGGCTGCAAGGGAAGCCCAGGTTCTGGAATATGTAAAGAGGGAAGTGTGGGTCCCATGTGCCAGAGGAAAGCCAGTGCCAGCAGCCAGTGGAAGGAAGGCCTACTCCTGCACGAATTTCATGTGTCAGGCCTCTAGTGTGGAATAACTGAAAGTCTCTTATGATACTGACAACAGTATAAAATGGTATGGACCTTTGTAAAAATAACAAAACACAAAACAACTTGGTATTTCCTTAAAAGTTTGAAATGGTATATTCAAAAAGCATGATTAACAGATATGCATACTTACATTAGGCCTAGAAATATACACAGAATGAATTAGGGTTAAAATAAAGTTAAATATATAGTTACCATAGAACCCAGCAATTTCATTTCTAATCAATCATTTCATTCGAGAAAAATGAAATATTATGGCCCACAAAAGACTTGGACCTGAATGTTGGGGATGGGAATAATAGCAAGCTTCTCTCGAAGAGCCAAGCACTTGCTGGAGGGTGGGGGCAGCAGCCCAGGGTCCTCTCAGCTTGCTTTCCAGGTGTGGAGCCACTGCCTCACTTTAGGGTTCAGTATTGGAGTGCTGCTCCCAACAAAGGGCCTCCATTGCATGAGTGGGGATCGGGCAGCAGAAGGGAACTTTAACAGAGAAAGAAAAACACGTCTTTGCATTTAGATAGGTTGTTCTGGCATCGCTTTGAGGTCTGCCAATATGGTAACCCAAGGTGAAGATTATTCACACACACACACACACACACACACACACACAAAGCAGAAAAATAAGCAAAAGACTGGGATAGGCTGGGTTTCACTTTTCAATAGCTTAGCCCCAGTTCAAAATATTACAGACCAAACGGGGTCTGTTCACTGGTCCAAAGTTGGGGCCTGTGATTATCAACAGAACAGCCCCAAGCTAGCTTATGTCAAGTTTATATGGCAGAGTAGGTGCACCACAGAGGAGGGTGTAGCCAAGTCTGCCAGCATAATGAAGCTGCTACAGGCATACCTTGTTTTATTGCACTCTGCTTTATTGTGCTTCACAAGGTGTTGTATTTCTTACGAATTGAAGGCAAGACCCTCCACCAGCAAAAAGATTATACTCACTATTGTGAAACTCACTCTATCACAGTGGTCTGGAAGTGAACCTGCAATATCTCTGAGGTATGCCTGTATTCCTGGAGTATGAAGCTCCTTTCACTACGCCCATTTACATTAAGGTGCACACTGAGGGCCCATAGTGATATCTCGACAAAACACAATTATCTTACCTTAGACAGGTTTCTCTCTGTTCTTTATAGACTGTAGTAAGCGTAATGGCTCCCCCAAGATGTCAGCACCCTAATGCTTACCACTTTGAAATGCTATATTAAATGGCAAAGGAGACTTAGCAGCTGAGAAGTTAGAGTTTCAGATCTGAAGATCATCCCAGGTGATGTGTGTGGTCCCACTCTCAACACGTGAGGCCACTAATCACTTGAGGCCTTACAATCACGTGAGGCCTTACAAGCAGTGAACTTTCTCCAGCTGGGGCAGAGAGACCCGTGATGCATGAGAGAATACCCAACGCTGGAGGAACACATAAGACAGACTGAGAAGGGATGTGAGTGGCTTTTACCAGCAAAGACTGGACCGAGGCTGACAGCAAGGAAGAGTGGAACTCAACCTACAGCAAGAGGGAACCCAATTCTGTCAGCAACCTGAATGAGCCTGGAAGCACAGCCCCCCACAGCCTCCAGAGAAGCGCCCCGCCCCGATGACAACCTAGGTCTAGCCTTGCAGGCCTTCGGCAGAGGACCCCGCTGGGCCCAGTTTTCCCAGATTTCTAAGCCAGGTAAATGGGAGATAATGCAGGTGTTATTTTAAGCCACTAAGCTTGTGCTGGCAGCAATAGAAAACTAATACATTAACACTTTTATTTTTTAAGGAAGCAATCAAGCAGAATTCTTAAGCAAGTGACTGAATATAGTTCTCTTTCCTCAATGCTTAAGCACAATAGTTACCACCTCTACTCCCCTCTGTGGCCCACTATATATTGGGAGACAGAGGCTCTATTAAGGGGATTTTCTCTCCAAAGCATGCTAGAACACCCTGGGATGGAGAGTAGGTTTCAGTGAGAACACACGTCAACAAGAAAACCAATCATCAGACTCCAGCACAAATCCAGTGGAGGGGAGACAGGGCATGGTCAGCTGGTATGATCAGACTGGAGAGGAAGCTGATAGCCAGTCGGTCTAGAAAGGCTGGCTAGGTGGAAAGTAGTCCCAGTGAATTGGAGATGGAATTTAAAAGCAGAGATAGACTTGGGGAGAAATAATCATGGTGTAAGTTTAGTTTGGGACATAACTGAGTTTGAGAGGCTTGTGGAAGGAATATTGAGGTGGTATCCAGCAGGTAAGTGGATATTGGAAACTGAAGCTCAGCTGATTTTCAGTTCGGGAATTATTAACATATAGGTTGATAAAATCATGTGATAACCCAGAAGATGCTTATGGATTTTATTTTACTTTAAAATATAATAAGAAAAGGAATGAAGAAGAGATACATATAGGAAGTAACGTAGAGATTTTGTTTGCATGAGGTAATTAGAAAAGGATTGGAATGAGAGAAAAAAAAGGAAGGAGTTAGAAAAGATGAGAAAGTATCCGGACAGTACATGATCCCTCTTAGAGGAGAAAAAGGAAGTAGTGGGGAGATGTGAAGCTAGAGAATGTTCCTGTTAGCCAGCAAGGAGCACTGCTGGCCCAGGATGGCTAGATCTTGCCTGGGTGAATGGTGATGTAGGTGGAACTGGCCACTCATAGACACACAACATGGTGATTACCAGAGGTAGGGAGCAGAAGGGAGTAAATGGTGATAGAAAGGGGTAGAGAGGGGATAATGGTGATGGAAGACGACTAGACTCTGGATGGTAAACACATTATAATATACAGATGATGTGTTATAGAATCCTATGTAATTATATTAACCAGTCACCCCAATAAACTCAATAAAAAATAAAAAAAGAAGAGGGAGGCACAAGAAAAGATGACAATATTCAACCAGCCACTTGTACACAGGGAGTTTCATATGCTGGTGTTAGCAATTTGAGAAATATTAATACTGGGTTTGGTTCCACTTGGGCGCATCACTCATTCAGTGAAGATTGAGCTATTCCAAAATCATTTGCAGGGAAATTGGAGACCCCTCTCATCTCCCTATTTCTGTGAAAACATTGCTGCTATCTTAAACAAGACTGAAAAATCTATTAGCTTCTGCAACAGTCATCTTTGCATTCAATAGTTTCCTCATGAAAGCACACACAGACTTTTCTTGAGAGCCTGTCTGCACCCCAACCTGGGAAGGCATTTGAAGCTGTGTACACAGCAGCAGGGAGGGAGAGTAAGTGTCCAGAGCGAAACTGAGGGGGGCTCCCTGCCGAACTGCCAGCTGTGTGGAAGCAGCTGGCTGTGCTCTTCCCTTTCCCAGCTGGTCTGGATGGGCTCAGCAACAATTTAATTTAACTCATTCCATAGCACCAACTGATTATTTTAGGCCATGGGACCAAATGCGACACCTTCGTTCTCTTTCCCAATGCCTCTGGTTTGGGCTGAGAATAAAACCAGCTGTCAAGTTTCTTTTAAATTTTTCACCACACCTGACATAAGCTGCCAGTGTGAGGCATCTCCAGGATCTTTTATTGTTGCCTTTTTAAAATTTCCCTTAAGCACGGGCCCAATATTGTTGCATTCAAATACATTTCTGGGTCAAAGATTAAAAAGTACTTATATTTTTATTCTACTTTGTATCAATGCCACACACACACACACACACACACACACACACACACACACAGAAATTGTTTAGATCACTTAATAAGTTATAACATTCCATGTTTTAATTTTAATAACAATAACATAAATGATCATTTCCTGAGTTAACAGTGCAATGTAAAATTTAGTTTGTATTGCTAAGACATTTTACAGCATAGAAACATGATCCAAATGATCATTTACTTTATCATGTCATAAAACACAAGAGCTCATCGTAGAACACTGAGACAATTTAAACAGTAAGAAACTTTGTGACTCATAACAAACAACCTGCATGTGTTTGTTGTCATGATTGACTTTCCAGGACAAATAGCAGTAGTAAAATAAGTTATGGTATAAAATAAAGTCAACAGGTTATCCATAGTGATGGAATATTTGATTTCATTTAAGAAACAAGCCTGGAGTCTCATTAACCTCTTAGTATATACAAAAATGTTGTCTTAAAAAAACCCCTAAGCAATCACAAATTTAGATAAAACAGTTGAGTAAAAGACAACGACAGCTCTTCATTGTGCAGTAAAATCATAGATCTCATCTTTGGAAAAGTTAAGATCATGCAGCATCCTGAAAAACAAATACAAAGCACAAGTCTCTTAGGGGAAGAGTTTAAAAATAAACAAGTAACATCAAAGTTTAGCATCATAAACATAGTACTTTTTCATCTTCCCCATTTACTATGTACTGTAAAAAAAACTCACTTCTAAAAAATTAACAATAATTCTTTAATATTACCAAATATCTAGTCAGTGTTCCATTGTCTCATAAGTGCCATAATTTTTAAGTTTATTTGAATCAATATCCATGTAAAGTCTACTTATTATGATTAGCTGATAAAATCCTATATAATAAAAGCCTAATATGCTAAGTGTCCAGTCAACTAGTCAGCCATTCAACCAATCAAAGCATAATATGCTAATGATATGCTAAGGCCACTCAACCACTCACTATGACGTGCATTGATCACCAGGGGGAAGATGCTCTGACTGGTAGGTTAGCTTGCTGGTGGGGTCTGGCTAATTGGGACTGAATGAGACAGGCCGGACATGCCCTGGAGCCTTCCTGGTTGTCTAACCTCCCAGGTTTCTCCCCAGCCCCAGTTGTGTACCAGTGGAGTCCCTTGGCCTGGCCTGCACCCTCTACAATCTGGGATCCTTCAGGGGATGTCAGAGGGTCAGTTTTGCCTGATCCCACAGACTAGGCTGAGGGACCCCACTGGTACACAAATTGGTGCACCAGGACTCTAGTCTTTTAATAAGATTCCCTTTCATCTCCCTCTCTCTGTGTGTGTACTGCAATTTATCTGACAAAAATCAGATCTTTAGGCACCGAGTAATCCACAGTCCTCATTTTGCCGCATGGCCGTGATAAGTGTTAATAATATGAACTTATATCCTCTTATTGCCTATAACTTAATAATTGGATATAAAACCTAGGTCAGGTCAAATTATTTTTGACAAGACTACTTCATAGATAGTATTCTCCCATCAGGAAGCACATAATACCTGACTGCCTCTCTTTTGGGATGCTAACAATTATCCATGATTTATGGTTTATCCTTTAATAGTTCATTAGGGTCTGAAATTTGTGATATTCTACTTCTACTTCTATCATTCTTTTTTCATTTAGAAGCTGAGGGATTCTGTAAAGGAAAAATTCCCATTTATTATGTGGTTACCCTCTAGTACACCCTATTTAGAAAAGGCAACATAATGCTTGATTTTTTTCCCTTCTTTATTCACCAGTTTTTAAAGTAAGGAGTTAATCCCCACAGCATTCTATCTTTACTCTCTCCACTAAACCGAAAAAGTAGAAATACTGCTTATGGGTAATTCAACTTGGAAAACACTATAAATGGAGAATGAGATCTTAGAAATGGCTGTTTAAAACATTCCTGAACATAATAAACATTTATTTGGTACTTACTATATGTAGTCACTGGGCTAAGCACTCCACATGCATAAGGGTTCTTTTTTCTATCACGTTGCTACTCACCTTATTCCTTTTTCTGTAAATGGCACTGGTCCACAAATGCAGATGAGAACTTTGGATTTGTCTGAACTTCTTTTCAAAAATTCAGAAAGAAGACCTGATGAAATGTATCCCTTTTTGCCATTCCATTCAGATGTAGGTTTTGAGAGAACAAATTCAACATCAAATCTAGAGGAAGAAAACATTTTTTAAAAAGTTCATTATTTTAATATATGATTAACATGTCTCAAGTTTACTAAAACATCTTTTTTCCCCTCTTGAAAATGATATAATATGTAAAAATTGATACATTTGCTAGAAAAGCACTACAGTGGATTATAAACAAAGATTTAACAAAAACATACAGGTAAATCCATATTTACAAGGATTAGCTTTTGTTACAGAAAAGAGAGTAATTTGGTATCTTTTATTGAATTCATTAGAAAGGGATCTCAAAGAATTACCCATTAATACTCTGTTTGTGTAAGTCAAGTAAAGAGCATGTCATCAGTGACATGTGCACTTTAATCTCTGACTCAAACCTTTCATGAGTTCTAGACACTTATAACCAAGATCCTATTTGACTTCATACTGTTGCTGTCTCAAAAAGGCCTCAACCTCATCTTACAATATCTCTGCCCCACACCTGACGTTCTCTTTGAGAATGGTGCCAAGAACCCCTTGGTTGCACAAGCCAGAAACCTGGGGTTTATCCTGGAGACCTCTCTCTGCATCTCCCCCGCCCCATGTCCACATCCTCACCAAGACCTAGCTCCCAGTTATTTGTCCGCTTCTTTGAGTCTTCACTGACATACATTTCCATTCTTGCTTCTTTCTGTAATGCTTCTATCATGTCCCATTCTTTAATTCTCAGCTAAGCACCATTCCACAGGGAAGCACTGTGGCCTTTGGGGTCCTTTGTTACAGGTGTTGTAGAAATATTTTCCTTTCCTTTTCTCCATAGAACTTATTTTATATTTTAAATATGTGGTCACCAAAATGATAATTTATTAATGTCTACCTTCTCCACTAGACCATAAATCCTGTAAGAGCAAGGGCCATTTTCACTTTGGCTATCACTGTGTCCCTAGTGGCCAACACATGGGAAACACTCAAGCATAAGGGAAAGGGAAAGGGAAGAGGAAGGGGGAGAATAAGGGCGGGGAAAGGAAAGGAGAAAGAATACCAAGAGCCTATATGACTTTGTACTGTTACTGTCTCAAAGGCCTCAACCCTCAGAATTAAAATGAGAAAGAACATCAAACCAAGTTTCACAATGTGACTACAGACCATTTCCCACCATAGTTTTGTAATCTGTTCAGCAAATGGCTGGTGAAAAGTAAATGATTCAAAATTGTATGCTGTGCCTGTTCCCTTTGCTCCATTTTAGCAAAATACAAGTAATTCTTACCATTTTCAACAGTATCAGATCAAATACATCTGCACATTTTCCAGAGAGTAACTGACATATTTTCTCAAGAGTAGAAGGAATTAATTACATATTAATCTCAATCTTAAAAAAAAAGTTGAACAGCTTCTCTTTTGAAGGAGCCTTGAGTGTCAAATATGAGAACAGAAACAGAATATGGCTGGTGCAGCAGCTCAGGTCACTCTGCTGCAGTTGGGTTAAGGTTCTCAAGAGCTGAGGAGCCTGGCACAAGCACACAAACCAACTCAGAGGGCCAGCCAGGGACAGAACCAGCACGGCTCTCACTAGGCCCCAGCCTCTAGGCTTTATTTGTCCATTTGTGCAACAAGATGGGGATACTACATTGGCCCCACAGAATTATGTTTTTTTTCTTATCTTCAAGGTTCCCATTTAGTTTTAGCAGATACAGAGTGGGGCAAAAGTAGGTTTTTAGTAGTCCATATAGAAAATAACATAATAATATATAATGCAAGAATAAACGGTTTCACATATTCATATATACCTTTTACTCTACCCTGTATACTAATCTACCTTACACAAAATAAACTCCACAATATTTTTTCATTAACTTATTTTTCCCTTCTAGCACATAAAATTAAGATAGTTTTCAATAACTTTGGAATGTAATATTTGTTTACTGTTCCATGAGGGTGAGATCCCTGTTTGTCATGTTCTATGCTGTACCCAGGCCTGGCTCAAGGTAAGTGCATAAAAAATACTTGTTGAATGAGTAAAGTGATTTGCTTACAAAGAAGCCGTACCGAGTAAAAATAAAAACTGTCAATAGAAGAACAAAACCATAGGCTGGCATCCATGAAATTACACATAAAAATGGCTGTGAATTCCCTAATGCCTTTCCAAGGAAGAAGGTGCACAGCTCTCATCAGATCATCAAAGGAGACCCAGAAGCATCTGCAGAACCACTACCCTAAGAAATTTCCAATTATACATAGACAATTAGATCAAAGATAGCAATTACCTTGTTAAATTAAAAATAAAAATCATTGGAATAAAACTGGTAAGATACATAAGTCTTATATACTGGCATTCCTATCACCTGAAAATATTGTAACTTTCCTTTACTGAGATACTTTAAAGAAGAAAAAAAGCCTAATCAGTGGTATACTTTCTGCAGGCTTCTGCTAAAGAGTGATAAATACCCAAGATCCTTATAAAGCTGGTGTACACTTTTCATGCATATGTATTTATTAGCATAATAGTCTTTTGGGCTATCACTTAACTTCATGGAAAGAGGGAGAGGGGCATAAATGCAACTTTTAAGGATACTGTAAAAGGCCTGCTATCCTGCTTATCTCTTTCACAGGACTAGAAAAGAGCTTAACCGAAGCAGATGCCATCCCAAGTTAAGACTCAATACTTTAATGAAGGATTTCTTATACCACATCAAGATGCAGATGGTTCCTGTGGAATCAGTCACCTCTCCTGAAGTGTTCTGAATGAAGGCCCACTTACTGTGTAGCACCATTACAGCCTGAGGTCTGAGGGCACATGGGCAGAGCCTGCCATCATCCAACAACTAACTCTCCTCTAGCCAATCAGCTTCAAAAACCTACGTCTGTCATTTTCCTTAAGTATGTCCTGTACATTCCACTTTTGATGCGACAGTTCCAAATACTGGCCTTATATCTCTTGTCTAAAATCCTGCTCTAACACCCTTAGCCTTAATCCACCTGACACACCATTGCCAGCAGTTCTCCTTAATACCCAGACCCCATCTTACACTGTCTTTGCTTTAACAGCTTCAGTGGTTTGTGTCTGCCCACCGAAGAGGATTTCATAGTATTTGGGGCCTCCACCTTTTCTGGTTTGAATAGCTAAAGAAAAATAGTAGAATGAGCAGGAAAACTTGGTATTTGCTCCCGGGAAAAACAGCTTACATGAACAGCTAAGAGTTAAAATTATATAAAATGCACATATTGTGGAAACATTTCTCAAAATGAATCTATTAAACACTAGTGTTCCTCAAGATGTTAGTGGTATTCCATGAAAAAAGTCAACTATAAAATAAATTTGGGATCATGGGTTTTAAAAAGAAAAAGTTAAATAGATTTATTTAAAATTTCTCAAAGCCTTAAATATGCTAAGTTCAGAGTACATATTAAGTAATATGATACACATTATTTTCAAAGTTTTTCTTTTTTGTTTTGTGTGTTGTTTTTTTTTAATGACAGAGCCCTTAAGGGAGAACATATGAACATTCTATAAAACACCCCATATGAGGAGCATCTGGGAGGAACAGAAAGTGGTAGAAAAGTCCAGACTAGAGGCCCACATATCTGTGATTATCACAGGCTAGGCGGGGAAGGGAGAAGAGGTTAAATTATTCGATTTACTGCAATCACTGGATTCTCCTGTCTTAAAAGGGAATAACAAACCATTCATTCCAATACGGACACCAGAGTACAGAAACTCAGTGGGCCATTGTCTATGGGGCCTGCCAATAATAAAGAGAGGTAAGCTGCCCAGTGTTGCTGGTCCTTCTCATATCCATCTAATACATATTTATTTAATGTATGAATTATATTTAAGGTCTCCCATCATCCGATTTTAGCCCAGCCTGTTTCTTCAATTGTAAGACAGAAGATTAGAAGCGATCACCACTGAGATTCCACATAAAGTTTATGGTTTTATTTTTACAGTTATTTCATTGTTCTCCTTCATGGACTGTATTTACTTCAACAAAACTGGACTCTGCTCTTTTGCTAAAATTCCCTGAACATCCTGGCCCTCATGTTTTTTTGCTCTGGAAATCCTACAACCCAAGTTTCTTTTCCTGTTCACAAAATGCTATTTCCCGAAGCCCAGTTCAGAAGCCACTTTTTCCATGAGCTCTGATCTCCCCTCACAAACAGGATTACTTCTTCTGGAATTTTCTAACATGGGATCTGTCCTCCCAAAGCCTGGACTTCCTAGGCACTGCTGCTCTTCAGAACTCCACACTGGGGTAGTTCTACTCATTTTCTATCTTTTCCCAGCATGAAACACATTGTGCAAATAATGAGCACCAAATGCCTGAAGTGAGGCCCGTGATCTGGTGATGCATATAAATAGGTACATAATCCCTTGTCTGTTGTGCTCCACTGCCTTGTTGCTTGGAATCCTCTGTTGCTCTTTCCAGTATGCTCCAACTATTGACCTCGTCATTTCTGGAGCAAAATTAAGGCCACCACTAGTGTGAGTGTGCTGGAAGCAATATTCTTCACTTTCTAGCGGCTATTTGTCAAAATGCTTCAACAGCCTTACTACATTTTGACTTGGTGACTCTTACGATGCATTTTTATCCTGCATACTTAGAGGGGTATAGAACAACTTATTTTCACTATGTCAAACAGCAGGGGATTGGTTAAATAAATTATTGTATGCTCACAGGACTGAATACAGTGCAGCTATAAAAAATCATGGTATAGAATGTCAAACCTCGGGGAAGATAGGGGAAGGTGGGGATAAGGAGGAGAGATCAACCAAAGGACTTATATGCATGCATATAAGCCTAATCAATGGACACAGACAACAGGGGGTTAGGGCATGAATAGGAGGGTTGGGAGGTAATGGGGGACTAAGGACACATATGTAATACCATAATCAATAAAGAAATTTTTTAAAAATCATGATATAGTGCAGGTTTTCCCAGCTGGCACTATCAGCATTTTGAGTTGGAATTTTCTTTGTTGTAGGAACTGCCCAGAGCAGTTGCAGAATGTTAGCAGCATTTCTGGCTTCTACCAACAAGGTACCTGTTGAACCCCCTCCATTAACTGTTACGATAAAAAACGTTGCCAGACATAAATGTCCCTTAAGGTATTGGGATGGGAACAACAAAATCACTCCAGGTTGAGAACCACTTATTTAAAGTATTCTATACACAGAATATATGCAACACACTAAGAAAATCGATATATATAAAACCCTAAAATGCAAATAGACTGAACGGTGGAACAACCAAACAACTGGTTGCTATGACATGTGCTAACCACCAGGGGCATGTGCAGAACATGGCAGGCATCGGCCGTGGCGGGATGGTGGAGCAGGTGAGCAGGGGCGCCAAACCAAGGTGGGCACCAGTCACTGTTGTCAGAAACCAAACATTGTTCTCACTAAATGGATGTAAACAGGAGACCAGAAGGCTGGTCAACCTTAATTGCTCTGAAAGGTCAGAGCTAATTACTCACTGTTTAGTTGAAAACATTGTTAGCCAATGCAGCCTCCACCTGTGTGTTTCATGTTAATTTTTGTTTTGTTATTTCCTGCCTAAAGGCTAGATTAGAGGTGTGTCCAAAAGCCCTAATAAAAGGGAGAAAAAGGCCAGAGCAAGTGGTAGTCCTTTCCACTAGATTCTAAACATTTGGCGACATTGGGGGGCTCCCCAATGTCGCCAAATTAATGTTTTCTAGTCTCTCTTTGCATTTGCATGCAGCCTCCTTCAGAACTCGAACCCTGAACCGGGAACCCTGAACCATGCAGGATGTGGAAAGGGGCTTCCACAACTGTCATCAGGGTGAGCCTCTGGTGGTTACTGAAAATTCTTGCTCCCGCATGCCGTGGTCCCACCCAGTGCTCACACCTGCTGCTGGAGCTGCTGTTTGCACCCACTGCTAGCACCTGGCACCATTCCTGATCACTCAGCACCCTCAGGGGATGTGAGCAGCGACTGGGAGCCCCAATTCCCCCTGAGGGCTTCTCTACCTCCCTGCTTTTCAAAGGGGTGATCAGGTCAGCAGCTGCCGCTTGCATCCACTGTTGGCACCAGTCCCAAAGGCTCCACACTATCAGTATTAGGGAGTGGTGGCAGAAGCGGGGCTGCGGTGGGAAGGGCTGGGCAAGGGCATGGAGGATGGGTGGAGACCTGGCCCTATGCCCACTGCAGCCTCACGACCCACAGTTCCTTTCAAGGTGCATGAATTCGTGCACTGGGTCCCTAGTGTAATTATAAAAAGTATAGCAGTACAACTATTTTATTTTAAAAACAGAAAACAATAAAGCATGTATGTATGTGTCAGAGTGTGTGTGTGTGCATGTGCATGCACCTGTGTATCAGAAAGCAAGAGAGGTAGAGAGGGAGGGGAGGAGAGAATGGAAAGATACAGATGATAAATGTTAATAATTGTTCTTTAAATGATAAGGTTATGGGTTATGTTTCCTTAACTATTTTCAATATAATATGTATTAATTTTGCAAACAGAGCAGAAAAATCAGCAAATCAATAAATTCTTTACACATATATTTTTATTAATTTCATAGAGGAAGGGAAAAGGGGAGAGAGAAAAATATCAATGATGAGATTCAATGATTAGATGCCTCTTTAACATTCCTCACTGGGGATGGAGTCCACAACCTGGGCATGTAACCTGACCAGTAATCGAATGGTGACCTTCTGGTTCATAGGTTAATGCTAAACAATTGAGCCACAGCCAAATTCTACTATTTATTTAAAAGTAGATGCTACTAGCTTTACTCAAATAAAGTCACTGTCTCAAAATTGCTTTAAAAGGGAGAAAAATATTTGTTATATTTATATATTATGAATGTTGCCCAGAATTCAACCTCATTGTCAAACTATCCAGTCCCTTGAAACTAGTTCTACAAAGGCTGAGACAGCACAGTTGGTGTATTTTACTGAGGAGAGGGGTGGACCATTGTGTAACCCTGAGCCAGCTAGGCCTTAACACTGCTCAGTGAATTAAGAGATGAGGGAACTTTAATCTGTATTTCAGTGTACATGTAATTAGCTACATCTGCTACTGTACATTTTTTCTTTCTGTTTAGCAATGTAGGAAAAGGAAGATATACATTCCCTGGGTTGCATGAGAAAATAACAGTATCTTGTTCACTGTTGAACCCCTGTGTATAGGCAAATAGTAAAAACATGTATTTCATGAATGGATGAATGTTACTAATATGCTAATTCTGGGTTAGGCACCTACATATACTCCCTCAGTGCCTCCATATCCAAACAATTCTGTAAAGAAGGTATTGATATACCTGTTCTACAGATAAAGACTGAAGCTGAGTCAGATCAAGTAAATTGCCAAGACCACAAGGTTAAATAAGTTTCTATTATATCATGACAATTCTAAGAATTTCACTTGCTAATGAATGATAAAATCTAGATAGACTGAGGACAAGCATAGCATGCTTGCTGAAAATGAAAATAATAGATCATACACCAGCCTCATTATCCACCCTTCCTATCCCTACAAAGCACTGAGTAGAGGGCTAACACCTAATACAATAAAGTATTTCATTTAACTACAAAATGTAAGAAAAATTTATTTTATATATTCCTATTCAATAATAATTTAACCAAGAAATGTGTTCAGATGTCACATTTTGTCATCAGAAACTTTATTACTAAAATTAGGAGTGACCTGGGAGAGAGAAGATATAGGAAAGGTGATTTAATATATAAAATTATCTATGAATTCTAACTAAAATACAGATGTGGCTAATTAAAATTACCTTATATTGATCTGAACTTCTACTTACACTTTATGTATGAAACTCAGCAATGATGTTTTTGAATGAGGGTACTAAAAACCCTCAATAAAAACCTTTAAGGCCAGATTTCTCCTGTATTTCCATGAACCCTCAGAATATTTAAAACCCCTGATAAATGTTCCAAAGCCATCTCCACAAGCATGGCTCTTTATTCCCAGTGAGGGCCTAACCATGGGTCTCCAGGGAGCATTAACGCTATGGTGCTAGCAGTCAGTGCCAAGGACAACCTCTGCAAGGTGCCTCACGTCTCCAAAAGGAAGAAGAGGTTAGGGAGTAGAAAGGGTAAGAGCACACAGGAGCAAGCAGATGAGAGCAAGGAGACAGAAGGAGCAGTTTGAGAGGATAAAGGCAGGCCAGAAGCTGAACACTGTCACTTCTCTCAGTGAGCTGGAGAGTGACATTCATTTGGTGAGTGCTACTAGAGCTAGTCATCCAGGTGAGGGGAAAGAGAGGTCTTTCCTCATCCACAACACTGAAGCCTATGCCATTCCACCACCCAAGTTATGTAGACGGGAACAAAACAGAACAAAACACACAGGGGATTCTATCAAAAGACACTTTATGCTCGGAGGCTATCAATCAACACATTCTGACTTACTAATTACTTTTTAAGTCAAAATGAAACTCCTATTGACGAAAGTACAATGTCTGTTCATTAAAATGCTGGTAAACTGACTTTTCTTTTATTAAGGGAACATAGCCAAAAATACTTTTTTAAAAAACCTAACTAAAAAAGCCTACCTATGTGTGTTTAAATTATTTTAAATGTTTAGGAAAACAGGAACTCGGATAATACAGAAACAAACCACATGTATAGAGGTCCTCCAACCCCACAATTCAAAGTATCTGAGGTAGGCGTCACAGTTTCCAAAGCATTTACCCTTTTCTAATCCTCACAATAGCCTTATGAAGTAGGAAAGATATCGTTTTATTTGAAGCTAAAGAAACAGGCCCACAGAACTAAGTAATTTTTGAATAAAGTTTCAAGCTAGTAAAGATAGAATAAAACTTAGAATTTAGGCCTTTAGGCTTTTCAATAAGTGCTACTTCCAATTTTCCACTTTGAAAATTAGTGTAAAAGATATTTGAAAACCTAGGACTTTGTATTTTTTTCTAAATCATGCTCCAATTGCTATACAATTACCTACCTATTGTAAAGAGTCTTAGGTTTATGTCTTGACTATGTAAGAAGAGTAAATATTTCAAGGATAAGTAAGTTCAGGTCATCTTTTATTGTGAAAATCATTTATTAAAAGAAAACGAGGAGGATGAGAGACAACGGGAAGGAAAAAAAAAACTAGAAAAGACTTCAGCATTATCTAATTAAGAATATTCAGCAAAACGATGCAGGCCAGACGGGAGTGGCAAGAAATATTCAACGTGATGAATAGCAAGAACCTACAACCAAGAATAATCTATCCAGCAAAGCTAACATTCAGAATTGAAGGGCAGATAAAGAGCTTCACAGATAAGAAAAAGCTAAAGGAGTTCATCAACTCCAAACCAGTATTATATGAAATGCTGAAAGGTACTCATTTAGAAGAGGAAGAAGAAAAAGGTAAAAGCCAAAAAATTATGAACAACAAATACATATCTATCAACAAGTGAATCTAAAAATTAAGTGAATTAAAAATTTGATCAACAGAATAAACTGGTGAATATAATAGAATCAGGAGCACAGAAAGGGAGTGGACTGATAATTCTCAGGGGGGAAGGGGTGAGGGGTGTACAGGGAGAGACTGGACAAAAATCATACACCTATGGATGAGATCAATGGGAGGGAGCTAAGGGCAGAGGGAGGGGTGGGAGCTGGGTGGAGGGGTGCTATGGAGGGGAAAAAAGAGAAACAAATGTAATAATCTGAATAATAAAGATTTAATTAAAAAAAGAATTTTAGAAATTAACTCATAAAAAAAAAAAAGAATATTCAGCAAATATTCAGAACCTGGAGCTCCCAGAGAAACAGCTGAGTTTGTGAGGTCTTTAATTTTATAAAGCCTATAATGATCTATACCAGTGGTGAACAAACTCCTTAGTCAACAGAGCCAAATATCAACAGTACAAAAATTGAAATTTCTTTTGAGAGCCAAATTTTTTAAACTTAAAACTTATTCTAACACCACTTCTTCAAAACAGACTCTCCCAGGCTATGGTATTTTGTGGAATAGCCACACTCAAGGGGCCAAAGAGCCAGCCACATGTGGCTCGCGAGCCACAGTTTGTTGACCATGGATCTATACCATACTATTATAAACATAAATATTTACTTCAGATGCTTACACAGTCCTGAAATTATGAGAAATAGCTTCTGATAAGTACAAACATTGTTAGGTTGTCCAATTCACTCTTCTTCTAAAAAGTTTATTTAGAATTTCCCACTGTTTTCAGATTTCTTATGGGAAATGGGCATAGATCCATTTAAATTATCTTATTATTTCAGAGGCCTGTGCTAGGGCCCTTTTTCTAATGAAACAAATTTTCAGTTTGTTCTTCTTGCTGCCTCATTCTACCACTGAGTTCAGCCTAACTCAAACTTTTCCTGTTTACCCTGAGGACCACTGATGATACAGCTATCAGCAAATGTTAATGTCAATAAACACAAACAAAGAGAAGCTTGTAAACAATGGGAAGTCACCATGGACATGAGCATATTAAAGGCAGTAAAGAAACGTGTTTATTTTTGCATAATCCATCCACCAAATTTATTTAAATTTTCAATAACCAATTTGGCTACACTGAAACCCAACTGTATAGATAACATAATAGGAACATAAAACCCATATATTGATACATATATGATGTCACTTTGATCTTAGCAAGGTAATAACATTATTTACATTTAGAAAATTATTGATTAGCTTTTGTTTCTTTGACGAAGCTTCCTGGTCAATTAAAAATTCCACCCAAAGAAAATACTACCAAGACTGACTATACATGTATGAATATTTAAATGTAAATTTAGTACCAATTTAATACCTTTTATCTTTAAATGCTAATTTCTCCAACTGGCTTCTCCAAATTATATCATCCTCTGTTTTATTGAAGAACATCAGCTTCACCTTCCTTAAAAAAAAAAAAACACAAAAAACAGCAACAACTCAAAAAGAACTATTTCAATTGCATTTAAATATTCATGAATTGATCTAAAAGTAAACTAGCAAAAAATATTTTTTAGTGCATTTAGGTAACTAAAAGAATCAAAATAAAAAGATTTGTGTTTATAATATAGCTAGGACTTGAGGAGACAGAGTTAAGAAATGAATGAGAATGAGAACATGTTTATTAAGGTGCACTGAGGAATTAAAAAATTTAGAATACCTTGTACTAATCTAACAGCCTCATAAAGAATAGTAAAGATAAAATTACATACCTGAGACTGGATATATTGGTCAAAGCATAATTCAGCATTTTAACCATTGGTGTGAAGCCTGTTCCAGCTGCCAATAAAAAGAGATCTTCTAATTCTTGAAACTGGGATATTTTAAAATTGCCCTCAGGATTGCTTATGGAAACAAAATCTCCTAAACAATAAAATATAAACTAAATCAGAAAAAAAAAATCAGGGAAACTGAGAAGGCTACACCTAGTTGAATTTAGAACACTGGTGAGTCACAGGATGAATGCTTCGCTTTCAGACCCCATCTTACTATTTAAGATAGTATGTAAAGAGTTTTAAGAGTATTCATTAGGCCCCCAAGCATGTCTGGATTATATCACTATAATCAAATTATTAAGATTTTATTTCGCTCATTTAATTACACAATTAATTTCCCAAACCATCTGGAGTCTCTAATTTCCAAACTACTGCCAAGTATTTAAGTACAAATTACCAATAAAAACAGGCTCTACATAGATTGCTAAATTAAATTATAAGCACCTAAAAAGCATAGTCCATGTCTCCCTGTCTTGCACAGTACAGGGTAGAGAAAAGGTATTTTCTACTTACATGCTGATTCTTTTTTTGTTTTTAATCCTCAACAGAGGACATGTTTATTGATTTCAGAGAGAGAGAAAGGAAGAGAAATATCGATGTGAGACAGAAACATCAATTGGTTGCCTCCTGTAATTGCCCCAACTGGGATCAAACCTGCTATCTAGGTATAGGCCCTGACCAGGAATTGAACCTGCAACCTTTCTGATGTACAGGATGATGCTCCAACCAACTGAGCTACCTGGCTGGGCTACATATTGATTCCTAACCATAGTGATAAGACTAGTAGGGGAGAAAGTTGAAGTAAAAATGTATTGCAAAATCTTATGTCAGTAAGTGTGCTGACTTCACTTCCATCAATTCTTTTAAAAAGACCAATGGATTAAAGCAAGAAGAGTTTGTTCTTAAATCACATCTATAAAAACAAAGCAAGTCCAGAAACTGTAGTTGGAGCATGCTACTTCACAATATGGAATCAAAATAGCTGAGAAAAACTATTTTCTGAAATGCAGTTGAAATAACCACTACTGGTATGTACCACTCATATAAGAGAACTGCCTTTAGGATATTTCCGAAATTTTCATTGTAATTTGAAAAACAAAAAATAAAGCTGTCCATATTTCAAAAAACCAATTTGAATTTTTAAATGCTGGATCTTCATAATTTGTCCTTTATTTTTCGTAGCAGAATAGTAAGAATCTTGCAGTAAGTAATTAAGTAAGTATTAGAAGTAAAAGAGCTCCTTATTATAGTTTGAAAGGGACCATACAATCAGAATATCCTCAGGATATTACTAAAAAAGCTTCCCAGAACAATACTAACTTGGCAACTTTTGTCCACAGTCCAGTCCTTCCAACATCATTTCACTAATTATACTTGGACAATGTACCTGTTGCTAATCAAGTTCACAAGAAATTCAAGTAAACATGCCAGAAAGGTCATTGACTTCCAGCCAGGCTATCTGCATCTACTCACGCAAAAATTACATACTCCATCTAGGGCATCTCATTCAGTTGACATTTGATAGGCCAAAAACATTACATAAAAGTTGCTAGGATTGAACAAAGTGGATAACATTATAGTGCAGTTTGGGACATAATAAGTATGCAGTTATCACTACCATGCCAGCATACATGCCTCTAAGTGAAACAAGTATGCGTGACATGTCTAGCCCTGTGGATAGAAGTGAAAACACACTGATCCTGAGCTGCAGGCTTTCCTTTTCCATATTCTAGGCTCACTCTCCACCTTGCTCTGCTCACTCAAGCTCTAAAAACAGGCTACAATACCGCTGGTTGTTTCCACTTGCTGTATTACAATCATATGTCAGTCCTTCACAAAAATAGATACCATCACTAGATTTATGGATATTCCAAAATTCTTTAGATTCATATTTATAGTCAATATTTTGATTTATGTAACCCAAGATGACTCATCACATCACTGCATAAATGTTTCTAAGCTTAACTTTCAGAAAACAATGTAATTTTTTTATTTCCAAAATTTAGTGATCTACCTCACCATTACTCCACTGTACTGTTAATACTGCTTTAAAAAGGGAAAAACACTTTTACTGTTAGGCTCAGGCAGTGAAAAACTGAAGGCACAGAAAAAGGAGTAAAAGCAGAAAGAAAATTCTCTAAACCTTAATCAATTTCATTATAATCTTTTTAGTCTTTCTTTCAAAGTATATTTATTGGGAGTCTTTCATGTGTCAAGTGCCATGCTAGGTGCAGGAAATACAAAGATAATTAAGACATTCTCCCTTTAAATTCAAAATCTTACAAAGAAGAAATACTATTTATTCTTATCATAGAGCTATGAACATTTTAGGATTTGCAGGGGTTCAGAGGAGGAGGGGAATATTCATAGAAGAAGTGATATTTTTGTTTGGTTCATTAAAAAGGGCACTTTATAGAGACAGGGTTGATGGGCATCCTAGGTGAGGCAATTCAGAGGTGAGGTACCTATGAGTGAGTAAGCCAGGCTTGTGGAACTCTGAGTAGCACCAGGATTTGTACACTGAGAGATGAAGCTGGAAAGATATGAAAGTATTTGTAGGTCATGCAGGGATTTAATCAGTTAGGCAATGAAGACTCAGCAGAGGCTTTAAAGCTGCAGAGCAACATGGTTAAATCTATTCTCAGGGCAGTTGGAAAAAGAACTGGAAAATTCAGATAAACAGAAAGAAAATAACCCCCGTTAGAGGCAACTAAGAGAGACCAGTTAGAGGCCAAGAGAGAAATGATGAAGGCTTGATCTAAGAGGGTGGCTGAAGGAACAGAAAAGATTAGAAACTTACAGGGAGGTAGATTCAACAGAACACAGTACCTGACTGGATTGGGAGGAAGAAAATGGGAAGATTCAAAGATGGCTTAAATCTCCAGATTGGGACAAGAATGAACAGTGAGTGATGCTGCAAATAATAGAGATGAGTATGAAGTGATGATAGGTTGGGTGGGACAAAGAGAACATGATTTTGGTTTCAGACATGTTGAGTTTAAGATATTTGATAGACTTCCAGATGGAGATAACTAGAGGTCAGTAAAACATGTGATCCAACCTAGAACACAAATGGGGTAAACAAACAAACAAAAAAAAACCCCAAACATAAAATACTAACCAATCTGAAGATGATCAAGCTCTGGTGTAAAGAGTCCAGCAGGATAGATTTTGATCAGAAAGTAGATGTATTTATTATTGGGAATAACTGGTTCCTTAGACTCTGAGAGTAAGGAATCAGATACAGGTGTATATGGCTTCACTATTTCAGTACCTAGAAAAAGTCATGACAAAGAAATTTAATTCTAAAAATCTAAAAAGCTCTGAATGAAGATAAAACACACAAATTTTATGATGCAATCAGTCAGTCTATATTAAAAACTATAAACTTAATGTTTATATAATTCTATGGTTTATGAGTGTATAGTACAGATAGTTATATACCCAAGTTAATGTGAGCTGAAATAATTTTAACAATCAATATTTTATCTATAATATAAATAATTTGTTTTTATTAAGTGTGACATACAATTGGGATTTATGTTAATAAACTCTCAATCATCTCTTCTATCAGCATATAAACTTTGTAATAAGCCACAACAAAAATGGCATAAAAAATTTATACAGAGACTTAAGTAGGTACTAACATAATTTTAATTATACCTAAGTTTTTCACAATGATTACTGATCATTTATTAGGATTTGAGAAAGGGAAGAATTTCATATTTTACTTTATATATTTTAAATTGTTTTAATGTTAAATGTAGTATATACTGCTTTGATTACTGGCTGAAAAGATATTAATCCAACTGCTTTCCAGAATAGTTTTTTAAAAATATATATTGTATTGATTTTTTACAGAGAGGAAAGGAGAGAGATAGAAACATTGATGAGAGAGAAACATCAATCAGCTGCCTCCTGCACACCCCGTATTGGGAATGTGCCCGCAAACAAGGTACATGCCCTTGACCAGAATTGAACCTGGGACCCTTCAGTCCGCAGGCCCAGGCCTTATCCACTAAGCCAAACCAGTTAGGGCAAGAATAGCTTTTAAAAAGGGTAATGTTAATATTTTATGTTATAATAAAAGTGTAATATGCTGATTAGACTGGACGACTTTCTGGACGAAGTCCAGGTCCCAGGTGCCTGCCGGAGGCAAGAGGGAAGCCCAAGTCCCGGGTGACAGAGGGAAGCTGGTGCTGGCAGTCAGGGGAAGGAAGTAATTCGTAATGTTGTACGAATTTTGTGCATCGGGTCTCTAGTTTCATGTTATATTTTTAGCTGGCCAAATTCCAAAGAGCACAATACTACACATGGCTGCTTAACATATACAAAATGAATGTGTTTGTAAATTACACTGCACTGGGGAAGATACCAGTTATTGAATGATGATGTGGCATTAGATGATGAAAAGAGAGACTTCATAGTGCCATCATAACCAATCACTTCCACTAGAGCCTCACTGGGAGTCTGTTAGATTGATGGCTGGAAATACCTTGACTGACATGAGAATGTGATATTTTGCAGCTTCAAAAAGCCAAGAGAATGTTACACATCAGTAAGAAGGGTATATAAAACAAATAAATGAGGTAATTTTAGGATGAAAAGGAGAGAAAAACACTTCACACAGTAAGGAATTTACAGATCTTCTTATACTGGTGGCACAGATAAGGAAATAATTTATAATCATTCACGTATCTTGAAATTTTATAAATTCAACTTTGTAAATGACAAGACTGCAAGGGGGCTTCTAAGTGATGCTGGTATGTTTGCAGGAGTTGTCTTACGAGGGGCATTTGTGCACTCCTGCACCTCTTTCCTCTAAGGCTTTGTTAGTAATAAATGACAGACCCATGTCTGTGATTAGTGGCAGTTTCTTGGTTCCATGCAATACTATGGCATGGCTATGGTTCCAACATGCAGGAGCACTGCATCCCCAAACCTAGAATCTGGCCATCCAAACACTTAGTAATAATATAAATGGGTGCTTTCTAAAGAGATTGAACTATTTTTGAACACTTTATAAAGGAAGAAACTGTTCCTCCAAAGGCTCAACTTCTACTTGCCTTACCTGTAATTGTTAGCTTGAGGTGAACATGTTGCCCAATTGGCACCTGAAGGTGAGTGCTTGGTGGCAGCATTAAGCAGAAAAGCTTCGTATCATGAGTGGCATCTTCCTTGGAAATTAACTGGCACTCTCTGTAGTACAAACCTAAAAATGATTCATTTTCTCTTATTGATGAATAAGTTATGTAAGAATAATACTAGACCCATTAAGTGAAAGCACAAACTCAGTTTTTGCTCTTTGGCTGAGCTTGAATTTCACTAAAAGACTTATATATTTTTAAAATTTATCAGTACTTTGAAAATTGTGTAGTGTTAATTTTTTCATTTTATTTCCTCAGATATCTATTTTTCAAAACCTGTGGATACTTCTATAATTTGAAAATAAACTTTATAAAATAAATGAGTATTATATTCCTCATGTCTATTATAGCATGTTAAAATTACATTCTAAGTAACTGAAATTTAATTTATTTCTTCTTAAGTTCACTCTTTTTTATAATTCCATTTTAAAGCCTTATATTAACCAGTTATATAAATTGTATGTGAAAAATATTTGTCAAGCAACAAATTTACATTGTAAATTTTTTCTTACAGAATGGAAAAGTTCTGAGACTCAACTATTGAAACTTTAATAATATTAGCACTACTAAATAACTTTAGAAATATTGCTTTGATAAAGACTAGAAAAACATACATTCTTGTGTCTGTATGTTTGCACTATACATATGTATTACACACACACACACACGCACACACACACACACACACACACACATATTAGGGGCCCAGTGCATGAATTCATGGACTGTGAAAGAAACTGTGGGCCACGAGGCTGTGGTGGGCACAGAGGTGGGTCTCAGCCCATCCTTCATGCCCCCATTCAGTCCCTCCCATCCCCTGGCTGCCAGCAGCCCTGCTCTCACTTCCACAGTTGCTCCCATGGCCTGATGGTGCCAGCCTGCTTGTACCCACTGATGGCACAGAGCGACTGAGGCTGGCACCAGCAGCAGGTGCGAATAGAGCTGGCGTCATCAGTGGGTGCAAGCGGGGCTGGCGCTGGCAGTGAGTGTGAGAGGCAGCTGCCGGCCCTGGTCGTCCCGCAGGAGCAGGGGAGGTGGAAAAGCCAGCCCTGTGGGGTGATGTAGGCCAGCAGCCATCGCTCGCACCCACCAATGATGCCGAATGATCGGGGCTGGTGCTGGGCACTGGCAGTAGGTGAGAGGGGCGGCTCTAGCATCCAGTAGCAGGTGCAAGCAGGGCTGGTGCCAGCAGCAGATGCAAGCACCTAGCAGGACCATGGTGCACAGCAGTGAAGAATTTTCAGTAACCACCAGAGGCTTGCCCCGATGACAGCAACCGGTGCCCCGCTTTGGTCTGGCACCCTTGCTCACCTAATCCACCATCCCACTGTAATCAATGCCTATCATGTTCCATACACACTCCCTGGTGGTCAGCACACGTCATAGCAACTGGTTTTGCGGTTGTTCAGTTGTTCAGTTATTCTGCCGTTTCAACATCTTTCCTACAAAAGGCTGCTATCATTTCAAAAGATCATCTTAACTATAGATTGTAAAAGTTTAAAAAAAAAATTAAGGAAGTTTTTCTATTTCAATTGGACTGAGGACAGAGAAAGCTATAGCTGACACAATATGAGGAAAAAGGAGTAGAAATCAGATGTGCAGGCTACTGCAGTTTGGACCATGCCATTACTTAAGTTTAAGTGTCAGGTTTTTGGCTCTGTAAGCATAGACAATTACACAAGAAAATGTCAAAGTAAATTCTAAATTTGACATGAGAAGATACTGCATTAAAAGTATTCAACTTACATGTATGTTTATTTTCAAAGTAAAATTCCTTTAGCTAAGAAATTTCAGTAGGAAGAAACTAGTATACTAATCAATAATTTAAGTTATCTATACTGAAAACCTAAGAACCATGTGATGGACTAAACATTTAAAGATGCTGACATCAAGATAATCATGCTACTTTGATGATATAAATATTCAGTTTTGCTGCAGTGAATAAAATAATCTACAGCCTGGCCAGTGTGGTTCAGTGGTGTCAACATATGAACCAGGAAGTCACAATTACAGAGTATGCAGGATGCAGCTAATCGATGATTCTCTCACCACTGATGTCTCTATTCTCTCTCCTTCCCCTTCCTCCCTAAAATCAATAAAAAGATTAAAAATATATAAATTTAAGAATAATGAAGTGCCAAAACATAATTCAAATTGATTCATTTTTTAAAAAATCTACAGCTTTTATTCTGGTTTAAGAAGGGAAAGGAAAATATTTTTGTTAATTTAGTCACATATATGGAAATATCCCCTAAACTTTGAATCATTTAACAAAGTAGAAAACCTAATTTACTGAAAAATGCAGGCCTGGCTCCAATTTCAGACAAGAAAGCTAAAGCTACCTATGGTGGTTCATACCTCAAGGAGAAATGTATGGCTGGGATAAAGAGTTCATGGAAAGCCTTGGGGAATTACTGAGAAGAATAACTGAGCAATATTCATTCTATTTCCAAATGGAGGTCAGCTTTGGTTCTCAATATCACTTATTTCTTGGACTTGGCTTTAATAATAGCAAGAGATTTCATTTTCATAATATCTCTTTTCATTTTATTGTCTTTTACCTAATCTCTTCAGGTCTGTTAGATCATACTGTTACTCCTTGACATTGTCCCTCTCTACCTAATACCACAAAATTCAGAGCTCCTGCTCTGGTAAAATGAACCTATTTAACCATTCCCACACATGGCTTACTCTTCCCCCCTCTAAAACCTGCAAAATACCTAGCACAGTAAGTACCAGTAACAACAATTTGAAGCTCTACCTGGAAAGACTTTCATAGTTTTTGTAATTATTTTTGAAAGCTATTTTCAAAACATTGCTTGAAATCCACCTTCTTCAGTGAGTCATTCAAGGTCAAATTCATCTGCATCTGTTCCCTTGAGATTACCTAAGAATATGCTCTATTAGAACTATATAATGTGCCCTTATCAGCTTGTTTCATTATAAGAGTATTCTTTTAAAAAAATAGAGAGGGAGACATCAATTTGTAGTTCCACTTATTTATGCATTCATTGGCTGATTCTTGTATATGCCCTGACTGAGGATCAAACCCACCAGCTTGGCATATCAAGATAATGTTTTAGCCAACTGAGCCACCCGGCAGAGCAAAAAAGTATTCTTTAATCTCATATTTTGTGTACAGTTTTTCCTCCACCTGGGAAAATAATTTCTGAGGCCTTTGATTTGTTTCATAACACAGTATCTAAAAGAGCCTTCAACACATAATAAGCTCTTTAAATATGGCTACCTGATACTTTTCTGAAAATTTAAGTATTATTCACAATCATCTATAATAATAAAAGCATAATATGCTAAGTTAGATGGATGACTTTCTGGACAAAGCCAGGGCTGCGAGGGAAGTCCGGGTCCTGGGTGCCAGAGGGAAGCCAGTGCTGGCCGCTGGGGAAAGGAAGGCCTACTCTTGCATGAATTTTGTACATCAGGCCTCTAGTATTTATATAATTTTAAATATTTAAAGATGGTAAACTGAATACATGTAGTTAGTTCCTTCTAATTCCCCCACACACCAAATAAAAGCAAAGATGTTTTGTGTGTATTTTTAGTTGTTTTTTTAAGGCATAAACCTGCAAGGATAGAAGAATGAAAATTTTAAATAGCAACAAAATTTTGTGAGCTGAGAAGCCAAAGGGATTAACTGTCAGGCTCAATAAAGCTAAACTAGAGAAGTACAGAACATCAAGAATCAACAACCCATTTGTAATACAAGATCCCTTTAGGGCTCAGAAATTGGCAAGAACAAATAGCTCTGGATCAGATGGAAGGTAGAGCTAGAACCACTTTCCGGAAAGAAAGTTCATTTAAGAAGCTTAGATGTCCTCCCACTCTCAACTTTCCTGAAGTCCTCCCCTACTTAGCACAATCACATAACTGAACCGCTCTTATGCTGACAAAACATTTGAGGCTTGCTCTCCAGAGAGGGTAGAACATAGGACCTCTGAATTTGGGTTTATGTTATAGGCCAAATTGTGTCCCCTTCAATTTTCATATGCTAATGTCATAACCCCAGTTCCTCAGAATGTGATTGTATTTAGACACAGAAAAAGAAAATTATGTAAGTTTACAGGCACCTAGCATTTTTTTCCCCACATAACTTCTGAATTGTTGGGTGCAAGGTAGGAGAATGTTCACTCTGGAGACTCTGACAAAATAATGGCATCAGACTTTCTCAAAGAAATGACCAGCCATGGTCGAAACCAGTTTGGCTCAATGGATAGAGCATTGCCTGCAGACTGAAAGGTCCCAGGTTCGATTCTGGTCAAAGGCATGTGCCTTGGTTGCGAGCACTTCCTCAGTGGGGAGTGTGCAGGAGGCAGTTGATCGATGTTTCTCTCTCATTGATGTTTCTAACTCTCTATCCCTCTCCCTTCCTCTCTGTAAAAAGTCAATAAGATATATTAAAAAAAAAATGATCAGCTATACAATGAAAATGTTACTGTCAAGAAGTCACACCTATGTGCACAGTTTCTAATCAGCTTTTAGAGTTCTACCTGAAATATGAGCAGACAGTCAAAGATAAACAGACATTCCAAGAAAGTATCTAATATTAAAAACAAAACCAAAAAACCCACAAGTTTTTCTGTAAGTGTGGCTCAATTGATTGAGCATCATCCCATGCACGGAAGGGTTGCTAGTCCAATTCTAGGTCATGGCACATACTCAGGCTGCAAGTTCCATCCTCCATATGGGAGGCAACTGGTATCTTTCTTTCTCTCTCTCTTCTCTCTCCTCTCTCCTTTCTCCTCATTAAAAAAACTAAGAAACTTTTGAGGACGCAGAGAAAAAAACACTATGGTAATTTTTAAAAACATAAGAGAAGCTAAGTAGAATAGGATACTAACACAAAGAAAAATCAAGAGGTCTTAGCAGTATAGAAATAAATAATTCAATAAAAGAGCTGGAAGTCACAGTTAAATATAAAAATCTTCCACAAAGTAGAACAAAAGGACTAGACTGAAAATAAGAGAGAAAAGATAAGATAATTAAAGGACTAGTTAAGGAGGTTTAAAAAAAGAATACTTCTAGAAAGACAAAACAGACCATCTAGAGGAAAAATCAGCATCACTAGGTTTCCATAGCAAGGATTAGCACAAAAGTATGGATTATCCTGCCCAAAAGATGAAGAGAGAGACCCATACTAAGGCATATCAAATTGTGAAACTTCTAAACATTTGGAACAAGGAGCCAATCCTACAAATATCCAGAGAGAAAATATAGTGTTGTTGACTCTGAAAATTCATTAAGTAAAACATAAATATGAACGCCTTTCTATAAATATGTTATACTAAGATAAAATGCTTTAAAAATAAAGAAAGTGAATGAAAAATGAGATGAAGAAAGGAAATGAATTACATCCTTTAGGAGTAAACTTAGAAATTGGTTTAGGTAAGCAGAAAAACAATAAACATGCCTTTTTTAATTGAAAAAGAAAAAAAGGTGAGCATACAAGGCATTAACTTAAACTTGTTTTGGCAACTTTTATGAAGAAATTAATGATTAGGCAGTCTTCTAAACACCAGTGACTTTTCCATTCAGGTATCATTACCTAATGACTTCATATTATGCCTAAACATTAGATAATAGAATCTACAGCACTCCCCCTCACTCTCCTAGCAATCACCTCACTGTTGTCCATATCCATGAGTTTTTTCTTTTATGCTCAATCCTTTCACGCACACCCCTCCCCTATTTCAAATAGAAGGAGATACAAGCAAAAGATCATCCCAAAGTGGCCTTTCACACTCTGAAACAAATGTACCAACACAACCATTTCTTAAAACACAGGATTCAAAATAACAGCACAGCATACCTGTATCTTTCTTTGGAATAAATGAATTATGATTCTCCAGGGGATGACCAAGAATTTCCCAACAAGTATTCTCCTTTTTCTTTAGGACAATCTCTATCTTTCCCACATTCGCAAAAACCCGTACTGAAAAGAATATAAATTTAATTTACATTCATTAATACTAAATATAAAATTTTACTTCAAAACCAATCTTTCTCAAACAATCCAAATGTCCCACTCGGTATGAATGACACTGATAATTAGTAAATAAACACAATTTTGTGCACATATTCATCAAAATGTTTATGCCTTATGTGATGTTAGATGCTCAACCACTGAGTACCACTGGCCAGACAGGTTTATTTTAAATTTAGATTAACTTTTTTTCCAAGCTAATTCATCAAGGACCAAACTAATAAGTATTGCTAATTTTCATACGAGCTAAAATATAGCCATGGCAACTATTTAACATATATAAAAAAGGAGAGGGCTGATATATACAAATCAGCCATTGAATGGACCTATAAAAACAAATATAATTACATACTTAGTAAGGATCTGAGGGGTCTTGTGAGTGAATTCAGTAGACCAATAATGAAGCTAATAAACACAGGAACCACCTCAGTAGAATTAGGCCCTATGAAGTAGATGTGAATCTTTGATAATTAAGTCTTACACATTGTCTTTATTTTTGAATGATTAAAATAGTTTAGAATATATGGGTAAGTAAACTATAGACTTCCATACATTGATTAAATTTTATAAATTAAATGTGTTGAAGAATTAAAGTATATATCATTTTGTCTTTAGTAACAATCTGTTTGTTCTTCCTCACCATAAACACAAAATTTCATAGCAATTTAACAACTTCTTATGAGAGTCAAATGAATTCAATTTAATAAGCACTGATCTGAAGCTTACCAAACATAAAAACACAGTTTGTGACTCTAAAGAGCTAAATTTATGCAATTTATAGCTACTATGTATGGTATATAGAAAAGGGAAAACAGACCCAGGGTAAGGTATTCTGACAGTACTTTAAAACAAGAACACACAAACACGCACGCGCACACACACTCACATACACACACACATACACACACACACACACGCACACACACACACAAAATGGATTGTTCTTCAATCTTAAAAAAGAAGAAAATCCTGCCATGCAACAACATGGCTAAACCTAGAGGGTGTTATGTTAAGTGAAATAAGCCAGAGAGATAAGATGAATATGATATGATATGGTATCTCTTCTGATAGAATCTTTAAAAACAAATAAATAAAAAAAGGTGAACTCAGAAACAGGGACAGGGGGTGGGAGGAGGAATGGAAAATTGGGAAGGGTATAAACTTTCAGTTATAAGATGAATAATCTGAAAATCTAAAGTATAACATAGTGACTACAGTTGATAATACTGTATTGTATAACTGAAATTTACTAAGAGAATAGAACGTGTGTTCTCACCAAGAAATAAAGAGTAAATATGTGAGATGACACATGTTAATTAATTCAACTGTGTGAATCCTTTCACAATATATATCTATATCAAATCATCTTGTTGTACATATTAAATTTTATTATATTTAAAATAAAGCTTAAAAAAATCCAAAGAAATCACCACTCTATAACGAGTCTTCTGTTGTTAAACAGCTGTGTAAAATCCACATTGTGTATTTATATGCAGCAATATTTACAATTTAATATACTTTACCAACATTAAACATTCATAAAAGAAAAAATTTATGTAATCTAGAATATTTCTACAAGCTTAATGTCAGGAGTAGGGCAGAGATGAAGGAAAGATGGAAGGAAGGAAGGAAGGAAGGGAGGGGGGAATGAGGGAGGAAAAATGAAAGGGAGACAATATTTTTTTCTAAGGAGGAGAAAAGGGAAAAGTAAAGAGATAGAAGGAACAAGGGGAAAGAAAAAAGGTTGGGGGGGTGAAATCGGAGGGAGAATATATTTAAAAATTAATGCATTTGTTTATCTAAAAATTATCACATCTTTATTTTGAAATAGGAGTATAAATATGAAAAATAAAACAAATGCTAATTTCCCTCTTCTTCATATGTAGGTCTGTATGTATGTAGGTATGTGGATATGTATGTATATACATAATTATTTTTTGGTAAAGCATACCAGAAAAATCTTCTTGAATCGCATGGCTTAGCTCTGGAAAAGAAAATTTATATATTTAGTGAAAACCCAGTAATCCCACTTTGAGGAATATAACCCAAGAAATCAGAAACACCAATCAGAAGGCATATATGCACCCGTATGATCACAGTAGCACCATTTACAATAGTTAAGATTTAGAAACAGCCTAAGTGCCCATCAGCAGACGAATGGATTAAAAAACTGTGGTACATCTACACAATGGAATACTATGCTGCTATAAAAAAGAAGGAACTTTTACCATTTGCAATAGTACTGATGGACCTGGAAAGCATTATGCTAAACGAAATAAGCCAATTGGAGAAAGATAAATACCACATGATCTCACTCATTTGTGGAATATAATGAACAACATAAACTGATGAACAAAAATAGATTCAGAGACAGAGAAGTATCAAACTGACTGTTAAACCTCAGAGGGAAGGCAAGGAAGGTGGCGGGTGTAAGAGATCAACCAAAGGACTTGTATGCATGCATATAAACATTACCAATGGACACAGAAACTAGGGGGGTGAGGGCATGTGCTGGCGAATAGGAGTGGCCAGGAAGAGGTCATTGGGGGAAAAATATAATATTGTAATAGCTATGTATGGGCCAGGGGAGGTACTTGAAATATTAGGGTGATCACTCTGTAAAGTATATAATCATCTAACCACTATATTATACACCTGAAACTAATACAGAATAATATTGAATATGAAAAAAATAGAAAAAAAAACTTCAATTTACACAGTTCATGAACATCATATAAGATCATTTAAATGGTTCTTTTATGCACTATTTCAAATCTCTCAAGATAAGTAAAATATATTCTGAGAGACCAAAAGAAAGAAACTGTATACAACCAAAATGTCGAGTCAAATCATTTAAACATACTATATACATTTCTTCAATTTTGCGTAATTCTCTCCCTATTAATTAAGAGTGAATACTCAATTGCTCACAGGTGGTAACCCACAATACTTCAAGTGTGGGTCCCAGACTGATGATTCTACAATCCAAGAAGAGGGCAGGGGAGGGAGCGAGGCGGACACGCATGCTCTGGGTATGCACATGCACATGTGAATGTAGGCCAGATCAGTTTATCTCGGCTTTTCCTTTCTTGTTGTTCTCTAAAGCTGAATGCTCCCGATACTGAAGAAAGTTTACTGAGAATCTGTGTGTGCCATGCACTTTCTAGGTGTTATGGGCACAGCCACTAGTGAAAAAGAAAAATCCCTGGAACTTACATTCCAGAAGGAGGAAATGCAAGAAATATTTTTTTACAAACATTTGCTCTAAATTTCACTGTGATAATATGGTTATCTATAACTTAAAATTTTATATTATTTTAGTTTTCTGATCCAATATTAGCAACCAAGAGTTTCATATTTTTGAATGTGGAATTTTTGTTTGTTTTTTTAATAAATGTGTAGAGATATGTTAGCTACATGCAGGGTGAACACTATTAGCCATAATATTTGAAACATAATAGATGCTGACACAGAGGTTTCATTTAAAGGAAAATTATGACAATGCTAATAAATAATGTATACTTTTCTAGACATCTCCCATAAGAGGCAATTTACATTAAGTCTTAGGCTAACAAAAAGTAGTATATCACATTTCTAGGAGAAAGGTTTGATTCTGATTAATAAATGAAAGGAAATAAGAAAGAAAAAGACATTTATCATCTCTGACCAAATTCAGGACTATAGGCTCTTCACTAATATAGCAAAGCATCAAGCAGAATCCTGAGTCAGCTGAGATCTAGAGAATTTTAGTCTGTAATTTAGAATAGTAAATGAAAGGTTCTTTACATAAAAATTCATGCTTAAACCAATTACCAAGATTATTTTCTTCTTGCTATTGTTTTGTTTATTCATTTCTACCTTATAATTAGAATATCATCTTCATAAAAGGAGAAAAAAGTGAAATTTTAGAGTCAAGTTCATGATGGGTCAAAAAATGGAATCTGTTATCTTTTATTCCAGATTTCAGTCCTGATTTTCTTTCTTTTGACAGATCTGTAATCTCTCAAAACAGACAGAAGTGAATTGGACAGTTGGTCTCTTGACTATGGAGGGACATAATACAACCTTGCAGTCCATGCTGCTTCAGTGCAGCCTGACTTCATTGTGACCCAGATGGCAAGAAACAGGCCGATGAAACTAGCACCCAGTGACGGGTGCCTACTAGAAGCAAGTGACAGACAGGCTTCCAGAGATTAGTCTGTAAGTGTCAAGAAGAGTCTAAAAGCTGGGCCAACAAATATTTCATATTATTATTTGTTTTGTTTACATCTAATTATTTAAACTTGGGAAAGGTGAGGTTATACTGCCATTTGCTAGCAATTTCTTTCATAGAAATGAAATATCAGGAAAAAGTGATAAAAATGATAAACCAAAATGATAGCATATTAAATATTAAACCAAAATAATAGCAGGTATCAGGCTGGGTGGCTCAGTTGGTTGGAAAGTCGTCTTGTGCACCAAAAGGTTGCAGGCTCAATTCCCAGTGAGGGCACATATCTGGGTTTTGGGTTTGATTCCTGGTCAGAGCACATACTAGAGACAACCAATTGATATTTCTCTTTCGCATCAATGTCTCTCTCCTTGCCCCACCCCCTTCCCCATCCTTTCTTCTCTCTCTAAAAGAAAGATCAATAAAAAGAACATGCCCTTGGGTGAGGATTAAAAAAATAATAGAAGATAAATATTTAGTACCTAGACTTCAGACCAAATTATTGGCATATGTAAAGGACATTGGATTTGTTTCCACTAATAAAAAAATAAAGTACTTACCAATATGTATAAGATATGAATAATCCTTGATGATAGTTTCTGCTCTAACGGAATCATTCTGATGATCAACTATTACTGAATCTAAATTGACATCCTTAAATAGAAAGCAAAAAGAGAAAGATTAAAAGGATTTTGCCAAACTTCTACAACTATACTTTTAAAAATATATAATTTTTATTATTTCAGAGAGAAAGGGAGAGGGAGAGAGAGATAGAAACATCAATAATGATACTTGATCAGCTGCTTCCTGCGCACCCCCTACTAGGGATGGAGCCCAAAATGTGAGAATGTGCCCTGACCAGGAATCTATCTGGGGACCTCTTACCCTTCCCTTTTCTTCTCCTTAGAAAAAAACACTGAGACACATCAGCCAGGCCAAAAGAATTTTTAAAAAACATAATACCTACACTTGATCTTAGCCAACAATAGAAACAGAGGCATAGATACATGGAACAGACTGACAGTTGCTAGAGGGCAGGGAGAATGGGGGACTAGATGAAAGAAGGTGAAGGGATTAACAAAAAACATATACGTAACACACAAACACAGATAACAGTGTGCAGACAGCCAGAGGGAGAAATGAGGGTTGGGTCTAGGCAAAGAGCTGGGAGGTAGAGAGGCAAAGAGAGTATGCTTGGGGTGGTAGGTGTACCATGCAGTGTGCAGATGGAGTTTTATTGAATTGTGTGTGCACTTGAAATCTGTATTGTTTTGTGAACCAATGACACTCCATTAATTCAATAAAAAACTTAAAAATGCAATACCTGACTATTTAGTCAGGGCTACGAACCTCTTTTCCCGTAGACTGTCAAATAAAATAAAATAAAAATGACAGCAGCCAACACAATAGCCATCTAATGTGAACAAATCAAAATTATACCCATTTTTTGTTACATTGGCAAAAAATAGCATATTTTTTAGTGTGCTGCAGAATTTTAGTTAACGTGTGCAATGAAATGAAAAAGGTTGAGAATTCTTGATTTATACCCTATACTAACACATAATAACACATAGTCACCTGTGACTCACTGATATTACTAATGGCAGTAAGCCCCAGCTTCCTTAGGTGCTGCCCTCTTGGTTTTAGATTGTGCAATGAGACAATAACGAGGGGGAGTGGAAGGAGGGACAAGCTGTGCCTGTGGCACTCCTGGCTGTATCAGGCAGAGGCTGGTGGCTCTTATGGAATGGTCAAGTCCTGCTATAAGAGTCAGAGGAACTCACTGGCTCAGATATAGTTTTGCTACTATAGAAGTAGCATGGATTCTTAGAAACTCCTAGCTGCTAGAACTAGTCTTTAAATCCACATGGTTTCTCAAGTGTGGGACCTTGTTAGTTGCTGGAGGATGTGTTTGGAAATGTTGTAAGTTGCCTGTTTTATTTGTCTGATTTCCCAACTGAACTATAAGCCCAATAAAAGCCAAGTCTCTATGTATCTGGTATATTATTAGATTCCCTGACATCTAAGAGCACTGCAAATAAAGTAGGTATTGAAGAGATAGTGAATGAGTTATGTCCTGAATTTTAATTTTAAGAGGGCATCTGAACCTCATTAGTGGTTTACCTATTCTAGGCCACAGCAATAGTCTCTCCTGTCTCTCAAATCCCAATTTATTGTCAGGAACTTAGTTCTCATGGTGAAGTTAAGTGGGATTCTTACTTTGCCATCTATGCTTTAAAAAAAAATTATAGAAAAGCACATATAATGCTTCTAGTCTAGTTTTTTTCTAAGAGGCTTTAGTGTGGTTGTTAAGAGAATACATAATGGAGCTAGCCTGGCTGGGTTCAAAATGCTAGACCTGCAACTTACTATGTGACTTTAGGTAAATAACTTAATCTCTCTCTGTTTCCTTATCTGTAAAGCAGGCATGACAAAAGTATTTACCTCATAGAGATAAATGGTGAGGGGTAAATAAGTTAATACAAGAAAAGTATCTGGCACATAGTTAACACTTTTTTCCCCCCTGATTTTAAAGAAATATTTACCTTCTGTTTAGTATATATGACAATGGTGACTAAAGAGTCTGTTTGGAACCAGTCGTAGCTGTAAGATATCAAGAAAAAATGAATTATTATATATCAATAATCATGTGCATTAACATGATTAATATAACTAAAAATCTACAGTGAGAATATATTTTCTAGGAAAACGTTTTTCCTAAATAACCAGTGATCTTACCATTATAAAATTGGTAATTTTTTCCAAATTTAAAATACCTATACCTCCATGTTTCAACTTAGGTTAAAAAAATACAAACAGGTATTTCTGACAAGACACTTTTTATAAAAGTTATACATCTCCTTACTAAAATCTTCTTTCATCAGAACAAACAAAACACAATGTTTTTTAAAAATATAAAAAAGTCTACATGCTTATAATTACTTTTACTCCTCGTCACAAATATTATTACTCAAGAAATTAATTCATTAAGGTGGTTTATTGAGTAAACAGTAAAACTTAAGGTAAAACTAAATCTTCTGTTTTGTAATAGCTATTAATCAAACTGTTAGTGTTTTGAACATATTACCTACATACAGGCACCCATAAGTAAATCCTAGAGCAGGTGTCCTTATGGTCTTAACATATATAAAATAATTTAGAAGATTGCATATGAAATAATTTAACAAATATAGGAGGATGCTGCTATATAATATAGGAGCTTAATCACAAGGAACAACAGCCTGTAATTATTGGAATTAAGAGGCTATAGAACAATGAGAGGGAGAAAGGCAGAAAGAGAAAAAAACTACAAAGAACATAAATAACCCTGAGGACATTTGAAATATCCATAGTCCATATATATATGTACAGACTACGGACTTTTCATACACACACACACACACACACACACACACACACACGTATTTATATGTGTGTGTGTATATACATACACACATATACACACAAATATATGTATAAATGTACACATATACACACATATATGTATATATACATACACACATATATGTTTATATATACATATATATGTATTGCTTAATTTACTAAGACTGTTGGTATTAAATATATTTTGAAAGATTTCTATTAAAATTATATAACAAATTAGATAAATAACAGAATAGTTCAATAAGTTATGATATGGTCATATAATGGAATGTAGACAAAAATGCTTTTATACAATATTTAATAACATAAGAAATTGGACATAGAATATATCATAATACCAATATTTTCAAAAGAGAATAATATTGAAGTAGGTATTATATGAATCAAACTGGGTGGAATAAACCAAATATTCAGACTAAATATCTAAGGTTGATGGGATTGACAATTGATTTTTATCATTTTCTTTTGTATTTCTCTGCATTTTACAACTTTTCTACCATAAATGTGTATTTTATAATAAAAAAATATTTTGATAGTTTTATTAAAGTATTGGTGTTTAAAATGAATCAAATTTGTTATATTAAAAACTCAAATTTATAGAATAGTTCATTCTCCAATAATGTTTGATGAAGAAAGTTCTTGTGTCAGAGAAGCATGACTAATATAGTAAGCAATAAATCAAACCCATCACTGTTTTATTTTTTTAATGTGTATATTTTGGTCTAAAACTGATTTAGCTTTGAAAGAGTAAAACAAGAATGCATACCTTGGAGAAACTGGGCCTTCTTTGGCAAGTGCATCTGGCACTTGGCTCTTGGGGAGCATGCCTTCACAAAGAAAACAAAAGAGCCACAGTTCATCGATGCAGCACTTTTCTTTATTTTAACCTTTTCAGTAAACTTCTTATTGAAACATTATAAAAGGACAAAAATCATGGATGTACTACTCAATAAATGTTCATAAAGTAAAACACCCTGTACCCAGCACCCTGTTTTTAACCCTTCCTGATCACCACCCTTCTAAGGGTAATAATTCTTTTAACATCATTATTATATTATACCTGTATTTGACCTTTCTAAAAATTAAATTATATGACATGTTCTCTTTTGATCTGACTTTTTTTTGTCCAGCTTTATAGATATTATAGTTTTTATGTCAAATAAGCATGATTGATAGCAATAAATCAAACTTGGAGCTTTCTGAGATTTTATCCATGCTGTTGAATGCCTCAATAGTTTGTTTTCTTATTAATGAGTAGTATTACATTGTATAAATGTACCAAAATTTATTCATTATCCTGTTGACAGACATTTGGGCAGTTTTCACTATTATACAAAGTGCTATTATAAATATTTAGTACATGTACATTCTTAAAAAAACATATATCCATATTTCTGGTAGGTATATAGGGTGTGCATATGCTTAGCTTTGGAAGATACTATTAAACAGTTTTCTAAAATGGTTGTACCAATTTACACTTTTCACCGGAAGTGTTTGAGGGTTCCAGTTGTTCTACAACCTCACTGACATGCGGTATTTTTTTTTTCCATTTCAGTCCTTCTTTTGGGCTACATCAATAAAACATTCTAAACGTCCATTAAAGCTGTGGTTTTCAAGTTAGATTGGAAAACTCTGAGACATGGAAGAATTCCATAGATTCTGTAAACATGGAATGTTTTCCTCCCACAATACGAATGCATTGTTGTATCTATAAAATTTTCTTTGGAAAAAGAGTACTGCTGCTAAAAGACTTTTGAAAATCCCTATATTGATTATATTATTTCTCAAACTGTTTAGGAAAAGAATGTTTAGTTTCTGGTAAGCCTTGAAATTCTCAAATTAGAAGTCACAATATTTATAAAAAGTTAAAGTTGGGAGGTGCCTTTACGACAAACTAGTTTAGAGGTTTTCAAGATGCTTTTTATTTGGAAAATCTTCTGTTGAAATACAAGCTTCAGTGCAAGCACCGATGTCAAACAGCCATATTTTTAGGATGAGGTTGACTGAGAGCCTGAATTTAGGCCTTCCTCACTTAGTGATTGTCTCATCCCATAGAAAACTGCAGAATACACTTAATTTTCAGATAAACAAAGGAAGTCTCTGAGATGTGACAAAGATATGAAGCAATTAGCAGTGAGCCTAAAGAAGAATGCTCTACCACAAAACTAAAGGTATAGTAAAAGAGATAAGACTACAATAAATCAATCTATATTCTTTCTAAAATTTCAAAAACACACAAAAAAACAAAATTAAGTTTTTGACAAGCCCTAAAAGATATTTTAGAGAGATATAGAAGCTTGGAGAGAAACCAAGATGGTGACATAGGTAAACACCTACTTGCTGCCATGCAAATCACATCAAAACTACAACTAAAAGACAAAACGGATATCATCCAGAACCATGGGAAGGTTGGCTGAGTGAAAGTTATACAAATAGAAGAAAAGAAAAAATCACACTGAGAGTGGGAAGAGGTGCGAAGGTATGGAAGTGAAGTGCAGAGGTACAGAGGTGCGCGGAAAGGGGCTGGTAACTGGGGTATGCTGTTGTCTCTTTCAATTGGGAGGGAGATAAAAGCTCCCATTTGCTCTGAACTCCATTTCTGGGTGAGACTTTGGGGACCCAGACTCATAAAGGGAGAAACTGGACTATCTGGCATCAGGATGGACATGAGGGCGGCTTTCTCTCAGAGGTGCTTGCAGCTATCATTGTTCCTGCATGGTGCCACGGGACTCAGAGACCCAGGGACCACTTTGGGGCAGGGCTGATGGTCAGCCATTGCTGTTTGCTCCATCCTGGTGATTCCCTGAGACCCGGCCCCACCCAATTTACTACTATACTCGAGCTGTGCGCAGAGGCTTTTGCATATGAATGGCCTGGCCTTTTGCAATCTAAAACCTAACAAACTGCAGCTAGGTCAGAAAGCCCCAGAGCCTCTAAAAGAAGGCCCAAGGCTGGACAGCAGCTTGCATTGCTTCACAGCTGGGCCTCATCTGGGCACCTCCAAACCACGAACAATGAAGAGGAACCTGCAGATCTCTCTGTAGCTCCTGCTGGGTGGCCTCAGGCAGTGGCTGACTTTGCACCTCCTTGGAAATCCAAGAGCCAGTGTACCCAGTGGTCAGAGTGAGACCATTCAGATTACAACTCTTCACATCCATAAAAGACACATTCAGGGGGCAGACTCTGTGAGCGCCAAAGCCCCAATGAATCAAATCTTGCCCCATAAGGTTGTCTCCAGCACAGAAGTTCTCCCATTGTAGACACAGCTGATTCCCACAGCCAACTGGCATGGAGGTCAATTCCTCCCACTGATACCAACAGCAATCAAGGTTTAACTACAAGACTGTGCACACAGCCCACAAAGGAGTGCACCAAGAGTGCCCACCTCAGGTAATTGGGAAGGCTGAGTCACTGGGACATACAGGACACTTAGCACACAAAGCCACTCTATCAACACAGAGAAGCAGCCAAAATTCGGAGACAAATGAACAGGTCACAAATGAAAAGAAATGGAGGAATTTTTACTATTGGATATAGAGTTCAAAACCACAGTTACAAGGTTACTCAAGAATCTTCTAGAAATCTCCGAGAAATTTAGTGAGACCCTCAAGGATATGAAAAAGGACCAACTATAAATTAAGCATACACTGACTGAAATAAAGAATAATATACAGAGATCCAACAGCAGATTAGAGGATCCCAAGAATTAAGTCAAAGATTTGAAAAGAAACAAAAAACACCCAACCAGAAAAGCAAAAAGAAAAAAGAATGCAAAAATTTGAAGATAGTGTAAGGAGCCTCTGGGACAACTTCAAGCATACCAACACTGAATTATGTGGGTGCCAAAAGAAGAAAGAGAGTAAGATATTGAAAATCTATTTGAAGAAATAATGACAGAAAACTTCCTCTACCTGGTGAAAGAAATAGACGTACAAGTCCAGGAAGTACACAGAACCCCAAACAAAAGGAATCTAAAGAGGACCACACCAAGACACATCATAATTAAAATGCCAAGGCAAAAGACAAAGAGAAAATATTAAAAGCAGCAAGAAAGAAGCAGTTACCTACAAAGGAGTACCCATATGACTGTCAGCTGATTTCTCAACAGAAACGATGCAGGCCAGATGGGAGTGGCAAGAAATATTCAAAGTAATGAATAGCAAGCAAGAACCCACAACCAAGATTACCCTACTCAGCAAAGCTATAATTTAGAATTGAAGGTCAGATAGAGAGCTTCACATATAAGAAAAAAACTAAAGGAGTTCATCACACCAAACCAGTATTATATGAAATGCTAAAGGGTATTCTTTAAGAAAAGGAAGAAGAAGAAAAAGGTAAAGTTAAAAATTATGAACAACAAAATGACAACAAATACATATCTATCAACAAATAAATCTAAAAAGCAAGTGAATAAAAAATCTGATGAACAGAATAAACTGGTGAATATAATAGAATCAGGGGCATAGAAAGGGAGTGGACTGACAATTCTTGCAGGAAGGAGGTGTGGGGGGTACAGGAAGAGACTGGACAAAAATCATACACCTATGGATGAGGACAGTGGTTGGGGAGGGAGTTAAGACAGGGGGTGGGGTGGGTACTGGGTGGAGGGAAGCTATGGGGGGAAAAAGATGAATAACTGTAATAATCTGAACAATAAAGATTTATTTTAAAAAAGATATATATATATATATGTATATATATATATAATCTTTTGGAGGACTCTTATATAAACAAACACATCATAATCTAAGAACTTCTGTAAGAAAAAACTATAAACATTCTAAAAATTACATAGTACCATACACATATAAATTATTAGAAAAGAATAATGCCATAGGCCAACTAATACACACCTTACACATTACATCCTTGGGATAAGATGAAGAAATCTGAGATTAATGTGGGGTGGAGTAAAATAATTAGGGAAAGCAAGATGGACTGAATAGGTATTATTCCTCTCCATTCTGATTGATGGACTGATATCATATTGAAGGGATCAAGTCTCTAATGGAATACTATAGTACTCTATTCCATTCAGTATTTTAAACAAGTGTATGAATAAAGACTTAGAAGGCACGTAGATGACATCTACTAATACATACACTTACCACCAAAACTTAAATGAGCCGAACATGAGAGGCAGCTAATATAGCAAAAGTAGGTTTACAGTTGTGAATAGGTGAAACAAAGTTTATTCTTGTATTATTATTATATTTTTTACTTGTAAGTGTGAACCTACTTTTGCTTACCCAGGCATGTATGTGTGTGTGTATAACAATTTCAGAGATCTACGGTCTTAAGAGGGAACTATGCTAGCCAGACCGCTGGTATGTTATTGGTATGTTATAGTTCATTTTTAGGACCACTTTAACTGAGATAGTAGTTAAATGCAATGCATCCAAAGCAGGGCAATAAGAAAGTAAAGGTTCTGGAAGCTATATGCAATGGGAAATGAAATACCCAGTCTATCAGTAATTAGTCTTTAAGTGAAGGTTGTTTGTGTAGTATTACAGAAGAGCCAATCATCAGATGAAATTTAAGATCAGTGCCTCATTTATGCAGTGTTACTATTGGATAAGCAACTTTGGTTGTTACATTGCAAACTGCAGAAATTAGTCTACAATACAGACTATTTTCTCTATTTATAAAAACACTAGAGGCCTAGCCTGCAGGCATCAGGCTGAAACTGACTCTCCGACATCCCCCAAGGAGTCCCGGATTGCAAGAGGGTGGTGTCCAAGTGATGCACCCTGGAATCAGGCTCCCTCCTCTCTGGTTCTGGGTACCTCATCTGAGAACTGCAGCTGCAAAGTCACCATAGCTAGGCAACTCCCCTTCGTGGTTAGTGTGCATCTTAGTTACTAGATGGATGGTCGGATGGTCGCTTAGGCTTTTTTTATATACAGATAACTCATCTGGCAATTTAGCTTATTAGCTGAATTTCTAAAACTTTCTTATGCAGAGAGAAAAAAACTCTATTACTAAACATACATTAATATAGTTCAGTCATAATTCCAAGTCATACTGAATGGCTGAAGAAAGCACTGCTGCTGAGGCCAGCTGGAGAAGAGTAGGTTTAACAGGCTATGAGCATCTGTACGTAAATACCGGAAGTGACCTCACATGGACGAGGGAGGTGACTTATTCAGTTTTGCTTCCTAATAACTACAAGTCTTCAAGCTGAGGACAGATGAACACATGTTCAGGGATGTCATAGAGGGACTACTATAAGAGTAAAGATTGGAATATGGGATCTATAGAGTTCTGTCAATCCTTTATGTTTGAGAAAATAAAGACATCATTAGCATAAAAATGTCTCTGAACACCCCAGGTAATTCTATAAAGCAATATTATGTTACCAAGTGAGTATGATTCATTTTTCACTATAAATGTATGACTTACCATTTAAGACTTTCTTTTCCCCATGATAGTCTGTACAGTGATTTAGAAAAAAAGTCAGATAAGAATATTATAATGCCAAAAAGAATATCCTATATAATAAAGAGGTAATATGCTAATTGCCCATCATGTTCTCAAAAGATGGCAGAGCCCATAGCCACAAGATGACAGTGCCCAAACCCCTCAACCCCACTGTGGGGGGGAGGAAGGGCAGGTTGCAGGCACACGGTGTGGCCGGACCTGCCCCCAGGCGGGTCCAACCCCTCCATGCGCCTGCTGCCAAAGTCCCTCAGTCCCCTCAGCCATGCCAGCAATGAATTTTCATGCAACCATTACCTTTTAAAAAAATCCTTACCCAAGGATATGATTATTTCTTTTAGATCATCTGTTCTCGAGAGCAGGCCTAAGCCAGCAGGTGGGCATCCCCCAAGGGTCCCAGACTGTGAGAGGGTGCAGGCTGGGCTAAGGGACCCTCCTCTCCCCCCTGTATGCATGAATGTTCATGCACCGAGCCTCTAGTCAATTAATGTTATTACCTTAAAGATAATCAGCCCTTCTTTCTTTGAAGGGCTTTCTTTTAAGATCTGAGAGAGAAATAGGGGCTCATGTTTCAAACAAATTTCATCTCTGAAGATTGGCAGGCCATCTCTCCAGGCATTTCACTGGGCTTTTTATCTACTTATTTGATTATTTTTCTAATACCCTGATTAACTTTTTAAGAAAGCATATAAAAACGCAAGTTTTCCCCAGGTTATCATATTTTAAATTATTCAGAATTAACAAGAATTTATTAGATTATATTCTAGAAATGAAATATACATATTAACAACCCAAAGAATGATACTTTGTTTATCTTTTATCTAGGTCAGTATTATTTAAAATCGCCACTGTTACTCCAAATGTAAATGGCCATAATGCTAAAAATACGTTGACTTTCACATGTATATAAAATACAATTATTAGTGTTACAATCCAGAAAAAAAAAATTTAACAAACATTGTTTTTCAGGATGATAGCCAACTCACCAATCTATATAGCTTGATCACAAGAGTTATACCATATGGTCAAAATAACACCCTCAGCAATTTGCCAGTGTTTAAAAAAATAATTGAATGATAAGCTAACACAAAATATCAAGCAGTAAATTGAAAGAGATCACTTGTTAGTGTGATAATACCTTGTTTTATAGAAAAAGAAACTTAAATAAAAGCTTTCACATTTTTTATGTTCTGATTTTCAATCAACCAGAGAATCCCATAATAACCTCCATTTCACACACCTGTCATAAAATAAGCATGTTTAGGGGGGCCAGATGACCAGCCTTTTAATTTCATAGCTGAAAGGAATCTTAACAACATATATCAAATTATCATGTGATACTCTATTTATGACTGAAAATCAGAAGTCCAGAACTTGAATGAAATCCACAGCTCTTAAGCAGCAAAGCCAAGATTAGACTCCATCTTTTCTGAAACTTAATACCACACTTACTATAACATTACTAGAGTTAATACTCACTGAAAACACAAAAGACCTAAAAACCATTTAGACTATACCTCAAAATGAGCTTTGATCAAATGCCAGATAAAAATCTAGTCATGCTGAAACCGGTTTGGCTCAGTGGATAGAGCGTCAGCCTGCAGACTGAAAGATCCCAGGTTCGATTCTGGACAAGGGCATATAACTTGGTTGCGGGCACATTCCAGTAGGGGATGTGCAGGAGGCAGCTGATTGATGTTTCTAACTCTCTATTCCTCTCCCTTCCTCTCTGTAAAAAAAAAAAATCAATTAAAAAATGTATTAAAAAAAAACTAGTCATAATTTTCAAGTGGCCGGTGATGTCCCTGTTTAGTCACTCTCATGCAATCAGTTTCATCTGTCTTTGCTATTGCAGTTGTGATTCTTTATCTTAGAACAAACAGCAGTATCACAAGTAAATCTATTTTCAGTGTACCACACAGCTGGCAGTTTGATGAATTTCATTTATCATGTAAAACACTTTGTTTTTATCCAAGAGGCTCACAGATTTTGAGAAATTGCCCAAGTAATTAGTTTCTACTGAAAAATATGTATTTACTTCTTGCCTTATCTAAATTGATTTGAACCTGTCAGAATTTTCTGGATCCTGATAAATTAGTCATTTTTCCCTGGTTCTGTTTTTAATACAAAAAAGTATCAGTAGGAAAAGAACTTCTAACAAAATGGTCTAAATTACCTTTAAAAACTCCATTAGTCTACTTTTGCAGTTCTTTTCAAAAACTGAGTCATAGAAATATGACAATTTTTTTGGCTATTAAGCGTATTTATATCTGAATCATTTTAGTCACATGAGACACTTTGCTGACTATAAATCTGTTATTCTGTCTTGATAACTAATTCTATCATTTGGTTGGCTCCATGGCCAAGAGAATTTATCTTTTCTCATAATGTTATATGAACTGCATTACTCTGCTTGGAACCTCTGCCTTTTGGAGAGATCGGGGTCATTAGGAATGCTAGCACTGTCATCTATCAGCATGCTGCTCTTCTTTGGTAAAAGGACTAGGTATGCATTTTTAATTGTGTCTCCAATCTAGTTCACCTCTGCTGAGTGGAGCCACAGGCAGATCCCCTGGGGTAAAAAAGAAACAAAAACCCTGCTTTGCCAATATGCTCATTCTTTTAACATATACCTGTTGATCATCATCTTAACAGGGATACTGACATAATAAGAAACTATTTGGATAAAAAGTTAAGACAATGTAAAAATATAGATAGTTTGCCTATAATGAATTAAGATCACTTGAAATGATTCACAATAAAAGTAGTAATATTACCTTTGTGTGTGCATGGAAGGAGAGAAGGGTAGATGGGAGACAAGTATGATAAGGACACTTCTCATTCTTGAATGGTGTGAATGCACTACTTACTCAAAAATTAAGTAAACCTAACTAAAATCAAAATGTTATTATGTTCTTTTTAATACAATGTGATAAATGCTGTAAAATATGTATGTAGAAGGTGATATGGAAGCCTACAGAGGGGTTGGGGGGGTGGTATCTGTACTTATAAGGAATCAGAAAGATTCCACTAAGAAAGAATGCTTTAGGTACATTTTAAAACTATACAGGCATTTGTCAGAAAGGCCTTAAAAAAAAAAACATTTTAGGAAGACATATACTGAGTATTTATATCAGAATGTAGCTACATTTATCATGTAGCTACATATCTCATCTTCCTTTCTGACTTTAAAAGATTGATATCATGAAACTATCAGATATAAGTTTAGTCTTGTTACCAGATATCTTAGTCACAAAGTCCAAAACATACCATCGTGTTCCCTTCACTGCTTAGCCTTGCCAGAAGACTCTTTGGCTCTCTACAATGTGTTTAACAACCATTTTTCTCTAGACTTCTTCCATTATCTCTAAATGGAACTCCTCATAACACAACTTAGGCCTAATTCTTGATTTTGTTTGAAAAGTTATATACTCATTTCTCTTATCTTACAAAATTTCGTAATTTTCTTAATTCTCTTTACCTTTAACTTTCCTCTATTCATCTTTGAAATCGTCTTATGAATCATCTTTAAATATTATATATCTCTCAAACTTGAAAGTCCAGAATTACTCCTTATCCTAGAAGTAGTTTACCAGCACAATTACAATAAAAATAGAATAGCTCAAAATACATACTCTGAAAAATCCCAGGATTAAACTAATATAAGAGACTCTTTAGCAGCAAAAGCAAATTAAGGCAACATGAGATAACAAATTTGTTCATTCAATAAAGGCCATTTCATCATGACACCCTACCCCTTTTCCTCCATTAGTAACTGTCTCGCTCCCCCCAACATTAGCCTCTGAGCTTGTGTTTGGCCCAGCCACGTGAACCCTAAACTGTCCCCATTTTACCAATGAGGAAACTGATGCTCTTAGGAAAAGGAACCCTGACTCTCAAGTAGCTGAACTTCCAGCCCGTCTAATTCTGTCTTGTTTACATACCAACTTCACAGACATATGCCACTAATACCATAATTTTTTAAGGATAAAAAACTAATTCATATATGAGGGTTTCTCTACTTCAAAACTATAAAAACTGGAGGCTGGATAATTCTTTATTATGGGAATCTATCCTGTGCATTATAGGGTACTTAACAGCATCCCGAACCTCTCCTCTAACCACTAGAATGCCAGGAGCATTTAGCTTAGTTTGTGGCAACCAAAATGTCTCCAGACATGGCCAAATATCTCCCAAGAACAAACTCAACCCCAGTTAAAAACCACTGGCAAAAGAAAAATGACTATGTAAAAGTGGGTAATTAAATATATCCTTTGGAAATGTGTACATATACAAACAAGTCTCAGAATCCTCACTTTTAAACTGAGGGTGTTAAGAGCAGTTCTAAGCACCTCTTCCGCCACTTAAGTATTCTTTGGATCCTTGGTTCTAAGTGAATTATAGTTATTAACTGCTTGAGAGTGGGTGTGAAAACTAAAATATAAAGTATTAAAAATCATGATAAAGCAATGAGAAATTAAAGAATAAATATTCCTGAGATTGCACTATGCCACTGGAAAATATGAGATTTTAGAAATGAGATTTATGGTGAATTTTTTAAAGTTCATTTATGATCTAGAATGGCTCTGTCCAAAAGAAATGCACTGCAAGTCACAAGTATAATTTCTAATTGTCTATTAGCAATGTAAAAATAAATTAGTTAAATTAATTTTAATAATATATCTTTATTTAATATACTATATCTAGAATATTATCATTTCAACATATTAACAATATAAAAATTATGAGATATTTTACACTTCTTTTTTCATACTTAAAGTTTCAAAATGCAGTGTATACTTTATACTTTCAGCACATCTCAATTTAGACTAAGCATATTTTGAGTGCTAGATAGTCACATGGGGCTAATCAGTGGCTATCATGACAGAAAAGGACTAGAATAAGGGCAAAGAGTAAGAACATTTTCATCTTTGCCAGAGAATGTGAAGAAATTATCAGCAACTAAAGCTTAACTTTTCAAAGTTTCCCTTTTTATTCTTTATTGATATTTTTCTAAAGCATAAACTATAATATTTTTTAAAACAATGGAATATAAAAATCAGTTAGCTTAATAAGGATCCACTAGTATTATTCAATATAATAAAGGGATAATATGCAAATCAACTAAATAGTGGAATCACTGGTGGCTATGATGCACATTGACCTCCAGGGGCAGACATTCAATTCAGGAGTGCCCCCTGGTGGTCAGTGCACTCCCACAGGGGGAGCGCGCTCAGCCACAAGCCAGGCTGACAGCTGGCAAGCACAGATGCCCACCTCCATAGCAGTGCTAGGGATGTCCAACTGCAGAGAGGGCCTAAGCCGGCAGTCGGACATCCTCTGAGGGCTCCTGGATGGTGAAAGGCACAGACAGGGTTGAAGGACCGCCCCCTCCCAAGTGCATGAATCTTGCGCACTGGGCCTCTAATGTTTTATATTCTGACTTTTCTGTTTCCTTCCTAGATATGCAGGCATTTCAATGCCATACTAGAAACCACCAGATAAAGTGAAAACTACACTGCCCAAATGTGCAGATGCCCACAAAATGCCAATTCTGGATGCCCTTGCATTGATGTCTGGCAGGTGACCCCACCTAAATGATGGTGTCAGGAGTCTGGTACTGAGAGAAGGCCATATATAAAATTCCTCTTCAATATATCCACCATCTACCCACCCCCACCCCACTTCCACAAATCCACATCTCAGCAAATCTCTTTCCACCTATATTCCCATTTTATCTCGTTTCACTCTCTGTCCCACTTCATGTTTTCATTCTCTATTTCTACTTAATATATTTTTATCCTCTAGTCTCACTTCATTTCTGTTTCATCCTCTGTTCTTATTGCTTCCAGGAGTTCTGATTATAGAGTGAACACATGCCCTGAGTTGTCAGAGTCAATTCACCATGGTATCCCAGAATAACTAATAACAGAATCAAACCTGCTCCAGTTTGGACAGTTACACAGGTAACCCACCTCATAATAGTCTCTGTCTGTAAGTCTCAGGCCAGTAGAGATCAATGATGAACCCATGACTATAAAGGAAGAGTTAGTCATTGTTTTATTCTAAAGAAGAACTAAAGTAAAACCTTTATAGCAGCCAGTGAAAATGAGAACAATACAGTGACTTATTTAAATCTATTTGTTGAAATTCAAGTTAAAAAAGTACACTTGTGTCACACATCAAAGCCAGCTTAGCACTGGCACAACTTACCTTTGGGAACAGCAGGTTTTACTGCCATCCTGCCAACCAGACATTCTTTCAGCATAGATTCATAATTGACCCAACGATGAACCTGGTATGGGATAGAAATGACAGAAAATTAACATGACTAACTCCATGAGATGCAAAACATTTTTACACTGCTCTGAAAAAAGAAGAAACAAATTATTCTCCAATAAGGGAGTGATGGAAAGGCAGCATACACAGGGAACAATGTTCCCAAGTGTTGTCTATAGACCCCTAGAGGTTCCTGATGCTTTTTCAGATATCCATGAGGTCTCAATTAGTTTCAAAATATACAAAAAAAAAAAATTTCCCTTTCCACTGTGTTAACACTGGCACTAATGTAAAAAGTGTACTAGCAGATAAAGCTGCTTTCATCTTAGCATAAATTAAGATAGTGATTTCAACCATATTCTTCACCAGACCCATGGTTTCATTTAACATCTTTCAGGAAATAGAAAATATAATTAATTTTCTTAAATCTTAACCCTTGAGTACAAGTCTTTTCTATATTCTGTGTGACAAAATGGAAGTCCTCAAAAGCACTTCTATTTCAAGGTAAAATGGTATCCCTGAGGAAAATCCCTTAGGCAATTGTTTGATTTGCAAATTGAAGTGAGTTTTCTTCTTGAAAGGCTGTTCCTGGCTTAGGAGAAAAAGAATGACCTATAAAGCTGTTATTCATGCCAGCATCTGATAGACATTTTCTTGAAAAGGAACACAGTAAGACTGTCACTTAAGGGAAAATGAATTAGGGTATTTGTTGCCAGGCTTATAGTGGGAATTTAATTTAAATAACTTTTCTGAAGGGTACCTTCCAAATATATATACAATAAAAGCCTTAAAATATGCAGCTCTTTCATTCATTTTGAAATTTAATTGAGAAAATATTTGCATTTGTGTATATACACAAAGATACAAGTGCCAGGATAGTCATCACAGCACTATTTATATCATCAAAATATTGGAAACATCCTAAATGTCCAATTGTAAAAGACCGTTATAGGAAAATTATAATATTATTTGATAAAACACTATATAATCACTAAAATAATCAGGTCAAATACTTCCTATGTCAGAAACTTTATGTATGTTCCTAAGCAAATAAGTACATAATAAAATAGAAAATATGTAAAAAAAAATGTAATTATAAACAGACATTCAGCCGAAACTGGTTTGGCTCAGTGGATAGAGCATCAGCCTGTGGCCTGAAAGGTCCCAGGATCGATTCCAGTCAAGGGCATGTACCTTGGTTGCTGGCACATCCCCGGGGAGGAGGGGTGCAGAAGGGAGCTAATCAATGTTTCTCTCTCATTGATGTTTCTATTTCTAACTCTCTACCCCTCTTCCTTCCTCTCTGTACAAAAAAAAAAAAAAATCAATAAAATATATTTTAAAAAATATTTTTAAAAATAAATAGACATTCATTTATTAACATAAATTAAAATTTCACTTACTAAATATTTTTGGACCATCCAATAATGTGTGCACTATCTCTGCTTTCCTCTCATCATCACTGCCTCTCATAAATAAGTCATAATCATTATCAAAATTGATCAAAACTGAGTAAACAACTGCCAACAGAGGCAGTAAGCACTTAAGAGTAGACGACTAGTTCAGTCAGTGTGCTTCAGTGGTTGAGCATCGGCCCATGCACAAGAGGTTGCCAGTTCGATTCCTGGTCAGGGCACATGCCCAGGTTGTAAACTTGATTCCCAATGGGGGGGCGTGCAGGAGACAGCTGATCTATGTTTCTCTCTCATTGATATTTCTATGTCTTTCTCTCCCTCTCCTTCCCCCCTCTCTAAAAATTAGTAACATTTTTTTTAAAAATTTTCATAAAAAGAATAGATTCCTAGACACAGATTTGAAATCATCTTTGAAAGTTTAGTAAAATAATTCAGAGGCAACCTAAATGAACTGTTGTTACTTATATCTGAAATGTATGCAACTATTTTCTTTTTTTCCTACAATGCAACTATTTTCTTTTTTTCCTACAACTATCACATTGCTAAATCTGTGAGTACTTTTCCATTATAATACTATGATTACTTTCAGTAATCTTACCTGATCAAAGAGGTCTTTGATCAGATCTTACCTGATCAAAAAGATCTGTTCCATCTGAGCCTGCTGCTTTCATTAATTCATCTTCTCCACCAGGATGATACTCCATATATGGGCTAACATTGTAAACAAACCCTATGTCAAAGCAAGGAGAGATAATATCCTAAATGAACTTCTTAAAACTTGTACAAATTACAAATATAAGTGCCAACAAATCTTCGAAAATACATTCTACTTATTATGCTCAAATAGAAAGAATATAAAGGGTCTGATATTTCACATACTTAGAAGCTAGTAAGTTAGCCTGAAAGTTTCATGGATCCTGTAAGAAAACATGAGACTACTAGGTCACAGACATAGGACAGTTTAATACTCATATTACTACCTGCAGCTGGAATAGCAGCATGTGCACAGTCCCCTAAACCCCAATTCACCTCTTCTATGTGAAGAGAGCTAGATAACACCTGTATACTCAATGTGTTGCAAAACATTAAAGAAACTCTGAGCTTAGGAAACTTGAATCTTTGTGATGAATAGGCAGTAAGTATGCCTGCCCTTTATTCTGGAGGGAGATATTACTATACTTAGCAGTAAGCAAATGTGTCAGAAGAAGACACAAGTTCTACTACTATTCAAGGTTGTTCACCATGCAAACATCCCTGAAAAGACTGTCCAGTGCAAAGACAACCATACCTCTGCTTTCAAGATCTCTCTTCCCGCTCTTTCCCCTTTACTGGCCTTCCCCTCTCCTCCCCTCTCTCTGTCATACTTCCACTCTATCATCTTCTACTGATGAAAAAAAGTATTGAGCTCTCATCCAAGTGTCTGATCATCTCAGGAAAGGTAGAGCAATGTGGCCGGGTCACTTAGGCATGGTCTATGAAAGCAAGTATAATTCTTCCTTGCAGGCCAAGGAACAAAGATTATTTTCTTGTTTAGAATTTAATAATACTTTTATCTTCCCAAAATATTCATTACATCTGGTCATATCTTTAACTATAGTTTTATCTTTTCATAAAAAGGAATAGAAACAACAAGTAGAGAACAGCTCAATTAATAGCCTTACCAGGAAAGTGAGTTGTTTCTAATTCTTTACTTGAAAACCAGATATAGTAATAGGCAAATCCAGCCTTACAGACACATAATGAGTGCAATGAGAACAACTAACTTTCTTATATCTAGGACTTGTCCCTCCTATATGATGATTCTAAGGAATTTAAATAACCATGGATAACTTAAAATGTTCATTCTATATAATAATCTTGGAAAAAAAGAAAAAATTGTATTTCAGACCCAAGAAAATAACTGCAGTTTTTCTACCAATTTAATTTTAGAAAATAACCAACCAGTTAGAATGTCTTCATAAAATTGCTCAAAAGCAATTTAGACAACAAAAAGAAGTAAATTTACAAAATCTCCCAGCAGTACTCAAAATAAGTCTTAATAAAATGAACTGGTAGAGTCCTTCTTTTCTCCTGCCATATATCTTTCCATAGACCACAAATGTTGGAGGTAAGGATTAGGATCAAGATTATTCCCAATAGATTTTTTAAAACAGAGAACCCCATTCCAAACAAAAGAATTCTGAATGTTCTCTGCCACCAAACCTTGACTGGAGTTCCAGAGTTTTTCAGGAACATGGTATCTACAACACATGATCATCTAACCTTCTGTGATAGCATTTCATGTGCTTCAGCAGCCAGCAGGAAGATAAACAGGTAGCTTTACTATCTACCAAAGATCCTATTTAATAAAGAGGGGATATGCTAATTGATTCCATGCAGACACAAAGATGGCAGCGCCCACAGCCAATGAGGAAATATGCTAATTGATGGCCATGCCATCAAAGATGGTGGGGCCCACAGCCATTAAAAAGAGAATATGCTAATTGACTGACACACCCTAAAAGATAGTGGCACCTAGTCTCTTCAGTCCCGCCGGGGTGGCAGGTGCCTAGCTGCTCTGAGTGCCTACCTCCGGAGTCCCCCAGCCGCCCAGAGCCAGCCCAAGGCACTGGCAAGCCTCAGATGACAGCTGCCCAGCCACCCAGAGCTCTCCAAGGCTTGTGCTGCCAGCAGTGGCAGCAGCAGAGGTGTTATGGGGGCATCGGCTTCTCCTGATTGATGGGTAGCCTCCTCCCCCTGAGGGCTCCTGGGCTGTGAAAGGGGGAAGCCTGGGCTGAGGGACCCCCGCCTCCAGTGCATGAATTTTCATGCACCAGGCCTCTAGTTAGCATATAAAGGATGAAATGTCCCACATGTGTTCTCTGCTTCCTCTAAACTCTTTAGACTGATACTTACTCTCTCATAATCTTCCTTTCCTTTCTGGTAGACTAAGACCCAAACCTAAAGAACTTCCCATCCTCTTCAAACGGTCAAAACTAGGAGGAGAAAATCCCTCACTCTACGGAATTAAGACTGTTAGAACCAACCACACCTGGCAGTATTGGTGATTTGCTGATTATGAATCTTAAACCCTGCTCCTTAATGCAACTGGTACATTTCCACTGGTTCAGAGGCTCTATCCGCCTTCTTAAGGTCTCCTTCCTTTTTTCCTTTTCAAAATCATTTTCAAACAACTCAAAGTTGGACCCCTGAATGTGGCAGAAGAAAAGAACTTAATTTTATGCTTTTCCTTCATGCTTTATTGTACTCTGTTTATACTACACATGGCTTTTAGACAGCCATCTCTCCTGTGCAAGCTTTTCGCTCCAATTACCTGGTGTTTAGAAACTAATTTTGCAACTCTCTAAATTTCGCAATGACACAATTAAATTCTTCCTATAGCTCTAATGGCACAGGTGTGGCAGGTTTGCACAACAATATAAATAAATAGTGTTTACAGATCCATCAAATTGGACCATCTCAATTTGATGTTAAGCTATTAAGCAAAACCTAAATCCTACTTATTAATGGCATTAAGAACAAAAACAGGCAGAAATAGACTCATGAAACGTCATGAAGGGTGCTTTTAGATCCATTTACATGGGGGACTTTAGTAGCAGAGGGAGTCAGTCTATTGTCTGTCTATCTATCTATTGGAGTCAGTCTATCAGTCTGTTTATCTATCTAGCTATCTTCTCTTTGCTAATACTTTATTTTGTTTTATATTTTGTTTTTTAAACTCTAACCAATAAAAGGACTGACGAATGCTAAGAAGAGCAACTTAATTTCATCAAACAATAAATTTATACAATGTTATTTTCAATTACATCTCAATGAAACTAGGAGAAATATGTTTTTAAAAGGAGAAAGGAGGAGGAGGAAGAAGAGGTGGAAGGGCAGCAGCAATTTATTAAAGTTAAAATACAACAGTTCTGTTAGGAACAGATACTCTAATATTTAAATATATCATTTTTAAATGCCCTAGCAATATTCGGGGGTACATTTTATAGCTAGTTCATCCTAGCAGAGGTGCTATGAAACAGAAAACACACATTCAGAATAATCACTATACTGAGTTCTTTAGGCAATGTATTATAGTACCTGTTTTAATAGTTTCACACTAAATTATCTCTTTTGTATTATATGTCTGAAACGTTGAGCTCTCAAATAAATTCTTAGAATAAAAATTACCCACTTCAAAATTACCACTGAGTGCTTTGTACAGTCAGAAACTTACACTGACAATTCAATCACAGAATGATAATCTTAAGTCTGACCTCTCATCCAGTACAGGATTCACATCTACAGAATCTACAGACTGTCATCTAGAATCTGCTTGAAAAGTACCAGTGTCTAGAAGCTCACTGTTTATTTAAAAACCTAATTAAAGATCAATATTACTTTTATGACTGAAAACTAAAGTTGCTATTTTACATAGAAAGAGTTCTTTTCCATCTTGGCAGCTGCTGACTCTAGTTTTTCACATATACTTTTTATATTTGTTGTAATTTAAATCCTAACTGATACTGATAAAGACCACAGGCATTTTACAAGAAAATACTTGCATTTGTGTGCAAAATTTAAAGAACCACACCAAAACATGTAAAAGAAAATACACTAGTTGCCTAACCTAGTTAACAATGTTACTATGATTATTATTAGTCCTGAACTTCCTAGCAGCCAAAGCCAAAATAATGAGATACTATTAACAGTGATCTCATTATCCAATCTTAAAAAGCATTACAAGGACATAAGCAAACAAACCACAAAAAAGAGAGACTCATTAGTTCTTTAAAAGACAAAAACTCCCTTTGAGCATATGCTATTGATATTGTGAAGAATTATGAGTCCCTATGTAAGGGCCATTGAACAAAAAGTACAACCTAACAATATGCAGAAACATTCTTCATTTAGCATCCCTCCCACCATTCCCAGCCCTAGGTAAAATGTACTTTCTCCCTCTTCAGACTGCATATTTTGGACATTTTGTATAAATGAAAACATATAGTATGTGGTCTTTTATGTTTGCCTTCTTTTACTCAGTATAATATTTTCAAAGTTCATCCATGTTGTTACATGCATCAATACTTCATTTCTTTTTTAAAAAAAAATATTTTATTGATTGTTTATAGAGAGGAAGGGAAATGGAGAGTTAGAAACATCGATAAGCTGACTCCTGCATGCCCCCCACTGGGGATGTGCCCGCAACCAAGGTACATGCCCTTGACTGGAATTGAACCAGGGACACTTCAGTCTGCAAGCTGATGCTCTATCCACTGAAGCATACTGGTCAGGGCAATACTTTATTTCTTTTAATGGCTTAATAACATTCCATGGATGGACATGCCACATTTTGTTTATTCATTCATCAGTTCATGAACATCTACATTGTTTCCATTGGAGGCTATCCTATATAATAAAAAGCTAATATGCTAAGTGCTGGTAGACCAGGTGGCCATTCAACTAAGCGAAGTGTAATATGCTAATGATATGCTAAGGCCACTCAACCACTCGCTATGGCATGCACTGACCACCAGGGAGCAGACAGTCAACTGGTCAACCATGACATGCACTGACCACCAGGGGAAAGATGCTCCGACCAGTAGGTTAGCTTGCTGTTGGGATCCAGCTGATCAGGAGTGAGCGAGATAGGCTGGACATGCCCTGCAGCCCTCCCGCAATCCCATCCTGGCTGGCTAAGCTCCCACATCCCTCCCCCAACCTGATCATGCACCGGTGGGGTCCCTCGGCCTGGCCTGCACCCTTTCGCAATCCAGGACCCCTCGGGGGATGTCAAAGAGCCAGTTCCATCCTGATCCCACAGGGAAGGCCAAGGGACCCAACTAGTACACGAATTCGTGCACCAGGTCTCTAGTTATAAATAATACTGCTATGAACATCCATGTTTGAGTTTTTGTTTGGACATATATTTTTATTTCTTTTGAGTATACATTTAGAAGTGAATTTGTTGGGTCACATAGCTATCTATGTTGAATCTATTGAGGAACTGCCAGACTGTTTTCCAATCTCAGCAGCAATGTGTAAACATTCTAATTTCAGAGAACTCTTGTTCAGGCACTACTCCAACACTGCATAGGAGAAAATGCTTTTTCTCACCAACAGAACCTGAGTCACAGCACATTTCTCAGATAACAGAATCTGGATTACAGCATGCTCCAACTTATTCTCAACCAGCAGCTCTATGTGAGACAGTACAATGTTAGACTTAAGTGACAGTTTTTACTTACCTATTTAATCTATCTCCCATTTGAGGCTCCCACAACTTTTTAGGTTAGGCAACCATACATAGGAACCTAATAGCCCTCCACCCAGGAGTGATCTGCATCTCCATGATTCAGGCCATATACTCACTAATAACTTTTCTTTTTTCCTCTGTCCTATTTTGTAAGTGAGAGTCTAAAGCATGGTCCAGGGGCGCCTGAGGGAGCTCAAGACTCTTTGAATGGTCCAAGATCAAAATATTTTGGTAGTATCATGAAGATGCTATCCAAATTTTTTTTTAATCTCATTCTTTCACAGGTGTATAAGATTAAATAGAAAAGGTGACATGAGATTACTGTGGTCATCTATTAAGCAATACAGTAAAAAATATCTGCCAAAATGTAAAATAATACCAAATTTCTCACTAATTTTTTTAAATGTAGTTATTTTTCACAAATATGTATTATTTATAACACAGTGAGCTTATTTTTAATTTTCAACTTTAAAATATTCTTTGCATTTCTTAAATTTCATTTCTGAAAGGTAAATATCAATAGCTCCATCATAAAGGGCCATTACAAAGCTCCTTGAGGCCCACAATAATCTTTAAAAGAGTACAGAGAGCTTAAAACCAAAAGGTTTGAGAACTACTACTCTAAATAAAAGCAGTATTTTTATAATTAGACTTTAAAATAATTTTTGTTTCAAAATTTAGTCACAGATTTAACTTCAAAGCCCCACATTATATTCATTCCCCCAAAAAATGTATTTAATGACTATTATGTATGTGCCAAGTATTATGGCACCATAGTGCAGTATTCTTATTTATTTCATTAATTACCACTGTTGATTTTGTTGGCACTAAAATAAATGAAGGAAAAAAGGTATGTTCACATAATAAAAGAACTGCACATTTCACTATATAAAAGCACACATCCATTTTTGCAAGCACTGTGATTACTGTGCCATCTGGTGTTCCGTGGAGAAACTGCATATTATTTTAGGTCTACTGGTGTTTATTTAGTTCTTCTAATTGCTAAAAGAGGGTGTTAAAATATGCAACAATAATTGTGCATTTTAATTATCTTGCAATTCTGTTAATGTTTGCTTCATATATTCTGAAACTTTGTCAGGCATAAACATTATTTTTAAATTTAGAACTACAATTTTATTAGTTTCTTTCCGCAACCCCAAGTTTTTTTCCCCACCCCAACCCTGCAAATTTTGTTTGTGTCTCTGTTCCTTTATTTCCCTGACTTCTTTTGAGTTAACCTAATATTTTTTTCAGAATTTCATATTATTGGTATTTAGCTATACCTCTTTGTGTTATATTTTCAGTGGCTGTCCTAGGGCTTATAATATATATACTTAATGTTACCCAGTTTACTTAGGTTAATGTTGTATATCCCTTCACATTTAATATAAGGACAATTTATATAACTTTATATATATAACATCACAATACAATGTTACAATTTTTGCTTTAAATAGTCATGCATTTTTTAAAAGGGAAAAAAGTAACTTTATCTCTTTACTCACATATTTACCATTTCCTAAAGTTCTAAACTTCCATCTGGTTTTATTACCTTTCAACCTGATCAACTTCCTTCAGAATGCAACTGATTGCTCATATTGTTGGTTAATTTTTCATGCTTTTACCGGTAAATTTCCTTTTAGTTTATTGTTTTTCCTAATACTAATAAGGTCACATAAGATGATCTTTGGTAATTATGCCCAAATGACCTTCTGAAGTGCTCAGAGACCTTTATCACATTCTGCTTAAATTTTTTGTGCCCTGAGTAGGAGACAGAGAAAGAACATGGCCACTGGGAAAGTGACAAAGTACTAAGAAAACTCAGCCCCTGAGACTCAGGTGAACAGGATCTGCCTAAGACAGGGGCTAAAGTATGACAATTGCAAAACACCTTCTGCCACAAGTAACAAGCAAGAGCAGTCTGCCACTGGGAGGAGCAAGAGCATAGAGAACCTACCCAGGTATGTAGAACAAGCTGTAAGCTAAGAGTAGAACAGGAACAATGAGAAAAATCTTCTAGCAGTGCTGGACCCATACAAAATACAAGTTAGCAACAACACACTGTTGAAGGAATTTGAAGTCTGTGGTGCACTGATGATACCAATAGCAACAATAAACACCAAACTCAACTCAACAACTAGACTAAATCAACTAACTGTCTATCAGAAAAGGAATACCTATTTCTGAGTATAAATTTTACTATTCTTCAATATGCAATGTGTGACACTCAACCAAAAATTTTAAGATGCATTTTTACAAAAGATAAAACAACCCCTGTCAAGAGGGAAAAAAGCAATACAATAGAGATGCTGCAATGTTGAAACTGTAAGATAGGGACATTAAAATAACTATAATTAATATCTTAAAAGACTATGTGAAAATGTGGATGACATTTTACAAATGGGAAAGTTCAGTAGAGATTAAAAAAACTATAAAAAAAGAGCCTAATGAAAATACTAAAAATAAAAAACATGATATCAGGTCCAGCTGGTGTGTGTGGCTCAGATGGTTGAGAGTCATCCCATGCACCATTTATTATGTTAATCTCTTTAAAAGGTAAGTGACTGTTTAAAGCAAACATGACAACACGTTGTGGGATTTATAATATGTAGAAGTAAAATGAATAATAGTGCAAGACATAAGAGAGTGAAATAGAAGTATATAAGGCTTGACACTGCATGTGAGATGGTATGATATTATTTGAAGATAGATAAGTAAAAATGTATATCATAAACTTAGAATGACTACTAAAATGAAGACAAAGAGGTAGGGAGAATACATTAACAATGTAAATAAAATGAATTCATTAAAATATAATGGAAGAAGGTTATCAACAATGAATAAATCCAGGCAGGTGAAGGGTTTATGGAGTTCACTGCATTACTCTTGCAGCCTTTTTTCATAAGTCTGAAACTTTTTTCAAAATAAAAAGTTTAGTTAAAAAAATTTAATGATAAAATGGCCCTTAAGCAATCTTAAATATTTACCCAATCCCCACAGTGTGCAAACCCTTCAAAAGGAAATATGAAGCTGTACAAAGAAAATAGAACACATGATCCCTTTGGGCTACAGCTCACATTCTAAAATGAGGCTTAAAAAAAAAAAGGCCATTAATATATATTAGAAAATTATCCAGAAATAAAGTTTCTAATTAGGGAACTTGTATATAACTTAACTCCAGGAGCCAATAAGGTGGAAACAGCAAATATGCAAGTTCCTCAACTGGTTACTTATTTGTGAAATCATTAAGATATCCTTACCATAATGTAGTTTTAAACTATTTTACATACTTCAAAGCACATTTATTGACCACTAATCATGAGTCATGCTGTGACAGGTATCAGGCTTAGGGAGAGAAGCAGCATATTAATATTGAACTCAACTTAACTGGAAAGACAGAAATATAAAAAGTGTTACAGATTTCTAACAGAGGTCCTACAATAAATACTGAGGAAAAAAGAAAAGTCAGAGAGGACCAGAGTCAGGTTTTCAAAGATGAGGAGACTGAAAGAAGCTGTTGGAAGAAAGAAAGAACTGAGATTGTTAAACAATATAGGATGAGCAACCAAATGCCCAAGATCATAGAGGAAGCTGGAGAGATTAAGAGAACATAAAAGGACTACACTTAGGAAAGAGAGTGTCTTAGGAAGAATGGCGTCTTTAAAAGGAGTACATCACGCTGAGACCGGTTTGGCTCAATGGATAAAGCGTCAGCCAGGGGACTGAAAGGTCCCAGGCTAGATTCCGGTTGGGGGCATATACCTTGCTTGCGGGCACAACTCCAGTAGGGGGCGTGCAGGAGGCGGCTGATCGATGTCTCTCATCGATGTTTCTGACTTTCTATCCCTCTCCCTTCCTCTCTGTAAAAAATCAATAAAAAATATATAAATAAATAAATAAAATAAAAGGAATACATCATTCTTATGCAAGAAAAAGAAAAGAAAGAACACAGACCTCACTAGCTTTATGTTCCTCATGTTCACAGACGGGTCTCTACATATGGAGTTTTCTCTCCCTCTCATACAATCACACCACCCAGCCTTTGCACATGCTTTTTCTAGGAGTCTGGAATATTGTTTCTATTCCTCTTTGCCTAATTAATTCCCATTTATCCTTCACTAGAGGCCCAGTGCATGAAATTTGTGCACTCAGGGGAGAGGGGGTTCTCAGCCTGGCCTGTGCCCTCTTGCAGTCCAGGAGCCCTCAGGGGATGTCCAACTGATGGCTTAGGGGGAGCAGGCCTAAACTGTCAGTTGGACATCCTTAGCATTGCCACAGAGGCAGGAGAGGCTCCCACCACTGCCGCTGCGCTGGCCAGCAGTGAGCCTGGCTTCTGGCTGAGCGTACTCCCCCTGTGGGAGCACACTGACCACCAGGGGCAGCTCCTGAGTTGTGCACCTGCCCCCTTATGGTCAGTGCACATCATAGTGACCGGTCACTCTGCCGTTTGGTCAGTTTGCATATTATCCTTTTATGCCTGCAGGATTAGGCCAAATTCAACTCTCCAACATCCCCCAAAGGGTTCTGGATTGCAAGTTTGTGCAGGCCAGGCTGAGGGACTCCGCCAGTGCACAACAGGGCCGGGGAGAGATATGGGAGGTTGGCCTGCCAGGGAGGGATCGTGGGAGGGCTCCATGGCATGTCCAGCCTGTCTCACTCACTCCCGATTGGCCAAACCCCAGCAGCAAGCTAACCCCCAGTCAGAGCATCTGCCCCCTGGGGATCAGTGCACGTTATAGTGACTGCTCCACCAGTCAATTATCTGCCCCCTGGTGGTCAGTGCATGCCATAGAAAGCAGTTGAATGGCCTTAGCATATCATTAGCATATTACGCTTTGATTGGTTGAACAGATGACTGGACACTGAGCAAATTAGGTTTTTATTATATAGGATATCTAGGCTGAGACTTCAGCAGTCTCTACTCAGCACAGCATACTCTCCTTCACAATTAATACTGTATGTTCTCCTTCAGATTGGAACATATAAGATCAGGGACACCTGTTTTAAATTTTTATGTTACCTTCCCAGAACACGGTAAAGTACATGACACATAGTAGACTCTCAGAAATATTGATTAAATAAATAAACTAAGATAGAGAAAAAGTTAAAATCTATCTTTTCTATTTTTTTATGAATGACAACTATACACAAGTCACAAAAAAACAAAGCCATGTTTCACTAAATTACTAAAATTAAAAACTGGGGAGAAAGGAAGAAGGCTGCTGATGGGAAGACAGACTGCAAGATACTGTGTGAGAAAACAAAGGGAGAGTGTATGGTCGCACGGGGAGTGTTTGTTGGTGAGTTAGGGACAGCTATACTCCAGGAGACTGTGGGGAACTACTAGACGGGGCTCCCCTGACCAGACAGCTCCCACTGCTGCTAGGTTTCCTTCCGGAGCCACTGGATCGGATGTGGAGACCGTGCCATCTTGAAGGGGAAAATGGATGTTATCGGAAGCCTGAAAATCAACAACTATGGGACACACTGAACATCTGTGAACCCAAGAACATTGGTTCCCAATTGGTGCAAACACACGGATTCAGAGGAGCTCTACACTCCATCACGGAAAGGTCAGATTTCGCCTGGGATAAGGTGAGGTCTCTGGTCCTGGCAGGAGAGAGAAATGCGTGCACTGAGGGACCTGGGGGATCGAGGGAAGTCTGCGCCTAGAAAAATTCATGGATGTTGGGGCTGGCGTTATCCATGAATGTGGAAGGAGGTCCTCAGAGCAGCTAACAGAAAGGAATTCTAAAAAGCAACCCATTTTGATTTGATGCAAAAGGCCAACCTAAACATTTTAAGTGTGCCAGCTGCTTAGACCCAAGGGGAAAAAAAGACTGCACAGACTTGCACAAAGCCCCAGAATCTGCACACTTACACTGGCTTTTCTTTTTTTCTTTTTCCTTTTTAAATCTTTGCTGCTGATTACTAAGCCCAAAACATAGGATCACCCAATTGGGGACACCCTAAGAGACTGCAGGGGGGGAGTTGTTTTTCTGGAACCTGTGGATCAGAGTGTGGAGTGACCATCGGAGAATCAGCTCTGGGGCAACCCACTCCCACAAACTGGTATTGAGTGCCACAGGGAAAGCAGGATCTAAGCTAGAGATTTACAGACCTGGAGGTCAATCCAGAAACAATGCCACCCAGGGGTTGAATAAAAAATTGACTCCTATGTAAACACAAATAAAGGAATACAAGAAATTAACAAACACAGCCTGATTAAAAATCAGGACTGGCTTACAACACTGAGAAGCAGTGGAATGCAGAGAACTGCAATACTGTCCTGGCTAGGAAACAAGGGTGCCAAACAGAACAGTAGAGGAAATGAATGACCTTCATTATTGCACTTTTTATTTTTTCCATCTTAAGAAATTAATTTTTTTTCTTTTTTCCTAACTTGATTTTACCTTTTAAATTATTACATTTTTATTTTCAACCAGTATTATTACTACTACTATTTTACTTTTTTTTAAGTGTCATTTTATTTTCTATTTGTTTTACTTTGGGATTAGTGTTCTACATTCTATTTCCATCTTTCCTTTAGCATCATTTTACTCTATCTCAACTGTACATTTATGCTATCACTCTCTTCCTAACTTTTCCTCTTTTGTTGTCCTATTTCTCTTACCCTTTTCCTGCTTTAAATTTTCCCTATTCCTTCTTTTTACCCCATTAAAATTTCACCCTACTTATGTATATAATTTCCAATCCCCTGCTCCAAGTCCATACACACCTTTCTCTTCTGTGTCTTCGCTATCCAAAATTTTTTTTCTCTCCATCCCTTTGTTGTGTTTGCTTGATTGCTGATTATATTGATTTTTATGCTTATTTGTGAGATTGTTTTGCTTATTCTTTTGTTTTGTTTTTGTTTATTTTTTGCTTCTGTTTTCCCTCACCTCACTTGATATTAATTGTTGTTTGTAGTTTATATTCATTTCCAGGTACTTGTTGCTGGCACTTGTTGGGATAAGTGGCTGTTCTATTGGGGTTTTCTCCCCATATATATAATTTGTTCTTCTCTTCTTCCTTATTCTATTTCTCTCTCTCTTATTTTATTTTCTGAATTTCATTTTTTCACTCCTTTCTCTTTTCTCTCTCTTCTTCATTCTCTAATATCCTCTAACTTGCCTTTATCTGGTGGTCACCTTTATTAGTATCGTGAATACATTTCTGTTCAGTGCCTTGTGCATTGTACCTGGTTATGTTGTATTTTGTGCCTTTAAATCAATGCAGGAGAGAGAGAATTGCATAACCAGACAGCAAGAGAAGAGAGACCATGGGGAGACAAAGACATAGCCCACATATGAAAGAAAAGTGGGGAGACAAAGAAAAAGTCCACATATGAAAGAAAAGTAGGCATCACCAGAAAATGAAGTAAATGAAATGGAGGCAAGCAACCTGTCAGAGAAAGAATTCAGAGAAATGGTCATAAAGTGGCTGAAAAGAATGGAAGACAAATGTGACAATATATGTAAGAACCAAGAGGAAATGAAGAAGAACCAAAAAGAAATGAAAAAAAATGACATCACTGCTGTAAAGAACTCAATAGAAAGCATCAAGAGTAGACTAGAAGAAGCAGAGGGCCGCATCAGTGAGCTAGAAGACAAGGTAGAAAAAAATACCCAAGTAGAGCACCTTTTAGAAAAAAAAATAATTAAAAAGCAGAAGTAGAGCCTAAGGGAACTTTGCGAAAACATGAAACAAAACAACATCCATATAACAGAAGGAGAGGAAACTGAGCAGGAAATAGAAAACCTGTTTGAAAAAGTAATGACAGAAAACTTCCCTGATATAGGAAAGAAAAAACCCACACAAACCAAGAAGCTCAAAGAAGTCCAAGCAAAATGAATCCCAAAAGACCGACACCAAGGCACATTATAATTAAATTGGCAAACACCAATGACAAAGTAAGACTCTTAAAAGGGGCCAGAGAGAGACAGAAAGTTATGTACAAAGGAACCCCCATCAGACTAGCAACTCATTTCTCAATAGAAACTCATCAGGCCAGAAGGAAATGGAATAAAATATACAAATTCATGCAAAGGAAGGGTCTGAATCCAAGAATACTATAGCCAGCAAGGCTATCAATCAAAATTGAAGGTGATATCAGGAACTTCACAAACAAAAAAGGACTAAGGGAATTTATTACCACCAAACCAGCAATGCAAGAAATACTAAAGGGCCTGCTGTAAAAAAAAGAAATAGGAAGCAAAAAAGGGACACAAGGACAAAGAACAAAAATAGTGACAAATAAGTACCTATCAATAATAACTTTAAATGTAAATGAATTAAATGCCCCAATCAAAAGACATAGGGTAACGGATTGGATAAGAAAACACAATCCATATATATACTGTCTACATGAAACCCACGTCAGAAAAAAAGACGCACACAGACTGAAGGTGAAGGAAAGGAAAAAGGTTTTTCAGGCAAATGAAAATGAAAAAAAAGCTGGGGTTGCAATACTTATATCTGACAAATTAGATCTCAAAGTGAAGGGCATAAAAAGAGATAAGGAAGGTCACTTCATAATACTAAAGGGAGCAATCCAACAAGAAGAAATAATTCTGGTAAACATATATGCACCCAATATGGGAGCACCCAAATACATAAAAAAAAAAAAAAAACTCCTGGAGGATATCAAGGGAGATATGGACAGCAATACAATCATAGTAGGAGACTTTAATATCCCATTATTACCATTGGACAAATTCTCTAACAAACAATCAGCAAAGAAACTTCAATCCTAAATGACACACTAGACCAGATGGAATTGACATATTCAGAAATTTCACCCCAAAGCCACAGAATATACATTCTTTTCAAGTACACATGGGTCGTTTTCAAAGATAGACCATTTATTTGGTCATAGGCAAAGTCTCCTCTTCAAATTCAAGAAGATAGAAATCATATCAAGCATCTTCTCAGATCACAGTAGCATAAAACTGGAAATCAACTACAATAAAAACAATCCAAAGAAATCAAACACATGGAGAATAAACAGCATATTTTTAAACAATGACTGGGTTACCAGAGAGATCAAAGAAGAAATAAAAAACATCATGGCAACAAATGACAATGAAAACACAACAATCCAAAATCTATGGGATACAGTGAAAGCAGTCTTCAGAGAGAAGTTCATAGCTCTACAAGTCTACTGCAAAAAAACAAAAAACAATAGTAATAAATTACCTACCCCCACAACTCAAAGAGTTAGAAAGAGAGCAACAAGAAAAGCCCACCGTAAGCAGAAGGAAGAAAATAATAAAGACGAGAGTGAAGATAAACAACCTAGAGACAAAAACAAACAAACAAACAAACAAAAACCAAGAGCTGGTTCTTTGCAAGGATAAACAAGATTGAACCTTTAGCCAGACTCACCAAGAATCAAAGAGAGAAGACCCAAATAAACAAAATCAGAAATGAAAGAGGAGAAATAACAACAGACACCACAGAAATATAAAGGATTGTTAAAAAAAATAGTATGAACTACTCTATTCCAACAAACTGGACAATCTGGAGGAAATGGACATATTCCTAAAAAAAAATATAACCTTCCAAAACTTAATCAGGAAGAATCTAAACATCTCAATAGGCCAATAACTAAGGTAAGAAATTGAAGCAGTCATCAAAAAGATTCCAGCAAACAAAAGCCCTGGGCCAGACACCTTCACAGGGGAGTTTTACCAAACATTCAAAGAAGAACTAAAATATATTGTCCTCAAACTATGCCAAAAAATTCAAGAGGAAGGAACACTTCCAAGCTCCTTCTATGAAGCCAGCATCACCTTAATACCAAAACCAGATAAAGACAACACAATGAAAGAGAATTACAGACCAATATCCCTCATGAACATAGATGCCAAAATCCTCACCAAAATTCTAGCAAATTGGATCCAGCAGTACATCAGAAATATCATACACCATGACCAAATCAAAATGACAATGCGGTACAATCTCACACCTATCAGAATGCTAATCATCAACAAATCAACAAACAAGTGCTGGTAAGGATGTGGAGAAAAGGGAACCTTCGTGCACTGCTGGTGGGAATGCAGACTGGTGCATCCACTGTGGAGAACAGTACGGAGTTTCTTCAAAAAACTAAAAATGGAACTCTCATTAGACCCAGTAATTCCACTTCTAGGAATATATCCCAAGAAATCAGAAACACCGATCAGAAAGGATATATGCACCCCTATGTTCGTAGAAGCACAATTCACCATAACTAAATTTGAAAACAGCCTTGGTGCCCGTCAGATGAGTGTATTAGAAAACTATGGTACATCTACACAACGGAATACTATGCTGCTATAAAAAAGAAGGAATTCTTACCATTTGCAGCAGTATGGATGGACCTGGATAGCATTATGCTAAGTGAAATAAGCCAGGCAATGAAAGAAAAATACCACATGATCTTACTCATTTATGGAAAATAAACAATATTATAACCTGGTAAACAAAAAGATAGATACAGAGGCAGTAAAGCACCAAACAGACTGTCAATTTACAATGGGAAAGTAGGGGAGTGTTGGGGAGGGGGAAGAGGGAGAAAGAGATCAATCAAAGGATTTGTATGTATGCATATAAGCACAACAAATGGACACAAGACAGACACTGAGGGGGTGGGATGAGGGCATGCAACGAGGTAAGGGAGGCTGGAGAAGGTCAAGGGGGATAAAAAAGGAGATGTATGTACTACTGCATGTAATACTTTAAACAATAAAAAATATTTTTAAAAACTGTCTCAGAAGGATATCATATATGAGTGTTAAATAACAATGTTAATTAGCACAAGAAAAGAACAAGTAATATGCACCTCTTAATGAATTTACATATGGCACACAAAGTAAATGCTAAACCAGGAATAAATCTATAAGTTGAATAAAGTATAGTTTAACCATAACAGCTCAGAATCAGACTGCGTAGGTTAAAATGAAGGTTCCATTCTCATAACTATGTCTTCAACAAGTTACTTTACTCTCATTAATATTTTCTCTACCAGCATCCACTCCCCTTCCAGCAATAAGGTCACATTTTTTTTAAGGAGCCATGTGTGCTCCAGTGTGTCCCCACTAAGCTAAGGATGAAGACCATGGCATAGGTTTAAGTGATTAAGGACATCATTTGCTCCTAAACAGAATTATTGTTACTAATACAGCAAAACTGTGTCAAACAGAGCCAACTCCAAGACTTTTATTTTACCTATTAGATAAACTGAACAGAATTGTCCATGCTTCAGTACCCTCATCTGTGAAGGACAATACCTACCTCACAAGTTTGTTATGAAAATAAAATACTTAGTATTCAGCACAGATCTGACACCCCTTATAGAGATTTTGATTAAAAAAAAAAGAAAATTGTATGACTGGGTACTAAGTTCAAATGAGAAAAAAATCGTTGGCGAAAGGATAATGGAAAAAACTAAAACATAAATAAGGATAAAAATCACAACACTAAATTTGCCACTACCAAGTAATTCATACATTCACCAGAAATATAATGAGAGTTATTCCAAGTTATCTCCATAAAGATATTGATGCCAATGCTTCAGGGGAACAAATAGCCATCTCCCTAATAATGATAAGACTAGAAATTAATGAAACAGAAAATGGATAAGCAACAGAAAAAATAAAAGCCAAAAGTTAATAAAATTGGTGAACTTCTAATAAGATTGAGGGGGGAAAAAAAGAGAAAACTAAAAATTAGCAATAATAGAAATAAAAGAGGGCATATCTAAATAGACCCTACATATAATAAAGAGATAATAAGAGACTACTGTAAACAAAGTTATGCCACTTTGATCAATAATGAAATTAACAAATTCACAAAAAAATGACACAAGAACAAGAGAAAGTTTGAATAACTAGATATCTTTTTTTAAAACTGAATTTATAATTCAAAACTCCCCTACTACAAAAATTTCAAAATGCAGGCTGAAGTTTATTCAGCTAAACAAACATCTCAGGGTTACATAAGGCCCCAAGACCACAGTTTTTTCACTCTACTAGATTTTTAGTGAATGGAAGGGAGGTACAGAGAAAGGAAGAGTTGAAGAAAGAAGAAGAAGAAAGAGGGAGGAGGAGAAGAAGAAGGAGGTGGGGGGAGGGGGAGGAGGGGGAGGAGGAGGGGAAGGAGGAGGAGGAGGAGGAGGAGGAGGAGGAGGAGGAAGAAGAACTGAATGACAGTTAAATAGATCAAGACAGAGTAAAAAAAACCAAAAAGACTTGGATACCAGTCAGACACAACTAACAAATAACAAAGACTAGATTATCTGCATTAATCCTATCTAATAAAAGAGAAGCATGCAAATTGACCATACCTCTGCTATACCCACAAGCCACACTCACCAGCCAATCAGGAATATGCAAATTAACCCAACCAAGAAGATGGAAGCCACGGAGCTGGAGCAAGCAGGAGGCTTGGCTTGCCCCAGCAATGAAGGAAACCAAGCTTCCTCTGCCCAGCCCTCCGCCACTCAAGGCTACAGAGTTTCAATTATAGAAGATAAATAAATCCCAGATACCTGCTTCCAGCCTATGCTTAGGTCACGGGTGGGGGGGCTAGGGGGGACAACATGGCCAATCTACAAACCACCACAGGCCCCTCGCCAAAGCTGCTCCACACCCCAAGGGAACCCCTACCCTGATCCAGGACACCCTTCAGGGAAAACCAGCCAGCCCCCACACCTGTACCAGGCCTCTATCCTATCTAATAAAAGAGTAATATGCAAATTGACTATCACTCCAACACACAAGATGGCTGCCCCCATATGGACACAACATGGCTACCACAAGATGGGTGAGCAGGGGAGAGGAGTTGGAAGGAACCAGACCTGCAAGGGAAGACAGTTGTGGATGATCAGGCCACCACGGGAGGGCAGTTGGGAGGGACCAGGCCTACAAGGGAAGGCAGTTGTGGGCAATCAAGCCTTCATGGAAGGGCAGTTGGGAGGGACCCAGGCCTGCAAGGGAGGACAGTTGAAAGCAATCAAGCCTGCAAGGGAGGGCAGTTGGGGGGGGGGGGGCGCCAGGCCTGCAGGGGAGGGCAGTTTGGGGTAACCTAGGCCTGCAGGTGTGGGCAGTTGGGGGCGAGGAGACTAGACCAGGAGGAAAAACAGTTAGGGGCAATGCGGTTGGCAGGGGAGGGAAGTTAGGGGTGACCAGATCAGCAGGGGAGGGCAGTTAGGGGCAAATAGGCCTGCAGGGGAAGGCAGTTAGGGGTGACCAGGCTGGCAGGGAAGGGCAATTAGGGGTGACCAGATCAGCAGGGGAGGACAGTTATGGGGGACAAGGTCGGCAGGGGAAGGCAGTTAAGGACAATCAGACTGGCAGGGGAGCAGTTAGCCATCAGGGAAGCTGGCAGGGAAGTAGTTAGGGGGTGATTAGGCTGGCAGGTAAAGTGGTTAGGGGCAATCAGGAAGGCAGGCAGGAGAGCAGTTGGGAGCCAGCAGTCCTGGATTGTGAGAGGAATGTCCCAGATTGGAGAGGGTACAGCTGAGCTAAGGGAAACAACCCCCCATGCACAGATTTCATTCACCAGGTCTCTAGTGGTATATAATGGGCAACCTGAAAAATATATAGATTAGATTAGAAATGGATGAATAAAGGGAACTGTACTGTAAAAATAGGAAGCTGTGATAAAAATATAATAGGGCTACTTCTTAGAATCAATTTCTCAAGATTTTTAAAATATGAGACCAAAAAAAAATACTAACCCATTTCAAGTCACTTTGTCAGGGATCACAAGCAGAACTCTAATTTACTGGTATATGACAATCAGTATTAAGAGAAATCAAAGCAAGTTCATTTCTAAGCTATAAATAAAATCCCATTTGGAGAATTTGATCCACTAAATTTTTTAAATTGGGCCACCAATCTATTAGCTGTAATCAACTATTTCTAAATATCATTTATTCAAATGGATTATTAGTCAAGCCACATTTCCTCTCATCCTCATTAAGATCAAAGATTGCATCAGTCAGCCAAATGATAATTTCACAACTTAACACATCATTACCCACAGTGACTACATACTACAGAAAAATATATTACAGAAAAAAACAAGTTTGGTTTGGGTTCTATAGAACTCTCACACATGAGCAATTTAGATGTTTGCTCAAAGCTTTACATGTTTGTAAGTCACTTTAGTTCTCAAGAGGGAGAAACAGCAATAAGGGAAAAAACCCACAAAAGTACGAATGAGTGGAAAATTCAACTAAGTTTTTGAAAAAGCAATCTTTTCCCTACCAATCCACTTAATGTTCTAACTCCCACTGCATTAAAGAAATTACAAACTTTACAGAAATGTTAAGAATTGAGTGAACAAATTAGAAACTCCATATTACCTGTCTTAGAGAATGCCTACATTTCACAGTTTATACAATTAAAACAGCTGCCAGCCAAGTACTGTTCTCACCCCATCATTTTTATGAACATGACCCGACTTGGCAGAAATACTCCTATATCTCCCCAAAAAGAAAAGTCCCCAAATATTATCTGTAAAAATTATTTCTTGAAGAGACTAACTGCCTCCCACAGCTCAATCAGCTGAATTTCAATCTGATTCAAAAATGGGGCAGTTGTTAAAGTAAATAAAGAATTTAAAACTTAAAAAAAAAAGATACTATAATACTTTGCTTCTCTGTTCTTTGATTAAAACTTGGGTCCAGCCGAAACCGGTTTGGCTCAGTGGATAGAGCATTGGTCTTCGGACTGAAAGGTCTGAGGTTCGATTCCGGTCAAGGGCATGTATCCTAGTTGTGGGCACATCCCCAGTGGGGGGCATGCAGGAAGCAGCTGATGAATGTCTCTCATCGATATTCCTAACTCTCTATCCTTCTCCCTTCCTCTCTGTAAAAAAAATCAATAAAATATATTTTAAAAATATTAAAAAAAAAAATGGGTCCAAACAATATTTCAGCCCCCCTTTGAACAACTAAGAAGAAAAGGATAGTTACGTTTAGTCATGTGCTTTCTTTTACTTTCATTTAGGATCCTGTTAGAAATTACAGTAACCAGTCTCACATTCATCCTATAACTCTCCACTGTCTTTGTCAACATCCTGGTTCACCTACTGCCATCTGAACTTCTGTATGGAGCTACTGCTTCCTAGTCTCATTTCAACTGACTACACCACCACCAAACTGATCTTTCCCAGGCACACTCTGATCACACTGTCTCCACATTCAAAAACCTCCCATAATTTACAGCGCTGTCTAAATTAAGCACACATTCCTCAGCCTGGCTTCCAAGGTCCTCTATAACCTGACCTAACATTCCTTTGTAGTCCTCTTTCTTATAGTTCTCCACCAGTGAACCTAAGCTCCAGCACATACCTCAGACTTTTCTGGGTCTGTACTCTTATTTAGACCTTTCCCTATATTTGGATGTACCTCCTCCTCATTTCCTGTTGAAATCCTGTCCATCACTTCAAAGTTCATCTCTACCATAAAGCGTCTCTGGTTTTCCTAACCCACATGCCTCCCTCTCTTCAATCTGATACCACTTTCTTTACAGCCCTCTTAGGGCACTTCACTCAGACTTGTCTAATAGTCATTTATCTTCGCCTACTAGAATTGAAACTCTAAGGGTAGGACCTGTATGGAAATAAGTGTTTCTGGATAAAATACAAAACCAAATTCTTCCAAAAGGGGAAAAAAAGAGGCCTTATTATTAACAGAGCAGAACAAATTCTCCAACAAAAACTTGTAAAAATATATCCTTAAATCAACATCTTTACCAGAAAAGGAGCCATGCATTCAGACCAGTAAGGAGATATGTAACTGGCAGTAGAAACTCTAAAAGTGTATGTTACTTTCTGAACACAGTGAACCAGTGCTTTAACTCCATCAAATGAATAATAAAGTATGACTATTTACAACAGTGCCTCCTTTACCTGATATAACTAGGATATGAGGGGTTCACAAAAGTGAGTTTTCTAGAAAAGTGGCTTTCTACTGAAGAAACAAAGCTCAGACATGCCTACAGCCTGAGCCAGCTGAGATGTTCCTGGGAAATGGACCCTCTCCCAACCCCCTCTCCTCCCGCCCTACCCCAGTCTAACAGTCTAGCAGAAAACACACAGGCAGGATGGGGAGGTCTTTTTGTATAATTACTCACATCTGATAAATAGGTAGGCAGCATAGAGGAAGGGCAAGGAGGGTATTAAAAGCCCTATAAAATGACAAAAGGACTGTCTGCATGGCAGAATCCTCATTCCAAGTTGTTGGTGTTATACATTGCATTTCCCTGACCTAGGGGAGTAGAGCAGCTGTTCTTCTGCCTTGGAATGAGTTATGTCATCACCTGCTACAAAATTCTGTCCTCTTTGCCACTGAAAACATGTCACACTCTAATTATTTCTGTTGTGGGTTGAATTGTGCAACCCAAAATACATATGTTGAAGTCCTAACCATGAGTACTTCACAATGTGAACTTGTTTGGATGTAGTGTCATTGCAGATGTATCTAAATGAGGTTTTACTGGAATAAGGAAGGCTGGTGTTCTCATAAAAACAGAAATCTGGCCCTGGACGGTTTTTGTTCAGTGATCAGAGTATCAGCCAGCAGACCAAAGTGTCCCTAGTTCGATTCCTGGTCAAGGGTACATACTGGGTTGCTGGTTTGATTCCTAGCCCCAGTATGGACACAAGCAGGAGACAACTAATCAATGTGTCACTAATCGATGTGTCTCCCTCTGACATAGATGTTTCTTTCTCTCTCTCTCTCTCTCTCTTCCTCCTTTTCCCCCTCCATCTTCTTTCCCTCCTTCCCACTCTTTCTAAAAACAAAACAAAACAAAAACAATGGAAAAAATATCCTCTGGCAAGGATTAATGGGGAAAAAGAAGTTGAAAAATCTGGACCCAAGTACACAGGAGGATGCCATGTGAAGATGAAGGCAGAGATCAGGGTGATGCTTCTACAGGCCAAGAAACTCCAAAGATTGGCAGCAGACCACCAGAAAGTAGGTAACAGAACAGATTCTTCATAGCCCTCAAAGAGACCCAACCCTGCTAGCACCTTGATCTCAGACTTTTAGCTTCCAGAATGTGAGACAGTTTGTTTCCGATGCCCAAACAAAATACACAGTCTATGGTATTTTGTTTGAGCATTCCTAGAAAACTAATTGATGTCTACTAGTGTCTTTCCAGTTGTCATAGCACCAATCTACTGTGACAACCATACATTTCTTTAAGAAACCAAACTTCTTAAGAATGATCAGTTACATTCAATCAACAAACACATGTTGATGACTTTTATGTTCCAGGCACCAAGGACAAAGCAGTAAAATTGACATGGTCCCTGCCTTCATATAGGTTAGTGTCATTACTATAAGTGACAATACACCTAAATTATACAACAACAAATTTGCAACTGTGATAACAATAAATGACACACTTCCAACAGAGAATAGCAGACATATTCAACCATGTGTGAGTGACTCAAGAACATTGCTATGGAGGCCTATTTTACAGTTCTGTGCCCTTTTATTATTTTGTTCCAATCTAGAAGTCAGGTTGTTAGGTAGCATAAAGTCTGCTTTTACCAGCCACCCTCTTATATTCCTGCTCACCTTCTTTAATCCACTCATTTCTAATTTTAAGCTTCTAATTTGCTATAGGCTAGAAAAATCAGGTAACTAACATTGCTAAGAAACATACATTAAATAATAAAGATGGCTACAAGTAAGAACTAAAGATTGAGCTTTAATATGGGCTTTCTGATTTACTGTAGATTCTCAGAGACATTTTTCTGACAGAATTCTGTTATAAAACACTAAGGTGGAACATTCTTTATAAACTAGGTGTTACAGAGTAATTTTACTACTTTGGTATTAAATTGCCTGGCAAACACTTCTTTTCTTTAAAAGAGAATATAGTGTGGATACTATATAAAATGGTATAGAAGGAAGAAATACTGCCCAAATTTGGAATTATATAACTTATTACCCAGTATAAGGCACATTTTTATTATCTACTTGTGAATCAAATAACAGGAAACACTACAACAGGAAGGCCCACCCAACGTTTTTTGCAGTACTTCATAAATACCACCTACCTCTTATGCATATCCAACAATCATCTTTTGTGTTGTGTTTTTTAAGTTCTTCTTCAGTTACTTCAATTAACCTGCCTTTTAATCCTGTTAAGTCATTTCCACTTTTGGTCAGTTTAATCCAATCCATGAGACTTCTGCCCTGTTTTAGAGGTACCTAAAAAAGGAAAAGGGAAGAATTATCTGTGGCTTCTTCAAGTTAGTTGCTTTTTCTTCCCTCCTGCTGCTTGTCTTCAGACTACTTCATTACTCTTACTCCCATTCAAAAGAATAAGAAAATGCAAATCTAACAATTTTACAAATATTCTTTACAGCTTTAGGAAATAGTCAAAATCATTTTCTTACAACTAGCATTATAGAAAGAACATTATATAAAATTCCTGAGCTATGAAGCAGGGCTTAGAAATTCTGTCACACAAATGTTCATCATAATGGTAACATGAACATATTAATCGTAGAGTCAGAAAACAGCTTTTGATCCTGGCTCTGTCACTAATACGTTATAGTCACTTACCAATTTGGACCAAAATTTTTTTGCCTGAAAAATCAAGAGAGATTTGATTGAAGAAAATATAAACAATTGGCTAAGATTGTTCTTTTTGGATTGTCAATATACACATAACACTGGAAATCACTAGGCAGCAATTAATTTTCTAAGAATCCACTGAAAAACAAGCTTATCAAATAATGGAAAATAACACTGTAACACCATAGGGAAGGGACTGGCAAATTGGCCCATGCCTGTTTCCATATAGCCCTTGAGGTAAGGATAATTTCCACATGGGTGGTGGTGAAGAGACTAAATTCTTATGTGGCCTTCAAAGTCTAACATATTTATTGTCTGGCCCTTTGCAGAAAAGTTTGCCTAACCTTGTCCAGAGGATTTATAACAGGATGTTTGGTTTCTTGTGTGTTGTGTGTGTGTGTGTTTCCAAAATAAATTTTCAAAACTTTTATATTTTATATGAGAGGTATTTATTAGTGTTCTAACCAGTTAAGACAACCCAGTAGAAACATTCAAGACATCTCTATGGAGTAGGACTACTACCTAAACTTGTAACATGGGACCAGAGGAATGTTTAATATAAAAGCAGACACATTCAAGGAAGTTTACTGCTACAGACTGAATGTTTGTGCCTCCCAACCCCCAGCCAAATCCTTATGTTGACATCCTAAAATCTAATGTGATGTTAATTAGGAAGTGAGGCTTTTGGTAGGTGATTTGGTATTAAAGATAGTGTCTTCATGAATGGGATCAATGTCCTTATAAAAGAGGCCTGAAAGAGATGCCTCAGCCCTTTGAAAACAGGGGAAAAGTCAGCAATGAAACAGGAATGAGGCCTTCATGAGACACAGAATTGGCCATTGGCTGGTGCATTATCTTGAACTTCCCAGCCTGCAGAACTGTGAGAAATAAATTTCTATTGTTTATCTGCCTCCTAGCCAATGGTATTTTGTTATAGCAGCCAGAACAGACTAAGACATGTATATAGCTCACTTTCCTGAGTCATACCTATTTTAGGCATTTATTTACCACAAAATAACCAAGTTTACAGGTCTATGGTGCCTTTCCAATTTTACATTCCTTCCTATCAACCTATATTGTCTCATCCTTACCAACACTGAATCTTTCTAGGTCTTTTGTTCCCAATAAACAAAGTAAATTCACTTGTTTCTCTTGTCTGTGTGGATCTAATCATGGGCCCTCCCTCCTCCTTTGGTGGCTTCCCACATTACCTTATAATGATGTCTCTAAATATCCTCACTAGCTCCATGGTTTAACCTTTGTTCCTTCCCATTTATATGTTTTAGCTAAATGAGAAAATGGAAACAAACTCCTTGACTGCAATGAAATACTTGCTCCATGCGTGGATCTATCACCCACCTCCACAGCAGACATTATTCCCTCCAGAAGCCTTCTCTGACCCCAACTTATCCTATATAATAAAAGGCTAATATGCAAATTGACCAAATGGTGGAATGACCGGTTTCAATGATGCAAGAACTGCCCCCTAGTAGCCAGTGTGCTCTCACAAGGGGAGAGCTACTCAGCCAAGCCCTGAGCCGGGCTCACAGCTGGCGAGCGCAGCAGCGATGGCAGGAGCCTCTTCTGCTCAACAGCAGTTCTAAGGACCCCTCAGGGGATGTTAGACTGCAGGTTCCTGGACTGTAAGAAGGCAGAGGCCAGGCTGAGGGGATGACCCCCCTGTGAGTGCATGAATGTCATGCACCAGGCCTCTTGTCATAACATATTATTATAGTGTTTATGGCATTTATAGCTGCCTGTTTACTAATCCATGCAACCTACTAGACTAAACTCCTTGAAAATAGAGACCTCTCTATGGAATAAGGTAGATTCTCAGTAAATATTTATTTACTAGTGTTAGTAGAAATAATAATAGCTATCAAATAATGAGTGCAGACTTTAGCCAAGCACTGTGCTAAGGGTTGTACACAATAATCCTTGATATTTAAACAAAAGATGAGAGGTATTTTGTTACATTTAGTGAGTGCTTTCAGTATACCAAGACTGTGCTATAAGAAACATTATCTCATTTAATCCTATAAAATGGCTACTGTCATTCCATTTACACCTGAGTCAAAGAGGTTAAGTAGTAGAGCTGGGAAAAGAATCTGGGTCTTTCACTTTCAAAAGTCTGTGCTTGCCCAGCTGGTGTTGCTCAGTGGTTGAGCATCAACCCATGAACCAGGAGGTTACGGTTTGATTCCCAGTTGGGGCAAATATCTGGGTTTTGGACTCGAACCCCAGAGGGAGGCATGCAGGAGGCAGCCAATGAATGATTTCTCTCATCATTGATGTTTCTTTCTATCTCTCCCTTCGCTCTGAAATCAATAACAACATATTTTTTTAAAAGTCTGTGCTTTTTAACTATTATGATATACAACCTCCCCAACTAGGTTCTATTTCTCAGTATACCCATTTTATACAATCCTGACTCAGCTTCTAACATGTTCAAGAGCAACTTGTTTTACAAAGAAAAAAAAGTCTTAGTTTCCCTTTGAGTTGCACAATAATCTTACTTTGCTCTCTTTTTGGACCCAAAAATTCACCTTTGCCATCACCACCTGTGAATCTTTTGTCTTTGCCTTTATATTGTCTGCTTTAAATGGATATTGAGAAAATGATTAGTAATTTTAATGGAGAAGAGCAGAAACTTATAACCTAATTCATAGATTCTTTCTCTGGAAAGGCTATCTCTATTCATCAAACATTTAGCTTAATGAACTGGGTCCAGCATAGCCAGAGGTGAACCTGAGGAGGTGAGGTGAAGGATTAAAGAAAACAGACAAGAAAATACAGTTGGGACCAGGTAGGTCACTATCTGGATGAGGAAACAGTGACCCAGCCTGTAAGCTGAAACCTTATTTTATAGTCAGAGCACACAAAGCAAAATAAGGGGAGTGGTCAACATGTTTACAATGTTCTTGCTAGTTTCATTACTCAAGCCTTGTTCTGGTAGCACTTGCTGCACCTCCCACAGCCCTTTAGCTATTTATGAACAAGGCAGGACTATAAGGTCAAGTTTAATTGTGCTAGGAGGGCTCTGCCCTCCAAACTGGGACTTGTGTGTGGCTCTGCCACAGGTCAGTCCGAGGCTTGACCCTACAGCTTAAGAAGAGAAACAGGTCAAAAATCAAGGAAGCGGGGATAAATAATTAAATGGCTGGATGACATGTGGAGCAATAAATAAAAAACCACAATCACAAAGTCACATCACATCAAGCCTGTAAGATCTAAGGCGACATTCCTCACCAGATTCCTTTTCTGTGAAATGGAGATAACAAATGCATGCACTTCATAGGATCATTGTAAAGATTAAACGGGTTAGTATAAGTAAAGCAATGAGAACACTTAGAACATACATGGCCATCAGTAAGCAGTGAATAAATCTCAGCTGTACTATTATTATAGTTGGGTTTACAGACTTTTGAAAAGCTAATGAAAGCTACAGATCCCCGAATCCATAATTTAGATCTAGAGTCAAACTTCAGATCTTAGTGGAGGGAAAAAAAGAAAGGGGGAGAGGAGGAGAGGAAGAGGAGGAGTGGGAAGGGAGAGGGAAGGGGAGAAGGAGGGGGAGAGAAGCGAAGGGAGGGGAGTGAGGGGAGGGAGAAAAGAAAAGGAAAGGAAAGGAAAGGAAAAAGAAAAAGAGGCAGTCAAGTTCCCAAATGATGCTAGGACTCAAGAGCCCAGAAATGAAAAAGGAGTGGTCCAAGCAGGTGGAAGTCTCACAAACAAAACACAATGTGGTTACAGAATGAGGAACCAACAAATAACAAGAGCAAGCAAGTCCTGTTGCAACGAGCAAAGGAGACGATCTTACTAAGTTTTGCAAAAGTAAAAGACATTTGTATTCCACCTGTTGCTGACAGTAACTATGTTCAACAAAAAAAACTTAAAAGAGTATATTCGCTTCAAAGTCATCAAGTGTTACCAGTACAAAAGACAGTGGTTCAAAACAAACACACACACAAAACCCAAGTACCAGGGGAAGAAAGAAGGGCAGAGTGACTTGGATAAGTCTAGGTAAACTGAAGGTTTGCAGACATGTGGTCTCCCTTCTCCCATCTTCCCCGCTAGCTCGGGGAGTCCCCCCACCCCCAGCAGCGACAGTCACTGGTCACTGTCGCCACTGCCCAACCTTCCCTTCCGCTGGGACCCCGCACCGCTCACAACTCCCTGCGAAGGAGAACAAAGGACCAGCGGGGAGGATAGGCAGAGGGAAGAAAAGCTAATTCTCAGTGCCTGCAATCAGAAGGCACAGGGCCAGGCCTCTCTGGCTTTAGTTCGCGGGGGGGACCCGGAAGAAGGGAATTGACAGAAGGGGATAAAGGCTGGGAGGAAGCGCGCCTAGGAGGTGAGAGGAAGGTTAGGAGGGAGAGTTCGGGGGCTGGAGGCAGCGTGGGATCAGGAGGAGGTGGCCAACTAGGACAGGACGGGCGGGAGGTGAGAAGTGGAGGCGGAGAGGGGAGGAAGGCGAGAAGGGACTGCCTGGGAACCCGAAACGCGCGCGGGAGGCAAGCGCGGAGCCGCACCGTCCGCCGGTGTCAGCCGCTTACCTTGCTACGCCCCCCGGAGGCGACGCGCTGCTGCGAGGTGGGGGCTGGAAAGGACTGGGAAGGGACGTTCAGCATCCTGGCCCGGCCTAGGGTCCACCGCCCCGGACAGAATCGCTCGGCGGGGCCTCTCCGGGGTTACACCTCCTGCTCCGGCTCCCCGGCCGGGCAGAGGCCAAGCCCCCGACCCACTTCCGGGGTCGCCCCGGGTGAGGCGCGCCATGACGCAGCACGTCGAGCCGCGGAGGGCGGAGCCAACGTGACGGACGGCCAGTTAGTTAGCTTGGGGAGGAGACGGGGAAGCAGGGGAAAGTACGCATGCTCCGTTCGTTCGGCCTGAACTTCAGCACCTCCGGGACGTGACAGCTATTCTGCTTAAAAAAAGTGTGACACTGTTCCTTAGCCTTGGTGCTGACCGAATCTAAGGCCAAATGCTTGCAGACACACCCACAAGTGTCTTCTGTTCATGGTAAAACAAGCGCTAGCATTACACAACTTAGAATTTTTATTTCTCTGAAACTCTCTCCTCTAAGGCACCAAGCTGTACAGGAAAGAGAAGCTTTAAAAATCAAATGCAAGTGTCAAATGCAAACAGCCACTCGTGTGGGGTGAAGAGAAACTTCGCCTTTAAGAACCCTCGCTTATGAGTCAAAGGCCTTAATACGGTCTTCTCCATTCACCTGTTCATGAGTTTTTCCTCTTCATCTAACTCCCTGCCTTCCCTGAAAGATACAAGGAATTGTATACTGATGCAGCCCACCCTCAACTGCAGCATTTAAGAGTCGGGTTTCACTTGGATGCCACCTCTGCACTAGAGCGGCCTTATGCAAGGTACTTTAGTATCTCAACGCCTGGTTTTCCCATCTGCATAATGAATTTATGTTTTAGTAAGGATTAAATAAGATGATGTAAACTACATAATACAGTGCCTGGTCAAAAGAAGACATTCAAATGTATCATTGGGTATATAAATTAATTTGTATTTTCTTGAATTCTGAATACATGGTATCATATAAATATGCACTCTTTGGTGGCACCTGGCTTTTTTTCATTCAGCGTGATGATTTTGAGATGCATGATATTATTGTGGGGGGATAAGGACACATACGTAATACCTTAATCAATAAAAAATAAATAAAAGAAGGCACTCAATAAATGGTTCTTCATACTATTCCAACATATCAATGAGAAGCACAAATATCATGCAGGTAAACAATAGTCTTTAAGTCTCAAGGTTTCAGATTGGAGACCTGGTGAGTATTTTCCTTGGGGAATACATACATCCTGAGAACAGAATACAGTGAAGGGAGAAAGTTTTCAGAAGAAATATAGTTCTAAATAACTGTTCACAGCTTCATTCCATTAATAATTTTTCCTGATTTTGAACTATGGTTTGAACTTGCCCTATTTCAATTGCCTTGTCATTATTGTGCCTATAAATTAATGTCTGTCATTTTCTCTTCAATTAGAAGGGAAAGTGAGGGAATATAAGTAGCCATTCAAGTAAGAGGCATTTCTTAGCTAAGTAACTAACCGCAGACCTTTACCTCTGCCTATCATCATTCTGAAATATTGCAGAAACATTCTTTATTTGCAATTAAAATGTTTGTTGTGAAAAAATTGTATTTGAGCTAAAAGGAACTTCATTCATTACCATAGTTTATTCTGTTACCTTTACCTTGCAAAGTACTCTTTTTCTTTCACATTAAAAGAGTTGTATTCTTTTATAAATCTACTTTAAAACACTAATCACTGAGAATTTATTTCTCTTTCCATAAGAAAATGATTTCATGAGAATATCAGAGCAGAAAACTAGAGCAAAGGAAAGTGATGTTGTTGGGGAATGTTTCATATCTGACCAAATTCTCCCTTCGACAGCAAGTAGGAAAAAATATTATCCAACTCTGACCTTTTGGCTGCCCTTCTTAGACTCTTATTTAAGTAATTCCCATTTAGACATTTTAATTCTGGGAATTCCTCAATGTACTGCCATAAGTATTGAACATCCATGCTATTTTACTACTGGATTTAAGGACAGCAGAAGAGTATTAAAGAGAGAATTACTGCCCTGGTGGGCTTGGTTCAGTGGATACAACGTCAGCCTGTGAACTGAAGGGTCTCAGGTTCCATTTGGGCCAAGAGCATATGCCTGGGTTACAGGCTCGATCGCCAGTTGGGGGCGTGCAGGAGGCAGCCAATCAATGATTCTCTCTCCTCCCTTCCTCTCTGAAATCAATAAAGAAATATATATATTTAAAAAAGAGAGAATTACTTGACTCATCATTCCTTTAAAATGCCTACAATTTAATAGTCCTGACACTAATCCCCATTCTCAATTACAGACAATGATTTAAAATGCTTTTCACCATCTGTTAGCAAATACATAATAATAATGTGTAATTGGGACATAAGGTGATTTTCTTCATTATCAAATAATATGCATCTGTAACTACAATATCCAGTGGAAATCAATAGGAAATAGCAGATGTTACAAGATTTAGTTTGAAAATATGTCTATGCAAAAATATAACTAAATATTTGCAAAATTATTACTAAAGATAAATCTCATAGTTCGAGATCAAAATGATCTTTTGTAAGTTCCAAAGGTTTACAGTATAATCAAGATATTTATAAATGGCACCTACTTTTAAATTCCAGTATAGGGATTTTTTTAAAAAAGGCCCAACTACTATAGTACTTACAAAACATTCATTTTATTGATAATTTACATATAAATAAATAAATTTAAAGAATTATGATACATTTGCACACTAAATTTAAATCCTACAAATGCTTAATATCATCAAAAGCAACTAATCAGATTAATTTTCACAGATCAGTTCCTCAATTTCATCTTCACTATCAGAATCTTCATAAAATGAAATTGTAGCTTGAATTGGAAAATTTTTCAGAAGAGCTTCTGCTTCTTGATATAAGTAATCATAACACTTTGATTTTGGCCAAAATAGCCTGAAAAAAGCAGACAACATAATACACTTTATCTTTTTATATTTGGAATCCTTATACTCATGAAATGTTCACAGTCAAGAACTCCATGTATTTTTAATAATTGACTTACGCCTTTCGACACAGTCTTAAGATATAGGTTTAGCCGAAACCACTTTGGTTCAGTTGATAGAGCGTCAGCCTGCAGACTGAAGGGTCTCAGGTTCGATTCCGGTCAAGGGCATGTACCTTGGTTGTGGGCACATCCCCAGTTGGGGGTGTGCAGGAGGTGGCTGATCGATGTTTCTCTCTCATCGATGTTTCTAGCTCTTTATCCCTCTCCCTTCCTTTCTGTACAAAATCAATAAAATATTTTTAAAAGATATAGGTTTAAAAGTGCTACTATTACAGCTTTTGTGTAGTCTACTTGCCAAAGTATCAATAATTGGTTGGTTATTTTAAATCTTTATCCAAGTTCTAAATTGAATCAAACAAATTCACACTGAACCCTGTGTAAACCTAAGATCAATATTTAGCTTACTTCAGGCAGTATAGATACATTTATTCTTTAAAAACAAACAAACAGGCTTGTCTTCCAATTTCCAAATTTCTTAGGGGAAAAAAAATGAATCCTACCATTACATTAAAAATTCTGACAGACAACTTCATAAAAACAATAAAATGTTATGCCCTAATAAAGAGGTAGAAATTACCTAGAATCTTGCTTGAAGCTCACACATTTAACTTTTACAGATGTAGCCAATGTAAGTTCAGAAAAGTACAAAAAGCAATATTTTTAAAAGTTTGCTTATACACTCACAACTTGAGGTACAGCAAGGCTACCTCTGAGCCAAGTCTTGATCCCATCTCCCTTCCCTTTCCCCATCCAATTAAATTTGGGACAACATATTGAGAATTAGAATGACACTGGTTTCATACAAATAATTCGCATGTAAACATGTTTATCTCAGAATTTAAAATTTTTGAAAAAATACTAAACTTGCCACCTGATCTATTATTTTTCATCCAAGGAAAAGAAAAGAGGAGGAATAAAGCTGAATATACCACAATAGTGTACTCATTTCAGTGTAATTAGCCCCATTAACTCATATAATAGAGTGATTCTAACAAAGAGATGGTACATTATGCTCAGTATACTCTATTTTAAAGGGAAAAAAATAGGCAATGTAGTTTATAACTTTTTAGCAATATGGTAAAAATAGTTCACAATTTTTATGTCAAATTAGTAACCATTAATAATGCAGTCATTCAATAAATATTTCAGTGCTTTCTTATGCCAGACATAACTCATAATTCAAAGAAGAATAAATCACAATCCCTATCCTCAAGAAGTTGGCAATTGTGTAAAAAGAATTAGAAACACGTAGTACTACTCGAGATAGAAAATTTTAAAAGTCAAACTTAAGAGAAGCACAAACATAATTCAATAGTAGTTCAGAATAGGAAAGAATTGCTTATATAGGAAACAAATTGATTTTTTTTATTGTGTTACCGGAATTGCTGAACCCAAAGAATCTTGTTAATTGTTATCATATCCTCCCCAGAGTTTCTCACTGGCAATTTTTCTTTCAGGCATCCCATACGTTCCTGAATTCCCCCTTCTGAATAAGTTTTCTCTGTTTCCTTTGTGAAGTTTCTTTCTCTGCATACAGGTTAAGTGTTGGCCTTCCCCCATGGTTTTATCACAAGTGATAATCTCCCCTCATTGACTCCCCAGAATGACCTGACCCACTGCCATGATTTCTCCAACTGCTCATTTACCAAAACTCCTCCCACGTCTGCCTTTCCACTTTAGAATGTGATGATGAGTCCCTGAATCACATATGCAGTTCCCTAATGGAAATTGCCACTGGGATGCCCCATAGGCATATTAAATACCATAAATGGAAAATTGGACCCATTGTCTTGCTCCCCAAATCTGTTTTGGCCCTAATTTCCAACCTGTTAGTGCAGCATTCAACCTGGTCATCAGCCACAAACTTGGAAACCATTCTGTCTCTTTTACCTCTTCTTCATCTACCATATCCAGTACATTATAAGCCTAAATCTACTGTCACCGAGGTATACTCCAAACTCACCCAGTCCCATTCCACCTCCAAAGCCTGAGAATGGCTCTTTATCATTGTTGCCTAAACAATTGCAATGACTTCCAATTTCACATTGGTGTTCTAAGACTACTAACATATACCACTTCCTTTGTGATTTTTTCTGAAATATAAAACTGATCAGACTACTCTTCTGGTTAAAATTCGTTGAGTAATCCCCAATACTACCTATAGGATCAGGACAAAACTCTGTACCAAGGTGCACAGGATCTGGCCTCTGGCTTCCTTGCTGGAATGACCACAGCTTCACACACCCTAATTCCAGCAATTTGATGCTTTTAGAGGAGCCACGCTGTTCCAGGACCCTCTTATCTCTCTCCCTGTGCTGTTTCTTCTGGCCCTGCCTTCCCCACCTACAAACATTTGGCTAACTTGAAGACCACAACCTATAATACACTTTCCTGATTCTTCCCCACTCCCAAGACAGAGATAGGTACTTCATGCCCTGAAGTGTAACACTAACCAAACTGAACTCTCTCACAACACTTCCCAGGGGCCCCTGATTATTTTTTTCCTGTGTCCTGCACTAGTGCTGGCACATGGTAGGAAATAAGCACATTTGAAAAATACTAAACTTGCCATTTCACAAGGATTGTCTTCCAGTTTATTTATAAACACATTTTACAAACATCATATAGCTTTTCACCTAACAGCTCTCTGAAGCAGGCAAACTGCAAAATTAACCTTTTACCTGAATAAAAGCTACGGGAAATCCTACAGAAAGGCTGACTTTCTGTGATTAGAATAGGAAAGTAGCTCCTCATTGTTATGCCCTACAATTTGTAATCCCTTTTATGACCTTTAGGGACCTTTAGAATTTTCATCACATTTCTATTTTCTCCTCCGGTTGCAAGCTCACTTTGCTCCATTTGCTAGAAAACTGCAATTGTGAACATCTTTCTTCCTTCTGGTTTGCAGGAGAATAAGAATATACTGTTATACACTTTGCCTGGCGTGAAGTCAATTGCATTTCGGCCCCTTTACCTTAAAAAAAACAAACAACTTTTGCAGGCACACGATGGCAACGTTCAACTTTTACTGTATCATCATTCACTTTTCCTATTTATACAATATTCCTTAAGCTTTTACTGAGTGTGCGCTGATTTAACAGTTCTAAGTGAGAGTGTGAGCGCCTACATTTTTCAATTCGATGAGTAAAAGACCCCTGGGGTTGGGAAGACAAAGTAACCTTGAAGATAGTTCCAACAGGATTTTCCAACAGAAAAACTGCAGGGCGAGCTGCTGAGCAGGGCCAGGCAAAGTCTCTGGCTCTTTCCAGGGGCTGGAGCAGCAGGAGACCTTAGGTTTGGCCTGTCACTCACCTGACTGGGTGCCTGTATGGAGAAAGCTTTCCAGAGGCTTCGGTCATCCCGGGCACCTGGGGACGTAAGGAGATGAGTCATAGTTATCACTCACCTTTTTCCAGAATCTGGAAACTCGCGCGGCCAAGCGTTCCTCGCGCCCTCAGGGAACGTGACCCCAGGGCTCTCTGCAGCCCCGCTTTTGGCCCGATCCCCGTGTCGCAATTGCTCCTGCCTCACCAGCACCAGCACGGTCACGGGTAGGGGCCACCAGCAAGCGCGATCTTAAGCCAAGGGCTGGCCGGGCGCGTGTCTCCCTCGGGCCGGCGCTCCGAGCCCTGGAGAACCATCCGCGCCCCTCGGAGGCGCGGCCAGCCACGCGCGGCTCACTCACCACCTCCTCGGCGTGCTGCGGGGCCTCCTCCTTCTTCTGCTTTCCTCGTGCGTCCACCCACGGTCTCCAGAAGCCTCCGGATCTGCGGGGTGGGGAGCAAAGGCGCGCAGAGGAGACGTGAGCCCAGACTCGGCAGAACCGGTCGCAGCCGAGCGTGGACCCCGGGCAGTAGGGGGAACGGGGAGTGGAGGGCGGGGGCGGAGAGGAGGAGCTGGAGAGGCGTGGGCTGGAGGGATGCGGTAAAGGAAGTGCAGGGCGGTACCCAGAGTCCGCGCTCCCGTGCCGCGCGGGGCCGTCGGGGGCCGCGGGCTGCAGGCGGCGCCAGTGCGCGCACTCGCGGGCCCCGCTCTCCGCGCGCTCCGCGGTCTCCATGGCGCAGCGGGCCTAGGCCGAAGGCCCCTGGCAGCTCGCGGGAAACCCTGCCCCTTCACAAACCAGGCCGGAGTCCCTCGCAGCTTATATAGCCTCCCCAGGCCGGCTGCATATTGAGGGGTTCGCTCCCTCTCCGCCCCTCTCTGCCCCGCTCGCCGCAAAAACAAAAAGGCTGAGCGTGAAGGCGAAACGGGCTGAACCCGGGTGTGAACGCGTGCAGCTCCCAAATGGCCCGGGGAAGGGGTTTGTCCAGCGAGTGTTAATCGCTCTTCACACATGGCTGCGGAGAGAAAAACAACATTCGCCCGAGCAGCCAATTTCCAAGTGAAAAGATTAGGAGGGGGTAAAATTAAGTGATTCTACACGTTTTGTGTATTTCTGCAAATGGGCCAAGTGGCTGGTAATTAATGCTGGGCTCGCCCAAGTCTCAGGGCTTGTTGGCCTCTGGCAAATGAAACTGGTTCTGCACCCCGTACTGTTAACAATGGGATGCGAGTCAAATGAAAAGGAATGGCCTTAACTTCTCTTTCCCGCATAATACAAGATGGGTGAATGAATGGACCCCTTACAAGAAGAACGTCTGTGTGCATACATCTGCCTATTATTATTTGAAGATGATACAAAATTTAGAAGAGATAAATTGTACAACCTTAAATGTTCTAGCCAAGAGGGCAGAAATTGGAGTCATAATACAATGTCGTGATTTTTCCTCAACGTATTATTAGTCCCTTGAAGATAAGTCTTGAGTTTTATATATAGAATTCTGCCTCTAGTTGGTAATTTGTCAAGCAATGACAATTAGAAAATTATTTTGTGGGGGCAGAGAATGTATAGAATGATAATGATATCTTGGAAGTTATGATATGGGGCAAGTTAGTCAACTTCTCTGTGACCTATTTATCTTGTTTAAATCACCACCACCACACCCTTATTACAAAGGTCCTTTAAGTGTGGTAAATAAGTGTCGTGCTTCAAAGGAAAGATGATATATAAATGTCATATTTTTCCAAAATGTTTAAAATATTAGACCTGACTTCCTCTTAAAAGTTGTAGATAAAAAATAAAGTTTGCATGTAAGCATAGTGTCTCTGATATTCATTCAGTTACTCATAGGAAAAGAATCTAAGGCCTATTAGGAAGGTGAGATACGGCTTGCTTCATATAATGAAATCTGAAATGAAAGGCACCTAGTGTCGGTCTCAATACCCTAGAACAGTGATTTTCAACCTTTTTCATCTCATGGCACACATAAACTACTAACATTTTATGGCACACAAATAAATATATTTTTTGCTAATCTAACAAAAATAGGTCTCATTTTGGTTTATTCACATCAGATAGCTATTGTTGTGTTGGCTGTTGTCATTTTTTTTTTAATTTGACAATCTAAAGATAAAGAGGTCAAGTGCTCTTGACTAAATAGGCACTGACCTCTTTATCTTGCACTCTATTAATAGATAAAAAAACAACCACAACAACATCAAATCATCTGACCTGACTCTCCTCCTATATTCTCTGTTGCCTTATCTTTGAGCCATCACCATCTCTACCCACTTCACCAGGCCAGAAAACCTGGAGGCATATGCAGTCTTCACTTTCATGTCCATCCACATTTTATGATTTGGCTAGTTCGGTAGATTTTATTCCCTAAGTATCCTTCAAATATATTCATTCTTTTTTATTATTACAGTAAACTAGTGTGCCCTGGCACACAGGTTGAAAATCACTGTCCTGGAATTATAGAATACTTACTATGGTGCCTAACCCATAGTAAACTCTCAACAAATTTTAAGCTATTTAATAAAATATAGGCCTTTAACAATGTTGAGCTCTTTGATCAAATGGTCTATTGTTTCAGTTCTGTAAACATCTTTTGAGGTTCTTGTAATATGCTAAGTACTGTGCTTTCCAGATATAATGGTGAATAAGATAGTTCCCCTCCTTGTAAGAGGATGTGGTCTCCACTATCTATGGCCATCACAATGGCCACATACGCAAAAGTTTTTAAAAAGTGCCATATTAAGTAACAAAAGCACATTTTACTCAGAGAAGTGGCAAAAGGGAGGAAATAAATATGTCTGTTTGGTACAACCACAAAAGCCTTCTTACAGTAAATAGCACCTAAGTTGTAATTTCTAGAAATTGTAATTTCAGCCAAGAAATAATATAGTGTGTGTGTGTTTGTGTGGGTGGGTGGGTGGGTGTGTATGTGTGTGTCTGTGTGTGCATGTGTATGCGTGCAGGAGAGGGAGGAGAAGGAACAGTGCTTCTAGGGCTAGGTATTGCTAGAGCAGAGATGTGGCTAAGGAGATAGAAAGACGTGGACTATTAAGAGGCTAGTATGCCATGCCAACGCATTTCAGTTTTATTCTGTAAGTGCTGGTGAAGATTTTAAGCAGGAGAGCAGAATTATCAAAGTTTGCATTGTATGAAAATCACTCTGGCAGCCCTATGGAAGATGGATTTAAGGAAGGCTGATAAAAGAGACAAGGAGATCATTTACAAAGTCAGTGCAATATTTCAGGCAACAGATAATGAGAAGATAGATGTTAAGGATATACTGTACATAAAAGAACATATTTGAACCCTATCTGGTTTGGCTCAGTGAATAACGTGTCAGCCCTGAGACTGAAGGGTCCTGGGTTTAATTTGAATCAAGGGCATGTTCCTCCATTTCAGGCTGATCCCAGCCCTGATTGGAGTGCAGGGGGGAGGCACCGATCGATGTGTTTCTCTTACATTGATGTTTCTTTCTCTGTGCCTCTCTCCCTCCTTCCCACTCTCTACAAGTCAATGGAAAAATATCCTCAGGTGAGGATTTAAAAAAAGAATGTATATATTTGAAGGATACTTAGGGAATAAAAATCTATAGAACTACCCAAATCATAAAATGTGGATGGACATGAAAGTGAAGACTACATATGCCCCCAGGTTTTCTGGCCTGGTGAAGTGGGTAAGGATGGTGATGGCTCAAAGATAAGGCAACAGAGAATGTAGGAGTAAAGTCAGGTCAGATGACTTGATTTTTTTTTAATCTGTTAACTAGAGGCTCAGTGCACAAAATCGTGTGTGTGTAGGGTCCCTAGGCCTAGCCAGCGATCAGGACCATCTTCCTCCTGCTCGCCAACTTCCAGTTCCACCCCACCCACCACCAGCTACCCCGGTTCCCAGTGGCTCCCCATTTGCCATCCTGCAATTGGAGCCTGCGGGCCAGAAGGAGGTGATCAATGTATCTCATAGCAACTGGTCGAGCAGTTATTCTGGCTTTTATTATATAGGATAGAGTGCAAGCAAAAAAACAAAAAAAAATTAATGAATTTGGTTTTGGATCTTGAATCAGTCAGGTCAGGCTGAGCCATATGGCAATAATAAGGAACTCCAAAATCTCAGACTTCACTTAATAGAGGTTTACTTTCACTCATGTGATATGTCCAGTTTTGGTTGGTGGGAGATCTGCTGCACATCACCTTCACATAAGGATACAAGCTGATGGAACCTCTTTCCTCTGCAGTGGTGCCACTTGCCATAACAGGAAGATAGGAATAAAATTATGTGGGTGTCAGTTTTTAAAGGCTTCTGCCTAGAAGTAACACACTTCCAATATGTTTCATTGGCCAAACAAGTCATCTCATACCTAATTTCAAAGGAGCAGGTATACATTTCCACCATGTAACCAGAAATAAGGGACATGGAAATAAACAACATTATCAAAGTACCATAATCTGGCTACCAAGTATTTAGTTAACTTTCCTTCTTGCATGTAAAATACTAAAAAGAAAGGCACTCAGAAGTGATCTAATGGATTTTAGAAAACTTAGTAACACATGGGTGGAGAAGGCAACTAGGGGACAACCAGAAACATAAGATCTGGAGGTCAGCAGAGAGTTTAGGCTAAAGATTTACACAGAATCATAATAGACTAGGTGGCAACTAAAACTGTAGGAATTGATTGGTTTTCCCAGATAAACTTTGTAGCCTGAAAACAGAACCAAGGACAGAGCTCTGGAGAGCAACATTTAATTGTAAACTGAGGCAGTATGCAAAATAAGTAAATAAATAGACAAAACAATATGATCTCACTGAAAAGGAATGGTGAAGGTAGTAAAAGATACATTTGTGGAGCAGGTGTGGTGGATGAAAGAATTTCAACAAGGAAGAAAAGTTCTAAGACATTAAGTGCCACCATGCCACCAAGGGGTCAACAAGATAAGGATATTTGTTAATTGAATTAGGCAATTAGGGAGTTTAAGTGACTTTAAAACATTTTGCGTGTATGCAGATAGTTTTGTGTTTTTTTTTTGGTTTTGTTTTGTTTTTCTTCAGTAAGCTGAACTGTAGAGGTAGAGAAATAAAAACAAGGGATGCTCCCCTTTGGAAGGGAAAAAAGAGGAGAATTTTGAATCCATAGAGGGGGTTTCTTTTTATGGTGCAAGAAAAGATAAGATGATGAGAGGAGGCAGGAGAACAGAGCCTCTAGAGCAGTGGTTCTCACCTTCCTAAGGTCATGACCCTTGCATACAGTTCCTCATGTAGTGGTGACCCCCAACCATGAAATTTTGCTACTGTTATGCATCGTGATGTAAATATCTGCATTTTCCGATGGTCTTAGGCGACCCTCAAAGGCGTCGCGACCCACAGGTTGAGAATTGCTGCTCTGGATGATGGCTTATGGTCCCCTAGGAGGAAGGAAGAAATGAGGTTAGTAGCGCTGAGGAAGATTCTTTTCTTTTTTTAATATGTTTTACTGATTTTTTACAGAGAGGAAGGGAGAGAGATAGAAAGTCAGAAACATCGATGAGAGAGAAACATCGATCAGCCGCCTCCTGCATGCCCCACAGTGGAGATGTGCCCGCAAGCAAGGTACATGCCCCCGACCGGAATCGAACCTGGGACCCTTCAGTCCGCAAGCCGACACTCTATCCACTGAGCCAAACCCATCTCGGCGGAAGATTCTTATGTGTTGGAGAATGTGCATTGGTGATATACAATGATCTCTGTATATAAAAACCTAAGCGAACATCCACCCATCAGACTGTCTCCCTGGTGGCAATGACCACCAGGGGGCAGATACTCTGACCGGTAGCTATGATGCATACTAACCACCAGGGGGCAGAAGCTCAATGCAGGAGCTGCCGAGCTGCAGAGACTTGGCAGCTGTGGTTTTTGGTTGACCCACCCGAAACCGGAGGGGAGGGAGCCCAATTCCAGGGTGCATCACCTGAGAATTGTCCTCTCACAATCTTGGACCTCTCAGGGGATGTCAGAGAGCCAGTTTTTGGCCTGATCCCCACAGGACAGGCTGGGGGGCCCCACTGCACAAACCCATGCACCAGGCCTCTAGTGTGTATATAAATGGTAAATAAATGATGTAACCTATGTCTGGGAACCCTTGGGAAACAAGCTTAATCAAATATGGTGTGGAGGACTGGTTTAATGTGAGAGAACATCAATTGTCTTAAGATCGTGAAAAAAACAATGTATTACTAAAATGGAAAAGGAAGAATCAATTGATAAATATATGGCAAGATTGACCAAGTTTAGGTAGACTGGGAAATATAAATATGGATTAATAGAGCTAGAAAATCCCAAATTTTCCATTTATAAATTCTGTTTATGCCACCTATTTATACAGGTGTTGAAACTGGCTTCCAGTGTGGACAGGCCAATATACTTATTCATGTTACATTTTAAATTTGTTTCAGAATTCAATGTGGTCCCCCCAGTGCATTTAAAATTGAGATATAATTGACAAATAACATTATAATCATCTCATGTATAGTGATTTGATATTTGTATTTTTGTATATATTGCAAGATGATCATTATAGTAAGTTTAGTTAACATCCATCACCATGCCAATTACAAACTGTATTTCTTATGATGAGAAAGTTTAAAACTTACTTTCTTAACAACTTTCAAACATGCATTAGAATATTATTAGCTATAGGCACCAGGCTATACATTACATCCCCAGGATTACCTTTATAACTGGAAGTTTGTATCTTTTGACCATTCTACTCATCCCCACCCCCTGCCTCTCTCTGGCAACAACTAATTCATACTCTATATCTGAGATTGGTGTTTTGCTTTTCTTTTAAGATTCCACATGTAAGTGAGATCATACAGTATTTGCCTTTGTCTGAGTTATTTCATTTAGCATAATGCCCTCAAAGCCTGTCCATGTTGTCACAATGGCAGGATTTTCTACTTTTTATGGCTGAATAATATTTCATTATATTTCTCTATATATATCTTCTTTAACAGTAGATCAAGTTTCCATTGATGGGTTGCTTCCAGATTTTGTCTATTATAAATAACTAGAGGCCTTGTGCACAAAATTTATACACTGGGGGGAGGGGATGTCCCTTGCCCAGCCTGTACCCTCTCCAATCTGGGACTCCTCTGAGGACATCCCTCTCACAATCTTGGACTACTGGCTCCTAACCACTCGCCTGCCTGCCTGATTACCCCTAACCACTTCTGCCTGCTAGCCTGTTCCCCCCTAACTGCTCCCCTGCTGGCCTGATTAATACCTAACTGCTCTCTTGCCAGCCCAATTGCCCCCAAATGCCCTCCCCTGCCAGCCTGATCTTGCCCCCAGTTGCTCTTCCCTCCTGGCCTGATGGCCCCCAAGTGTTCTTCTTTGCCAGCCTGATCTCATCCTCAACTGCCCTTCCCTAACAGCCTTGTCACCCCTAAATGGCTCTGCCTGCCTGATCACCCCTAACTGCCCTCCCCTGCTGGCCTGATCTCTCCCCAAACTGCTCTCTCCTGCAGGCCTGATCTTGCCCCTAACTATCCTCCTCTGCTGGCCAATTTGGTTCTGATTGGTTGGTTTCTATGCCAGTAGGCATCAAAAGCTCCACCTACTAGACAACCACTGGCTCCTCAGAGTTGACCCAGATTTGGTTCTGATTGTTTGATTTCTGTGCCAGTCAGCATCTCTGGGCCTATCAACGGGGCCTGATCAGAAAGCCGGTAGAGACATGGAGAGAAATAGAGGCTCAGCTGTTGGAGAGAAAGAGAGAAGCAAGTGCTGATCAACAGCTGCCATAAAGGTTACAGATGAGACCCTGCTTCTCTCTTCAGGTCTCTCTCTAGGCCTGATCCACAATGCCCTCAGCAGTCAGTGCTGGGTAGCCACAGCAACCCAGTGCTGACTGCAGGACTGACTTCTGGTTGGTCAAGCCTCCAGTCATGACAGACCCAGGGTTTTTATATATTAGGATGCTGCAGTGAACATAGAAGTGCAGTTATATTTCCAATAGTCTGTATTTATTTCCTTTGGGTAAATACCCAGAAGTGGAATTTCTGGATTGTATGGTAGTTCTATTTTTTGAGAGATCTCAATACTGTTTTCTATAGTGGCTGCATCAATGAATATTTCCAACAGTAGTGCCAAGTGTTCCTTTTTTTCGATCTCCTCACCAACACTTGATATTTCTTGTCTTTTTTTTCTTTTTTCTTTCTTTCTTTCTTTCTTTTTTTAATAGCCTTTCTATCACTTTCCTGTGATATCTCATTGTGGTTCAGATTTGTATTTCCCTGCTGATTAGTGGTGTTGAATAACTTTTTAGGTACCTGATGGGCATCTGTATGTCATCTTTGGGAAAATATCCATTCAGATCCTCTTCCCATTTTTTAATCAGATTTTTTGTTTTCTTGCTATTTAGTTGTATTTGTTCTTTCTGTATTTTGGATAGTTACCATGATCATATATGATTTTCAAATATATTCTATTTGTAGGTTCCCCTTTTGTTTTATTGATGGTTTCCTTGACTGTGAAAAAGCTTTTAGTTTCATATAGTGCAACTTCTTTATTTTTGTTTGTCCTGCCTTTTGTTTTTCTTTTGATGTCAAATCCAAAAAAATAATAATTCTCAAGAACAATATCAAGGAGCTTACCACCTGTGTTTTCTTCTAAGATTTTATGGTTTCATGTCTTATGTTAAAGTGTGTAATCCATTTAGAGTTTATTTTTGTGTACGGTGTAAGATAGTGATCCAGTTTCATTCTTTTGCCATGTGGCTGTCAAGTTTTCCCAATACCATTTATTGAACAGACTGTCCTTCCCTCATTGTATGTTTTTGCCTCTTTTGTCATATTTTAATTTACTGTATATACATGGGTTTATTTCTGGGCTCTCTATTTTGTTTCATTGATCTATGTGTCTGTTTCCATGCTAATATATTGTTTTAATTACTTTATATTTATAATATAGGTTGAAATCAGGGAGTATGATGTTTCTAGCTTTATTATTCCTTCTCAAATGTGTTTTGGTTATTCAGGGTTTTTGTGATTCTATGCAAATTTTAGGACTGTTTTTTTTCTATTTATGTGAAAATTTCATTTGGATTCTGATAGGATTGCATTAAATCTGTAGTTTGTTTTGGATAGTATGGACATTTTAGCAATATTAATTCTTCCAATCCATTAGCACAGAATTAGGTCTTCAATTTGTTTAATCAGTGGCTTACAGTTTTTAATGTACAGGTCTTTCAATTCCTTGGTTAATTTTTTTTTAAATTTAATAAATCTTTATGGTTCAGATTTTTACAATTGTTCCTCTTTTTTCCCCCATAGCTCCCCTCCAACCAGTTCTCATCACTTCCTCTGCCCTTACCTCCCCCGCCCGCATTGTCCTCATGCATAGGTATACAATTTTTGTCCTGTCTTTCTCTGCACTCCCCACCTCTCTTTCCTCCTGAGAATTGTCAATCCACTCCCTTTCTATGCCTCTGATTCTATTATATTCACCAGTATATTCTGTTCATCAGATTTTTTATTCACTTGATTTTTAGAGTCACTTGTTGATAAATACGTATTTGTTGTTCCTAATTATTAGCTTTATCTTTTTCTTCTTCTTCCTCTTCTTAAAGAGTACTTTTCAGCATTTCATATAATACTGGTTTTGTGGTGATGAACTCCTTTAGCTTTTTCTTATCTGTGAAGCTCTTTATCCACCCATCAATTCTGAATGATAGCTTTTCTGGGTAGAGTAATCTTGGTTGTAGGTTCTTGCTATTCATCACTTTCAATATTTCTTGCCACTCCCATCTGGCCTGCATAATTTCTGTTGAGAAATCAGCTAACAATCATATGAGTGCTCCCTTGTAGGATATTAACTGTTTTTCTCTTGCTGCTTTCAATATTCTCTATTTTTCTTTTGCTCTTGGTATTTTAATTATGATGTATCTTGGTGTGGTCCTCTTTGGATTCCTTTTGTTTGGGGTTTTGTGCACTTCCTGGACTTGTAAGTCTATTTCTTCCACCAGGTGGGGGAAGTTTTCAGTCATATTTCTTCAAATAGGTTTTCAGTATCTTGCTCTCTCTCTTCTTCTGGCACCCCCATAATTCTGATGTTGATATGCTTGAAGTTGTCCTAGAGGCTCCTTACTGTATTACTCTATCTTCAAATTTTTGAATTCTTTTTTCTTTTTGCTTTTCCACTGAGTGTTTTCTGCTTCTTTGTATTTAAAATCTTTGACTTGATTCTTGCCTTCCTCTAGTCTGCTGTTAGGTCTCTGTATAGTTTTTTTTTTTTCAGTCAGTGTATGTTTAATTTCTAGTTGGTCCCTTTTCCTCTCCTCTTGGGTCTCGCTAAATTTATCTATCTTTTCTAGGAAATTCTTGAAAAACCTTATAACCGCGGTTTTGAACTCTATATACAGTCATTTGTTTTCCTCCGTTTCTTTCATTTGTGATCTATTCCTTTGTCTCCACATTTTTGCTGCTTCGCTGAGTTGGTAGAGTAGCTTTGTGTACTAGGTGTCCTATAGGGCCTAGTAGCTCCATCTCCCCAGTTACCTGAAGTGGACTCTCTTGGTGCACCCCTTTGTGGACTGTGTGTACAGCCTTGTTGTAGTTAAGTCTTGATTGTTGTTGGTATCACTGGGGGAATAATTGGTTGAGAGGATCAGTGTCTCTATGCCAGAAAAACTTCTGTGCTGGAGTCAGCCTTATGAAACAAGACTTGCAAAATTGCAAAAGCCTCTGTGTTCAGCTTAGATGGGGTGGAGTCTCAGGGCTGAGCAGACAGCCTTGGCTTCCCAACAGCCCTGCCTTATGTGGCCCCTGGGTTACAGTGTTCCTCGGTAATTGTTGCAGTCCCCTCTGTGCACACTAGTGCCCACACAGACCTCTGCCTTTCTGGCTCCCCTGAGTTTCTGTGTGCTCCTGAGTCTGGGTTCCCAGGGTCTCACCCAAAACTGGGGTTCAGTGCAGTTGGAACTGGATTTCAGCACAGTTGGGAAGTTTTGTCTTCCTCCCACTAGAGAAAGCCAGTGGCACAATCAGCAGTCAGTCTTCTCTGTGCTCACTTGTGCACATGCCTCCAGTCCTCTGCCTTTCATGGCTCCCCTAAGTTTCCGTGCACTCCTCCCTTTTCACGACAGTCCAGACTCCCCCGGTATCTCGCCTAGAACTGGGGTTCAGTGTAGTCAGAACCAGGGTTCAGTGCAGTCAGGAGTTTCTGTCTCCCTCCCACTAGAGGAAGCCAGCCAGGCACTCCGATGCCCATCCTCTCCATGCACGTCTTTCCATACCTCAGCTTTTTTCAGCTCCTCTGAGTCTCCTTGAGCCCTTCTCTTTCCTTCTAGTTGTAGCATTTCCACTCATCCAGCTTTCCTGTGGTCCTGGATAATGTCCATTCTGTCCTTTAGCTATAGTTTTGAAATTGTTGTGCAAGGCAGCAGTTTAGGTGTTTACCTATGCTGCCATTCTTGGTTTCTCTCCTTGGTTAAATTTATTCCTAGGTATGTTGTTCTTTTTGATGCAATTGTAAATAGGATTATTTTTTAATATCTCTTTCTGATAGTTCACTATTAGTGTAGTAGATAGAAATGCAACTGGTTTTTTATATTGATTTTATTTACTGTAACTTTATTGAATTTGTTTATTAGTTCTAACAGTTTTTGGGGGGAGCCTTTAGGGTTTTCTATATATAATATCCTGTCAACTGCAAAAAGAAAAAGTTTTCTTTTTTCCTTCTCACTCTGGATGCCTTTTATTTCTTCTTCTTGCCTAGCTTCTCTGGAGAGAACTCCCAGTACTTTGTTCAATAAAAGTGGTGAGAGTAGGCATTCTTAGAGTAAAAACATTAAGCTTTTCACTGCTGAGTATGTTAGCTGTGGGTTTGTCATATATAGCCTTCTTTATGTTGAGGTACATTTCCTCTATATACACTTAGTTGAGAGGTTGTTGTTTTTTTAAATCATAAATGGATGTTGAATTTTGTTGAAGATCATATGATTTTCATGCTTAATTTAGTTAATGTGGTGTATAATGTTGCAGATGTTGAACCTTACATCCCTGGAATAAATCTCACTTGATCATGGTATGATCTTTTTAATGATAGTTGAATTTGTTTTACTAATATTTTATTGAAGAATTTTGCATCTATGTTCACCAGGGGTATTGACAGGTAATTTTCCTTCCTTCCTTCTTCCTTCCTTCCTTCCTTCTTTCCTTCCTTC
>JAAGEH010000018.1:48107770-48121163 GCA_011751065.1 Lasiurus cinereus
TGTTCCTGTCTGCCTTTGGTAACAGGGTAACAGGGTAATATGAGTTTGGAAATATTACCTCCTCTTCTATTTTTTGGAACATTTGGATTAACATATTCATTCTTTAAATGTTTGGAAGAGTTCACTAGTGAAGTTATCTTGGTCCTGGACTTTAATTATTTGAGAGATTTATCTTCTTACTAGTAATCAATGTTCATATTTTCTATTTCTTCATGCTTCAGTCTTGTTAGGTTGTATTTTTATAGGAACTTATCCATTTCTATATTATGTGCTTTATGTAACATATCAACATGCTTTTCATAACACATCAATGAGGTAAAAGTCTCATAATCTTTTAGGATCAAAAATATTGAAAACTTTATTTAAGAAAGAACTGCATTTGATTTATTCAACAATCATATCTTGAACACCTCCTATGTGCCAGGAACTGTTCTAGGAGCTTGGTGTATGTCAGTAAACAAAACTCCCTATTTTCATAGAACTAAAGTTCTAAGATATCTAAGCCATTAACTTTTATATTTTACTAAAAGCAAGTATTATAAGTTCACACACACAGGTTGCATATGTAGCTAACATGTTTTATTGTTAGTCTTTGGATTTTTGCGTGACTATAAGATGACATATAAGAAGCATACCTTGAAGAAAAGGTGATATGTGATGTTCCCTGAGGAGGAAGAATGGAAGAGATCACAAGTACGTAAAAGTAATGGATATGTGCTTCTCTCTATTATCCAGAAAATATTAACCAATGAAATGGAAAATTAGAGTTTGAACTAGATTTCCATTTTAATGTGACCTGATGTTGCCCTGCCCTTTTCGATGGACAGGATGACCTCAGCTAGAGTATGACTTATTTTCCAATTAGAGGCTGTGGTGAGAAACAGAAGTGTTAAGGAATGCGAGGAATATAATTACTCACAGCTGCTATTGCTACCATGTGCTATCTGAATAATGTTGGTTTTGCTTGTACAAAAGCAGGGTCATTCATTTCATACACATCCCCGTTTATCCAGGATTTTATGAAAATTATTTAAGGAAAACTGTAACAGATGCCTAGTTAGTCTCCTTTTTAAAAGTTTACATACTTTTTGTAGGAAAATTAACCATTTGTCTCTGAATGCCAACAGTTAAAATTATTAACATTTTAACATTTTATTCCAAATATATTATTGTTTTTATGCAGAAAATTTATGAAAAAATCCAATACAAAACCCTAAACTTAATATGCATGAGGGATCTTTTGGGAGTAATAGAAATGTCTAAAATTGGATTGGAGTGACCGGCACACAACACTGTAACTTATTAAATGCCATTACCCTTAGCAATTAAAATGGGTGCACTTTTGGTGGGCAAATTAAACCTCAAAATAAAAACTTTAAATATGATATTAAAGGATTTCTAACCACATCAGTCTGGACTTGAAGAACTAAACATCACAATCGAATTCAAGCCCATTTTAAAGGTTTCTGAGGTGTAGGTTTTAAGAACACACAACTTTAGAAGGAAAAGTGGTTGTTATAATGTCTATTAGTGGTTGTTATAATGTCTATTAGAATTTGTTTGAAGGCCTCTATTGCATTTACACTGGTCTCCAGTCAGTTCCTAGGTAGTTTTACTGCAGGGCAATCTCTCTAACACTCCATGTTGGATGTTCTGGTCAGAGCAAGTTCTTTAGAAAAGATTGTTTTGGGGCTACAATAAGGAGCTAGGCCTCCAACTATTGAGTGCAGGGACAAACGATCTGTCAGGTCTTTGTCAGTGAGGTCTCCACTGTGGTGGGTTCTCCAGGACTCAGGAGCACACACTGAGGCCAGTATGAAAGAAGCATTTGCATCCCCTAACTTGGGATTGAATTAAAGAGCAAGCTAATATACTCGAGTTATTAGGAACTTTATTTTGCATCATTAAAAAGGTAACACATGAATGTATTCTAAATTTATTAGTAAGCTATATCTCCCCCCGCCCCTTACAATTGGGTGGGAATTTCTGTGGTCAACATTTTATGCCAAAAAAATCTCATTTGAAATCTTTGATTTAATTGAAGTCTTTTTTTCAATTTGAGGATCAGATTCTTAGCGAAAGGTGGCTTTCCAAGCTTCAGGCACTTGAGAATCTTCCTAGGTTTAAGTAAAGATAACAGTTGTGGTAAAAACTGCTTAGAACTGAGCAAAGCTAGCGTGTGTTATTTTAAGCCAAGAAGGTGCTCACAGATGGCTCAGAGAGAGATTTAGCAAGTCTGTGCTAATCACACTCATACATGGGAATATCTCCATTGAAAACAGCCACATTTCGTTGTACCCTTCAAGTAACTTTCTTACTTGGTTAATAACAATAATTACATATATTATTAAAAGGCCTGAAATAGTCCATGCTTTATGTTATAGTTACAGTTGCGTGTATATTATTAAAACCACAATGAGACTCCCAAGGCAATTCCAATTCCAAGTATATTTGCAGAATTTTACAAATAAACTATTATAAGTTCTTGATGGCTTCACTTCTAGATATTTCTAAATTTCTGTGCTGGTCCTAAACAGGTTCATTTTTCATACCAAATAAGCTAAAAAATATAAAAATGTATCAATTTGACTTAAAAGAAATTTTCCTATATTTTACTGTTTTACCACATTTGACACCTTATGTTAAGTATCTGTTAACTATTCAATATGAATATTGTATATTATTAAATATCAATTCCAAAATATAATAAACACCAGGGTTTGTTTTTAAATTTTGCTTTTCAGATATAGCATAAAATAGATAATTCAGAAGAGAAATCTAGACGCAAATATCTATTGATTATTGATCAGCCACTATGTGCCAGGCACTGTATTAAGCTTTGTGCATACAGTATAGAATAAGACCAACATATTTTCTAGCTCTCATAGTGCTTATATTCTAAATGGGAAACAGAAAATAAACAAATGCAAAATGAGATAATTATAGTTTTGCAAGAGTATTATAGAAAGAATTAGAAGATTGATTTAATACAAAGTAATTAGAGGAGGCCTTTTTTAAACAGGATAGTCAGGCAAAGCCTCTGAAGAGATGACATTTAAACTAAGACATGAAAAAAAATGTTCTAAATGATCTATAAACCATTCCTGCTATAGTCAGACAACACAAAATCATAGCAGAAAATATGCACCTTCCTGGTTGGCTCATACTATTAGTGGGAGACCAGACAGCTGACATAAAGTAAAGGACATATTGACTAGTATTTTTTTTTATATTTGTTTCTGATTTGTACTCATTATGTAGAAAACTTACTGTACTTTAGAATGAAATGGATATTCTTTAAATATGTGAATGGCTCTCAGTTTAATTGGAAGCCAAATTTTAACTGAAAGCATTAAGTTTAAAAGGTGTGATACTAGAATATGTCAGCAGTGACATAGGCATGATAACTTAAGTAAGAAAACAAAAATGTAGTAAGATGAGGTTGAGTAGAATTGACTTTTTGTTGTTATTAAATGAGATATATATGGAATTTACAGAAGGCTAAAAGTTAATAATGAACTGTCAATGAATTTAAGAAAATGAGACTTCCTATGCTGCTAGAAATTCAATGACTAATGATTAACTGAAAGAAAAAAAACACAGGCAAGTATAATTTTTATAAAACTTCTCTGAAATGTTCCCATTATCCCATAATAGTCTCAGCTACTATGATGAGAAATTTTAGTTGTCATGATTGTGTAAGAACCTACTGGTTGCCTATCCCCTAAGTATTCCCCACTTCCCCCTGCCCCATGCTTGCTAAAAGCATATGTTGGTCTTATTGTATACCGAATGCACAATTTTGTGCAGATATGAAGAAATCAAGTGCATTTGGAAAAGCTAGACCTTTCCTCAAACACAAAGAGAGAATCATAATTGGCCTAAGCCAATCATGGCAAACTCATTCCTCTTGTCAATGATTTGTTTGAGCAATCATGTGATCCAATTTTGATCAGCGATTTTTGAAAAGGAGTCAGTGTTAGATTGTCAGTGTGCTTCTGGGAAAAGTATTTCTTGCTGCCTAAAAGAAAAGCATGAAAGGAAACATCACCCCTCCATGTTCTGCCTCTTGATCCTGTATTTACGTTTGATATCAGGATTTTTACCTAACAAAATTTACATGAGCCTGAAACTAGCAGGTTGGAAGGATGTAAAGATACTGGAATATTTTGATGCTGCAGAGTCTATCAAATAACCATCTGTGGAAACATCTAACATCTGGACTTATATGAGAATATACATTTTCTTATTTTACTTTTAACCTCTTTTAGGTGAGTTTTAGTTATTTCCAGTTGTATATATCTTCATTAAGTGACTGGTTTGATTCTCAGGTAATTTTAAATAGATTAACTGAACATACTCTTTTGTAATCCAAATGTACAATTTATTTGGTATTTCAATATAGATATGTCAAACTACTCACGGCACCAACAGGTGAAGTTTTTACAATGCCATGTTCCAGTTTGTAAATACAAATTGTCATCATTATGTTATTGATCCTTAAAATCCTCATTATAGAGAAAATACTACTTAGTAGTTCTTTACTTTGAAAATTAAATTTAATAAGCAGGGTATTATTATCTACAACAGTGGTTCTCACATATTTTAGTATGAAGACCTTTTAAAACTATTAAAATATATTGAGGATAATTATTCAAAACAAAAAGTTAAAATAAAAATACTGAGGGCCCCCAAAACTTTTGGCTTATGTAGATTATACCTATCAATATTTACTATATTCAAAGTTAAAAGTGAGAACATTTTAAATTGCATGTTCTTATTAATTTCTTTAAATTAACAATTACCCTCCATGACCGATTTGGCTCTCTTGATAGAGCGATGGCCTGAAGACTGAAGGGTCCCAGGTTCGATTCCGGTCAAGGGCATGTACCAATAGGGGATGTTCAAGAGACAGCTGATTGATGTTTCTAGCTCTCTATCCCTCTCCCTTCCTCTCTGTACAAAAACAATAGAATATATATTTAAAAAAATAAAATAACAATTACCCATGGCATGTTAACATAAATATGTATTTACATAAAAATATATTCTCCAGAACTGATTTTGTTTCTGAACATCTTTTAATGTTTGACTTAATAAAAGAGGATTGGACTCTTCATGTCTGCTCTGCATTCAATATGTTGCAATATGTTGTCTTGGATACAGTGCATGGAGAAAAGCTGGCCACAAGCAGATATATCTGTAAAAGGAAGCATTTTGTGGACTTACCTGCATTGTAGAGGTTCCCCAGGAGTCCTGCACACTTAATGAACCACTGACCTAAGATAATATGGGCTTCACTGGTAAGATTTTAAGATGCCATATTGTTTTGCCTTTCATCATCAGGTAGTCAGAAGCAAACACAGCAGATTAGAAAAGTTAGATCCAACCCTCTGTCTCCTCAGAAAAATATTACTATCCATAATAAATGTAGTTGGCTTATTCTATTAGTCAACCAAGTCTTTCTTATCTTTAAAAATTACTGAAAGCAAATTCAGGAGAAGACTGAAACGAGAAGACATGAGCTCAGAAATAATTGTGAAATGCTGTATCTGGTAGTGACTCGTGTTCTTCAATAATTTGGGTATGCTCATTCTAAATACATTGCCTGGTGCACTTCTTCCCTGATCCTTGAAGTCAGGTGTGGTCATGTGATATCTTTGGCCAGTAATATGTGAGTGGAAAAGATGCATTATTTATGAATGTAAGCTTTAACAACCAATGAGCAATTTGTTATGTTCCCTACCCTCTTGTCTGAATGGAGGAAATTCCATCAGTTTGAATGAGGACAAAATGGAACAGGGCCTTTGCTGACCAGAAGTAAGCCTTTGTTGTTTTGAAGTAGTGAAATTTTTGGAGTGGCTTGTTCCTTTGGCATACCTCAGCCTGTCTTGCCTGATTCACTTTACTTTATGATACCTTAATGCAGAATGCAATGGAAGCAAATCATAAAATAATGTAATCATAAAATTAAAATCAGTATAATAAAAAAAATCTCTATAATTTTAACAAGTTGAAATACCAGATCAAATTTACCTTTGATCAAATATTTATAGAGAAAGAAATATATTTAATGTGATCTTTGAAGCAAATTGTTATAATCAAAACAATAAAAAATTGGGATGTATTTCTAATGTTGCTACAGGCAACATTTTAGAGTTGTTTTTATTTAAAAATACCTTCATTCACTCAAAAATATTCATCAACTGCAACTATGTGAGGAGTCTGTTAGGCTCTAGAGAGAAACATTGCTGGGATCCATACTCATGAAGTGAATCATCTCCTGAAAATTTCATAGAAATTAGGAGTCCACATCAGATCTTAGCTCTTTAGCCCTAAACAAAACAAAAACCGGCCTGGCTGGTGTGGCTCAGGATTGAACATCAGCCTATGAACCAGGAGGTCACAGTTTGATTTCCGGTTAGTATCCATTCAGGGCCGGGTTGCAGGCTCAGTTCCAAGTGGGGATGTGCAGGAGGCAGCCAATTAATTATTTCTCTCTCATCATTGATGTTTCTATCTCTCCCACTCTCTTCCTCTCTGAAATCAATTAAAATACATATTTTTAAAAATACAATTTTGTTTTATAATATAAATAGAAACTCAAATTATCAGTGATTTAAACAAAATGAAAGTTTATTTTTCTCTAATATAAAATAATCTACCAGATTTGTTATGACAGCTCTTTTTATTCAGGGACACACACAGTTTTCTTCTCTCTTTCTGTTCCACTATCCTTAGGGTGTGGAACTTGCCTTTATTGCCCAATACAGCTGCTAGAGATCCCGGCATCACATACTACATTCCAGGTAATATTATGGTAGAAGAGACAAAGAAGAGGAAAGGGGCTTATGACTGATGTCTTTTGAAGAGGTATCTTGGAAGTTGCCTTTTAACTTTTTTAGTCTCTTTGGTCAGAATTTAATCACATAACCACACCTAGCTTCAAGGAAAACTGTGGAATTTATCTTTTATTATAAGCTAACCTATAGCCTTACCTAAAAAATCAGGAAATTTGTTACCAAGAAAAAAATTAATATTTTTTGTGGCTACTAGCAGATTCTGCCATACTTTGTTCAATAGCAGGTATTACTTAAACTACCTATAGGAAATATTATCAGAAGAATAATTCATAAACTAGTTGGCTTCTTCTTTCATACAGTCAGATCCAGTGGACTCTGGGAGGCTGGAGCTATCTTGCCTTTGATCATAGCACTGGGTATGGTTCGAAATCAAGTTTTCTCTAAGTTTGGAAAGGGGAGATAACGGGTAAATTAGTCTACAGGGATCCCTCTTAATTACTGAATGCTACTTGGAGAAGGTTATGTTCAGGCAGAAATCTTTTCCATAGTATTTTGTTTTTATAAATTTTAATGTTGTATCATTTTAAACTTATGAGAAGGTGCAAAGATTCTTATATGTACTTTATTTAGGTTCATCAACTGTTAAACATTTTGCCTCACTTGGTTTATTGTTTTCTCTCTCTCTACACACACACATACACACTTTTCTCAATTATTTGAAAGTAAGTTGCAGACAACATGCCCCTTTGTCCCTAAATATTTTTTTGTGTGTAATTCAAAATCAAAATCAATTTCTTTCATAACCACAGCACACTTAACAAAATCAGGAAGTTCTACATTGATCCAATGACTATTATCTAATCCCCAGTCCATATTCAAGTGCCACTATTTATTTCAATAATGCATATAATACCTTTTTTTTCTTTTCTTGGCCCAGGACCCAACCTAAGATCACAATTTGGATGGACAATTTCAACATATGAATTTTGAGGTGACACAAACATGAAGTTCTTCAAATTCTGTCTTTGAGCACAATGTAATTCTTGAGTAGTTTTTTAAAATAGAAAATTGAAGTAAGTCCTTGGCATATGATAACTAGCAAAGATTTGGAAGCATTTAAAAATTATTTTAGAGACAGAGGCACTGGAAAGTTAAGTAACTTGTCTAAGATCACTTAGCTAAGTTAGTGGGTAACTGGCAGAGCTCAAGTTTGAACCCAAGCAACTCGACTCCAGAGACTGTGCTCTCTAACCACTGTGTTATAAAGAATTAATGACCGGAGCTGAACACTGGAAGTACTCGCCAGAATGCACAGTGTCTGGGTGGCTCACCTTGGAGAACAGGTTTCCTTTCTGGGGTAGGGTCCATGGTCATGGTCATGGATTCATCCTGTTCCCACAACAGAGGATTATCAAGAGCCAGGCAGGTTTCAGCCCTAGGAGGGCCTGAAGTTATAATTGTACATGCTAACGAAGAAAGGTTATGTTAAGCTAGACACATAAATATTGAAAACTTTGTAACTTATATGGCAACTGATTTTTTGTTTTATCTTAAGTTTTTAGAGTGTAATAGGCACGTTTAATCCCTCTATCATCTCAGTACAGTGCCTCACCCCCACCTCAGCCCTGCCTATTGGGATCAGATTCAGAACTTGTCAGGATCCAGCTGTGGAGGGGGAAGGTGGATTGCCTGGTGCCTGTGCTGGGGAAGGGGGAGGAGCATCTAACTGCTGCAAGTATAGATTCTGAACTAATTCTTCTGTTTTCAGCACCTCCCAACATTGTCATCTTCAAAGATACCTGGTACCGGTGATCCTTGAGGCTTCCCAGTGCTCTGCAGCATGAATCAGCTTGTTTCTGGTTGCAGCCATCTCCCACTGCTGGTATAGGTGTCAGCTTTCCTCCGCCTGATGTGTCAGTTACCAGTCCTCCATTTACTCCCCTTCTCTTTGTCCTTGAGCACCAATGCTTTCTTCCATTCCTTTCCTGTCATTTGATAGGATTTTAGGGGAGATCTGAGAGAAATGTTTATATTCAATCCACACTTCTACATATCTCTTATCAGATACCATTAAAGGTAAGTTCGATTGAAGCAGAACCAAAACAATCTCTATCTAGGTCCATATAAAATCAGAAGTGTAGACTCTTAATTTGATAAGACTATTACTGATAACTGCTGAAGCAAAAATGAGAAGGATTTTTTTTTCCTAATGATTGTTAATTCTAGCAAGATCGTGCCTTAGCTAGTTTCTATAGATAATTTCATTCTACTTAAAAATGTGCCATAATACTAATATACATAATACATACCAGTATATGCACACATAACATACATAATATATACTGGATATTATGCAATTAATTCAAGCCTGACTGTTCAGGGAGGGAGATGGTCTTTCTTCTCCACTCTGCCCCACTCCACATCTTGTCTTCGATCTTGCTCATTGATTGTTCTATCAGTCTGACTGTGGCTAACTTAAGGAAAAGTAAATTTAGTAGAATAACACCAGGGGTTCATAGACCCAAAAGGATGCTGGAGTTCGAGTGAAGAGATGGCAAGAACAAAGAGAGGCTCGTGTAGGAAGCAGGGAACATGGACCATCATCCATGAGACAGCCTGATCAACGTGTTGTTTCTGAGGCTGCCGCAGTGTAAGACTGATCTTTAAAGTGTCCCATCCTTGCTTATGCTCTCTCAGGATTCAAAGTCGTGGATGTCCTTGCCACTATATGAGGATGTTATCAAGTTGCCCACAACTGTGGGAAACTGGACTTGATTCTGCCAGGACCTTTCATGGTGTTTACAACCTGCCTCTCAGAGTCATCCACTACCTGAGAGGAGTGCTTAGGTCGCATAGAAGACAGATCTGTACCATTGTTTTTCAGCTTCTTGGAAGTGGGAGATAAGAACGAGTATTTGATGTCTCCAAGGATTCCCCATAAAGAGATTAGGGTGCTGTCAGGAAAGAAGCTTGCATCAGACACCTGCTGGTCCCTTACCCCCTCTCAGCCTCAGCTCTGTTCACAGCCTTGGTTTTGGCAAACAGTGCTGTGGCGGCTCGAATGGCTTCACACGGGCAGTACCTTGCTTCCAGCATGCTGTGGGAATCTTTCCTGCCTGTCCCAGGGCAGTGTTCCAACACCACAGAATCTGCTCGCATGCCTCATGCACAGCTCTCAAGTCAGGGGGGTTATTGCCTTCTGTTGCCATCCTCAACCACTGGGTGATGGATAAATATTTCTCCCTGTCACACTGTTGGGTAGACAACTGGGAAGCCATCTATATGCTCCTCAGCAGGCCAAAATAGTCAAACCCCTTTCTCTAAGGGCATGGAGGGTTCAATATTTGAACCCTCGAAAGGGGTAAGAAATAACCACATTCTACCCCTTTAACTCAGAAAAAAAAAAGGTGGAAAAAGAACAAAACAATCAAATTTTCACATTCAGAGTGACTGAATATTTATATTCTTCTATGGCTGTTTTATGTCCTTTTTCTCCATACACATTGTCCTCTTCCCAATTTAGGACCTCACCATCAACCTACCTAGACTTGTATGTAGTCTTTGTCTCTGCTCTACAGACATTGTTATCTTCTCACACGAAAATCTGGCCAAGTGTTGAAACCTCTAATAGTTCCTGAGAGTCCTAGAGATATTCTTACACTCAATAGCATATTATCTATAGTAGGCAAAATAATGGACACCCCCATCTCCAGAAATGACTATGTTATGATAAATGGACTTTGCAGATGTGATGAAGGATCTCGAGGTGGGATCCTTCATAATCACAAGACTTCTTATAGGAGAGCAGCAGATGGATATCACTAGTAGGAGATCTGACAATAGAAACAAGAGGTCCGAGTGCTCAGCTGCTGGACAGTAGCTGATAACCACTAGGACCTGGCTCTGGAGGCACTTGTAGTTTCAGGGATGCACAAGAAGAAGGTGTTTAGAGAGAAAAATAAACTCAGCTCCAATAGTGCCTGTTCTATGAAGGTTTCCTTTGTCTCCTTATCCCCCAAGCAGAAATAACTCCCCTCCTCCTCTGTATCTCTCACACCATAGACACACATCGGGCCTAGTACCACTCCTGTGTTATAATCATTTGTTCACATAGTAGATGGCAAGCTCTCCGAGGGCAAAAACATTTTTTTTATCATTGTGTCCCTGCTACCCAACGAGATTCTAGAAACCAATACTATGAAGGCATTTCATAAATGTATGATTGATGAATGAATGGCTGCATGGATGGGTTTTGTATGCTCCCCTCCCAGATCTTCAGGAGTTAGATATTGTGAATGATGGTTCTGCATAATGGCATCCATCTACCATGCTCACCTGAGACAGATCGGGCTAGTGGCTATGCCAGTTCTACTGGTACTCTGAGGTAAGAGGTGAAAAAAGCTGAGCCTGGCAGCTTTTCCCCATTCTGGCCTCTTGAGGTATTTGGCCTCTTAAGCTATTTCCTGGAGGTAGGAGTTAAGAGCTTACAAGCATCTCAGGCTCTTGGGGCTGTCCTTGGAGCTTCAATAATAGGAATAGGGCCAGCCTACTCTGTAGGAGTGGTAACCTGCTCAATAGCCATAAGCATTAAGCCACCATTTCAGCAGAGGACTGTCTGAAGGATGGTGACTCACCCCTCTCCTCTCCACTAGAGCCAAGAGTAGCTATGCTCATATTCTCTGATTCGGGAATGGGGTGGGAGGAGGCTGTCAGACACCTTGGGCAGCTTTTCCAGGCACCTTGTGCTGGCCTGCTGAGCGTGGAGAAAGGGGCCCATCAGAACCCCTTATTGATCTACGCTCTTCTAACTAGTTAGTGAAAACTGTATTCTCAGCTACCGCACAGACGCTTCTTCTCTGAGAAACAGAAATAATGGAAAAGAAATCCATATTTTACATTCAGTAGAGGGAAGATGCATAGAAAAGGCCAGAGCTTCTTATTCCCAACAACCATAATAATATGTGTACAATGGTGAACATAAATAAATAAATGGTGACATTAACTATGCAACACAACACCCAAGTTTCAGAATACTGTTGTTTTTAAGTGAAAATCTTTTTAAAAGAAGTATCTGAGTACTGACAAGTAAATGAATCTATAATATATTTTTAAGTGAAAAAGCAAAAGATCTAATTTATGTTAAAAAACACGCTAGAGATGTTTATGTATGCTTATGTATTTTTGTAAAAGTCACTGTCCATAAGAAATATGCAAACAAATTGTGTTTTTTGGAAAGAAGTGAATAGAAGGTGAAAGATAACTTTAGTATTTTTATTGTTTATAATTTTATTTTTTTAATTTTATAATGAGCATCTATTTTTTTATTTAAAAAGAAAAATAAATTAACAGAAAAAAGAAAAGTGGGCAAAGGAAATGAACAATTTAAGAAAGAAAACAAATTGCCACTTCCCCCAAATTTTACTAGTAAGTGCATATTTTAACTGGTGTTAAAGAAAAGCAGATTGAAGCAACAGTGATGTGCTGATTTGGACATCTCAAACTGGAAACTATTTTTTTTAAATATATTTTATTGATTTTTCACAGAGAGGAAGGGAGAGGGATAGAAAGTCAGAAACATCGATGAGAGAGAGACATCGATCAGCCGCCCCCTGCACGCCCCACACTGGAGATGTGCCCGCAAGCAAGGTACATGCCCCTGACCGGAATCGAACCCGGGATCTTTCAGTCCACAGGCCGATGCTCTATCCACTGAGCCAAACCGGTCTCGGCAAGGAAACTATTTTTTGATGCTACTAAGTAAGTCTGGATGAGAGTGTGGTGAGATAGATAGGCACTTCTTTTTCACTGGTGGCGGAGTTTACACCATTTACCGTGGCATATTCAGAACAGTAAAGAAAAATATATTATTTTTAACCTTAAAATGTCTTATTTTTATATTTTACTTAACAATTCCAATTATTGAACCTAGCCAAAGAAGTAATCAGAAATATGATCAAATATATATATATATATCAAAATACTCATCACTACATCATTCATAATACAAAAATAAAAACAATTTACATTCTCAATAAAACTGAAATTTTTAAAGGATAATATTATACAGCCCTTTAAGAGTTTGTGCACAAAGACTAATAACATGCTAAAACCTAATTTTATAATGTTCAGTGATATCAGGGACAGAAAATATTTAAGGTATGAATTCAACTTTGTAAGCAAACAAATATATAGATATGCATGTGCATTCATATGAACATATACAAGAGACTAGAAAAAATAGAAGACATTAAAATTTGTTATAGCTGGGGTAGCAACTACAGGTGGTTTTTATTTCTTTATAATTTTCTATTTTTCAATAATATTCCTATTTTCCACTTATAATCAGGAAAAATAGTAAAATTAAACTAAAATAATGTCAAAAGTAAAATGGAAGAAAACTTACTATAGTTCTTGTTAATTAGCATGTAACTGATAAAGCATTAGTCATGTTCATATGTTGTACTGATTTTAGTAGAATGTGTTTTAGGGCAGAAATGATAAAAAGCCAGTACCATCTATTTGCAATGCTCCATAAGCTTTTAAATGTAGAATATATATATATATATATATATATATATATATATATATAT
>JAAGEH010000018.1:48121563-48192393 GCA_011751065.1 Lasiurus cinereus
TTTTTTTTTCAGTATGAGGAGAGAAGAGTCTTGGGGAAAATATTTTAAAAAATCATTTGCCTTAAAAAAGTATTTCTGAAAAATGTAACTAACTGTATATTTTATATGGGTGATGTGACACCGACACCATCCTTGCTAAGAAAATTTTTGCCCATTTCCTCATCTTTCAGTGGGAGGCTCAGATCCCAGGAGAAAAGCTATTAGAGTGAGTCGTGTTTCCTTTCTATCCAAAACTGCTCCATCCATGTTGAAACAAATTTAAGAAAACAAAGCAACAACAACCAAATTCATCTGGAGAACAGGCAGTCCAGTCCAGATTTGGTAAACATTTATACTTTGCACTTCCTTTAAAGTAAACAGAAAGCTCTGGTGTTGCTGGAGATCTGTCTCTGCGTGCTAATGAAAACACCCCGCATGGTCCAGGAGGTATGTGACAGGCGAGTGTTACTCTCACAATACCTGGGAAAATACCTTGCTCCCACATGGCATGGGCAGCGAGCTTTGTCCCATTAACGGGATCTGTCAATACTTAAAATTACTGACATTAAACCTTTGATTGCTCTAATTAGTCCCAGTATACATTTGACTATGCTTCTGATTTAATACCATTTCATAGAGAGTAAAAGATTATTCAGTATTTGTGGTAAAATTGATTGGAACTTAAAAGTCTTCCTCATTTGGCTCAATCTTCATGTGATTTTAGGCATCTTTTTGTTTACCATGGCGGACTCTTCATGGAAACTACAATGTTAAAGGCGCTTTGTAGGAGCTCTCATTACGTTTTGTGGATCATTTATCTTAATTTTCAAATTATGTAATCGATGGCAGGGTAGTTGAGTAAGATATGTGTAAAGTTCCACCAGTTGCCGATACCACATGGCCTGCCTGTGGCACTTCCGTGTACGTGGTGCAGGTGATACCTGTCAGTGGAAAGACACTTCTTTTGGGCTCTCAAGTTGGTTAGCCTGTGGGTTAGAAATGTCCTGGCTCTGGAGCATGTGTTCTTTACTCACCTATCCTATTCCAAAGATCTTTGATTATCCAGAATAATAAAAAACTCTTTGAAATCCAATGTGGATTTTCTTTCTTTTGGGTTATGTAAATCTAAGTTCTCCATCTTCTACTTTCTTACTGCAGTGTTCTAGTTAATCAAGTAAAATGGCATTTTTTGAAAAAAAAAATAGATATTGGTACAGTTATACCAAGTTATTTCTTATTCTCCTTTTTCTTTTTTAACAATGAAAAACAAGATGGAAAGGAAAGTTTCCAATGATTGCAGAGGCTCCTGTAAGCCTCCTTTGTGAAAGCTGAATGCCTGGAGAGACATTCAACAACTCACTCACTGACTTGGCTCTGTGTGCTCAGTCTCTGCAACTGGCCCGCCTTACAGGTAGGCTGTTTCCAACATGCCTTAATCATAACCCCACTGTCCTTGGACATTTTTCTTACCCTGGGCGGTCCAGATATTCTTCAGTTACCCAAGTCCATCATTTCCAGGCTCATTTCCCATAGATCCAGAGTGTGAAAATTAGTTTGAACCCTATTCAGCCATGACAATTTACCTAATCTTACTTACAAAGTCTCAGTTTACTTATCTATACAATATTTGTCAGATCTCTGGTAAGAATTAATCAAGATAAGGTATTTAAAATGCTACAAAAACAAAAGCCAAACCAATGTGCCACAAGCACATGAAAAGATGCTCAATGTCATTAGTCATTAGGGAGATGAAATTAAACCCACAATGAGATACCACTTCATAACCTTAGGAAGACTAGAATTTTTAAAAAATGGAAAATAACTAATGTCAATGAGGATGTGGAGAAATTAGGATCCTTATACATTGCTGGTGGTAATATAAAATGGAAACTAAGGAAAAAGGTTTGACAGTGCCTCATAAATTAAACATACAATTAACATATGACCCAGTAATTTCACTCCTGAGAACTGAAAACAGTTGTCCCCAAAAAAACATGTACATGAATATTTAGAGCAGCACCATTCCCAACAGTCAAAACATACAAATAACCCATATGTCCATCAGCTGATGAATGGATAAACAAAATGTGGTATATCCATAAAATTGAATATTATTCAGTCATAAAAATTAATGAAGTACTGATATACGCTATAATCTGGATAAAAACTTGAAATATATGCTAAGATCCAACAGACTATATATAATATGAATCAATTTGTATGAAATATACAGAACAGGTAAATCCATAGAGACAGAAAGCATATTGTAGCTGCCAGGGACTGGTGTGAGGGGAGAATGAAGTGTGTAATGGAAATGGGGTTTCCTTTTGGAGTGATGAAAATGTTCTGGAATTAGTGGTGATTGTTGCACAATGTGAATTTACTAAATGTCACTAATGGTAAATACTATGTTATGTGTATTTAACCACAATAAAATAGGCTATTACTTAGTGAGCAGTCAATAAATATTAGTTACCACTACTAAATAACTTTTGGCATTTTTATGTAATCTCAAATTATATTACCTTGACAATTATTAGAGTAGGCCTTCTTTACCCAGCTGCCAGCACTGGCTTCCCTCTGGCACCCAGGACCTAGGCCTCCATCTGGCCGCCAGCAGGTACCTGGGACCTGGCCTTAACTCACAGCCCTGGCTTCGCCCAGAAATTCATCTGGAAGGATGCCCAGTCTAATTAGCATATTATGCTTTTATTATTATAAATGATACTATGCCATGAGTTTTATTCTATTATTATCTAACTAGTGGCCTGGGCCACAAAATGTGTTCATGGGAGGGAGGTAGGGGATTGTCCCTCAGTCTGGCCTGCACCCTCTCCAATATGGCATCCCTCAGACATCCCTCTCACAATCCGAGACCGCTGGCTCCTAACTGCTAGCATGCCTGCCTGCCTGATTGCCCCTAACTGCTTCTGATTGACTGATCCACTGCAGGCCCCATAGTCCACAACTGCCCTCCCCTGTCAGCCTGATTGCCCACAACTGCCCTCCCCTGCCATGACCCCGCTCCTCCACTGGGACCTGCTTCCTCCGCTTAAGGTGGTGAAGACTCTGAGACCGGCCTCCTCGGTGCTGCATGGAGCTGAGGGAACCCCCAGGCCTCACCATGTGGAGCAGCTGCTGGGCCCCACCTCCGCTGTGCTCATGGCCATTTTGTGGCAGCCATCTTGTGACGATGTCACACGTGAGGGCCACCTAGTCTTTTATTAGTACAGACCAATATACTTCTCTTTCTAAATAAGCTGTATGCTTCATCAGAGCAGAATAGGACCTCACAACCTCCTGCCAAGCCATCTCTGTGTGGACAGAACCTTCTGTGTGAATTCATTTGCCAGCTGCTGAACATCTTCTCTGCACCAAGCTGTGTACCCCAAGGGCCTACTTCAAGCTCTGAAATTCCACATGAGAATGACTCATTTGTGTAAGACACTGTGTCTCTACTGGGATCCTGTTAACATGCAGGTTTATTATCTGGAAAAGTTAATATAATATACCAACAGACCAGAAAATGTAACATCTTAGCATTAATTAAGACAGGTATCTGAGGAAATGGGACTGCACAGGAGACTTGGTGGGAGATGACTGAGTTGACAGTTTTACCTGTTAAGGTGAACTTCAGTGAGTGACGGAACCACTGAGGCAATGGGAGAAAACCGTATTCTGGGGAAGCGGGGAGAGGTGAACGCTGAAAGGTGGTGAGGAATTTTAGAGGCAAATTCACCTATTTGAGACTTTACCAAGGTCTTATGTTGTGCCCAAAGCCATTATGCCTACCCCAATATAATGGGCACAGCAACCAAGGTGCTTCTTTTAAGCAAAGAAATTAGTGAATGGATGATGTCTGGAATAAGTTGTTAAAGACCTCGTTTCTGTAAACCTCTCTTTTATCACCATTGTATCCATTATAGCTAAAATAATAATGATAATAGTTAATATTTATAGGGCTTGTTGTTATGGGCTAAACAATTTATGAAATAATATTTCACTCAATCTGCCTATAATCCTGAGATAGTTACTGCTGTTATCCCCAATTAAAAAAGAGAGAGAGAACCTGAAATGTAGAAAGGTTAAGCAGTTTGCCCATATGGAAGCTTAGTGGAGTCAGATTTCACCCTTTTGGAACCTCCATTCTAACTGTGGCACGGGCTCTTTTAATGCCCTCCATTACTCTTGGTGGGAACATCAGCATGGAATACATGGGTCTAAGAAAATGAGTCAGAGCGAACAATGAGAGAGAACAGCCTGCCTGGCGTGGGTCAGTGGTTGAGCATTAACCTATGAGCCAGGAGGTCATGGTTTGATTTCCTGGTCAGGGAACATGTCTGTATTGCAGTCTCTATCTCCAGTGTGAGGTGTTCACGTAGCAGCAGATCAATGATTCTTCCTCAGCATTGATGCTTCTGTCTCTCTCTCTCTCTCTTTTTTCCTCTCTGAAACCAATAAAAATATGTTTTTTTTAATGAGAAAGAACAATCATGAACACTGTGCCTCTTTGATCATTTCCCTCTCTGCTTCTTCCAGTCACCCCACCCCTTCCACCCGAGCCTGGCAGCTGTAATTATTAATATCAAGGCAAGGTCATTGTAGTTGGTAGAGGAGAGCATATAAAGTGCTCATTCCAGTTTGGGTTGGCATACTTCCTCTGAAAACTACAAAAAAAAGGCATATTGAAAGAATGGATAAAACTTGCAACTCTTATTGATTGTTAGATGATAATCATTGTAATGCTTGGCTTGTGTGGAATATCTATTCCCTTTGTTTTTAATTATGTTTCAATGGAATCGCCCTTCATGATTTACAGAACACATCTGCTATATAATCTGTATTTACTCAATGACTTCTTAGGATAGCTTTATGAAAAGCAACTTTGGACCACCCAAAGTTGAATATTTTCTAGCTTTGACAATAACCATTATATAAATTGGGACTGTGTTCCTTATGCAGATTTATTTATTGCGTTTATGTGCTTTCAAAGCAGCTGAAAGAAAAATAAAGAATTGGGTCCAAAACATGTGGGCATGGAGTGTTATATAACCCAATCATCTAGTAATATTTGGAATTTTTCACTATCCACTCCAATCTTGCACAATGTGTACAAATTAATATGTATATGCATAATTTGGGAATACATAAGTAGACTGAACATATTATGTAATCTTTTTCTTTTTCGATAGATATTTCTCCCCAATGGCTCAAAAATTCATGGTGGCTTTTATCTAGAATTGCTGTTATTCCCTTGATCTGTAGAATTTTAATTTCATAGCTGAGGAATTTCTGGATTATATCTTTTCATCCAATTAATTATAAAACATTAATATTTTCCACAATATGATGCTCTCCAGAAACACAGAACAGGGAATGTATAAGAGTTTAAATCCAAGAGTGGTGTCACCAGGAGCATATGTCCCTTTCTAACTTGAGCAGAGGGACAAAGTGATTGGGTACACATCACAAACCTGACCATGCACATGTGGTAACGTGTTACTCCAAACACCCAGTAGTCCCCCATCCTCCACACACCCCCTCACTGCACACACAAACCACATGCTGGCAAATGGCAAAATTAATGCAACCAGATGGGTGAGTGGCGTTTGAGGAGCTGAGACCACATGATGTAATGAGAGATTTTACTGGATATAGATGTTAATTACTTTGTGTCAGATAAATACTATAATATGTGGGGAAAGGAACTATTATTTGGAGTTGATGCCTGTTTTAGAACATGGGCTGGCAGGAGGCTGCTCTGGTTTGTAGCTTTAGAATCTAGACTCTCAGCAAGGCTTCCTGAAAAGATAATTAAAGGACTTGCAGCTCAGTGAAGCACGTAATGTTTATATGAGGCAAATAGTAACAGGAAAACTTTTCAAAATTTGTATTTTGACTTTTGAGCTTCATATACTGTGCCCAATCTAAGTGTCTATTGGCTCACAGTATGCTCCTTGGACCTTTGTCACTTTCCAAGTAGGAAGCTGTTTGTGACTCTGGGATGGACCTGAGGTGGTGCACAAGAAATGCCCCAAATAGCAGTGAGGGCTTCAGTAATCAAACAACAACTTATTGAGGGGCTGCATGTTTTCATGTTACTGTGTACACCGGAGAATAAAGTTATTTCTTCCTTTGGAGAGACTATAATTGCGAGTAAAAATGCAAGAGAAGTGCTGACACTAACCAAGATGCCTACTCAATAATTATTTTTCTCTTTTTCCCAACAGAACACCAATTCTTTTAAGGTAGTAATGTGCCCTGCCCCAAGGGATTAATTATCTAAGCCATTGGTGGCATCACTTTTCTCCTTTCCCAGACACTCTTTTTTCTTGCCTCTAAGCAAGGGATGACATACTTGTCACTGATACTTCCTTCTATCTTGGAATATTTACATGAAGATGTAATGCCTGAGCTGCAATAGCAGTCTTGGGATGGTGAGGTAAAACGCACATAGATGAAAACCCAATTGGCTTAGAATGGTGAAAACAAAAGGCGGAGAGACATTTTTGAATTGCTGATGAAATATTGGAAGCACACAGTACAAACTCTTAGGGTTTACTATTCCAACAATGTAGTATTCTATGACATGTAAATTAATGCGTTCTAAACTGATACAACATATATCCCTAAACCAATTTGTCAATTAAGCAATAAACAGTTCTAAAACCTGCAGTGTAGAACAGTAGAGAAATAAGACACTGTATGCCAGGCATTCCACTTGAGGTTATTAGATACACACCTGGGAAGCTCAACAGACCCCACCCCCACTGCAAAAAAAGAGGTGGAATTCAGCTGCGCCCTGACAAGTGGTTAGAACTGAGACAGGTAGAAGGTAAGAAAGGAGTGCTTTCTGGGGGAAGGAGAACAATATACCAGGTAAGCTAGTATGAAAGGTCTTGACTTCCACAGGAAACAGTGAGGAGGTCATGCTGGAAGAAGCAGAGAAGAAGCACTTTCATTCTTAAAAGTCAAGAATGTCAATAGAGGAGATGGGTAATTTGGGAACCACTGAAGGCCAAAGGAAGTATGAAAAAATCACTAAATTAAGTGCAGGCTGGAATGAAGAAGATAGATGAACCAGTTAGAAGTTGTTACAGAAATAATAGCAATAATCAATGTATATATAACATTTATTATGTGCCAGGCCCTGTTCTAAGTGCTCACATTAACATGTTAATCCTCAAGTGACTTCATGAGATGGGTATGATGATTTTTACAGATGAGGATCTGAGGCACTGAGAGTTTTCCTAATTTGCCAAAAGTAACACAATTAAGAAGAAAGCAGTAAGAAAGCAATTAAGTAGTAATATGTATCTGAGGGCTTAGACTAGGGGGATGTATCAGGAAAAAGAAAAAAAATCTAGTCTTATAGGCTCTGTAACCCTGTCCCTAAATCCATCAACACAAGTTTATCAGAGTTTCTTTGACCTACATCCAGTTATGTCTAGAACTCTTTTTGGACCTTGCCTCTCAAAGCTGCTTACTCTGTCTTGCAGGTTCTACACTGCAAAACCTTTCCCATATTTCTCATTGTTGTTCTCAATCTTCTCCCATGGAGTCACTCTGACCTCTTATTGACTCATGAAACCTTAACCACAAGTGCTCTGTGCTCTGATCACATGGTCATGGCCCCCTTCCCACTCTCATACCTAGGCTGCCCTACCTCTTAGAGCCCCAGGCCTCCAGTTTGCCCTGGAGGAAAAGCAGGCTAAGTGTATATAAGAGACATTATAGGAAAAATATTATTTCTTTGGATTGATTTGTTGATGAGTTGCTCTCAGGGAATAAATGAAAGGATAATGTTATAAATACCAATTTTTCTTGTCTCAAGAATAGAAGAATAATTTTACCACCCACAGAAGGTAAAATATGGAAGGTCAATGTTAAGATTAATTTAGATTAAAATGAAATACCTATAGCCTAATAGTGTCAGAAGGTATTAGAAGTCATTAAGCCAAAGTCTCTGATGCTGGGTTTGTGGGACATTCAGACAGAAGGGCACTTCAATGAAGTAGCATGAAATAGCTTAAATGAAGTTTGTGGCTCAAGATGCTAGTTTGGGAGTAAAAAACAGTTATGGGTGTGAAAACATGAACTGAGAGACAGGGTAGAACAAGGAGGTATCAATGGAAGCATCTTAAGGGCTCAGGAGACAAAGCCCCAAACTGGAAACATATAAATAAAAAGAAAACAAGGAGCCAGAATAGGAAAATAAGAGGGAATAGAAGAGTAGAAGTAGAATCTGCCAAAGAACTCTAGAAGATGGCAGAGTTTCAAGGAATTTTTAGCTGAGTCAAAAGTTTCAGAGAGAGTCAAAGCTGGAATGAAAAATTATTTTCCTAAAAGGCTGTCTAAACCTTTAGAGTTAGATCTTACTTTAAAATTTAATTTATTTTCAGATTATGCCCATTGATTACATCCATTCACCTATTGAAGGATATCTTTTTTAAAAATACATTTTTATTGATTTCAGAGAGGAAGGGAGGAGACAGAGAAATAGAAACATCAATGATGAGGGAGAATCATTGGTCGGCTGCCTCCTGCACACCTCACACCGGGATTGAGCCCACAACTTGTGCATGTGCCTTGACCTGGAATTGAACCATGACTTTCTGGTTCACAGGTCAAAGTTCAACCACCAAGCTATGCCAGCCAGGCTGAAGGATATCTTCTTGATTGCTCCCAAGTTGGAGCAATTACAAATAAACCTACTATAAATTTCAGTGTGCAGGTTTTTGTGTGGACATGTTTTCAACTTCTTTGAATAAATACCAAGGAGCATGATTGCTGACCACCAAACTCTTCCAAAGTAACTACACTATTTTGCAATTCTATCAACAATAAATAAAAGTTTCTGTCACTCCACATTCTTTTTTTTTAAATATGTTTTATTGATTTTTTACAGAGAGGCAGGGAGAGAGAAAGTCAGAAACATCGATGAGAGAGACATCGATCAGCCGCCTCCTGCACGCCCCACAGTGGAGATGTGCCCGCAAGCAAGGTACATGCCCCCGACCAGAACCAAACCTGGGACTCTTCAGTCCACAAGCCAACGCTCTATCCACTGAGCCAAACCAGTCTCGGCCACTTCACATTCTTGCCAGCACTTGGTATTATCAGTGTTCTGGGTTGGTGGCCATTATCATAGATGTTTATTAGTATCCCATTGCTGTTTTAATTTGCATTTCCCTGCTGACATGGTGTAGAAGATCTTTTCATATGCTTATTTGCTTTCTGTATATCTTCTTTGTTGAGATGTCTGTTAAAGTCCTTGGCTCATTTTTAAAATTAGGTTATCTTTTTATTCTTGAATTTTGTAAGTTCTATGTTTGTTTTTGGATAATAGTTGTCTGTTTTTTTTAATCAGATGTATCTATAGCAAATATTTTCTTTATGCCCACTAAGTTGTAAATGTCTAATTTTACCTTATCCCTATCACTGTAGTATAACTTTTCTTTGAGGATCAAAAATGAGCATTTTTTCTGGAATAATGTTGTGCAATATAGTAGCTATAAATCATATGTGGATATTTTCATCTAAATGAATTTAAATTAAATAAAATTAAAATTTAGATCATCCATTGCATTAGCTACATTTCAAGTGCCACATGTAGCTAGTGGCTACTGCAATGGAGAGAGAAGATATAGAACATTTCCATTGTTACATTCAGTTCTATTGGACAGTTCTGTTCTTTAGATTCAGAGAATTATATTTTTACAAGATAAGAACATACTACATTTCCCATATGGAGATCATAATGTCTGTACATAATACCAGAATAACCTTTTTATTTCTTCTTGCTCCTGTCATTTATTGAAATTTGTACCTAAATGGGTTATTGTTTAAAAATAGTAAAGGCAATTTACCCCCAGATGTTTCTGGCAATTGTAAATCTCTATAAAGTTGCTATTATCTTCAGAAATTTTTTAAATCTATATTTAAGGGTCTGGATTCACTATGTATTTCTTGAGTATCAATCTCCAGTTTATGATATAAAGGGAGAACATGAGTGTTCACTGGAAAATCAAGACTTGACGCTCATCCTTTTGTCTGACTTGAAGTCTAAACATTTTATAAGGATAGCATGCCCATGAATAAATGGAATACAGTCTCTGTCTTAAGTACATTCCTAGGAGCCAGTATCTACTACACTCTAAATGAAAAGACATGTGGTGCAGATCAAATTGACAAGAGCATTAAATAAATAATTTAAATAGCTTCAACTAAATAAATAAGTAACATAAATATATAAACCTTAAATTAGCAGGATGTTCTTGGCAATCCTTAATCCAATCAATGTTTGTTGATTACCAGTGTTCTTGATGCAAGGAAAACACAGTAGAGTGCATATATTATACTTTAAGTAACATTTTTTTACAAGCATGCTTGGTATTCTACCAAGGATGATTTAATATAATGCTGGGATTGTGCAAAGCTGTAGTATACATCATTGATAACTTTGCTGTATTTTGCTTTTCCATTGTAATCATAATCTATATGTTTATACACTTCAGACCTTTATGATGTTTCTCTCTAAAGATATAAAAGAGATTCACAGCAAAAACAAAACAAAACAAAAAAAACCATCAACAAAACAAAAGAAAGCCCACTGTATGGGAGAACATATTTACATATTTGCAAATATTATCACTGATAAAAGTTTAATCTCCAACATCTATAGGCAACTTATAAAACTTAATAAAAGGAAGATAAATGATCCAATTAAAAAAGTGAGCAACAGTGGAGACCGGTTTGGCTCAGTGGATATACCGTCGGCCTGTGGACTGAAAGGTCCCAGGTTTGATTCCGGTCAAGGCCATGTACCTTGGTTGCAGGCACATTCCCAGAAGAGGGTGTGCAGGAGGTGGGTGATTGATGTCTCTCTCTCTCATCGATGTTTCTAACTCTCTATCCCTCTCCCTTCCTCTCTGTAAAAAATTAATAAAAATATATTTTAAAAAAAGTGAGCAACAGACCTAAATAGAATCTTTTCAAAAGAAGACAGAAGGAAAGCCAAGAGACACATGAAAACATGCTCAAAGTCACTAATTATCCGAGAGATGAAAATCAAAATGACAATGCAATACCATCTCACACCTGTCAAAATGGCTATCATTAACAAATCAACAAACAACAAGTGTTGGCAAGGATGTGGAGAAAAAGAAACCCTCATGCACTGCTGGTAGGAATGCAGAATGGTGCAGCCATTGTGAACAGTATGGAGTTTCCTCATAAAACTAAAAATGGAACTCCCATTTGATCCAGTGATCCCACTTCTAGGAATATATCCCAAGAAACTAGAAATACCAATCAGAAAGGATATATGCACCCCTATGTGCATAGCAGCACAATTTACAATAGCTACAATTTGGAAACAGCCTAGGTGTCCATCAGCAGATGACTGGATCAGAAAACTATGGTACATCTACACAATGGAGTACTATGTTGCCATAAAAGGAGGAGTTCTTACCATTTGCAGCAACCAGGATGGAACTGAAGAGCATTATGCTAAAGTGAAATAAGCCAGTCAATAAAAGAAAAATATCACATGATCTCACTCATTTATCTATAATAAAGAACATTATAAACTGATGAACAAAATGATATATACAGAGGCAGTAAAGCATCAAACAGACTATCAAATTACAGTGGGAAGGTTAGGGAGAGGTGGGGTAGATAAGAGATCAACCAAAGGACTTATATGCATGCATATTAGCAAAACCAATAGATGTAAGACACTGGGGGGTGAAGGCATGCATGGGAGTGGGGTGAGGGGACAATGGGAAGATATGTACACATGTAATACATTAATTAAAAAATTAGAAAAAATAAAGATATAAAAGAGAAATGCACAGAAAGCCTAGTGATAAATATTTACCAAATACACACACACACACACACACACACACACACACACACACACACACTGAAATTATAGCTGGCAAGAAAAACTTTTTAATGAATCCACTCACAGCATCTTTTTATAGTTCCCATTGCATAGGCCAGAAAAAAATGTCAGCATTTCTGTTCTCTTCAGAACTGGATGAGGATTGAGTGGGAATGTGGGAAGGCATTTTCTATCCTTCATCTCTTATCACCCATCATTCAAGATGCTTAGGAAAAGAGTGATACACTTATTTTTCTGTTTAAAAATCATGGATTGTTTTCTGTTAGTCATCACACAGAGGAATAATGTGATTCCATCTTACGGCGGAGTAAACACTAAGACCTGATTTCAAGCTAGGAAAAATTTCAAAGTGCAAATATAAATCACATAGTGGATCCTCATTTTCCTCTTCTAAGAAATCCTTCCAGGCATCCAACAAGAGGGTGAACATCACACTTCTTACCTGAGCATGTGATTTCTCACTTTCCATCACCTTTTCTTGTTAAAAAGCATGACATTTCTTTCTTGAATATTTTTTTCTCACAACTTGGGGAATCTTTATAAGTGCTTGTTCAAAGTTACATAATTTTGATTATTAGTATTTGGATAATGAGGTAAGATGTTTTAGGACAAAGCATCAGGATATATTTTAAAGAAACATTTAATAAAGGAAGAGCTGGGGCAAACTATAAGATACACAAATAAATCTATTTTTCTACCTATGTGAGGTTATAGATGAAAGATAGGTAAATTAAAACTGTCCAAGGGCAGAGAGAATGGTCAAAATATTCTTTGCAACTTCTAATCCTGTGAAGATTTTCTTGTTACATCATGTCTTCATTCCTAAAAGGGAAGGGGGGTGGGGTTGCAATTTATAATTTTGTGAATAGATAAAATAAGGATGACCAAGGAGCCCAACAATAGCAGTCATTTCACTTCAGGACTGGAAGGGGGAGACTTCCCAGAGGACATCTTGATATGCTAGGACAGTAATATTTCTTGCACACATCTCCTTTCCCACTGGAAGTCTACTATACTGTGCAACACACCATGTGTGTGATTGTTGGAGCAGCTTGAAACAGGGAGCCTGAATTATTTCATTGGACGTTTGCTTCTGTGGAGCCTTCACACAAACCAATTGTACAATAAAATGATCTTTTATCATTTCCAAGAGTAAATGCTGTTTGGATATAAAGATTTATAGACAAAATAATATCCTTTAGAGTAAAAAAGTGGGATGGAGAAGAGTGGAGCCCATGCTGGTGCCTGCACATCAGCTGGACGTCCACTTCCCAGTGCCTGTACCCCTCTTGCTGTTGGATCCCACTCTGCCTCCCATATAGTAAGCTCAACAAATAGGGGAATTGTTGCCCCTGTCCACAGCAGCTCTCATTCAGTGACTGAAGCACTGACTGAATGAAGTTGATATGTAAATGTGCCAGCTCCCTTACCCTCTGGGGTGCATGGTCGACATGGCTTTCAGGGTTTCCCAGTGGGATTAGGCTCCACTTATACATGATAATAGCTGGCTTCCTAACACCCTACTCTGGCTGCCTTCTTACATTGTCTCACTTTTCCTCTGATCATGTCCTTCTCCTCCTAAACAAACAATTTGCATTTGAATCTATCTCAGGGTCTCCTTCTGTGGCAGGCCAAACTAAAATAGAAAGTTATTGGAAATTTGATTTAGGCCAAAGTAGGTTTATTGTTTTGAGTAGACAAAACATAGAATTTATTCTTATATTATTTTTATACGAACAACTGTAAACCTACTTTTGCCCAACCCTGCATATATATGTTTTATTCAAAAGGAAACCTTTTATAAGTACCTTGTGCCAGGTATTCATTCATATATATATTATTGTTTAAAGTATTACAAATAGTAGTACATATGTCTCCTTTTTTTTCCCTCTATTGACCTCCCCCCTGGCCTTCTCTACCCCCAGTACATACCCTCACCTGTCCCCATGCCCTGAGTGTCCTGTATCCATTGGCTATGCTTATATACATGCATACAAGACATTTGGTTGATCTCTTACAGACCAACCCCCCAACCTCCCCTGCCTTCCTGCTATAGTATGACAGTCTGCTCATTGCTTCTTGGCCTCTGTATCTGCACGCCCCCCCCCCGCCCCCTGATTCTTTTCTTTGAAAATATCTCACCTCACCTCTGTAGGCTAGAAATAAACTTATAAGAACAAAAAATGTTTGAGTCCCAATTTCAATGTTCAATATTTATGAGTCCCAGTTTCCATGTCAAACAGTTCCTTATGTGTACACGTCAACAATGGTATCTGCATAGTGGAGAAACAGTGGCAATGCAGGCCCGACCCTCTCTGATCTGGTCCTAGGCATCCTGTAGTGATGCATAGCTGCTGACTGCTAGCATAGCAAAGCATTGTCAGCATCTTCCATCTCTGGACTGTTTCTCCTCTTGTCTTCATGGTTGGAGCAGACCTACCAATTCCTCTCTGTTTCAGGAGTCCACTTGGTCTTGGAGTTGTTTTCTGAAAGTATATAAACATATTCTTGACCAAAAGTTAATAAAGGGATCCTTTCTATAAAATTGACTTGGGGTCCTTTTTATTTTTGCCCAACCAATTTTCCTTTGGCTTATTTTGACACCATGTGTGTTTTTCATGGGTGTCTTGCTGTTAGTATTACAAATGAAAATTAATTTTCTAAAGTAAACATTTTCTAGATGTAATTTACTTACCCGATATTTTTCCTTACATGATATTCTTAAGCACATGACAGATTAAATCTCATAAATCCTTTTGAAATTTTCTGAGCTAAGGTACTAAGTAAAACTTGCATATTTGAATTTTCTGCAGTAACAGAAAACAAATGATTGCAATGTTTTCTTACCTTTTTATTTTAAATTAAAATAAATTTAAAATTGAGTAAATTTAAAATTGAGTAAATCCATAACTATATTAAGGTTTTTAATTTAGTGGTAAAAATTCATGTAGTGTGAGTTCACTTAGGAGACAAAAGTATTATATACTTAACTATGTCATTATTTTTACATTTTTAGTTCATTTATCATCCAGTTTCTTTTATTAAAATGGAATAATTACAACGGTTACCACCCAGTTTTATGGAATGATAAGTGTTATTGGTATTTTGATATTACAACTAATTCACCTTATTCTATTTTTATGACAACTAATAGTTGTTGGAACCAATTTAACACCAACAAGAATCTCCAATTTGGGGTGTAGTGAAGGATAAATTTTATTCAGGGCAAAACAGCTCAATTGTGATATAGCATGGCCGTGAAAACAGCTCAGCTATGAGGTAGCCCTGGGGCCATGTCCTTCTCCAGTTAGAGAATTTAATGCTCTTTAGTGCTCCCCAAGCTAGAAGGAAGCTGTCTTATATAATCAGGAGACACCCCCCCCCCACGTTGGTCCCTAGTTATTCCATCCTCATACAAATAAGGCCTCCAAATCCTCATAGTTTGATTGGTCCAAAAGACACTATCCTGATTGGTAAGCATTTGACCACTTTAATTGGCCAGAGCTGTGCATCTCTGATTGGCTGGGGAAAGGCCTCAGTCCTATTGGTTGAAATAGGATTCCAAGAACTCCTTTATAAGAGCTGGCTGAAATGGTAGGAATACAATGCAGGCAGGCAGTTCAGTGCAGAGGCAGCCAGTTCAGCCTGGGCTTTTCTGTGAAGTTCAGTTTGAAGTGCAGTTTGCATGAGAGGGTAGCTAGGCCCTTATGATTTTTCTTTTCTTAAATTTTGAGCCCAGTTAACCAACAGGACTCCTTCTTAGATTTTTTTTTTCTCCTCAGAGTTCACATTTATTATAACAAAATGATCTAAAATGTATATAAATGCACTGTCGTATAATGGCATATAATAAGAATGAAACATTTTTTTTCACTAAGACATGAAATTTAAAATCAGATTGCCTGGGTTCACATCCGATAATTTTCTAACTTCAAGCAAATCATTCCTCTGTGTCTTAGTTTCCTTATCTGTAAAATTGGGATGACAATTGTTCCTAATTTATAAGGTTTTGTGTGGATCAATGAAATCATAATTGTATAGCACTTAGCCGTGCCTGGCATTATAGTAAGAACTCAATAAATGGTGGCTATTATCTTTCATTCTTATTACTCCTCAACTGGGGTTATATGGTGTCAGTCTCTAGTTCTCTTCCAGGAGCATTTTTGTTGTTGTTCAGGGCTGGGTTATCCTCTGAGAAAATGTACACCATCATGGATCAGCATATGTTTCTGTGAGTACATCAGAGCTTCTCAGTCCTTGCACTTTTCACCCCCCATCATTGATCACTTATTGAATCAAGAAATGGAAGATAATCATATTATTGAAGCACAACAAGAAACCTTTAAGAAATGAAACACTTTCCTGAGTCTTGGTAACAGTAAGATACTAATGATGAGGGAAGAGGATAGTTAATTTAGTCATCTTCCACCCTACATCTTCTTGTCGTGTAGCTTCACAGTGACATGGCAACTGGATAATCACCATCAGACTTCCGCCTTCTCCTTCCCTGCTCCTCTATCCTCATTGTTTTGCCATTGTTTTAGTCTTTATTTCTCATTATATAATGTGTAATATTATGTACTTATATATAATATTATAAGGGATGCATTTGCTTTAGCTTTTTTCTTCCTTTCAAACTTGTATCCCTTTGGTGAGTCATCAATTGACTTACTGTATATGTTTTTAATCTGATTCTTTGGCACATGGTAATTTTTGACAGATGTTATTATCTTAGCGAAGTACCAAACAATTGGAGTGTTGTGCTTATGTCCTTATCTTCATAAATCTAAGTGGTTTTCCCCATATTTTCCCATATTTCAAGATTTCCTGGAAATTTAGTAAATATTAACCTTATGAAGTCAAATTAGGAAAGGAATGCTTAACATAACTTATTCCATTACCAGAAACAGATGGACGGAATTTTTCTCAATGTTCTAAAATGAAATTTTTTATTTATTTAACATGCACATATTTACTACGTATCTATTATTTAACCAGTACTGTTTGAAAATTCAAAATAGAAGGAGAAAAGTGTGGAGCAGAAGGAGGAAAAGGTGGAGTGAGAGAGAGGAGAAGGAGAAGGAGGAGGAGGAAAAAGGGGTAGACATCTGTAACCCTTCATAAGCTTATATTCTTTGGGGAAATACTTAGAGGTAAGAAAATAGAGTGCAAATGGTATAGTGCATTAATTACCCCCATTGTGGCTTGGACTCAAATATTAAAAGGGTTCATACCTTCCCGCAGTTTGTGGCTAATATGTGAGAACATAAAGAAATATTTTTTTTAATCTTCACATGAGGATTTTTAAAATTAATTTTCAGAGAAAGGGAGGAAGAGGTAAACATCTATCAATTGCATCCCCTGCATGTCCAGACCACAGATCAAACTTGCAACCTAAGTATAGGCCCTGGCCAGGAATCAAACCTGCAACCTTTTGTTGTATGGGACCAACTGATCCATCAGCCAGGGCAAGAAATAATTTAAAAATATATATATATTTAAAATATATTTACAAGGGAGAGAGAAGAGAGCTAGAAGCATCAGTGATGAGAGAAAGTCATTGATAGGCTGCCTCCTGCACATCCCACACTGGGAATCAAGCCTGCAACCCAGGTATATGCCCTGACCAAGAATCTAACTGTGATCTCCTGGTTCATAGGTTGAGGCTCAACAGCTGAGCAACATCAGTCAGGCAACAAGAAATCTTTTTTAAAAAATTCTGATTCTGGTATTGAATTCTTGGGAAATATCAGAAATTATTACTTCTTCCACATCTCCCCACTCCCAAATTAGAAGTGATATAACTGAGTTATAGATGATCCTCAGTCAAATTATCTTGCATGGATGTGAAGTCCATATCAACTACACAACTAAAGATGTTTCCTTACTGGGGAGAAGTGAATGAATTAGCCTATTGTTATTGTTCTTTATTGCAAAAAAAGGATCTCTGGGGCTTTTCCAGAAAGGTAAATTTCACAAACTGCATCAAATAGAGCAAGTGGTTTATTTTTGCTGGTTTATTGCCACTTTTAGAGAATAAAAGGGGCCTACCCATTGAACTCTTTTCAAATGAGGACATAGCATTATCTTTTTAGCACAGTGGCCTATCATTTTTTAAAATATGCTTTATTGATTTTTTACATAGAGGTAGGGAGAGAGATAGAAAGCCAGAAGCATCAATGAGAGAGAAACATCAATCACTTACCTCCTGCACACCCTCTCTTAGGGATATGCCCTCAACCAAGATATGTGCCCTTGACTGGAATCGAACCTGGGACCTTTCAGTCTGCAGGCTGATGTTCTATCCACTGAGCAAAACCAGTTTAGTCTGGCCTATCATTTTTATCATGTAAGAAGTAGGATAGAACATCACCTGTTCCTGAAAGACAATAACATGAATATGCATATAACTATGACTCAGCTCCCAAAAGAGATTTAGATCTGCTTTGGCATTTGGGAAAAAAAAATCTCACCAATAGAGGACCAAAAACCTGTGTGTGTAATATCAAACATTGCATAATATTGTTGTGAGTAGAGATAAATAGAGGGATGATAGAGAAACTGACTAGCTTGGAGTTCTCAAACTTCTGTCTCATTGCTTAATTTAGAACCAAAATTGACCCAATTCAGAAAAAAAAAGAGTTGTGGCTGAATTTGCCAAATGGATTAAATAAATGCAAATAAGAATATTCAGGAAGGCTTCACAAAAGATGTGAGTCGTGAGCTAATTGATAATATTCAGACACTCGAAATATACCATCAAGGCTGGGTTCAAACCTTGTAAATAGAAAAAAAAGGGGGGGGAATTTATGCTGATAGAAGATAAGGAGACATTTTCAATGAATTGCTTTGAAGAAAGCCTAAGATTTAGAATACAAGGAGGATCTCATCAAAATTTACTCCAAATTTTATTATATCCTTGAGATCAATGTGGAGTCAGCTTAGGAAGGGCAAGGATGAGGTAGGTTTTAAATACTTGATTGTAAGGTGTTGAGGCCTGTCTTTTGGATGGGTGAGAAAATATGATTGGAGCATACTAACAGCGTAAGATGGTAGTAGAGAATTAGAAGTCATCCATATAGATGTTCCAGCTAGAATCATGAGAGCTGAGAGTTCTCTCTGGAGATCACAGAGCAATGAATAGAGAGGTCAGATAAGAGGACTGTAGGGACCCATATAATATGGCAGGTGAAGAAGGAAAGCAAGTGAGAATAGGGCAGAAATAATAACTTTTCCATAGTAGATATTTTTTAAAAAGTTCAATCCACCATGCTAAAATCTGAATTATTTTTCTTTTCTTAATTAAAATGTACTACTATCAAATTGTCATAGTAGGAGTTGATCAAAGAGTATGATTTTTCATTTGAAATGTTTAAGCAGGGTTTTAAAAATTGTAATTTGTTTTGATTTATTTTTTCTATCTAAATGAACATTTCCCAGTTATTTATTTATTTACTTTATTTAAAAAATTTTAATGTTGACATAATTGCAGTTGTTCCCCTTTCCCCTGACTTTGTCACCTACACCCACTCCCACTCCCCCCTCCCTTGTCCTTCATCAAACTGTTGTCTGTGTCCATGGGTTATGCATATATGTCCTTTACTCTTTGCAATAGCATGGATGGACCTGGAGAGTATTATGCTGAACGTAATAAGCCAGTCAGAGAAAGACAAATATCACATGAACTCACTAATATGTAGAATCTAATGAACAAATAAACTGATAAACAAAATGGAACCAGAGGCAGAGATACATGGGACAGACTGACTGGGGCCTGGGAAGAAGGGGATGAGGGTGACTGGGTAAAGAAGGTGAAAATTTACTTTTAAAACTAACTTTGTATTCATCAGCTTCATACCACCCAAAACTATAATACATTCATGATATACCCAGGTTTTATTCTTTTAAGGGTAGAGGGTAGATTTGAATGAAAATAAAAACTATTGAACACCTACTTAGTAAGTGGGATTTCAACTTCATAACAACTATTCAAATTAAGTATTATTATACTTATTGCATAAATAATGAAACTGAGGCTCAGTTTCCAAGATCATTCTATTGGTAAGTGGTAGAGCTGGATTCAATGGCAGATTGTCAAGTTTCAGAGCCTATGTCCTTCCCATTATACTCCATGGTAAACAGAAATGTAGAAAACTAGGATAAGATTGGGGATTTTAAACAAACAATACACCAATAAAAATGTAGGGACAATGAGTATTTGCACAGAAAATTTCCTATTTTGTTTATTTTCTCATAATAATTTTACTAATTTATCATTCTTATGCAAATACACAGGTTTCTCATGCCATCTCAAAAGCAACAGTATATACATGTAATATTGAAATATTCAGTGTTTCTCACCACATACCATATTGCAGTTCATTTATTGATCTAAAATAAATACAATGCTATCGCATTAATAAAAATGAGCATATGAATTGCTATTAAGAAATGTCAGAGAAGGCAATCAATGTGTATATAAAGTCATAAGGCCTATGTCAAAACTAGTTGAATATCTTTCATTAAAGCAAGTGTTTTGTCCATAGTCATATGAAGTGTGCGAATTTGGACTCCTTGGCTTATCTCCACTTTTACTCCTAAAGCATCTGTCAATTCTCTGTAGCAAGATGTCCATTGGCTGATGCCCAGGTCCTTATGTAACAGGAAGAAAACAGCTAAAGCAAATGAATGCCCTTCCCAAATGAGAATTTCTGTTGTGTATAAATATAGTTGCTCCAAGGTCTTCCATGATATTAAATGCTTCCACCACTCAAATGTGCTTTTAGTATTTCATATATTTAAGATTATAATATTTCATGAAAGTGGACATAATTACCCCTTTTGTATCTTTAGCATCTACAGAAAAGATTAAAAATCTATGATTAAATTTCATTGGTTTAGCCAGGTTTAATGTCAGCATGGATACCACAGTGTGACATTTCTAATCATAGTTTTATTTACAGAGAGAACACACCTATGGATGTGGGGAATGACTTATGACAGATGAAAACTTTATAGGAGGTAATTGTTACTGACTTAAGACCCATTCTTTCCTGAGATGCACTACATGTGAATTTCTGGGGAATGGGCTCATTTCATAGTATTTTATTTTTCCTGTGCTAATTTACATAGTACCCAGTTTTAGCATATATTTGTCAAGTTGGAGTGTAATTTTTCTTCTTGTAAACAATGCAATCGCACTGAGAACATCAACTTATGAAACAACCAATGAAGAAAAATATATGGATGACCTTCCCACTTTACAGAGGAGAAAGGGGAGGCCTAGACTATCCATTGGCTTGCCCAGTCTCCCAGCTGACTGGTAAAAGAGCTCAAAGAGGAATTGCCTACCTCAGTCCTTCCTGCTTTGCAACCTTGCGCAGCCCCACACCTACACTGGCTATTGGTGTTTCCTTTCTTAAAAAAACACAGAGAAACAAATATGTACTATATTAAATGAGAATGGATTAGACTGTCTCTGACCCCTGAACATGATTGGCAGAACATAGCCATTTCCTACAATGGCATGATATTGCCATATCCTAGAAAAGTTCTATTTCAGTTCCTCTATTACATGATTTGACCTATAAAGAAACAGTTGTGTGCAGCAGCTTGTTAGTTGTTATAATGTATAAAGTGTCTCAGGAAAAACTAATTATAATATCTAGTACCATTTCATGTACGCAAGCAATGCTGTGTAAATATTTGATGATAATGATGTTTAACATCTACTTGAAATGCTCTCAGAGTGAATACAAGCATGGTTATGTTGCATGATCACATCTCTGCTTCACACATGCTTAGGGTAGCAATCTATCTTCTGGATTGCCTTCGGTGAAGTGCTAATTAGAAGTGATGGAAGGAAATGTGTATCACATGTCCTTTCCAGATCTATGTTTCTTTTGCTCAAGTTTTACAGCTTTAAAAATTATGACTATTAGGTCATAGTATATTTTAAACTAATTTCTGCCTCTTGCCATGCCCCACCCTCCCCCCAAATGGTGGGGAAGAGTTGGAAACGGGACTGTTTGTAATTCAAGTAGACCCCACTAGAGAGCACCATATGATCCCAAAAGCATGTTTAACAAATTTTCAGTCTCAGGATGGAATCATAACTTCAATCATCAAGAAACAGTGACTAAACATTTAAGCAAACGGGCGCATTGAAAAAGGGTAGCTCAGAAAATTATTGAGAACAAAATCACAGAATTTATGTTTACTGATTTTTAGAATATTCTACTCCATGTGAGTCAGCTCCAGGGAATGCAAATGTTACAGTTTTTTCAAATATAAGTCATTTTAAACATTTTTAACATTTCTGTATCAATAATAAACATGCACAGAATATTTTCTTGAATGTGGATACTAAAGAGTTTTACACTACAAGTTTGATGGGCATCTATTTTATGTTCTTATAGAATGGTGAGAGGAGGTTGCCATGTTTCAGGACAAGAGAAAACAAATCAAATGCCAGAAAATCTGAACATTAAAAGAGAAGTCAGGGAAGCCTAAAGCATTACAACTTGGTTTAAGGATACAGGTGGTTTTAAACAAGAGATAAATCCGCCCAGAGCCCTTGAGGTAAAAGGTAAGGAAAATGAAACACCCAGCTGAATGGACGTTACAGGAATTGGGTTGTGCTCGGGAGGAACAGAGGCAGCAACAACTCCAAAACACAATGGCATTCTCTGGGTTCTCAGAAACCTGGTGGTGTTCTAAAGGTTAGCAATATAACAAAAACATGTCAGCGCAGGGAAAAGGAGAGATATTGAACATGACCTATTAGTGCAAGAACGTGACTGGCTGAGAGATTTTCACACTGTTCATACCTCTGTCCCATCACTGAAATCCTGCTTGGGGGTGGAGGTGGGGACAAATCATATGATTGGAAACTCCTCCTCATGAAGAGGCGCGGTGTGATCAAGACTTGGGTGGAAATGAAGGGGGATTGGGAGGAATGGCTCCTGGACTACATAATTCTGAGCAGTGTTAGGAAACTCTGCTAATGATTTCATTAAAAAGGCATTCTCTGGTTCTATGGATTCAACGGCTAAATATTCCATGTGTTGGGACAATAAGAAGAATTTATAAAGAGAATAAAAAAAATTGGAAGGATGAACACCAAAAGCACAGGCTAGTCAAGGGGAAGTTATGTAAATATAGCAGTCATATATGTCTGCTAATCCCACATGGTTTAGATTAGTTGTTATTTTATGACTTAGAAAGGCTGGGCCACAGAATTCATATGCCCAGAAATAATCACAAATCATAAAATCTTCATGCTTATTTTTTAAAATGATACAGTATTCACTGCAAGGGGCTTCAGATAAACCATGTATATAAGAACTGAATACCCCAGTTTAATTTCTGTAAAAGTAGTCAAGTGATACATCACAACCATTGAATAGGGTATCATGGACAGATGAGTTTGAAAATATTGAAACCAAAACTCTAATATAGAAAGAAAATATTTATTATTTGACAGTTTAAGGATATCTCTCTGGATAATAAGAACAAGACAATTTAGAGAGGAGTTTAAATGTTCCAGCAAAGTTTAGGAAGATGCTAATAGAATTGACTGAGCTTTGTGGTCTATAGGGAAAAGCAGTAATTCCATACTATAAGGTAGGAGATCTCATGGCCAGGATAGACATCTATAGGTATGAAGAAAACGAGCAAACAAACAGAAACAAGACAAACATCTGCAGAAAAACCTCACAGCAGTACATCCAATCAGCACGGGACTGCCCACATTCAGTGGGCTTCACTGCCTTGGAAAAACCGAACATTTAGAATCACAGAGTGAGGCTGGGACTTGCTTGGAACTGTATTTTCATAGAATGACTGCCCTCTAGATACTGACTGCATGTTTCATCCATACGAATACAATTACAATGGCAATTTATGAATAATTTAAGTTGAATCGAAATCTAAGTAGCAAGAGCTCTAAGAACAAGTTGGTAATTGGAGTGTTTATTTTTATTTAAAAATCAGATTTTTTTTCAAAATATAGTATTTTATTTCTAGTTAACACTTCTCCAATCTTAGTCATTTTGCTTTCTTTGCCTGTCTCAACAGTCTCTCACTTAAAATTCTTTGTAAACCAGTTGAAGTTAGTATAAGGCTGTTTAAAACATACTTTAAAAAAATCAGATTATTTCAAATAACTAAATATACAAAATTAAAGAGTAGTCAGATAATTTTGTGAAAGGAACACAGGGAAAAGAAAGGTGATTCTGTTAAAGGTATCTATGACATATGTTGCATGAAAAAAAAGCAAATGGCCAACAGGATGTATAATCTGACCTCTTTTAAAAAGAGATAGATAAATAGCTTACACATGTACATGGCTTAAAGTGTAAAGGATACACCCAAATTATTCTATATTAACAGTACTTAAATACAAGTGATATATTTTTGGCTGATTTTCCTATTTCTTCTTTTTACTAATTTGTATTTTCCTTATTTTTTATAGTTACTGCGAAATAAGAAAATAATTTTTAAAAGTATTTAAAAATAAAACTACTCATTTTCATCTAAATGCCCCTGGCAGAGTTGAGGATGCCAGTTTGGTGACTCAGAAGGATACTGTTGGATCTGACTGCTGTATTTTGGGAATTTTTCTTTTTAGTGAGTCATGGCAGTTTACTCAGAGTGAAAAGAGGCAGAGGGCCAAAGACGGGCACTTTTCTGGTGGAGAGCATCACTTTAGGCCCTCTCCTCACCCTACCAGATCCTCAAAAGCACACCCATCCTGTAGGCCACAGTATCCCATCAGCAGGATGTCTCTTTTACAGACCCTGCTGTGCACCAGGCCTTGTTCCACCTGTGCCTAATCTGTTTTGACTCCCATTTTGCCTAATTATTTATTTTCTTCATTCTATTTTTAAAATTTAATATTTGTATTTAAAATGTTTAATGCTGACTTTATTGCAAGTGATCCCACCTCTCCCTTTGCTCACCTCTACTCTCCCCAACGCCCCCTCACTTGGCCATCACCAAACTATGTTCCATGTCTCTGGGGTATGCATATATGTTCTTTTGCTAACCCCTTCACCTTCTTTATCCAGTCACCCCCACCCTCTCCCCTTGGGCACCAGACAGTCTGTTCCATGTATCCATGCTTCCAGGTCATTCTTATCTCTAGCCTTGACACTTACATAGGTAACAACTTGTGTCTTTCTGACTTGGTTTAGCTGTGTTCTGACTAGACATTGCACAGGATACTTCTTTCTTTTTGAATATTTTTTGAGGGGTCCTTTGTGGCAAAGGATTAGGGGTACAGCTCCTGGCTTAGCTGAACTGTTCGAAGAATTTTGTTGAGGATTCAAGCAAACAGTCAGCACTGGCTAGAAGGTGTCCAGCTCTTCTGGCATGATGACAGATGGGGAAAGTGCAGGAGTGTGATGCCAGAAAGCTATACCTCCTGGGGAGGTCTATCTACAGAATCAAGACTCTTGCTGTTAAGTTGGATTTTCAGGACAATCTCTGATCTTGAGGCAAGGGCCAAACAAGAAAACGGCAGAGTCCTGGTACTCATATCATAGAACTGGTGAAATAGGCAAGTTCATGAAGAAGGCCTCAGAATGGAAACCTAGGCAGGGTCCTGTGGTCTTAAGAAGTAGGGCCCTAGAAGTAGGACTACAGGATAGCTCAAATTCAGGAGCCTCACTCTCAAAATATACATATCACATAAGAGGAAAGCTGCAACTCTAAGATTGACTAAGACAAGAAAAAGCTTAGTACCAAATGTGGGTGTGTAGGGGGTAGAAATGAAACAGATAGTATTGCCTCAAAAGCGGGGATTAGTGAAAGAGCAAGGCCAGGAAGAGGCTTGGAGAACAATTAGGGAGCTTATACCGAGACTCCAAAGGGAAAGTGGATGAAGAAACATTATGGTGGATCAAAATCAGAGAAGTTTGTATGATATCAAGTATTAATCAACTTTATTAAATCACTTGAAATTAGTTTTTAAAGTAAGCTATTACAGATAAGGTTAAAATCCTTTTTATAGAAAAATATTTTATTTATTTTAGAGAGAGAGAGAAGAAGGAAGAAGGAGAGAAACATCAATAGGCTGTCCCCTGCACTCTCCCCACCAGAGATTGAACCCCACAATCCAGGCATGTGCCCTGACTGGGAATCGAACTGTCAACCTTTTGGTGCACAAAACAACACTCCAACTGAGTCAACCTAGGTCTACCCCCTACTGCTTTCCAGAAGTATCATTGTTGCCATCCTCCCTGGCTTTCTATGATTTTTTTTTAAAGCTAATTACTCCCAAAAAAGATCATTCTAAATACTTAGCAATATGTAATACTTTCAACAATAAAGATTTTTTAAAACATAAATAAGTATTTTGCACCAATGTTGAGTGGCACTTGGTGAGTGTGTCTGGCTCTTCCTCTTCCTGGAAAATTAGCTTGCGGGCTGTGCTGGATCACCAAAGGCAGTGCTCAGTATCCTGGTTATGTCTCCAGAGTGAAGCAGAGCCCCAAAGATAATGACAAAATGATATGTTCAAAAGTGTCAATATCAAGATTAATAATGATATTAATGCCAATTTGAGTAGACAGTAGTAGAAAAGCCAGAACTTTTCTGAACTTCTTGCATTTATTTTATAGTTTAATATTGTTTTTGTTATCCTCAGTGTTTGTGTACATGTCTATATAATGATCTAATCTGGAATGAACCAAAACAGTCTTCTTATTACCTACAAAAAGGAAACTCATTAGTTTCCTCAAATTACTATCTCTCAACTGAATATTCCCTTTACAATGATTTGCCATTTTTTTCTCTAATAAATTGAAATATGGGTTTTTCATCTAATATTCCACAGGAGGTTTTATGTTTAACAGTTATACCACTGACTACTGTTATATAGTCTTAACTAAAAAAACAGTATGAAATATTTGAGTTTATTTTTGGAAGTATTTAATGATGTGTTGTCCTTTTTACTTCATGGACAAACATCAAATATAGGAGAAGATGGTACAACTGCACTATTGATTTAAAGCTTTAAAGCTCTCTCAGAATCTTTATTAAAATCCCACCACATCAATTAGGGTGGACAAAAAAGCATTTCTGGCATTCTGATTTTTTTTAAGTTGGCATAAAATAGCTGTTACCCTCTCCCCTCTCATTTTTTTAAAAGTGTGTTCCATAATTGGGCCAATTTTCAGAAAACAAGGCTGCTTTTCCTTGTGACCAGTTATGCCTACTACACAGCTGGATTCTGTACCTGTAATGAGCATATACCTCTGCTCCACACATCTGCAGGCCCACAAAGATTAGCCACCCTCAACCATAGTGGGTATGACCATCATCATGGGCCCTTCTCACTGGTCCCCTCCCCTTCTTTTACACAGTCTGATTTCTGGCCTTTGCCCCATCAGTTGTGTGATTGCACTCCTGACTTTGAGACTTCTGAGTTTCTGGTCCATATACTGATTCATCTTCAGAGACTGGCTGCATTTGTACTAACCACTCTCTTCAGTTAGAGTTTTTATAGTAGTAAGATCCATATAATTTGGGAATTTGTTCACCCAATAAATCTTTAAAAAATTTTTAAAAATAAATTCTCACATGGGGATTGCTTTCTTGGAGGGAGTGAAAGGGAAGGGAGAGAGGGAGAGATGGAGGGAGGGAGAGAGAGAGAAAAAGAGATGAGAGAGACACATCAACTGTTTGCGTCCCACACACATCCCAACCAGAGGCAAAGAGTGAATTGGCAACCCAGGTACATGGTACATGTGCTTGACCAGGAATCCAACCCACACCCTTCAGTGCATGGCCAAGGCTTTAACCATTGAGCACATCAGCCAGAGGATCAATAAATCTTTTTAAGTCAGCTAATGTATGTCAGCTTCATGCCTTGCAAATTTGTTCTTTAGTCCCTCAAAGAGAGTTAGACCATCTTTTCCCCTGCCTTTTCCATCTGTAGTTACAATGATGGCTTCCACCTGTCATTCAGGCACACCCACTTCTTGAGCCAACACTGACAATGAGGAGGCATAGCACTAATGGTGGACTGAATCTGTAATTGGTCTTTCTGCTGTGGACCCCATTCCAGTGTACTTGGAATGAACTCACCATATTGTGACTGTCTCTTACCTCCCACTGTATTGATTGATTCATACCATAAAGCCCATGCCTTAGTTTTCCCAACTAACAAGCTAGTCTCCCTCCCAGGACCAGGAGTCTGTTGCTGCCTTAAGTCAATCCACTTTGGAGGCCTTTATTAACCCAGATCCTGCCAATATGTCTCCACTATCACTACCACAACAAACTATTTCCTGAACAGCTGCTCACATAAAGTCTTGTCCTAAAGTGGAACTGGATCATATGCCTGGCTTTAAAATTGCCTATGGCTGGTCCCAGCCACCAGATTGCATCTTGTGTAACACCTTCTGGAACCAACAATACGCAACTTTGGGCCTTTTTAATGTGTTACATTTTCTTGAGATCCTTTTACTCTCCCTTCCATTCCTATCCTGTTGAGGTTTTCTTTTTTGAGCCCCAATTCAGCTCAGTTACTATATGTCTCAGGCCCGAGCTTGTCTGATTTATGACAAATGAAAATACTAAAATAATAATATAACTTTTCATCCAAACCAGGACAATTTTGAAAGTAAAATGAAGTCCTATTAACTTATACCAGGGCAAGAGGTATCAACATGAACTGTTACAGGCAACCAGGTGACTCTAGCAATGACAAGCATGATGATAAATGCCCTGTACACTAATTTTCTGATTTCCTCTTTCAGCACCAGGGATATAATTTTTAAATTGACTTTAGAAAGAGAAGGGGAGAGAGAAAAACATTGATGTGAGAGAGAAACATCAAACAGTTACCTCCCGAATGCACCCCAACCAAAGACTGAACCTGCAACCTGGGCTGTACCCTGGTGGGGAATCCAACTAGTGACTTTTTGGTACATGGGAGGATGTACAACCAACTGACCCTCACCAGCCAGGACTCATTGAATTTTTAAAAATCTAAATATTAATTACTAGTATACTAATACTCAAACAATAATTGTTTTGTTAAATGTGTTTTGGCATACTAATGAATGCTATCAAACAATGGTATTTAACAGATCAACGCATATATTTGATCAGTGTCTATTTTGCAACTAATGCTACCTATCACAGATGCTAGCACTCAGTAGTAGCTCAAAATATTTCTATAGAGTATTACAGGTTTGTAAGTTGACATTTCTGAGCAAAATAAATATTTGAGGGGAGCTATGTTAAGATTTAATCATCATAATAATAGTAACTTATAGGATTAATGTGAATGAGGGTATTTTACAACTCCAGTCTTCAAAATCTTTTAAGGTAAAGCCTTTTTTTCTATATTTTATGATGCAGAATCTAAGACTTACTAGTAAAATGAGTACCCATTTGTGTCTTTAAATAGAATGGGATGTGGAGGTGTGGCAGAGATAGTTCATCTATCCTCTTCTTGTGTAGATTAGAGTATGCCTACGTTAATGCAAAACTACCTGTGAGTATGTTTCCCAAATTTTACCAAAGAAAACAATGTTTGCCAACTACTATCTTCTTCCCCTCAGTAACATATATATCTATTTAACAAACAGAAGCATTGTTACATTTTATTAATGTCCTGATAGATTTTGTTCAAGAGAGATGAGCTATTTCAATGCAATATGGAACTAATTTAGAGGGAAATCATTATGTTTTTTTGGCTACATGAGGCTACCCTACTTCAGAAAAAAGTTGGAAATAGATTCCATGCTGTTTACAGCAAAAAAACAAAACAAAACACACAACACACACACCCCAAAAAAACCCAATAAATTATATTTGAAGCATGCATTTCATTAAAAAAAGTTTCTATTTTTCTCATCATGACAGTAAGTGTTCTATTATATTCCAAATACTATAATAAGTGAAGTCCACCTATGCACTTCTTGGGATGTGCTGATGGATGTTCTGCTGCCAGGTCCATGAGACAAAGGGCATCTTAATGAGTCTTTTAATAAAGAAGCAAGTACTGTACATTTAAAGCAAAATCACTGGTCACATGGCTAGTGTCTTTCCTAGGAAATAAGCAAAGAAATAGCAATGAACTCATTGTGCCCACAGCCTCCTAAAACTTCCAAATTTATGCATTTGAAAGACCATACTTTGGAGACATGTCATTTCAAGTCCTCTTAAGGAAAGAGTCAATGTCCCCCTACCCTTTAAGGAAAGGTCCTGGCAGATGACTGAGGACTTCAGAGACTTCAGAGTTTGAACAATTTTGGTATCATTACCAATGAGATTAGTTAAGATACTTCTCAGGTGAACATATCTAAACAGTATGCATAGTGTTAAGCATATAAATCCTGGAAAATGACTGCCTGCACATAAATCACAGATCAACTGTTCCATAGATGTGTAATCTCTAGGTATCATTTTCCTCATTTGTAAAATGATGATAATAATTGTACACACCTCAAATTACTGAAAAAATTAAATGAGCTATCAGTCCTGAAGTGCTTTATAGAAGTGCCTGGCACAGTAAGTATTTAGTAAGTGTTAGACATTATTAATATCAAACATACTCAACACAGAGGGCAAACCATTAGCACATGTACTGCCACATCCCATACCAAGAGCACATACATCTAGTGAACTCAGACATAGGCTGCAAATCCTTCTAACACAGTGGTTCTCAACCTTCCTAAGGCCGCGACCCTTGCATTCAGTTCCTCATGTGGTGGTGACCCCCAACCACGAAATTTTGCTGCTGTTATGCATCATGCTGTAAATATCTGCATTTTCTGATGGTCTTAGGCGACCCCTGTGAAAGAGTCGTTCGACCCCCAAAGGGGTCGCAATCCACAGGTTGAGAACCGCTGTTCTAAGAGGATCCTTCTAAACACACTGCCCCAACCAGCCACACCCATTGGAGCCTCATGAAACCTACATCTCAAGAAACGGGACAGCTAGATATGGTGCTCACTGGAGAGCACACTCTAAAAGATGCATTCACAAAACTTGTGGTGGTTTCACTGTGTGGGAGCTGAGCTGTCTGACAGTATGGAAGCAGGTTCCTTTGGCAGGTTCTGACACTCAGAACTCCCCTTTCAGTGGGAGATTCATGCACATACATTTAAACTTTGACAGCCTCCCCCAGATAAGACTGCAACTGATACTCCACAGAGGTTTTGTCTGAGAAAACGACCCCCTGCACATTACATCCCTCTACTCACTTCCTTACACAAAGGTTATTTTATATTTTTGGTAATTTTTTTTATTCACTCTATGTTAAAATAAATCTGTTTTCAAAATTAATTATGCCTTTATTTCTACTTTTTTGAGTGTAGCTTCTGGAAAACTTAATATTACATATGAGCCTCACACTTGTGTCTCATATTATGTATTCTACTAGAGATCTGGTGCACGAATTTGTGCACAGATAAGGTCCAGTCAGCCCCTCCAATAAGGGTTGGTCGGAGGCAGGGCTGGCCAGGGGGAAGGGATGCAGGAGGTTGGGGTAGGGGCAATTGGGCCCCAATTGGGTTGGTTGGCCGCCACAGTTCGCATCATAGAGACTGGTCATTCCAGTCACTCCGTGGTCCCAGTCACTCGGCTTTTATATATATATATATAGATTGGATAGCACTCCTCAAGACACTTTCTAGTAAAACTTATTTTAAATCAAACTGAAAAAAAAAGGTACTAGACTTTGTACGAAAGGCCTAAAAGATGTCAAGATAGACATCAGGAGAATCTGGCATAACTCATAAGATCATTTACTTTGAATCAATGACAGGGCTATGCATGAGTGATGGAGAAATTAATACAATAGGATTCTTATCTTCAAGGAGAACAACATTTTAATAGGTGAGAAAACATATAGGCAAATAATTGTTATAAATTATAATAAAAACATGATAGGTTTGGAGCTAGACTAATTTTCAAATAGATAGAAGCACAAATAGAAAAGGATAATTAAATGCACTTCCCAGAATGGTATAAGTGGTTAGTGGCAGGATTGAGTCTTAGAAATAAGTGCTTCTACCTTCCATACACTGTCCACACCTCAGCATCTTAATACCTTGGATTTATATTTACATGATCTTATGCTACATACACAAATCACTCTCATATAAATTATCTCACTTTTCATAAGACACCATGCCCTTCCTTCTGGTTTGGTTAGCTGGGTCATGAGTATCTGCACAGGCTCTCAATGTATCTGCTTTAATAAAGCATCAGCACTCTCATTGACAGTGATAAGGAGAAGTGCTAAGATAATCAGGAGTGTCTAGGAGAAAAAATATGAACTTTAAGAATGGCCAATCAATATGCAATTTCTGCCACCTGGTAGTCTTTCAAAGTTATTTGCATCCTGGTGTAAATCATGTATACCTAAGTGTGAAGAAATGATGAAAATGAACAAATAATCGGGGAGTTCAGCAGAGTAAGGGACTGTGACATAGGAAAAGAATGTTATAATGTTTCATCACAAGTGACAAAGGAATTTTCTATAGTTAGCACTGAATTTTTGAGATGTAATAACACTTTCAAAAATGTCAATATTAAATGGAAACAAGAAATAACTTGAGGGGGAAACTAATACACTGCTTGCTAGGAAAATTCTATAATGGTAGGGAGCTGTCTGTCTTGCTTTTTGGTAGAAACCTAAAAACATCTTAAAAGTTCTTAAATACTCTATTACAAGGTAGGGAGTAAATCAATGAATTCAGCAATATGAAAGAAATAAACACATTCTTTCACTTAAAGGAAGAGTCATCATAGGGGGGGGACACATTAAAAAACTTAAATAAGGAGAATAAGTTGGTTCTTTTTGCTTGTCTCTCATGAAGATGCATTCTATTTGAGAGAACTGACTTATGCACCAATAAAAACATTGCTTCTCTTCCTCAGGACCACAAAACAACTATAGTTTTGTTTTTCTTCTTCTCTCACAGATCTACCGATTGTGACATGGTATATATTACATACCAAATGGAACATAATGCACTAAATATAATCATCACTCAACACAAACAACTACTACCTTCACATTGTGGTTTGGGAGAGACCACAAAACAGCATGTCATTAAATATTCAGCACAGGTCCTCGATTCTCTTTGTCAGGAACTGAGTACTCCAGTGGAGTGCACTCGAAGTGTAAAGTCGTTGTGTTTTCCCTAATAACACACCTGTTCTCTAAATAGAGCTGCTTCTATTTACGGAGAAACCAAGCTGAAGTCATATCCTGCCATAAATTCTTTGGTCTTCTGAGTTGTGTTCCAGTGCATTGCTACTGCAAGCTAATGCTACAAAGCCCAAGAAAATATGAGTTGATATATTGACTCTTGTTGGTCAAATTAGTAATTCATATTCCTCAAAATGTTAATTGGCAAAAGCATAAGCCTGTAAATATTCTCCCATTTCTTTTTTGAGGTCAACACTTTGTATTCTGGGAACTCAGAATTCTTTATTTCTGAAGTAATTGAGAACTAGGTTCTAGTCTGCTAATTTGTAATGACTGACACCCCAATCAGGTCACTAAGGTTACTGCCACTCAGGGTTCTCACCTATAAAATGAAGTATTTTATGAGATGGTTCCTAGGATCTTTTCTATCTAAAAAATTCTCACTCAGTTCATTAAATATATTAGAACAAATTTTCTCAGCATTTCTCTGACCACATAAATAATAACCAAATATTGGTAAGTTAGAGATATTTGCAGGTCTGTGGGAATTATAAATCAACAAGAAAAACATGATTTATGATTGGGTCTGGATCAAGATGATCTATAAGTCTCTTATCAGTTTTAGGAAAAATAAATAAATTCAAAGACTACAATGATGTGAAACATTAAGTCACAGTTTGGTTTGTTGCATAGTTGAATCTGGTCTGGTTGGAAGTTTTCTAGTGAAGAGTCAAGTTTCTTGTCATTAAAATCAGCAGAATTATTGTGCAGATTGAAAAATAACTTTTCTAAAAATGTTTAGCACTTATATCCAATTTCCCTCTGTTAGACCTAGGGAAGGAATAGATACTTTTGCAAGGGAGGGCTTTGGAAATATTGCAAAGGAGAGGAACTAGTGATGGTGACAGTGCCACTTCTCCTTGAACTTGTTAAACATGGACTAGAAACAATGTTCTATGGGTTGTGCTTATTGAATATAATTCAGTAAAGTTCCCCAGTTAGTTTTCTGAAGTAATAAACTTTCCTTTTGGAGCAGTTTTAGGCTCATAGTAAAGCTGAGTGAAAAGTATTGAGTTCTCACTTTCCCTTTACCACATATAGCCTCTCCAACTACCAACATCCCCGCTAGAGTAGTACATTTATTGACATTTGATAAACTTACATTGACACCTCATTATCACCCAAAATCCATAGTTTATATTAGGATTCATTCTTGATATTACACAGACCATGGGTTTTGACAAATGTATAATGACACATGTCCATCCCTGTACAGAATGGGGCAAAAGTAGCCTTTTATATATATAGTTAGCAGTTGTTCTATGGAAAATCTCTCTATATAAAAAGCTAATATGCAAAGTGTCCCCTCAGGAGTTTGACCAGGAGACTGAGAGTTCAATCATGCTGACCACCAGGGGGTGGTGCAAACCATGGTGGGTGACCAGTGGTGGCAGCGGGGTGCTGAGGGAGCAAGGGAAGGAGGAGATGGAGAAGTGGGGAGGCAGGGAGGCAGGGAACCTGATTGGCCCTGATTGCTGGCCAGGCCTAGGGACTCAATCATACATGAATTTCATGCACTGGGCCTCTAGTAATATAATAATTAATAAATAATCACATAAAAATAAACTCTGTGTTTTGTATACTGACAAATGTAAACCTACATTTCTCCCCCTTATAGTATTTCACAGAGCAGTTTCACTGCCCTAAAAATTCCCTAATTTTTATACTGTCTCCATTGTTTTGACTTTTCCAAAATGTCATATAATTGGAACCCTACAGTATATAGACTTTTCAGATTAGCTCCTTTCACTTAGTAATATAGTATTCATTTAAGTTTCCTCCATGTCTTTTCATGGCTTGATAGCTCATTTTTCTTATAGCTGAACTAGAGGCTCGGTACATGAAATTCGTGCATGGGGTGGGGGTGTCTCTCAGCCCAGCCTGCACCCTCTCCAATCTGGGACTTCTCGGGGGATATCCAATTGCAGTTGGGCCTAAACCGGCAGTCAGACATTACTCTCACAATCTGGGACTGCTGGCTCCCAACTGCTTGCCTGCCTGCAGCCTGATCACCCCCTAACCACTCCCCTACCAGCCTGATCAACACCTAACTGCTCCCCTGCCAGCCCGATTGCCCTTAACTGCCCTTTCCTGCTAGCTTGGTCATCCCCAACTGTCCTTCCCTGTGGGCCTAATCTCCCCCAACTTCCCTCCCATGCTGAGCTGGTTACCCCTAACTGCCCTCCCTTGCAGGCCTGGTCACCCCACAACTACCCTCCCCTTGTGGTCATCTTGTGGTGACTATCTTTGACCACATGGGGATGGCCATCTTGTGTGAGAGCCTGAAGGTCAATTTGCATATTACCTCTTTATTATATAGGATAATAAGTATCCTATTGCCTGGATATTTATCCAGCCTCTACCTACTAAAGGCATTTTGGTTGATTTCAAGTTTTGGCAACTATGAATAAAGCTGATGCAAAAATCTATGCACAGATTTTTGTGTGGATATTAATATTTCAGTTCATTTGGATAAATATCAAGGAGTGCCATTGCTAGATCTTACAATAAGAGTATGTTTACTTTTATTAGAAACTGTAAAAAACTGTTTCCCAAAGTGACTGAACCATTTTACCATCTCACCAGCAATGAAAGAGAGTTCCTGTTGCCTAAATCCTTACCAGCATTTAGTGCTGTCGGTATTTTGAATTTTGGCTATTCTAATAGGTGTGTAGTGATATCTCATTGTTGTTTTCATTTGCAATATATATATGTGTGTGTGTGTGTGTGTGTAGTGTGTGTAGAGGCCCGGTGCATAAATTCATGCACAGGTGGAGGCTGGCTGGCCTGCCCTGATGGGGGTCAATTGGGAGTGGGGCTGGCTGAGGGAAGGAGCCATGGCCAACTTGGGGGGAGAGACCTTGACTGGCGGGGGTGAGGGGGACATTTTTATTGTGAATGGGTACTGGCTTTTTCAAATTCTTTATCTGCATTTAATGATATAATCATGAGATTTTTCTTCTTTAGTCTGTTAATGTGGTAGATTAGATTAATTGATTTTTGAATGTTGAACTAACCTTATATACCAGGAGTAAATTCCACTTGGTGTGGTGTATAATTCTTTAATGTATATTGTTGGACTTGATTTGACTTATTAATATTTTGTTGAAGATATTTATATCTGCCCTGACCTGTTTGGCTCGGTAGATAGAGTGTTGGCCTATGATCTGAAGGATCCTAGGTTTGATTCCAGTCAAGGGCATGTAACTTGGTTGTGGGTAAATCCCCAGTAGGGGGTGTGTAGGAGGCAGCTGATTGATGTTTCTCTCTCATTGATGTTTCTAACTCTCTATCCCTTTCCCTTCCTTGTAAAAAATTAATAAAAATATATTTTTTAAAGATTTTCTATGTTCATGAGAGATATAGGTGTATAGGTTTTTTTCCCTGGCAGTATATTTGTCTCATCCTCTCTGACTTTATCTTCTGAAAAATATCATAGAGAATTGGTATAGTTTCTTAAATATTCGGTAGAATTCACTAGTGAAGCCATCTGGGCCTGGTGCTTTCTATTTTATAAGGTCATTAATTATTGATTCAATTTCTTTAATATATATAGGACTCTTTAGATCAGTGGTTCTCAACCTTCCTAATGCCACGACCCTTCCTAATGCCAGTTCCTCATGTTGTGGTGACCACCAACCATAAAATTATTTTCATTGCTATTGCATAACTGTAATTTTGCTTCTGTTAAGGAATTGTAATGTAAATATCTGTGTTTTCTGATTGTCTTAGATTCTACAGTAGCGGATCTCAACCTGTGGGTTATGACCCACAGATTGAGAACTGCTAGCAGGGTCACCTAAGACCATCAGAAAACACAGATATTTACATTACAATTCCTTAACAGAAGCAAAATTACAGTTATGCAGTAGCAATGAAAATAATTTTATGGTTGGGGGTCACCACAACATAAGGAACTGTATTAAAGGGTCGCGGCATTAGGAAGGTTGAGAAACACTGATTAGATTATCTATTTCTTCTTGTGTGGTACCTATATGCAATGGAATATTATTGCATATAGCCATGAGAAAGGACATCCTGATATTGTGACAACATGGATTGACTTTGAGGGTACTATGCAAGTGAAATAAGCCAAACAGAGAAAGGCAAATATTATATAATCTCACTTCTATGTGGAATTAAAAAAAAAAGGGAAGTCAAACTCATAGAAACAGAGGGTAGAAAAGCTGCTGCCAGAGGCTGGAGAGTGGGGAAAATGAGGGGAGGTTGGTAAAAGGGTACAAACTACTAGTTATAAGATGAATAAGGTCTGAGGCTCTAATGTATAACATGGTGACTATAGTTGTTAATACTATATTACATAACTGAAATTGGATAAGAGAGTAGAACTTAAATGTTCTCACATCCCCTCAAAGCCAAAAAGATAAATATATGAGGTGATGAATATCTTAATCAGTTAGATTATGGGAAACCTTTCACAAAGTATGTATATATCAAATTATCACCATGTATACTTATAAATATCTTACAATTTTATTTTTCATTTATATTTCAGTAAAGCTGGAAAAAATATGGAATTCCCCACAAAATTCATTAGATTTTACATAGCATTTTATTCAAGTTAGCAGTTTTCTAGCTTCTGCTTTTTATAAAGAAAGAATTCAAGAATTAAATCTGATTCTCAAAACCCACCATTCTTGGAAATTTTGGTCCTCTCCAAATAAACATGCTCTGGGGACTTTTTTCCAAGCTAATTTTTCCATGAGAACTATCACATAGCTAATGAATTTGTGCAAACACCTGACATTTTATCAAGGATTTTTCATTATTTCCTTAAAAATTTAAAATATTAGCCATGCTTCCAACTAGAACCAAATCATTATTTCCTTCTGTCATTTTTTTGGGGGGGGTCTCACATAATTATATTAATTCTTATTTACCAACTAGTATCTAAAACTTTTTGAGAGTCCTTCTAAAACACTTTTTTAAGATATTCTGGGAATCCAAGATGGTGACATAGGTAAACACCTACACTGCTGCCTCACACAACAATTTCAAAACTACAACTAAAAGACAGAGCAGATATCATCCAGAACCACAGGAAAGCTGGCTGAGTGGAAGTTCTACAACTAGAGGGAAAGAGAGGGGCTCACAGAAACCCAGAGGAGCTGCAAAAAGCCGAGGTACGGAGACGCGCGCGTGGAGAGAGCAGGTGCTGGAGTACCTGGCTGGTTTTCTCTGGCAGGAGGGAAATGGAGACTCTCAAAGGCATTGAACACCTTATCCTATGACACTAAACCCCAGATACAGCTGAAACTCATACGGGGGGAGTTTGGACTGTAAAAAGGGAGAGGTGCATGGAAATTTAGGGGAGTCGCAAAAGATTGGAGGTCTGGTGGTGCGCACAGCACTGTGCGGAGGACAGATTGCTGATTGCGCCGATGGCTTTTGCAAGTGGGAGGGAGACAGACCCTCCCAACTGTGCCACTTCTGACTCCACTAAGGCCCTGTTTCAAGTGAAACCCTGGGGACCTAGACTCGTGTGGTCCTGGAGTGCAGGGGAGCTGGAAAGGCAGCGGTCTAGAGGCACTGTGCCCCTGAACAAGGACCACTCCAGCGATTACCCAGTCATGTGAGACTCAGGGGCCATGGCAGGCGGGGCCGACTGGAAGGCAAGGCGGTCCCTTAAACCCTGAGACTCTACGCATCCCAACCTCAACAGAGAGGCTTCTGCAGTTTTGCAAGTCTGGTATCATAAGGCTGAATCCAACACAGAAGTTCTCCAGGCATAGTGAAAATGCTGAGACAAGGGAAGGGATCACAAACAAAGAAATGGAGGAAAACAAACGACTGGATATAGAGTTCAAAACGACGCTTATAAGTTTTTTCAAGAATATCCTAGAAAAGTTGGATAAAGTTAGCAAGAGCCAAGAGGAGATAAAAAGGACCAACTAGAGATGCAAAAGATCCAACTACAGATGGAAAAGGACCAACTAGAGATGGAAAAGGACCAACTAGAGATGGAAAAGGTCCAACTAGAGATGAAAAAGGACCAACTAGAAATTAAACATACACTGACTGAAATAAAAACTATTATACAGAGTCCTAACAGCAGACTAGAGAAAGGCAAGAATCAAGTCAAAAATTTGAAATATAAAGAAGCAGAAAACACTCAACTGGAAAAGCAAGAAGAGAAAAGAATCCAAAAATGTGAAGATAATGTAAGGAGCCTCTGGGACAGCTTCAAGCATACCAACATCAGAATTGTGGGGCACCAGAAGAAGAGAGAGAGCAATATACTGAAAACCTATTTAAAGAAATAATGACTGAAAACTTCCCACATCTGGTAAAAGAAATAGACTTACAAGTCCAAGAAGCGCACAGAGCCCCATATAAAAGGAATACAAAGAGGACCACACCAAGACACATCATAATTAAAATACCAAGAGCAAAAGACAAAGAGAGAATATTAAAAGCAGCAAGAGAAAAATAGTTCATTATTTACAAGGGAGCACCCATACGACTGTCAGCTGATTTCTCAACAGAAACGATGCAGGCCAGACGGGAGTGGCAAGAAATATTTAATGTGATGAATAGCAAGAACCTACAACTAAGAATAATCTATCCAGCAAAGCTATCATTCAGAATTGAAGGGCAGATAACGAGCTTCACAGAGAAGAAAAAGCTAAAGGAGTTCATCAACTCCAAGCCAGTATTATATGAAATGCTGAAAGGTACTCTTTTAGAAGAGGAAGAAGAAAAAGGTAAAAGACAAAAAACTATGAACAACAAATACATACCTATCAACAAGTGAATTTAAAAATTAAGTGAATTAAAAATTTGATCAACAGAATAAACTGGTGAATATAATAGAATCAGGAGCACAGAAAGGGAGTGGACTGATAATTCTCGGGGGGAAAGGGTGAGGGGTGTACAGGGAGAGACTGGACAAAAATCATACACCTATGGATGAGGTCAATGGGAAGGAGGTAAGGGCAGAGGGAAGGGTGGGAGTTGGGTGGAGGGGTGCTATAGAGGTGAAAAAAGAGAAACAAATATAATAATCTGAATAATAAAGATTTAATTAAAAAATAAATAAAAGATATTCTGACTGATAAATCAATAAAATAGTGAATAAGAGTTCTATTTTTGGCATTATAAGTCATAATGACTATTTTACAACAATGAAATAATTGTTCAAATTCAGAATTAGAAAGTCTTTGTCTTTCATTTACTATTTTACAACTTCTCTCTGAAAGCATTTATATTTGATTCATCTATATCATAAAAAACTATCAATTTCCTCAAGCCAAAACTATGTCTTGACTTCATTTATTTTTCGCTATTGAAATTTGGCTTTTATGAAAAAAAAAATTGAGCCATCAGAACCTCAATAGAGTATTTAACATTTTTAACTTCTTTAATTAATTTCATCATTTTTAGCACCAGAAACAGGTCTTTGTTCATTTCTACAGAATTCACAATGACAATACAGTGGACAGGGTGAGCCCACAGGATGGAGGAGATATGGATCAGGCCCCCAGGTTCTGGGCTAGTGGAAGGAGAAATGATTTTCTTTTTCCTTTCTGGCATGGACTAAATCTGAAGCAAGCAGAGAAGCCTAGGGAAGAGGGAAGTTGGTGGTCTAAAACAAGTCATATTTCCTTTTTCTTTCTTTTTCTCCTACTGTTCTGGTCACCAATTCCAGTCTGTGGGTGTTTTCTCCATGGGCTAGAGAAATTCCTTGATATCAGCTGGCTGTCCCCCAATTCAACTCAATTCTGACACTGGAGATAATATCAGAATCAACAGGTTAAGGGCTTAGTCCTCCTATAAGACTGCCTCCCACTTCAAATGTCTATCATCACAAATCCAGATTGGCCTCTGTGTTTATGACCTACCAGCTATAGATCAGAATGTCAATGTTCTCCCTTTTGGGTTTGGTTGATTTGCTAAGTGGCTCACATTTATCAACGCAGCAACGTTTATTAATCTCCTGCTATGGTCAGAGTGGAGAGAGCAATCAAAGAGCAATCCCTCCATGACACCACAACCTCTTATAACAGATTCAAGACAGAATAGCAGGGTGGGAGTATGCGGATGCACCAGATTAGCAATAAGGTTTCTAGATGTCTATGGTCAATACTATGGGTAGGACGCATATAATTTGGGACTGTTTCTTTTGGAGGTCCCTCTGGCCTATTTCACCTGCATGTTCACTTGCCAGTGTGTAAGCAATAAATAAAGTTTGTTTAGGGATGAAAAATATATAACTTCCTCAGAATTATTAGTGGTTATCCACATCCCCTCCCTGCCCCGCCCCCAGTATGGTTACTGTGTTCTTCAAGTGCATGTTATTTTTATCCATAATGACTCCTGACAATAAATGTCTTAATTTCTTGTCTCCAGCATAAACAATAGACAGCAAGGGACAGAAGGAGAGGGAGAGGGAGAGGGAGAAGGAGAGGGAGAGAGAGGAAGAAGGAGAGGGAGAGAGAGAGGGACAATTAGGAGGGTATTCTTGTATTGAGTTTTATACTAGAATAACCACACTGAGATCAAGCTACATTCCTCTGTGTCATCAAAAGGCTGAGCAAAGTATTTTTGGTTTAGTTCTGGAAAGGAAGAAAAGCTGTGTGTGAATTCAGGTCAACCAGTGAGGAAGGCACAGGAGGAAGAAGAATGGTGAACACCCCACAGATTTGCAGGCAGGCAAGGTATCAGTAGATCTAACGATCAGATGATAGGCTTCAGGGTTCCACTGAAGTGCAGTTGGGAACAATTTAACATGGTTGCTAACAGCTGGTAAACATAATTTCTGACAAAAGAACTCCACAGGGTGTTATCAAGGCCAGACATTTTCTGTTTGGGAGGAAGCATGCAAAGGCAACAAAGAAGGCAAAGCCAAAATTCATGTCCTGGAAGTCAAGACTGACATGAATGTACACATGGAATTATTGCAGTCAAACAATTGGACTCCTCTAGAAGCCTGGTAAACAATCTCTGCCTTGGATGCTCAGCTAGGGCTGTAGAAGGTGGCCAAGGACAGATTTTAGAAGGTTTGCTGCAATTTCACTTGGGTTGCTTTCTGCTTCCAACCCCCAGAAGACCAGATGTTTCCCCCGAAGGGACCATGCCACTTGGATCATGATTCCTCTGGGTCTCCTATCATTTTCTTCTCAATCTGTTTTATCACCGTGTAGAATACAAGGACATTTTACTGCACAGAAGGTGGATGAGCTAAAGCAACATGAATTTGTGGCAATACATTCCTTTGGCATTCCGTTGATACATGCGATGGCATTTTATGGCAATTTTAGAGGCCTTACCCTACTTTGCATGGACTTCCATCTTCCTTGCAAACCAGAGCTATTTCTCTTGGATTCCCTGGTTAAGAAGAAAATGAAATTAACTTTCTCTTTAAGCTACATCAGAAGTTCATAGAGTATTTAACATTTTTATACTCACCTGTTTCTAGGTCATATCCACTTAATAACTTGCATCCACTTGAAGTGTAACTTAATTTGCTTATAAAATAATCCCAATTACATATCCCTAGGTCAGAAACTCAAAGTTACTCAGGTTAAACCACTTCTCCCTGTTCTAAAACCTTCTCTAAAAATTCCCAAGTTTACTTCCAATTTTTCCAATTATTTTTTCCATCACCTATGGTTTTCTCACTCCCTTGGGAACCCCCTCTATGAGGCCAATATGTGGTCTGTACTTTCCACTAAACAACACATGAAGTATCATCATAGCACCTCTTCACACTGTCCATCTGAACTGTGTTACAGTCTATTCTTACTTTGATTTTGTTGGGAGATGGGCCTTTATTTTGTGCCATGTAGTTAAGCTGTATTGGCAGGATGTATGGGAGTTAGGGAGGTCCAAGGACCTGAAATGTAAGTATAGAAGGTCAAAGCTGTGTGTGTGTGTATGTGTGTGTATGTGTGTGTGTGTGTGAGAGAGAGAGAGAAAGAGAGAGAGAGAGAGAGAGATTGTACAAAAAGATCTCCCACCTGCTGCAGTAGTTAATGCTTTCTAGTCACTTAGTTTATTGTTAAATTAATGGAGGCAGACATTTTTCCCTTCTTTCTATACAACAGCGGTTCTAAACCTGTGGGTCGCAATCCCGGCGGGGGTCGCCTAAAGCCATCAGAAAACACAGATATTTACATTATGATTCATAACAGTAGCAAAACTACAGTTATGAAGTAGCAACGAAAATAATTTTTTAGTTGGGGGGTCACCACAACATGAGAAACTGCATTAAGGGGTCTCAGCATTAGAAAGGTTGAGAACCACTGCTATAAAAGATCGTGATGATCTTTGTCACAAACTTGAATAACCTGTGTGCTTATTCTCTAATCCTCCCCTAAACAGGAGTAGAGTCATCGCTGTCTAAAAGGAAACTCGCCATTCAATAGAGCCATGCCATTTTGTTTAATTACTATGCTTTTTACCAACACCCAGCAGCCTATTAGTGAAGGTACACTTTTAGAACTCTCACAAATAAGCAAATTCATCCTTAGATCTCAGACAGAGTTCTCCTTGTTTTGAACAAAAAGGAACACATTTATCACACCTACATACTATTTTTCCCCCCTGTGTTCATCTACTTAAATGCATTTTTCTGGAAAAGAGACACATGATTCCTAGTTTTTAAAACCTTAACTAGAATTTCCTTCTTGAGCATTAATGCAAACACCCTCTGAAAATCTTCTGTAATGCTATTTAATTTTGCTTTTATGCTTTAAAATAGTTTTATAACTGGGCAAATAAGCAAAAAAATAAAAATAAAATAGGGGCATGGGCAAGCTAGAGACTAACTCAAAGGCTAGAACAGTAACCTAGCAGGACTTGGATTTGGGAGACTGCAGAGATGGTTTCATGGTGAATTCTCCCCAACAGTTGAAGAAGAAACAATATAAGCCTTACATAAACTTTTTGAGAGTGTAGAGAAACTGGAAACATTTCTCAACTTGTTTATGATGCCAGAAAACAAAACCTGACATTATAGGATAAGGAAATTATAGTTCCATCTATCTCATGAGCATAGATGCAAGAAGTCTTTTAAATAAAGGGTTGGATATCCATATGGGGGGAAAAATGAAGCTTGACTCTTAACTCACACTTATTCCCAGTGGTTGTAGATCTAAATGTAAAAGCCTTGATCATAATAAATTCTGGGAGAATAAAACATGGAATATTTACAGAAATAATGTTGAACTTAAAAAGTTCAACGAAAGTGTAGATTCTACATTCTTCCATTTTATCATAAAGTTCAAAGGAAGATAAAAGTAGTTTATAATAAAATTTTAAGTAGTTTTAAATTTTATTTTTAAAAATCTCCCAAATGATTCTGATGTTTATCTAGGTTTGAGAACCCCTTATATGCAAGCTAGTTAACTGAGGTTTCAGGAAGTGAGGTGATTTGGCCACATTCTCTCAATTATTAGCATTGTTTTACTATGTGTGAACAATACTGCCTCAGTCACTTGGGAAAAAATATTCCCACAATACTTGATTACATGTGCTATACATGGACTACCAAATCTTAAGTTGTTTATATGGTCCCCAACAAATCCACTCAATGTAAATTCCATAGGCTGCCTGAGAGATCGTTTTTTTATTTTTCCATGAAAAATTTCTAACACAATTCCTATTATTTTTAAGTGGCAGGTGCATAAGAATACCCATAAATAAACATGAAGGAAGTAATATATATACACTAGTTATTTTATACACTAGTCAAACAAACATTCTGATATCCCCAGTGTTCATCTTCCAATTATTTTTTGGCTTTAACTTTCTGTTCATTTTAAAAATAATTTAGAAAGTTTCTGAAAAGTTTTAGGAAAAGGGGAGTTCCTTTGTCCATCAGGATCCTAAGAAGCATAGTTTTGGGTCTATTACAAAATGCCTACGAAGAACAAAGCTGGAGGTACCATGCGTTTTTATTTCAATCTATATTACAAAGACACAGTAATCAAAACAGTATGGTACTAGCATAAAAACAGACACAAAGATCAATGGAATAAAATAGAGAGTCCAAAAATAAACCCATGTGTATATGGTTAATTAATTTATGATTAAAGCTCCATCTTATTGCCTGTGTTCTAGTACCACTCCTGCTGCTGTTTCAGGTTGGCTTCTCTGGGTGCAGAAGCTAGAGAAGCACCTTACAAGTATAAAGGAGGGATAAGGAAACGTCAAATTGTGGCACAAGATGACAAAGGCTCAGCCAATCCTCTGGATGGTAAGAGCACATACTGTTCATCAGTATGGTCCACACTGGGCCATTATACCCCAACAGTCACTGGATGTGGCCTTTGAGAAGGGTGTGGCCTTGAGGGAAGGCACTGAAGCTGAGATAACCCAGAAGGTGCTGACAGCTGGGACATCAAGTCCTTCCAGGAAGGGGCATTGGTTTTCACCACAGAGATCCATGATGGCAGAATGCAGATTAGGTCAGGCCTGAAAGGATCCAAATTCTCCAAAATGACCCCAGAAAGACTATAGGTTTCATTCAGGCCTGATCTTAAGTTGCAGCCTGGAATGTGGGCCAAAACATCCCAATTTACTTTAGAAAAATACTCCAAAATCTCACTGACCTAAATACTTGATGCAATGTAAGGTCATGAAGAGGGATTTCTAAAGTGTACTTTTCAAAGAGATACCTAGTTTGGTCTTCAAGTGTTATTTTTCCTCCATTCCTTTCTTTTGTAACTTCCATTATGCATATTAGAGCTGCTATACCTATTCTGCATGTCTCAACTGTTCTTTCATATATCTTATTTCTTTGCTAGAGGCCTGGTGCATGGATTTGTGAACCAGTGGGGTCCCTCAGCCTAGCCTATGAGGATCAGGCTGAAACCTGCAGTCCAACGCTGCCTGCTGCTCTGCTCATCCTGGCCCGCTGCACCTGCTGCTGCCATGGCTCGGTAGACTTGCTGCCGCTCTGCTGCCATCTCCAGGCTGTGGCAGCCAGCTGTGAGCCCTGTGTCTGGCATCCATCGATCAACTGAGAGGTACTCCCACTGTGGAAGTGCACTGACACCAGGGGTCAGCTCCTGCATTGAGTGTCTGCCCCCAGTGGTCAGTGAGCAAAATAGTGACCAGTTGTCCGGTCACTTGGTTCCTTAGGCTTTTATATACACTGAGTGGCCAGATCTCTGAATGCATAATAATCTGACCACTCAGTATATATATATATATATATATATATACTGTGTGTGTGTGTGTGTGTGTGTATATATATATATATATATATATATTAGAGGCCCAGCCTGGCCAGGGGGTGGGATCATGGGCGGTTGGCCAGCCTGCCTGCTGGTCAAACTCCTGGTCAAGGGGACAATTTACATATTAGCCTTTTATTATATAGGATTACTCTGAGAAAACTCTTAAGTACCATCTTTCAATTTACGAATTCTCTCTTTAACTAGATCCAATATAGAGTATATTCTATTTAGGGATTTTTAATTTCAATACATATTTTTATTTTCATACTTTTACATATTTATTATTCTGTGTCCATTTAATTTTAATTTTTACTTTTTAATATTATATTTTCTTGTTATTCTAATTCCTTCATCTAACTCTTTTAACATTGTCTGACTGTTCTATAATACTTTTTTAATGTGAGCTCAATTCATAGATATTGTTGATTTTATTAGATGACCTCCTGAGATCAAATTGCAGAAGTTTTGTCCTAAATCTAAAATTATATTTCTTTATGTGTGGTAGAATTTTTCTTGTGACTTGATTTGAATTCAAAGTGTTTTTTTGTTCTTTTTCCTTTATGTTTTTGTATTGCATTTTATCTAGAATTTCTATGTTTGACATGGGTGGAATGGGGAAATAGGTTCTCATCAATTAATTCTGTCATATGCCTTCTCTTTATATTAATACTAGAGGCCTGAAAATTCATGCTCTGAGAGCAGGGGGTCCCTCAGCCCAGCCTGTATCCTCTCACAGTCTGGAACCCCTCAGGGGATGTCCACCAGCTGGATTAGGCCCACTCCACCGGGGATTGGGCCTAAGCTAGCAGTCAACATTCCTCTGACAGCCCGGGAGGCTTTGCGGGGATGTCTAACTCATCGCTTAGGCCCTGGGAGCAGGCCTATGCTGCAGTCAGACATCCTTAGCACTGCAGAGAAGACAGGAGAGGCTCCCGCCACCGCCACCACCGCTGCACACGTAGCCTTCAGCCAGGCTTGTGGCTGAGCGGAGCTCCCCCTGTGGGAGTGCACTGACCACCAGGGGGAAGCTCCTGCACTGAGTGTCTACCCTCTGGTGGTCAGTGCACGACATAGCGACTGGTAGATTCCCAGTCATTCCACTGTTAGGGTTAATTTGCATATTACCATTTTATTATATGGTATTGATGTACATTCCTCCAAATGTCACTGAGACTATGTTAAAACTTTAAATTAATTTGTAAGAATTGACATACTATTTAGACTTCCTGACCAGAACATGGACTATGTGAATTTTCATTTAATGAAGTCATTATTTTTCCTAAGTAACCTTCCATATTGTAATGCCTTCTGGAGTAGTTAAATCCGTAGTACAGAAAACAGGGTTCTTGATCAATATTACTAACTTAAAATTCCTAGAATGTAGCCAAAATGCAAGAACATCCAGACTTAATGTGATACTTCTCCTCAGTCTCTACAGGGTTTATGATACCCATTAATGCCAGTCTTGATTTGTTTCTTCCCAACAAAGAATGCCAGGGGCACTGCTTCAGGCTCTGTATCTTCTTGGACTGGTTTCCTATAGTCATCTGTTTTCTTTTATAAGGACAATATCATGGCCCAAGGCCAGAAACACATGGCCATTGACCAAGAACAGAATTGGCCTATAAGGTTAGAGCATTAGCAGTTGTTGAGGGGAGGCCTGTATGGGGGAATGTTTGTGTGTATTTGTGCATGCTAAGGACACTTGCTTATGAATCTTTGTATCAAGCCCTACTTTCTCTACCTTGCATTTTGTTGATTATTAAGTATTCTGAATGCTAATTTTCTGGGAGAGGTGGAGGACTGGAGCAATGAAATAAATAAATGTCATTATGTTCATATTTATTTCATTTCAATTTGGCTGTTTATTTAGTAATGAGAACTTTCAAATGCTTGTGGATACTAGCATTTTACATGTTTGAACCTAATGAATTCTTTTTGTTTTAATTTACTTATATCATATTTGCTACCTTAAAAAAAAATGTCACTTGGCTGACCACTCACCAGGGAAAAAATAGATTTAAGATAGAAATAATTTGTTCTGCCAAAACCGGTTTGGCTCAGTGGATAGAGCGTCAGCCTGGGGACTGAAGGGTCCCAGGTTCTATTCCAGTCAGGGGCATGTATCTTGGTTGCAGGCATATCCCCAATGGGGGGCGTGCAGGAGGTGGCTGATCAATGTCTCTCTCTCACTGATGTTTCTAACTCTCTATCTCTCTCCTTTTTTCTCTGTAAAAAAAATCAATTATATATATAATTTGTTCTGAGATTTTCTAAAAATAATTGTCTATAAAATGAAATAACTTCTGAACTATTTCTTGAAATGGCACATAATATATATCTATTAGTGGCCCAGTGCACAAAATTATGCATAGGTTGGGGGTGCCCCTTAGCCCAGCTTGCACCCTCTCCAATCTCAGGTCCTTCGGGGAATGTTCTACTGCTGGTTTAGGATGTCCCTCTCAGAATCCAGGACTGCCGGCTCCTAACTGCTCTCGTGCCTGCCTGCCTGATTGCCCCTAACCACTTCTGCCTGCCAGCCTGATCACCCCTTAACCGCTCCCCTGCTGGCCTGATTGCTCCCAACTGCCCTCCCCTGCTGGCCTGATCACTGCCAATACTTTTATTAGTATAGATATGCATACATTTTTCTTTCTAAATAAAGATCCTAAAGTTTAAACTGAATCAAAGTTATAAGGTCTACAAAATTCTGATGACAACAATAACAATAACAACAACAAAAAACCACCACAAAATCTCATTAGATAGGAAGAATAATGCCAAATTAACTTGAAATGTGTACTGCATGGATCATCTCTTTTGGAGTCACAAAATCAATCTGCCACAAGATAAAGTAGTTTCAATCAAGTATTTTTAATTAAACTAGTTTACTATAGTACCCCATTACTCAAATTAAAAAACTAAACACAGTATTATAGACACTTCTAAAGAACTTTACAAATAGATACCCACAATTATACTTAAAATTCCACATTAAAAGAAAAATCCTAGAATCTAATAGATGAAAGTAAGTTATATGAAGGGCTTTCTGAAATGTTAGTTGTTCCTCACTGATTCACACTGTGCAATACTTCAAGGGTCATGAGAAGAAGACAAATCAAAAAAGACTTGGAACATTCTTTTGGCTGAATTATGTCCTTATAGTTTGTCATAAGTAGTTCAATTAAAACAGAGAGCCTTGAAGGATTATGATAATAACCTGAGTCTTTGACTCTGTTTATAGTGAATGCATGTAATGAATGCTGTCCTGTGGAAACCACTGAAGCAGGATACAATAAATATGCTATTGTATTTGAAAAGTTCACACAAAATTCCTAGTTCAGAAACTAGCTTTCCAAGAATAAAAGGAATCTATTTTAAAATATGTCTTAAGTATATCTTTCACCCTCAAAGACCAGAAACTATGTGAGTCTATAGCTCTTTCTCTAGGCTCTGTAAGGTTCTTTTAACATTCCTTTGGAGGATTTAAATGGATTTAATTTTGACTGGAATGAAATTTAATAAAACTGTTCTTCACTGCAAAATGTCAATGATTGCAATAGTTACTATAACTTCAGCTCTCAGTTTCTTATCCAATTTTTCATTACTAAGGGATTGAATAGTAGTACCTTTTTCAAGTCACCCTTTTAATCCTTACCTATCAACTCTCTTCATTTTAGCTGTCATTTTAATATCGTACCCAGCCCTTTCTTACTCCAAACCATAGGATCCCGCTTAACCACAAGCAGATTCTGCAGGTCCAGGAAAGCATGCCAAGTTGTGAGTTTCTTGAGTTACTGACATTCAGTATTGGGATATATGTTAATAGACATGGATTCAAACTCACACCTTCCCAACAGATTGTATACAGCATCTAGTTAAACCAGTTTAAATCAAAGAAACTAATCACCTTTCATGACAGATCATTTTGTCTTAATAGTACTGAAGTGACTATTGAAAGGGACACCTGGATTTACATAAAGAAGGTCTATTCTGTTTTTTCTAAGATAGCACTTAACATTTTTGAACATAACTCTGACTCCTACATATCCCCATGTTGCCTTCCCCTTTCCAAGTTAAGCATTGGCACATTCTTCAATTTCATTCACTCACTTTTTTATCTGAATGTATGTAGTTCAATTTGTTTATATATCTCCTAAAATGTGGCTTCCAGAACAAAATAAGTTTCAGATATCATCTGATCAATGACAACTGAGATGAGCCTGTCACTTTCTTATTATAACTCCTATTCTTGTGTTGTTTTTCCCCTCTTGAAATGAAATTCGCTTTTGGGGGGTGATATCAAATTGCTGTTTCATTTTGAATGCTCAGTGAATTAAACTCTTTGTACCTTTTTATTTAATGTGTGTCAAGCCAGTCTCTTTAATCCAATATTTTTACCTTTTTGAACATATATAAAGAATTTTTTATTATTTTCTTTGGCACTAAAATGAATTATACAAATATGGAATAAAAATATTTAAATACCCACAAAAACCCCCTCTACACAAAAACGCCCGCTACCAGAGGCAGAGAGAAATTAAGTAACTTGTTTGAAGTCATTAGGCTAGCAAGTGGTAGAGCCAGGATAGGAATTTGGGACTTCAGAGTCCTTGCTCCTATCCCAATTTTATGCTATCCCTATTTATATTTTAAAGTTAACTTTTTGTACTATTTGCCATAATCAATCAACTAGCCTGTTGCTGTGCTTTTTAATTTAGATACTTAATTTTTAGTTGTATTAACACTTTGAATAAAGTTTCAGTGTCCATGATAATCCAGACAAAAACTAAATTATGATTCTCAAAGCCCTTTTCTTTTATATATATTAGTTCCTTTTTTTCCCAAATATATGTTTATTGATTTCAGAGAGGAAAGGGGGAGAGAGAGAGTTAGAAACATCCATGATGGGAGAGAATCATTGATCTGCTCCTCCTGCATGCCCTCTACTAAGGATGAAGCCCTCAACACTGGCTGGATTTGGTTGGCTGCTTAATGTTGATTTGTGCAGCCTGGCATCTGATACAACAAAGTGGGCCCCAAACATCTTCCTTCATACCCACTGAGTCCTTCTGTCCTCCTCCCTATGTGTGATCCTAATTGTGGAAATTTTACCTTTGTTTTCAGAGTGTAATTCACTTTCACTCATTTTGCTAGAACTGATTGAGATGCACTTATATATAGGGCTAACTTTATAGTTTTTGCCAGCATTCACTGTGGGGATTGGGCTGCTCCTCTGCCTGGATGTCCTGCTTACCTCAGGCAGATCACCTGAACACTCCTAAGCAAACTACCTTCCATGGAGAAATTCCCACTGCTTTGTCCCAACTATCAGACAAAAGCCTTAGTGACAATAAAAGGTTTTCTTTGGACCTGAGTCCACTTCACTTTTGGGGTGTCATGATCTTAAACTGCTGCTTCTGCCCATAGAGATAATGGCATTCCACAGGGAGTTAATGAGGACCCACACCCACCAAAGCACAGCACAGGTAGATACAATCTTATGCTCCCAGTCAGGGTCCTGTGACATCTTTTGGGTTAGTTTCCATTGTCCACTGTTCCTCTGTAGGATTCCAGCCTGTCTGGCGGTATAAAAGAATCTATGGTCTTCTTTCTTCATTGTTTTGTTTTCTTATTTCAAAGCTTAGAAAACTGTCAAACCTTGAAAGACATTGGAACTGGAAGGCAAGTATCATGCTCTTACTTTAAAGTTTAATCTCATTAATTTTGACCCATTAATCTACCTTTTAGAAGTCTTCTGAATATGAATTCTTTTTCTCAATATATTCACATTGGAAAATTTATCATCTAAAACTTAATTTAAAAAAAGAAGATAGATGTAATACTTTCAACAATAAAGAATTAAAAAATAATAAAATAAAACTTGATAAAAATTTCTCCTCTATTTTCATTAAAACTGTTGTCAAATATAAGACTGTTTACATACTAGAGGCCTGGTGCATGAAAATTCATGCCCTGGAAGCTAGTGGGGGGAGGGAGGTGCCTCAGCCCGGCCTGCTCCCTCTCACAGTCTGGGAGCCCTCAGGGATGGGAGGCAACTCGGTGATCAGGGGAAGGTGACACCCCCATTGCACCTCTGCTGCTGCCACTGTCGGCAGCACAAGCCTTGGCCAGCCATGGTTAGCTGAGTTTCGGGCAGCCCTGGGCAGCTGAGTAGCCACCATCCAAGGCTTGCCCTACACCTTGGACTGGTCCTGAGTGGGTGGGGGCTGAGGGAACTGAGTGCCGCCATCTTGTGGCTATAGGCACCGCCATCTTTGAGGGTCAATTAGCATATTTCCTCCTATAGGCTGTGGGCACTGCCATCTTTGTGAGAGTGGGATGGTCAGTTAGCATAGTCCTTCTTTACTAGATAGGATACTTGGGGTCTCCTGTCTCCTTTGAATACCTAAGGATCCATACAGCTGTACTCTAACCTCAGTCCACATTTCTCTCTCTTGACCTTGAGGCTGCCTGAAAAGACTGGAAAAAGCTGTCCAGAAACCCACATAGATTGTTTATAAGATTGGTCTGAAAAAAATACCCACATACAATGTATTTGTGTTGAGAAAGAAAAACACATTCCTAGAGATTCTATGGTATGTGTTTCTCTCTCTCTCTCTTTTTTTTAAATATATTTTTATTGATTTTTTTACAGAGAAGAAGGGAGAGGGATAGAAAGTCAGAAACATCGATGAGAGAGAGACATCGATCAGCCACCTCCTGCACGCCCCACTCTGGAGATGTGCCCGAAAGCAAGGTACATGCCCCCGACTGGAATCGAACCTGGGACCTTTCAGTCCACAGGCTGACGCTCTATCCACTGAGTCAAACCAGTCTCGGCTGTTTCTCTCTTTTTAATCTTACATGTGTGCCCCTCCATTCTTAGAAGTTGTAGAGTTGATGTGGGAGATCTGTAAAAGGCTACTGATATTCATTCCATCCAAATAGTCCCTGCAGTTTTCAGAAGTAAGGCTACCTTCTCTTATGGTTCCTAGTTTTATAGTTTCCCTAAGTCTGGTAAATTTTTTAGGAGAATCATAAATATTTCAGAAGGTAGAATTGACTCTTACTTTATTTGGCTCATCAGATATTTCTTGATCACTAGATTTGGAAAAAAAAATGCTTCCCAGTAAGTATTATAAGTAGGCAGATTATTTCTTTAAAGTAGTCAAGATATTATAGGTATTATTTTGAGGAAAATACAATAGAGGCTATTCTTTTTTATAAAAAATAATATCTTCATTGTTTTCATAATTAAGCTATTATCTATAACGATATATCTCTTTCTACTTTATCTGAGGTGACTTCTATCTTCATTTGAATGACCCTAAACACTTCCAGTCTATTATTTCATTGACCTGTTTAAAATCAATTTCAGGTGAAACAGGAAGCACAAAGTTCCAGATACATTTAACTAACCGTTCAGTAATCTAATCACTTAAAGAATTCAACTTCTGCCTCAGATGTTACTTTGTAATAACAAAATAATTTTTCAATAGCTCAGATATAAGAAAGTGGTTTCACAGCCAGGATCATAAAGTTGGCAATGAAAGTCCTAAGTGATTGTGTGTCATAAATTCCATCCTGTCTAATGTTAGCCCTAACAACAGGGCAAGCATAATAGCAATAAAAACCTTTTACCTCCCCTATGAAATTCTTGACATTTTCCCATTGTTATGGGGATTTTCTTAGCTGAATGCACACACACAACTTTAAATTAGTACTTGTCCTTAGCAAGCTCTCATGATATTATTCTTTAGTGTTCCAGTGAGAAGGCTAACCCCTATTTTGTAAAACTACTGTTTGGAATTCTCTGCTGTTTTTCTTAGATGGCCTCTTATTCTTAAAAAAAAACTTTGCTTTCTAGCCTGCTTTAGCCTGCTTGAATAATGAGGAAAATAACCTTAGTTGTCTGACCTAGTAGGCCAGAGACTAGATATGCCCATAATTTCAATGCCATGTCAGGTGCATTTTTAATTGGATAAAAATATGTTGTTTTCAAGGCCAGTAGCAAGATAACCACTAAGTGCACGTAAGGCTGGCTCCTTAATAAAAATGTAAGTTCTGCTTGTAGCTTTGCTTAGAATTTGAATTCATTTTCTCTAAGCCCACCTCGGTGAGTAAAGTATAACTCCAAATTCTCTGGCATCATTTGATTATTCCGGTTCTCTGTAACACCAGAATTGTTAGTTTAGCCCCCTCACAATTCAGAAAGCAGAATCTAATAGATTTATATTTTCAGGTTTATGTGTTGCTAGGGCAGTTTATCCTATTCATCCTGACTTTTGGTAATCTTTCATTCCTGAGAATAAGACTGAGAAGAATGAAAATCTTATAATTAGAAAATTCAGTAACTACCCCCACTAAATACTAGAAAGCATAAAATGAGAAAGCTAGCATTGGTTTTAGTTCCTTAAACGCAGTGTTTTCTTTTGTGTCTTTTAAGTGATTCACTGGCAACACCAAGTAAGCAACTGTTTCCTGGTATGAGAGGTATCCTTTAACATGTCATCAGGAGTGACATGTGCAAAACCTACTCTTCAGTTTGTGTCTTTTAATGTAGTGTGTTGAACCTTGGCCACTTTCCCTCAAAATCCAATCACACACATAAACTAGCAACAGCTATGACTATGCCTGAAGTCACACATATTTGAGTTCAGGTTAGTAATGCTTATAAATGGGCAATTAGCACCTTTGCAAACTTAGCTAAAGAGCCCGTTTAATTGTGATGTTAATCATCTATCTTTTGTCATGATTAATTTTATTTCAATGTAGGCATAAAGCAATAAAATGAGAACATGTTATCAAGAATATATTTATGGACACTAGAAAACATTAATGGTTTCATTTTTATGTATTACAGAGTAATGCGTGCAATGGAAAATTTTAAACCTCCCTGTTGCAATGATGAGTAAATTTTGCCCTGTGGCAATGCAAATAACTGAATAAAACAAATTTGCCCTTTGCTGTGTGCTAACAGAATTACTGTGTGGTCATATACCATAATTAGTGACACTTTACACTCTCAGGAATCTTGGAGTGTACAAAGCAAGTGGACAAAAGAATATTACCTAATGCACCAACAATTCAAATGCACATGTGATAAAATGGTTCCTTTTAAGTACAGCATGCATGGAATGAGATCTTCAGAATTTCTCAGTAGCAGGTGTCGGATATATAAATATACAGGGTGTCCCCCAAAAATATGTACACACTTTAACAGCTGATTTCTAAATTTTGAAAAGAAAATGTATTTTTAAAAACACTGCCTTTATAATTATTCAAAGTTTGTGTATACATTTTTGGGGGACACCCTATATATCTAGAGCTGAACATTGGCCCCCTCTCTGTTTCTCATTTTCTGTTACTCCTCTTTTTTATGCCACTGACCTTATTGCTTATTCAAGAACAAGTTACCTCAAGTGACTATGTTCTTCAGATTAGAATAACAAATGTATATTATTTTATGCTACTATGAAATCCACTTAGGTGCCTTTCAAGATGGATGAATTGTTTATTCTAAAATAGATGGCTTTTCCGTTGTAAGAGCTCTATCTATTTGATTATTTTTGGATACAGAATTCATTGCCTCCTACACAACCTTCTGATTAAAAACTATAAAAAATATATTTTGTGCATTGTACTTTTTATAAGATTACTTACTGAATCCTGAGGGTCATCAGCTGCTCATAAATAGGATATTTTGCAAGGCTTGAGAAATGACATATAACCAAATAAACATTTCCTCATTTGTTTCATCATGAGGATTTGGAGTATTACTTTATAATCTGCCCTGTTATACAGCATGCCTAGTGATTGATAAGATTCACTCCAATAATTTAACACTGCACAGAAACTTCCACGTAAATGTTGGTTCACAGGCTCCAGCGGAGCTGCTCACACCACAAGGGCAGGATCAGATTCTATTTGTTCGCTATACAGGTGACATCTTGGATAGAGTCTGGCACATAACAAGATGTCAAGAAAAGTATTTGGGAACTGAGGGCTGAATAAATATCAGCTGAACAATAAACAAGAGAAAGAGACTGAACACAAAAGGCTGGGGAGCTGGGGAGCCCTCTGAGAGCTGCTGGAACTCTCTGGCTTGAGGAGGCAGTGAGCACCATTGTTTCCATGCTCTCTACTGCCATAGTTGGGCAGGAGTTCTATTTAAGTGCTTTAGCCTACCTGCAAGATCACCTTAGGACTTTTCCAGGTACATTGCCTGGAGCCTTTTGCCTACACACAAAAGGTGCAAGCAGGAACATAAGAGTGTCACCACACCCACATGGCTCTCCTGGTGAGAACAGGCCAGTGTCCCAGGAGCCAGAAGGGCCTGTCAGGCTCCAAGGAACTTCCCCAAACTATCCAGCACATAAAGTATACAGCGAGGTTGCTTCTTTGCAAGACCACTTTTGGTACAACTAATCAGAGAGAGGCTATATACAGAAGACTGGAGAATCCAAGGAGCTCCTGGCTAGCTCTTGTGGACTATAGGAATTCTCCAGGGTCAGAGGGGCCCCATTGTTTATGTCCCCCTCTACCTCTATAGCATGGGCAGGGGCTCTATCCAGAGGCTTTGACCTACCTGCAATGTTGCTGCAGTGCACTCCTGGACACATCCTGTAAGCCCATTTCCACAAGATGAAAGGGAGCAAACAGGAGCAACACCCAGAGTCACTCCAGTTTGGTAGGTCAGTGCCCCTCACACCTTAGGCAAAGGCTTAGCTATTTCCAATTTGCCAGAATTACCTCACACACATAGCCTATGCAGAGGCCAATTATACATAAGGCCACTTTTTTAAGGTTGGGAAAGATACCTAGTTTGTCTAATTCAATAAATAAATATAGAGCCTCCAAAAAAATAAAAACAAACAAACAAAAAAAGAATATATCTCAATTGAAGGAGCCAGAAAAATCCTCAGAGGGGAAAATAAACTCTAAGGTTAAGGAAATAAGTAATTTGGCTATTAAGGAATTAAAATAAGGGTCATAAGGATGCTCACCAAACTTGACAGTGGAATAGGGGAACTTAGGGAGAACTTCAACAAAGAGTTAGAAAGTGGACCAGCCAGAGTAGTTCAGTGATTGAGCATCAACATATAAACTAGGAGGTCATTGTTTAAGTCCCAGACAGGACACATGTCTGGGTTGCGAGTTTGATTCCCAATAGGGGGTGTAAAGGAGGTAGCTAATCAATGATTCTCTCTCATCACTAATGTTTCTTTCTCTCTCTCCCTCTCCTTGCCTCTCTGAAATCAATAAAAAACATATTTTTAAAAAAGGGTTAGGAAGTATAATAAGCAGACCTGAAGAATACAATAACTTAAATGAAAAACACATTAGAAGAAACCAACAATAGATTAGCTAACACAGAAGAATAGATCAGTGACCTGAAAGACAGCTACTGGATATCAACCAATCAGAACAGCAGAAAGAATAAAGAATTTTAAAAAATGAGAATTACTTAAAGGACCTCTAGAATAATATCAAAGCACTTGCATTGTTGGATCTCAGAAGGAAAAAAAAGAGAGAAAAGAGAAAAAAGGAACAGAAACTTTATTTAAAGGAATAATGACTGAAAACTTTTCTAATTTGGGAAAGAAAATAGACAGTTCTAAACAAGGTGAACCCAAAGAGAGTCACACTAAGACATAATTGTAATTAAAATGGCAAACGTTAAAGATAAAGAGACAATATTGAAGGAAGCAAGAGGAAAACAACTAGTTACATGCAAAGGAAACCCCATAAAGCTATCAGCTGATTTCTCAGCAGCAACTTTACAGGATAGAAGGGAGTGGCAGGACATCTTTAAGTGCTGAAAGAAAGGGACTTATAATCTAGAATAATTTATCCAGCAAGATTATCATTCAAAAATGGAAGGGAAAGAGTTTTCCCAAATAAGCAAAAACTAAGGGAGTTCTTACCCTGGCCTGTTTGGCTCAGTGGATAGAGCATTGGCCTATGGACTGAAGGGTACTGGGTTTGATTCTGGTCAAGGGCACATGCCCAGGTTGCAGGCTCGAACTTCAGTGTGGGGCATGTAGGAGGCAGCTGGTCAATGATTCTCTCATCATTGATGTTTCTCTCTCTTTTTTCCTCTCCCTTCCTCTCTGAAATCAATAAGAAACACACACACACACACATACACACACACACACACACACACACACACACACACACACACACTAGAGGCCCGGTGCACAAATTTCATACACAGGGAGGGGGAGACCCCTTGAGGGATGTCTGACTTCCCCTTTAGGCCCTAAAGGGGAAGTCAGACATCCCTCACACAGTCCAGGACTGCTGGCTCCCAACTGCTCACCTGCCTGCCTTTCTGATTGCCCCTAACCACTTTTGCCTGCCAGCCTGATCACCTCCTATCCACTCCCCTGCCAGCCTGATTGATGCCTAACTGCTCCCCTGCCAGCCTATTTGCCCCTAACTGCCCTATCCTGTGGGCCTGGTCACTCTAACTGCCCTCCCTTGCAGGCCTGGTTCCTGCCAACTGTCCTCTCCTGCTGGCCATCGTGTGGTGGCCATCTTGTGTCCACATGGGGGCAGGATCTTTTGATTACATGGAGGCAGTCATCTTATGTGTTGGAGTGATGGTCAATCTGCATATTACTCTTTTATTAGATAGGATATAGGCCTGGTGCACAGGTAGGGGCCAGCTGGTTTGCCTTGAAGGGTGTCCTGGATCAGGGTGGGTGTTCCCTTGGGGTGTGGGGCAGCCTGGGAGAGGTGGTTTGCAGGTTGGCCATACCTCCTGCAACTCAAGTGGAGGCCCTGGTATCTGAGATTTATTTATCTTTTACAACTGAAACTTTGTAGCCTGGAGTGGAGCCAAGCCTTCTGCTAGTAAAGCCATTGAAACTTTGTTGCCTTAAGTGGAGGGTTTGTGGAAAATTTGACTTCCTCCATTGCCAGGGGCAACCCAAGCTTCCCTCCTGCTCTCTCTGTGGCTGTAGCCATCTGGTTGGGTTATTAGTTGGTGGGTATGACTGGTGGGCATGGCTTGTGGGTATAGCAGAGGTATGGTCAATTTGCATATTACTCTTTTATTAAATAGGATATAAACTAAGGGAGTTTATCACCATTAAATCAACTTTACAATAAATGTTAAAAGGTCTTCTTTAAGTAGGAAAGAAGAATAGAGTGTAAAATAGGGGAAGAGTGAAAATTAGTACTAATAAAATATATTTCAAGTTAAAACATCTATCAGCTTAAAATAAATTGCTATAGATTGCTATATATACAGAATTATATGCATAAACCTCATACATATATCACAAAGAAAAAGAAACTCAAACAAAACACTAAAGTAAAACAGTAAACCATGAGGGAAGAGATCAAGAGAAGAAGAAAGGAACAGAGAAGTATAGAAAGTACAAAAAGCAATTAACAAAATGGCAGTAAGTATACACTTACCAATAATTACTTTAATGTAAATGTATTAAAAACTCAAATAAAAAAGACATAGGGTGGCATATTGGATTAAAAAACATGAACCATTTATATGCTAGTTATAAGAGTCTCACTTCAAATCAAGACACATATAGACTGCAAGTGAAGGGATGGAAAAGATATTTCAAGCAAACAGAAATGAAAAGAAAGCTGGAATAGTAATATCATGTCAGACAAAATAAACTTTAAAATTATACATGTAAATAAAAGACAAAGAAGAACATTACATTATTATAAAGGGATCAATTCAAGAAGAGAATATAACTATTGTGAATATCTATGCACCCAACATAGGAGCATCTATACTAATAAAAGGGTAATATTTTAATTAGACCGGTTCAACCAGCCATCTTCCGGATGTCTGACTTCCTTCTGAACAAAGCTATGGTAGTGGAGGCTGAGGCAGAGGCAGTTGGGGCGATATCAAGCTGGTGTGGGGTTAGGGGCAATCAGGTCGGCAGAGGAGGACAGCTGGGGTGATCAGGCCAGCAGGGGAGGGCCATTGATGGGGACTAGGCTTGCAGGGGAGGGCCACTGGGGGTGACCAGGCTGGCAGGGGAGGGCAGTTGGACACATTAGCAGGCAGGCAGCTAAGTGGTTAGGAGCCAATGGTCCTGGATTGCAAGAGGGATGTCCGACTGTTGGACATCCCCCAAGGGGTCCCAGATTGGAGAGGGTGCAGGCCAGGCTGAGGGACATACTCCCCTCTCCCACATGATTTTCATGCATCAGGCCTCTAGTCTAAATATATAAGGCAACTATTAAAGGACATAAAGGGAGAAATCCACAGTAATACAATAAGATTAGGGGATATTAACACCCCATCCACACCAATGGACAGATCATCTAGACAAAAAATTAATAAGGAAATAACACCCTCGACTGCCACATTACAGCAGATTGAATTAATACACATTGATAAAAGATTTCATACAAAAACTGCAGAATACTTTTTTTTTCAAATGCACATGGAACATTCTCCAAGATAGATCACATATTAGGCCACAAAAGAAGCTTAAAAAAGAGACTTTGTCTGTTAGGGGAAATCAATGAACTGATCAATTGTAGTTATGATTGAACCATTTAGCAATCCCATCATTAGATGTCCTTCTAATGATAATCTTTATTGGCCTATAAAAGACATGAACCAAAGGTTCCACCTCATATTCCATCTGAAATGAAAGGCAAACCATATCATTTGCTCTGAAACCTTTAACTAGTTTTTGAAAGATCCAGTAAATCAGACTGATATGGTAATCAGATTACAATAGAACCTTCAGTTCTGACAAAACTATCAGACCTATATAAACACAACTTATAACTGCCTCAGAAATTAAAAAGGTCACCACAGCTCAATAATAATAATACTATTTTGTGACAATCAAAATAATACTTATAAATCATTTTTAATGATTCATAGGAAACTGGTTTCATTTTAAACATGAGAAAATTAGGATATTATATGATCATAACCATTTTTTATTATTAGAAAAACATACTAGAAAGAAAGATATCAAAGTAACAGGTGGTTATCTCTGGGAGGTAGGATTATTGATAAGTATTTTTCTTATTTTTACTTTTCCATATCTTCTAACAGGTACTATATATGTAATTTTATTTTATTTTATTATATATATATATTATTAATTTTTATAGAGAGGAAGGGAGAGGGAGAAACATCAATCAGCTGCCTCCTGCACACCCCCTACTGGGTATGTCCTGGCAACCAAGGCACATGCCCCTGACCAGAATCAAACCCGGGACCCTTGAGTCTGCAAACCGATGTTCCATCCACTGAGCCAAAACAGCCAGGGCTATCTGTGTAATATTAAAATGTTTGTGCTTAAAATATTACCAAATCACTATTCACTTATTTCAGCTCTAGAGAATTGTTTAAATCACTTCTGCAGCTTAATTAAGATCTATACTTTCACAAATGCCTAAAATAAGAACATCATTTTATTTGCTTGAATGTGTGTCAATACTGTTCTGAAAATAGAAAGGAAGGCCTGCCCTAGAACTTGTTGTCACAGAAAGAAAAATAAATATACATTTAGAAATGTCAATCTATTTCTCTAAGCTTTTCCTTTTTAAAACAATTCTATGTGTTTCACCATGTTAACCTGAATTCATGGTGGACATTAACTACAACTTAGTGTGGAGTGCCTGAGAAAGGAGCCTAAGAATTACTTTTATTAATTTCTTTATTTTTTTAAAGAAAAGAAATTGCCAATTGAAGTTGCTGAAAATTTCATTTTCTAGGGTCAAAAAATATCAATTAAGTTTTGTAACAATTGCACAGCAAAAGAAACCATCAACAAAACAACAAGAAAGCCCACTGTATGGGAGAACATATTTGCAAATGATATCACTGGTAAAGGTTTAATCTCCAACATCTACAGCCAACTTATACAACTTAATAAAAGGAAGATAAACGATCCAATAAAAAAATGGGCAATGAACCTAAATAGAACCTTTTCGAAAGACAGAAGGAAGGCCAAGGGACACATGAAAACATGCTCAAAGTCACTAATTATCCGAGAGATGCAAATCAAAACGACAATGTGATACCATCTCACAATGGTCAGAATGGCAATCATCAACAAATCAACAAATGACAAGTGTTGGCGAGGATGCAAAGAAAAAGGAACCCTTGTGCACTGTTGGTGGCAGACTGGTGCAGCCACTGTGGAGAACAGTATGGAGTTTCCTCAAAAAAACTAAAAATGGATCTCCCATTTGACCCCGTAATCCCACTCTTAGGAATATATCCTAAGAAACCAGAAACACCAATCAGAAAGGATTTATGCACCCCTATGTTCATAGCAGCACAATTTACAATAGCTACAATTTGGAAACAGTCTAGGTGGCCGTCAGCAGATGAGTGGATCAGAAAACTATGGTATATCTACACAATGGAATTCAATGCTGCCATTAAAAAAAAGGAATTCTTACTATTTGCAGAAACCTGGATGGAACTGAAGAGCCTTATGTTAAGTGAAATAAGCCAGTCAATAATTTCACTTATTTGTGGATAATAAAGATCATTATAAACTGATGAACAAAAGGATAGTTACAGAGGCAGTAAAGCATCAAACAGACTGTCAAATTACAGCAGGAAGGTTATGGAGAGGTGGGGTATATAAGAGATCAACCAAAGGACTTGTATGCATGCATATAAGCATAACCAATGAACACCAGACACTGGGGGGTTGGGGTATGCCTGGGAGGGGGTGGGGGCAATGGGGAGATATGTATACATGTAACACAATAAAAAAAAGTTTTATAACAAAATCCCTTTGTTTTGGGAAATACAGCAGGATGGAACTTATAGTTCCATCAAAGTACCTACCCATTGTTCCCAGAGAGAACTGTGAAGTCACATAAATCTAAGTGTAGTTGCTTCAGAGCAATCTTTCTTCATTTGGGTAATGCCAATGGTTGCATTTTTCAGGCAGACTGTGCCTTTGCAGTTAGAGAACTGTTTTCCAAAAGTATGGATTTACACCGAATGTTAGTGGCCTTCATATATCAAGATTGAATCATACAAAATTTTGGAAATACAGTGTCAACTGCTGTGATTGTATTATCTGAGTCTTTTGCTAAAGGAATGGGAGTTTCCAATGTGAATACAGAAGGGGCAAGAATGGGTGGGCCTGGGACTTGGGGAAGGAGGAAAATCTCTGCAATATGGAACTAAAGAAGTGAAGCCCTGAAGTGAAAGAACATGGAGATGTGTTCTTAACTGGAGTGGTGAACTGGTTTCCAGACACACAGGAATCTATAGGGGGCTGTACTACAATCCTGACATTGGGTTCAATGTCCAGGGTAAATCACTTGGACATCAGATATTATTTTCCAAAAATTCAGTAAAGCCTTACTAAGCCACATTATCCTTTACCTCAAAGGAACTTGGAAGGAATATGAGAAATCATGTGCCTATAGTTGGAGCAAATCAGTGTAGCATACACAGGTACAAGTCTTACAAAAAAATTGCAATAGGATGCACTGGCTGTTTTACTCAGTGGTTAAAAGTGTTGGCCCATGCATCAAAGGGTTTTGGGTTCAATTCCCCATCAAAGGTATGTACTTTGGTTACAGGTTTGATCCCTGGTCCTGGTTGGGTGCAAGTGGGAAGCAACCAATCAATGTGTCTCATGTTGATGTCTCTTTCTCTTTCCCCATCCCCTCCTCCCTTCTAAAGTGGCCGCCATGAAGGGTTAGAGAGATATGGAAGAATTCCCTACCATTTCCCAGAAATACCTGAGGAGAGAAATCCTGACTGCAGTTTTAAACAGTCAAGGCAAGTAGGAGTCACCAATGTTTATGGCTTGAATAGCAAAAATAAATGTGACCCCAAGCAAGAGAAGAGAGGTGTATCACCTCATCATATATAACCTAGTCTTTATAATGTTTTAAAATATAGAGTTTGAGACTTTTAGTCAATCAGATGACCCATTTTGAGTTCTCAGTTTTACTTGTTAAAATATATCTAGCAAATGCTTCACTAAAAAGAAATACAGTTTTCCACATTGTACTTTCAGCTCTACCTAATTCCTGATATTTTTCTCTGAGGTTTCATTAACAGATTGCCATTCCATTCTTGTAAGTTTCTTACCATTAAAAAGGCTTTTCTTATACATTCTTCCCCTCCATGCTAATGTTCTCTGCTATTTCTCAAGAGAGCATTGTGCCCTCTGCTTCAAGAATACATCAAATTACTTCAAATAATAATATAAAGTCGGTCTTATGTTCCTGATGGCCTCTAAGAGTTCATAAATTATCAAAATCCTATTAATATTAGTAGTTTCAGCAAGCACTCTTCTGAGGAAAGTGGCCTGAATCACTTCTCCTTGCATATGTATTACGACTCCTACTACATGATTTCGGTGAAAACCACAGTGGTCTCGTGGAGACACCAGTTCAGGAGGGTCACCAACCACAGGAGGATCTAGCCATATATATATATAGATAGATAGATAGATAGGACTTAAATGTAATGGAGATACACTAAATGTAATGAAGATATACTTAAATTTTTATTTTGTTCAGGTTCCACAGCAATAAATCCTAAGAAGAAGGCAATGTCCAATGATAAAAGGGTTAGGGAAAAGGATTTGTTATTCACTATAGGAAACATACATATTAATGAAACCATTTCAAGACTGACTATGTTCAATATAACCAGAATATACAAATCTTTTCTCTTATTAAGAGAAAAAGAAAATACATCAGAGAGCAGAAATATGTGCCTGGCTGTTTCCATTGCCAGCATGGTACATCATCTCTTCTGCTCACTCGCTTGTCTGTGAGTAAAAACAACTTGCAGGGCTGGGGAAGTACCATCCTGCAGAGCCACTACAATCCTTGTGGCCCAATGTGATGGAGCCCCAGAGCTGAGAAAGGGTTGCTGCGAGAGGACAATATATTGTAAAAAGCATGAATGCAGAAATACGTGTAAGACATTGTGGGCATATGGAGGATGGGCATCCAATTGAACTTGCGAAGGGACCAGGGCAGGGGCTGACAGTCTCAAATGTCCTGCTTCAGTACATTCTGTTGAAGATTTGGACTTCATCCCAAAGTTAATGAAAATTTCCCTGTAGAATTTTAAACAGAAGAGTGTGATCAGAGAGCTCTCTTTTAGAAAAACCCCTGTAGCCACCACACAGAAGATATGAGGGAAGAGAAACAGTGGCAACAGGGATATGAGTTGAGAGGCTGTCCAGGAGAGAAATGGTAAGGGCCTGAGCTAGAAACAGATGGAAAGTGAAATGTGTGAACGAGGGAAAGTATTCAGTAGACATTCATCAGGGAACTGATAGGTTGCCTGTGGGGAGCAAGGGAAGGGAAGGAATCCAGAAATTAGTCAGCTGCTCTGCTTTGGACCACTGGTTTCCTTTGGGTCAGTGGTCTCGTGGAGACACCAGTTTAGGAGGGGAAATGATGAGTTCAGTTTTCCATCTCAGTACTGGTACTTGAATTTTTGTTGTACAACTGAGCCCCAAAACCTACTATGTGTCAGTCAGGACAGGCTAGATAATTCTGTGAAAACAAATCATCCAAGTTTCAGAGATGCTGCTACCTGAAGCACTGCCAGACAAACAGAAAGAGAAAGGTAGCCAATTGTGTGGTGACCTTGCCAGAGTGACCTATCTTTATCCACTCAGTTCATGAGTCAAAGAAGGTCACATGGCCACACCCAACTTCAAGAGGGCCAAGAAGGGAGGGTGGGGAACTGGAATGTTTGGAAAAGAAAAACAATAATCATTATCTAAGGAGACTCATTGCTAGCTACTATGGATCCATAAGAAGAATATACCCTAAAAGAGTTGCCTGAAGCCCTTAATTGTCCTTCCATTTAAGCCATTTAGTGTGAAGAGATCAACCAATGAACTTATATGCATATGTGGACACAGACAATGGAGTGGTATAGGCCTGGGTATCGTGGGATAGAATTGGACTGGAAGAAGTTAATGGGGGAAAAAAGAAGACCTATGTAATACTTTCAAGAATAAAGATTTTTTAAAATATAGTATATTAAGTTCATTTAACAAAACAAAACTTTTCATTATTATTTTACTGTCCTAACCTGGTACATTGTCTCTCCCTAGCCCAACATAAATCCCATCATTTCAGGTGTGCTTTATTCATTCAACAAATACTGAGCATTTACCATGTGTCAGACTCTGGCAATATATTAATGAACAGGGCATCCTTATCATCAATTTACTTAAGTCTATGAGGAAAAATAAAAATTAAACAAATAATTATAGAATGATTATTTTCTTATGATTGCAATAAAGACTAGGAAGGCAAATAAGGTGTGCAATGAGAATCTAAGAACGGGGATTACTTTAGCAGGTGAGGGTGATCAGCTACAGCTACTGCAGAGAGAAATGCTTGTGGAAGACCAAAAAGTGGAAAAGCCATTGGCACTGAAGAGGGAGCTGAACTAAAACCAGATGGATGAAGCAGGAAACGCAAGAGGAAGAGGCAGGGGGCTGGAGGATGAGCCAGGGGTGAGATCACAGAGGTTGTCATAGAACAAATTAAGGACATTGCACATTATGCTAAAGCTATAGGAAGTCATTGATGTTTTAGGCAGGAGAATGACATCATCCAGACACATGAGGGCTGTTCTAAAAGGAATTCGCAGGAGTGATGTTCAATGTATTATCTGCAACAGTGGCTCATTCATGTTCTTTAGGTCTTTATTCATATGTTCCTCTTCCACAAACCACCCCATATATTTGACCATCCTACCTAAGATTATATTGTCACTCCTCCCATAGTAGCCTTCTATACTTTTTTTCTATAGTACTTGTCACTCTAACATTTTAGATAATGAATTTATTAATTTATTGTCTGTATGCTCTTGCTAGAATGTAAGTTCCACTGAGACAGGATTTCTTTTTTTCCTAGAAAGTGCTTGGGATATGGGTTCTCAACAAAATTTGTGTAATTCTTATAATATCACATTATTATTTAAAGCTATCTTGTAAGATGGTATACCTATCAATATTTATGATTGAACACACTTAGTTTAAAATAACTATTTCATAACTATGGGAACCCTAGGCAAAGCATGTACTGTGATTTAATTCTTGAGTGTGAAAACTTCTGCTACAGCAGACATTCATCATCTACTTATTAAAGTTTAAGGAATAATGTTTTTAGTTGATAAAATATAACATATAAATACAATTTAGTTGCTAAGAAAACATTGAACAAATTTTAGGAAGAAAAGATGATGAAAGTTGGTCAGGAATCATGAGTCACAGCGACAGCTTAGCTATTTTACATTGTTGCTACGTGTACCTATCAACATGTACTGCTGTGCTAACAAAATTATAGTATTTTCACAACACAGCTGTGACTAACCCTCTAAACCTACCCTTGAAAGATTGTAGCCTTACTTGAAGGTGTTTTAAGGGCTAATACACAGTTGGCAAGTTGTAGCTTGTGACAATGTCTAGAATTCCTTGGAGAAAAGCCAGTTGATTTGTAGAGTGCCAGGCAGTCTTCTTTTAATTTCTCTGTGTATCTGACCTCATACTTCTTCAAAAGGACCTTAAGTGTTTCCTGTTTTATTTTATAGATTAATTTTTTTCAGATAAATTAACTCCTATTGCCAAGGATTTCCCACTCATCCATTCATTAAACTCATTTATTGAGCATTTACTATGTATTAGGTACTATGTGAGATATTGGTCCTTTAATTCATTAGCTCAGTCATCAAACATTTGTTTATATGTATTGAGAGGAGACACATATTTTAAGAGATAAAATGGGACAATTGCATAGGCAGGAAATGAATTTATCTGTAAGAAAGAGAAGGCTTAAGTCAACGGAGGAAGACACATTTGATTTTTTCTAAAAGAAAACATTCAATTAGCTCCAGTTATAAATGTTATTTTACCTGTAAGTAAGGGTGAAAGCAAGAAGATGAGATTACATGAGAAAATATTTGCATTAAACACATATGTATATTAAACCAAATAGAAATACCAAAAAGTAATTATGTTATTTTGATGATATGTTTAGCACTGTGAGGAAATATGTTTGAATATTATTAATAGTCTACTCTAAACTACTTAAAGACAACTTACACATGAAACTAGAGTAAAAGATAATATGACTAAAACAGGGCAGTGTTCTTGCTGAGTTTAATCTCTTGTCCCTGCACTCATAATTAGGAATGGGGCTACTTTACTCACACTTACAGAACTGGTATTATTCCAAGTCTGGACCAAGCCAGGTAGCATTTAAGAATGATTTTTAATTCCTGTTTTTCATTTTCTCTCTTACCAGCACTCCTACCATTGCTGGAGTGCTGCTCCTGGCCCTGGATTCTGCTTCCTTATGGCTCACTCACCTGGATAACCAAGTACTGCCTGCCTGGTTCTCAGCTCACACCGTAGGAGCAATTTGGACTTAGGCACCTGTGCCTTAATCTCTAGAGATGGACTGAAGCCCATAACTCCTTTATTTTTTCAAGCTTCTGTTGCTGACCCAGCCTAAATAAAGCATCAAAATATATGTGTTTAATAACAGTTAAAGCAATCTATTCTACATAAACTTGCTCATAGTTAATTAAAATAGACACAGATATTTTCCACATATGTAAGAAAATCATTCCATTAGCCAAAGATTATCTTTCAGAATTATGAAAGTAACTCATGTTATTTTATCTCTCAAATAATTCTGCTAATGACTGCTCTTCTTAAGGTTTCCATGTAGGAAGACATTAGCTCACCATGGAATGAACACATTTCTATCGACCTGATTTCAGTCATGCCTCTGTAAAGCAGCCCTACTCCATCAGGACCTCTCATCTGTGTGTGGGGCTGGAAGACAATGCACTGCTTGACGATAGGTACTTTGGTTTTCTGAATTGAGGAGGTCAAGGAGAAACTGAGAAAGTTTAGAATCAGTACCAAGCTCCAGACATGTGTGTAAACTTTCAGATGACAGTGAAAGTTTACTGCTAAACCTATCATAAATGTCACATCCAGCCTTTGAGATAGTCACTGTGGGGCACAAAGTGGCCCCAGAGACTCTAGCTAAGAGTTCCTTGACTGTGGCCAGAACGCTGTGGTTAAAATGTCTCGTACACACAGCTGAATGAAGTGAAGCAGATGAGGATGAGGACATGGAAATGCCTCCATGATACCCAGCTGAAGCTCAGACAACTGCAGCTACAAAAAGCACAAAAGGTATTTTAAGGACTTGCAACTGCCTAGTGAGTTGCAAAGCTGTGGGCCACTACGGGATCATAGCCCTGAAAGATGATGTACTTAAGCAGATGTAATCACCATTAAGGGTTTATAAGCAGGAGATTCTGTATTTTACGCAGGTCTCAAACACAGGCAGCCACACAAACCATTAATATAGTTGGAAATCAATCAATAATATTGATATACACAGTTCAGAAAGGGCTATGGCTTCCAAATAGGGACCAGGTGGTAAGGGCAATCAATAACATGTCTAAATGCAAAGGACAGCATCCAACAATAAACAAAGCAGCTGCCAAACAATGTCCCTCACTGGATAGCATCAGGCTAAGGGCTAAAGCCCCCAATAAAACTTAAAAGATGCAAACAACACTATTTATTATCTCAGAACTATGAACATCTCCAAATTTTGAGATGCTAATGAGAAATATTTTCATATCCCAAGAAAACAATGCTACATAAATGCAAAATTTATTTGACTCATCATTTGTTGCCAGGGCCCACAAAATGGAAACTTTAGGGCTTTCTTGTAATGCCAATGTTTGTTCTTTCTTATCAGCAAAATCCTAAGTAAACTTGATGGGGTGGGGAAGGGTGGGCTGTAGAATGAAATCAGTAACAATGGAAACAAATTGGCTTTCTCTCCACATCTAGATACAAGAGATGCACCACTGACCCTGATTGAGATATCATGAAGCCAAAGCACATCTCTGATAATGCCCAACTAGAAGCATGTGATACAGAGACATAATAAGCACCTAAGCCCATGAGTGATGAGAATTTCCTGAGTTCTGTTTTTATGACTACATCTAAAATCAATCCCAATTACAGCAGAATTAATCCAGTTTTAGTTTGAGGAAGGCAAAATTTTTAAGGTCAAGACAATAAAACAATTAACTCATTCTTTAGTTTCTCCATGGGGGAAAAAAATGGCACTCTGTCATTATTTTTCAAAAAAATAATTTTCTTACTTAAAAGTGAAAATGTGATCCTCACCAAAACCGGTGTGGCTCAGCAGATAGAGAGTCGGGCTGGGAACTGAAAGGTCCCAGGTTCGATTCCGGTCAAGGGCATGTACATTGGTTGTGGGCACATCCCCAGTAGGGGGTGTGCAGGAGGCGGCTTATTGATGTCTCTCTCTCATCTATGTTTCTGGCTTTCTATCCCTTCCCCTTCCTCTCTGTGAAAAATCAATAAAATATATTTTTAAAATTTTAAAGAAAAAAGAAAATAAAATGTGATCCTCCATGGAAAACTTGGTTCTCTAAACTAGCACTTTTAGAAAATATT
>JAAGEH010000018.1:48192493-48213756 GCA_011751065.1 Lasiurus cinereus
GAGGCTAGTGGGAAAGAAATTTAATACTGTTATATGCATTATGCTCTAGAAAGAGTCCAAGATCTTACTTGTTTGAGACAAAATTTGTTTATATAGTAACACAGCATTTCATTTTCATCTGGTTATACTGAATGAGCACTAAATACCATAAGCTTTCCATTTCTCTTTAATGTTCTCTTTATTGGAGAAACAGCAGTGCTTACCTGATATAATTACAGCTGATAATTATGTAATTAAAATTATAGTTCATCTCTATAATTAATTTTGCACAAGAAATTTTAAAACTAACCAGTACATATGTATGTTCAGCTACACCATGTGAGGGAGTGTGAGAATATCAGATCTCCCAGGAATAGCAGACCACTGCTGTGTTGCTGGAGCTGTACAAAGACAAATGCATGCTCAGGCAATGATTACCAAGTGGTACCAATCATTCGCCCTAAGCAACTGAGAATGCAAACTGAACTGTACACAAATACAAACAACAGCCAAAAGTCAAGGAGAAAGTAAAATAACAAGAAGAAAACTTACAGAGCTACGTACTGGATGGTGAGGCACACTGGCTGAGCCCTCACATGTGTTTAAGTTAGAAGTTTATTTGGGAAACTTCCTTCTCCAGACAGACTTCCCTGATTAATCCTCTCCTTTCTCAAAGAAAAATCTTCTGGCTGCCAAGAATTCCCTTGAAATCATATCACTAGATAGAAAAAAGAAATGACTGCTATTTGTAACTGCATTACTGTACCATGACTATTTGTATGTGCATGTTTTCTACTTCAATTTCCTGGGAATCGCAGGAGCTCAATTTAACCCATGATGATATTTGAAATTATCTGTTTTTCACAGTTCAGAAACTAGGAAATTTATTAGTTTATTTTCTCACTTTAGAAATGATACTAGTAGACTATTTATCAAAGAACGGTATAAACTTGAATTGTAGTTCCAAATAATAAAGTAAAATAGAAAAGTAGAATGTAATATAGCCTTATATCAATAAAATAATAAGATCAATTACTCTATCAAAATTATTGAGTACTCTCACCCACATTCATTGGGCTTTTATTGTGTTCTGTACACTTTACTATTGGCTTTATAAGCCATTATCTTATTTGATGGTAACAACAATCCTTGAAAGCACATACTATTATCATGCCCATTTTACAGATGAGAAAATTGAGCCTTAGAGGCTACAGAATCTGTCCAGGTCACACAGTTAATGAGAGCCAATGCTAGTGACTCAAACCAGGGTTTGTTCAATTACATAATCTAAGATATTAGCTACGATGCTTCCTAGGCCATGAATTTTTAAAAAGGATTTTTCTAAATAAAGAGCTAGTTGATATTATGAAATGAAATTCTATCCAAATACTATCATATCTTTATCAGAAGCCATAAAAAAAGAAGCAATGAGTGCAATAAAAAGAACACTGGGTTGGAAGTTTGACAACTGGAATTTTGGGCTGGTTATGCCATAATCTCACTATGTGATAAAGGAAAATTCACTTAAATTCTCTAGTCTTAAATTTCCTCACCTGTAAAAAGAAGGACTAAAATAGAGGATTTGGGAAATATTTATAGATCAGATACAACTGAATCTGGGGTCTTGAAGAATGTGTAAGAGTTTACTTGATATGTGAGAGAGGATATTCAAATCAAAGGAAATAACTCACCAGATTATTTTAATTTATCCTCAAGTAAATTTTTGATCAGTTGCCAATTATTTGGGAGATAGTTCCCAAATGGATCTTAATTGAAGCACTTAAGCTCATATCTCTGAGAATACAGGTTTCTCTCTATAGGGTCTTCGTAAGGGTTTACTTTCGTGTGTCACTGTGGTAGATGGTCCCCCAAAGAATCTGCCAGTATTAGTCTCCTCATGTTGCATCTGCACTGTCTTTGTAACTTGCTTCTTTTGATCAATAGACTACAATAGAACTGATGCTCTATAACCTTGGAGTTAGGTCACAAGAAACCTCTCAACTTCCACCTGTCTTTCTCAGGATATTCCATCTTAAGATATTCCTGCTTGGAAGCCAACCATCAGGACAGGAATGTGACTACCTGGACCACTCTGGCATAAGGAGCCCAAGCCACATAAAGATGCCCTGTATCAGTACTCTGGTCAAAACCTTAGATTAGCTCTCCGTGAAAGCCAGCAAGTGGTGAATAAGCCATCTTGGGAAACCCACTAGAGACTTCCAATGAGTACAGCCCCTGCTTTCACCTGATTGCAACTACATGAAAGATTTCAAAGGAGAACTACCCAGCAGAGTCCTGTTAATTCATAGAACTACGAGAGAGACTTTAAAAAAAATGTATTTACTTTTGTTATATATATTTTTTTTAATTTCAGAGAGGAAGGGAGAGGGAGAGAGAAATAGTAACATCAATGATGAGAGAGAATCATTGATAGGCTGCCTCCAGCATGCCCCCTACTGGAGATCCAGCCTGCAACACAGGCATGTGCCCTGACTGGTAATCAAACCGTGATCTCCTGGTTCATAGGCTGACACTCAACCACCGAGCCACACCAGTGAGGCTAAATATTGTTGTTGTTTTTTTAAGTCAGAGTTTGTTGTATTGTAGGTAGCCACATTAGGTTTAAAATAGGGAAGAAAAGTTAAAATGTCATATTGAAATTGTTTTAAGTATTATCATGCATGTAAAACATGCTAGTTGCTATGCAATTAATTTCTAATCTGAGTGTTGGGCAGAACCAAACTTATTAAATGTGTTTGTCCTGTCTTGGAATATACTGTTTCTCCATTTATTTTCATTCTTAAGGAACTTGAATGATTTCCTGGATAAAATTTGGCACTTCCCTAAAATGATCTACTTGTTTGAATCTCAATTTTACCAGTACTTTGTACAACTATTTTCTTGCTACATTAGAATGCTCATCAGTTTTATGGTAGCTTTCTGTTTTCTTATAAAGTAAAGCAATCTTTTTATGTCTACACAGTGCTTTCAGGATATCAAAATTTGCTTTTTGTTGCCAGTTGTTTTTGAGTTTGGACAGACATGTCACATTTGCGTGTGGGGGTGGATATATATTGGGATGATATAGTTATATAGTCATTTCTGCACCTCTCTTTTTTTTTCCTACTTAGACAGAAAAGCACCTCTGGAATGAAATCACTCTACAGTTTTACCTTAAAAGCATTGTAGTTTTTAGAGAAAAAATATGAATTTTCAAACCCCACCTCAGGTTATTGCCTGAAGTGAGTGCCCCTTGCTTTGTTTCTTTAATTTTACTCATGTGTCTTTCAAATAAGCTGAAATCAAGAGCTTAAACATGTTTGCCCTCACGTGTTGATATAAATTGTCAGTCTACATGTTAATTATTGTTGGTTTGGTTTTTCTCTATTAGATCTCATACTTAGAATAAAACATGAAAGTTAAATGAGAGATTTAGAAAGCATCTGCACAGTGACATACATGTATTTTGGCTCAGAAAAAAATAGTGTTTTTTTTTTCTCAGCCAATGTTTTGGATGTCTACTGTATATAACATCTATAATATACCATTGAGAGAGATCTAAAGATCCTTCATTTTGTAAAATATGGGAAATCAATGTTTGGCCCTGGCCAGATACTTCAGATTAGAGTGTTGTCTGGATTTGATTCTCAGTCTGGGCACATTCAACCAATGAATACATAAATAAATGGAATAACCAATGTTTCTCTCTCTCTCAAATCAATCATTAGATAAAGTCAATGCTGATTCTTGCTGAAGATTTATTGAATACTATTTATTGTGTGTGTGGGTCTCCAAGGCCCATATGATCAAGTAATATCACACCTAGATATTTACCTAAGAGAAATAAAACCACATCTCTTTGTTATTACATAGTATAATCCCATCACTTTTTGTCTATCCCTTACCATCAGCATAACTTTTGGATTTCTTTCAGCTGGGTCATCATATAAAGCTACTACAAGATTTGAGTACACATTTTTAATGGAGATGTGTTTTTATTTCTCTTGGATAAATACTTAGGTGTGATATTGCTAGATCATGTGGTAAGACTAGTATTTGAACCCTAACAATGTTGGTCTTGGGCAGTCTTTCCTTTAGTCATTATGCTTCTAATTAATGATAAAGTTAGTCTTCAGAGTTATGAAATACTGAATACTGTACCAGGTGAAAGAGAGAACACAACAAAACCTTGATAGTATAGGTAGACATTTTACAACCTCCAGTCCAAAGAGAGGCCTCCCACCGCGAGAAAAAAATATCAAGAAAAATTACAACTCAAGCTCTGATTTTTATTCCACTTTAAAAACTTAAAAAGATTTTTTTTTAGGTTAAAGTAAATAACAATTTTTGAAAATGTCAACACGTGAAACTATTACTGAGCCCAAATCCCTGTTCAGAAATTCATGCACGCAATTCAAACACTATATTTAATTGGCAGACATTACTCTTTTAATGGTACAAAAAGAGTTTTCTTGACACACCCTAATGATTACTGTGACGATGATCTGGGACTCCATTGATGGCTTTGCTAATGGTTCGTCCTTGCAGCTGACCTTAATATCCATTGAAGACCAAAACGGCTAGAATTACCTGCCCACCCAGGGTCCCGATTGTCAGAGACAAGTAGAGGAGCTCCCGGGAGTTGAGGACGCACAGGTAACGGGTGCGGTGGGTGGGCAGAATGACATTTTAAACCGCCCTGCCCATCTGGGCTAAGTCTGCCGCGGACAGGAGGGCGCGTGTGAGACAAATGTAGGAGGGAAGAGGGGGCTGGGATCTGTCAGACAGAGCGTGACCACGCCCTATCCCTGGCCTCCGCCGAGGAAACTCCAGAACCCACTCGCAGGGCTGCGCCCACGCCGCCGCCGGCCCAGGCGCATCCCGCAGTCGGTGGCAGGTGTGTGCGGCGCGCGCGCGCGGAGTGCTTGCGGGTGCGGGTCCCGCGGGCGGAGGGAGGGCTGGGCGCCCGGCGGGGAGTGGAAGGCTGTGGGGGGGACGTCGGCCTCCCCGCCTCCCGCCTCCCTCTCTCTCCGCGCGGAGCCGGGATGCTAGCGCGCGGCGCGCCCGGCTCGAGGGGGCGGCGTGTGTGAGTAGCTGGGAGGGGGCCGCCAGGAGCTCCGCGGAGAGCGCGCCCGGTTTGTCCGCCGCCGTCACCTGACTCGGAGGAGCAGCCACAGCTGAGGTGGGGGCGGGGATGGGGACGCAGCGCGGAGAGCTGGGGAGACGCGGCGCGGCGGCGCTGGCGGCGGAGGCGGCGGGCGGGCACTGGCTCCTGGGGCCACGGGCGACGGGCGCACGGACCACGGAGCTGCGCGCAGGGGCTGGGCCGGGGCTGGAGGCATCGCGCCCGGGGCACCGGGTCCACGCACGGCCGCACACACCCACCCGGCGCGGCTTCCCTCGGTGGCCCAGGCTCGGCTCATCCTGCGGCGGGCGGCGCCGCTCCTGGGGCGGGGTGAGTACCCGCGCGGGGCTGGCCCCCTCCCCCGGGCCGGGCCCCCGGGGACCAGGAAGGATAATCCTGGGGCGCGGGAAAGGGCAGCGGCCGGGTGACAGCGCCGCGGCGCTGAGGGCGGCGGGGGGCTGGGCTGACAGCCCCTCTCTGCCCTGCTGACAGGAAGGGCGAGGCGCCCCGAGACTCGGGCGCCTCCGCAGAGCGGCGCGGTCCCTGCCGTGGGGTTTGGGGGCGCAGGGAGGCTGCCCGGGCGAAGGGCCCCTGGCCCGGCTTTGGACGCGGAGGAAGGAAAGGGAGGCGAGGGCATAACATGGCGCAACATTAGGATAATCTCCACTGCGGCCGCGGGAGGACGAGCCCATTGCTGCGGCAGCGGGAGGAGGAGGAGGAGGAGGAGGAGGAGGGACGCGGCCAGGGCTTGGGTATCCGCTTCATTTTCCGAAGCCGGCGGGCGGCGAGGTGGCAGCCCTGCGGCGGGGAGGTGAGGGGTGGGCACCCGGTGGGCGCAACGCCCGCGGCACAGCCCCGCAGCCCGCCGGCCCGGCACCTGGGCAAGTGCTGGTTGGTTGGGGGCGCCGAAGGGGAGAGGCGACGCTGGTGGAGGGGGATGATGACCGGATGCTGGGACGGGAGCCCGCGCTGGGGGTGCGTGACGGACCTACCCTGGCTCCAGACCCCCCAGACCGCGTCGCAGGAACGGGCGCGTTTCTGGCTCCCGGAGGAGGTACCGGGGCGGGACGGAGAAGAGAGCCGCCGTGCGGCTGGAGGGGGCCAGGCCCCGGCGCTCCGCGGGCAGGGTCTGTAGTTTACAGCGAGACCTTCTCCTCTACTTTCCCCGCAGAAGAGGCGGCGGTAGACGCGGCCAGAGAAGATGTCGGGCCAGACGCTCACGGACAGGATCGCCGCGGCTCAGTACAGCGTGACAGGCTCCGCTGTGGCCAGAGCGGTCTGCAAAGCCACCACGCATGAAGTGATGGGCCCCAAGAAAAAGCACCTGGACTGTAAGCATCTCTTTACATAAGTGGGACATGCGCAGGGCACAGGCGCCCTGGATGCCGGCGGCGCGGCCTGGGCTCGAGGTCCAGAATGCTGCAGCCTGGACAGCTCTCAGCGGGGCTGCCCCGAGCTGGAAATCTCCGACCCCGGAGGTGTCTGTTTCCTTGGGCCAGCCCCCAAACCTTGTCTCTGAGCCATCTCTCCCCACCCCCAACCCCCGCCACACACACACACACACACACACACACACACACACACAGCCCCCGTCTCTTTACCATCAAGGTCTTAGTGGAGAAAATATACATAGTCATTGATGCTATCAGATACCAAAAAATTACACATTCTGTATTAGGCACTTTTCTCCTTCCTTTTTTCCTTCCTCCCTCCCTCCCTTCCTTCCTTCCTTTCTTCTTTTCTCTCTTCTCTCTCCCTCTCTCCCTCCCTCCCTCTTACCTTCTCTCCCCCTCTCTCTCCTTTTCTCTCCCCCCACCCCTTTCTCTTCTCTCTCCATACTCCCTTCCTTCTCAGGGTTAGAGGAAATCCGGTTGCACAGTCCTAACAACAGCAGAAATAAGATGGATCTATGGAAGGTCAAACTTGTCACCCTAGTTGTTTCTTAAATACATTTTGAAGAGTTTTTAGATAATGCCATCTTTTTCAGTCTCGCTGCTGAGAATTTGTGTATGAGTGTGGGTGTATGAGTGTGTGTTGTATAGAACCACACCAAACCGAAATAAATTCAAACTACTGAAGGAGGAAATTGCACTTTGTAGATAATGGGGATTTCGTTTTACACTTCCTGGCAGGCTGCTTTGTCCCATTCTCAGAAACTGCTGGGCAGAATGACACGAGGCTGTGGCCACAAAATGGATGTGCTTGTCCAGCATTTGAGGCGGTGTGATTTTAGATGAAAACATTTAATTCATAACTTTTTTTTTCATATTGGTTGTTTGATGGGAAAAATTAATTTGGAATCCATATAATTTTTAAACAAAATGTTTTCTTCGGTTAATAGGCAATCTTTTGTTATTGAAGGGCAAATAGGGACACTTAGAAAAAGGCTTTCACCTGCTTTGGGTAGTGAGGCTCCTAAACAGGCTGCATCAGAATCTATTCTGTAGTTGCCATTCGGTCCTTTGGGCCTGCTTACGATCTGTCCTGTTATGATATTTGTTGGCAAAGGTCGGTGTTGGCATGAGAGACCCAGATACAACCCATACCCATTTCACATCTGATGTCCTTTGTCCATTTTCTGGTTTCCTTTTGCTGCAGGCCTTCCCCAGTGTCTTCCATGTGTAACTGGCTGAGAAAATGGCACCAGTGTTAGGATTGACTCTAGTCCTGTCAGTATAAGCTGAGCTTGATGAAGCTTACAACGGACTCTGTCAGGGTGTTCCAGCCTACTGAACCTGTTGTCCCATAAAAATGAATAATTTTGCTTCTAGAAGCTTGCTTGAGAGAAAAGCAGCATTATTCCTTTCCTAAGGGAATTCTTAACAATATTTGTTGATTGTGGTATCATGTGTTACATATGCAGTACAGGATGAGGAAGGCCACCAGGGCTGGGGCACCTACAGAAGTGGAAATTATAAATTCATGACCAGCTCCTTTTGCTGCAGCATGCTGAATCATTTAGCCATCTTTCCATCAGTTTCCCCAATACTGGAAGGGTGACTCATGTCTTAAAGGTATGTGTCAGTCTAGTAGATCCTCATAATAAAAAGCTACAGTTTGTGAAGTTGCTAAATGCTCTGAAAATAATAGATTACTATATCAATACACTTCAGGAAACATTCGCAGGTTTGAGCATTTCATTAAAACATTTTCAGATAGACTGAGTTTTCCATATCTAAATATGTCATCAGTCATCTTAACGTTTTAGATGTCAAAAAGGTTCCTTAAAATTTTTCTAAATATATTTTATTGATTTTTTTTACAGAGAGGAAGGGAAAGGGATAGAGTTAGAAACATCGATGAGAGAGAAACATCAATCAGCTGCCTCCTGCACACCTCTTATTGGGGATGTGTCTGCAACCAAGGTACATGCCCTTGACCAGAATCGAACCTGGGACTTTTCAGTCCACAGGCCATGCTCTATCCACTGAGCCAAACTGGTTAGGGCTTTTTTTATATATAAAATTTTTTAAGGTGGAAGGTTTTCCAGTATTTGCAGCATATGTGATTTTGAAGATGTGGAACTTTGGGATAAGATTCCATATTTAAAGAAAGCAGCTAAGGTCAGGGATTGTTATTGAATTATTAATGTGAATAATCATGTGAGCTAGACATTAATTGAGCAGTTACTGTATGCCAGGCAATGGGCTTTACATTATTTATTTGTCACTACTTAACTGGTTCAGGCAAGATAATTAACTATCACAGCTTTTACCACTGTACTTAACTGCCAGCTGCAGTTTATTTAATAAAATTCTTTCTTGGAGGGTAGGGGGAAGGAACCATATTAGCCTGAATGATTTAATCTTGAAAATACTAGCAAGGCTTTGTGTGAAATTTGGCCTCACAAATCATGTAGTCAGTGCAGTCTCTATGAAATGCATGAAAAAACAATAACATTTAAATGTCCCTAAAAAAAAGAAAAATGCAAAAGCCACATAATGAGAAGTATTGTTTTCGTGTTTTTTGTTTTTTGTTTTTACATTTTATTTTTCCACTAAGTCATACATTATTTTCACTTACAAGCAATCTTAGGGAGGAATTTGGAAAGATAGATATCACATTACTGATATGACCTAATTTAAGAAAAGATGATACAGAGAATCTGAATATGCATAATGTTATATTTATATGCATTGTAAGATGGCATCTTCACTCAGGATTCCTGGTGAAGTTTCTTTAAATAACAGTAAACTACCTTAGTAGTTTATTCACAGGTTTTCAGTAACATACTAGTTATAAAAGTGAGTCACATCTGTCATAAAATATACAAACACATAACTAAGTTTCACTGTAGGCCCTGAAGTATTCTTCAGTAGTTGGTGTTTTAGTTTGAAAAATAATAAAGATTACTTGGGGAAAAAAGAGCATAAAATGTAGAGTTGGGGATTTCTTGATTTGTGTGTAACTTTTTAGTTTAGAGTTTAAATTGGAAGATTATAAGAATAGAATATATGGCTCTATAATATTTTTATAATTAATGGGCTCAAAATCTTTATGAAAAGTGTACTTAATTAAAATACTGGTTTATTTTTTAAAAATATATTTTACTGATTTCTTATAGAGAGGAAGAGAGAGGGATAGAGAGTTAGAGACATCGATGAGAGACATCGACCAGCTGCCTCCTGCATGCCCCCTACTGGGGATGTGCCCACAACATGCCCTTGACTGGAATCGAACCTGGGACCCTTCAGTCTGCAGGCCGACGCTCTATCCACTGAGCCAAAGCAGTTTCGGCTAAAATAATTATTAAAAAGATAATTTTTTCTCTGTAGTTTCATAGGCCAAGAAAATTATTGTTAATTATAGTGATTTATAAAATGATGCTTACTGTTACACGATTTATACATTTGAAAAAATTACTTGTTATTTTAAACGATTAGGTGGAGAGAAGGTGAAGATTTAATTAAAAAAAAAAAAAAACAAAAAAACAACTCTAGAAATAAATTCTCTGGCCGAAGCTGGTTTGGCTCAGTGGATAGAATGTCAGCCTACAGATGGAAAGGAAAGGTCCCAGGTTCAATTCCGATCAAGGGCATGTACCTGGATTGCGGGCACATCCCCAGTAGGGGGTGTGCAGGAGGCAGCTGATCGATGTTTCTCTCTCATCAATGTTTCTAACTCTCTATCTCTCTCCCTTTCTCTTTCTAAAAAATCAATAAAATATATTAAAAATAAATAAATAAATTATCTGATTTTTTTCCTCTTTTTTAATAACAGTATGTTTCTTAGAGGAACAATATTTTCATAAAAAGCTTTACTATAATCAGCATCTATATATTAAATTTAAAGAATATAGATACTTCAGTGTCTACAGAGAAACATATATACTAGTAAACTAGTTAAGGATTATATATTTTAAGGTAATTTTTGATAATGTAAAACTGTTATTCTATGCTCAACCCTACTCTAATAATGTTGCCCTGTGCCTATGACAATTAAACACCTAACCAGTGTTAATTTGGCTTTAGTTTTTCTGAGTCTATCCATGCATCCCCATTTCCTTTTCCTTGTAACTTCGTGTACAGATTTAATAGTACATAAAACACACAGGACACGGCAAGTATTTGCCTTCTTGGTTAGGAGTGTTTTACATTTCAGTTGCTTTTCCTTTTCTGTTTTATAATTGATGTACCAAAGGATAGCTCAAATCAAATAATAAAGTAACAAGATCCAATAGGGTACCCAATACCTGCCCAAATGTTGTGTCAAGATAAAACAACCACCACCAAAAAAAAAGAGTTGGATGAAAGTAACACTTGCAAGTGGGGAAGGGGAGAGAGGATTTGGAAAGTTTTATAGCTCTGTTTTAAGATTCATTTTGATTAATTGCTCTTATGAGCAATTTCTGTATTTAAACTTAGACATTACTATTAATATCCAACCAAACCTTATGAAAAGCCAAATTGGTTATCAGTAATCCTTTTTTTTTTTTGTATTTTTAAACCTCTTGAGGGTTTTTAATAATGAGTTTATCCCACATAACAGGGAGGTGACTCAAGTTTTGAATATTATGTTTGAGATCTTTTCATTTTTAAGTGATTCTTTTCCTTCCATATTAAGAAAAAAATATGACTATTTCTTTTAAGAATATTTGATAAAGGATAGGGTAAAATATGGTCTGAGTTTTGATTCAAGGCAAATATTGGCAAATTACCACAAAATTCCTGCTGCCTTAATTCTGTTCATAAAATATCTGTTACTAAGTAAGAAATTTTCTGAGTAAACATAAAACTTAAACCTAAAAGTTTATTTGCAGAAGCTTGCTTACTATATATGAAATATATTTTAATTTATAGAACTCAGAATTCAGTTAATACCATATCTATATTTGTTATAACTTATAGGGCTTTCTATAGTGCTATGATCCAAAAAAGTGAGCAAAGCTTATTGAATAAAATTAATTGGGACAATATATAAAAGTTTACTGAATACTAGTGCAACTTGCAATATGAGAAGTATACTAGCTTGCTGTAAATATATTTTACTTTGATTCCAGTTACTCTCATTTAACTATTTATTATTGTCTTAATATCCCCTTCATTTTCCTATGTCAAGACACACTTCTTGATTTCTCCAGAAGACCCAGCCCAGGAGTGTTATACCAGTAAAACACGCTGAATTATTTTTTAGGCAGCCAAGAAGGGATGGAGAAAATATACTTCTTAACAGCATTTCAGAAATCAGAAATCCAAGGGGTCCATCTGCCTGGTCCTGTGATATTTCTCGGATGATGCTCAGCATCCCAGGAGGAAACAAAAGAGAGCATGTGAGATTTAGGGGTTGGCAGGAGCCAGGGAGGAAAGAGAGGTGCCAAGAGTCAGGTAGTAGTGGGGAACCTTCAGAAATCACTTAAAATTACTTAAAGAAGCTTTGTAACCAGCTAGTGGAAAAATTGGGATTTCTTTCTGCATCTTTTTACTTCCTCATTTTCAGAGAATTTTTTTTTAGATGTTAAATCTATTTGGATTCCTTTTAATATTTTTTTCCTCTTTCGCAATCAATGTGGATAGTAGATATCTTCTTAAAACCAGTATAAAATTAGTAACTCAAGTTGATGTTTTAAAGGTTGCCCTAGTGGTTTAAAAAATTGTATGCATGGAAAAATACATAAAAATTACATATGTAGTAGGTAAATTCGTATCTTAGTTTCAGTATTAGCTTGCAGCATTTTAGATTAAAATCTCCATTTTGGGTACATTGCCATATTAGCTTTAATGTTTAATAAATGGTTACTGAAGTCTTATTTGTAATTTAATCTGGGCACTTAGTTGCCATAGATCTCTCTCTTAGCTTTTCACAAATAAATATCTTACCTCCTCTCTTCAAATTGATCGATGCTAGGATAGAGTGTTCTTTGGAGCTTATCTAGGTTTCAATAACTTGGTAAAGAAGGTCAGAAGTGATATACAACCCTGCTCCCTCAGGGCCGAAGATGTTTTCTTTATACCGAGTCGTAGGTTAGTTGACTCAGCTCCTGAGCCCGCAGCTACTGAGAGAGCCTGCAAATATAATCCTGATGTAGTTAAATAATTGGAAAAGCCACATTTCTCGCCATTAAAAATATTGTAAATTCCTTTTTCTTTGTGGAGCAATGTATTGTTTGCTGGTGAAGGGAAATGTTGACTGTTTTTTCTTAAGTGTTTAGATTATGTGCTCACTCCTTTGTTTCTCATAAAGGAGGTGGGGTGGGGGAGAATAGTTGAATGGTATCCCAGTGTCAAATGTGTGATGACCTGAAGTAGGAAATGATGGAGTCTTCCTTAAAGCACAAACCAGAGAGAGAACTGTACCCTGAAGCCTTCACCCTTCCATGTGTGTACCTAAGGTTTCTCTCTTACGCATTTAAAAAAATATATTTATTTTAGAGAGAGAGGAAAGGACAAGGGGGGAGAGAGAGAGAGACATTGGTGGGTTGCCTTCAGTTGAACCCACAAATTGGGCATGTGCCCCGATGGGGAATCAAATTGGTGATGTTTCAGTGTATGGTACGACGCTCAACCAACTGAGCCACACTGGCCAGGACTCTCTTAAGCATTTTTATGGAGAACCTAATATCTTCTGAGGGATTTTGTCATGAGCCATTCCTGGCTGCTCAGGAAAGAGAGAAGCGGGATTTTGGCCCGAGTTGTGTGGTTTTGTTTTTTGGCCTTGATTATTCCCCTAGAGTTAGCACTTTTATTTTCAATTATAATCCTCCTTCTTCCTACATCATGTATTCTCTTTGTCACTGGTATGTTAACCTCTCTTTCTATCACTCTTATAAATATTTTCAAGTATCTCAATTTAAAACAAGCAAAAGCATCTACACATAACTCTCCTTGGACTCTGTGACCTCTGGCATCCTTGCTTTTCTGTCACAATCAAACTACTTGAAACAATAACTCACCATTTCAAAGAAAACAAACCCAACTCTACTTCTTTGGATGTTCTGTGTCTTTGATTGGCTTAATTCATGCATGAAAGATTGGAAGTGCTATTAAGAACTAAGCATTACACAAGACCTAAACCTGAGAGTTATCCCTCATCTCTCAAATCCAGTGGGTGATTAATTATTAAAAACTCTCTGAAATCTCCTTATTTAGCTGTCTTCTGCCTTGGTTTAGATCATTAATAAACCTCAACTGTAAAATGAAGATTAATAATAGTACTGACCTCACTTTTGGTGAGGAACAAATGAAATAATGCATGTAGAACCCCTAGCCCAGAATTTAACACATGAATGGGGAAAGAACATCAGTTATTACTACTACTACTCCCACTAACCATTACTAGTATAATTGTTGTTGTTGCTACTACTAGTACTATTACTGCTACCACCACCACCATACCAGCTGATATATACAGTCTGTAGTGGTTTGCCCTTACTGCTTCTCCAAGCTTACTCTATGCCCCGTCCTTCAGTTGTTTCAGTTTTTACTTTAACTTCAACTTTCCCCTTTGATAATTTGAAAGCTATATATATTATTTCTATGTTTTTTTTTAGTGATTACCCTTAAGATTTTAATATGCATACTTAAAGACAAAAGTAGGTCAGTATGTCATTTTTCCTCCCAAACAAAACAAATTTACAAACTTTTAACTCTAATCACTCTTTTTACTTACATGCTATAACTGTCCAGTGTTTTAATTTCATCGTAGTTTTAAACTCCAAAGCTAGATATTATTATTCAATACATGCAGTGTTTATTTAAATATATCGACCTTGACTTCTTTGTTCACCATTCCTTCATTATGTCTAAGATTTTCTTGTTTTTATCTTTAAAAAATATTTTTCAATTATAGTTGACATACAATATTATATTCATTTGAAGTGTAGAGCGTAGTGATTAGACATTGGGAAGTAATCACCCCAGTAAGTCTAGTACCCATCTGGCACCATACAGTTATTATATCATTGACTCTATTCCCTATACTGTACTTTACATCCCAGGGACTATTTTTATGACTGGCAATTTGTACTTCTTAATCCCATTCACCCATATTCCCTAAGCCCCTTCCATCTGGTGATCGCTGATTTGTTCTCTGTATCTATAAGTTTGTATAGTTCATTTATTTTGCTTTTTAAGTTCCACATATAAGTGAAATCATATGGTGTTTGTCTTTCTTTGATGTATTTCACTTAGCATGATACCCTCTGGGTCCATCCATGTTGTCCCAGATTTCATTCTTTTGTATGCCCAAGTAATATTATATTGTATATATGTACCACTGTTTTTTTTTATCCATTCATTTATTGATGGACACTTAGGTTGTTTCCATATCTTGGCTATTGTAAATAGTGCTGTAGTAACCATAGGGGTGCATATATCTTTGCAGATAAGTGTTTTGGATTTCTTCAGATAAATACCCAGAAGAGGAATTGATGGGTGACATAATAGTTCTACTTTTAATTATTTGAGAAACCTCCATATTGATCTTCATAGTGGCTGCACCAATTTGCAATCCCACCAACAGTACCTGAGAGTTCCCTTTTCTCCACATTCTCACCAACATTTGTTGTTTGCTGATTTATTGATGGTAGCCCTTCTGACAGGTATGAGGTGATACCTCATTGTAGTTTTAACTTGCATTTCCCTGATTATTAATAATGTTGAGCATCTTTGCATATGTCTGTTGATCATTTGTATGTCCTCTTTGGAGAAATGTCTATTCAGGTCTTCTGCCCATTTTTTAATTGGATTATTACTGTTTTTTTTTTATGTTGAGTTGTACAAGCTCTTTTTAAATTTTGGCTATTAACCCCTTATATGTATCATTGGCAAATATCTTCTTCATTCAGTAGCTTGTATTATTTTTTCCTGTTTTTTTATTAATTTTTATTAATTTTTTATACATATCTCCCCATTGCCCTCCCTCACTCCCAGGCATACCCGAACCCCCAGTATCTGTGATCATTGGTTATGCTTATATGCATGCATACAAGTCCTTTGATTGATCACTTATCTACCTCACCTAACTTTAATCTTTCTGCTGTAATTTCACAGTCTGTGATGCTTTATGATTTTTGTCCTCCTGAGAATTATCAGTCTACTCCCTTTCTGTGCTCCTGATTCTATTATATTCACCAGTTTATTCTGTTGATCAAATTTTTAATTCACTTAATTTTTAGATTCACTTGTTGATAGATATGTATTTGTTGTTCATAATTTTTTGGCTTTTACCTTTTTCTTCTTCCTCTTCTAAAAGAGTACCTTTCAGCATTTCATATAATACTGGTTTGGAGTTGATGAACTCCTTTAGCTTTTTCTTCTCTGTGAAGCTCTTTATCTGCCCTTCAATTCTGAATGATAGCTTTGCTGGATAGATTATTCTTGGTTGTAGGTTCTTGCTATTCATCACGTTGAATATTTCTTGCCACTCCCGTCTGGCCTGCATCCTTTCTGTTGAGAAATCAGCTGACAGTCGTATGGGTGCTCCCTTGTAAGTAATGAACTGTTTTTCTCTTGCTGCTTTTAATATTCTCTCTTTGTCTTTTGCTCTTGGTATTTTAATTATGATGTGTCTTGGTGTGGTCCTCTTTGGATTCCTTTTATTTGGGGTTCTCTGTGCTTCCTGGACTTGTAAGTCTATTTCTTTTACCAGATGTGGGAAGTTTTCAGTCATTATTTCTTTAAATAGGTTTTCAGTATCTTCCTCTGTCTCTTCTTCTGGCACCCCCACAATTCTGATGTTGGTACGCTTGAAGCTGTCCCAGAGGCTCCTTACATTATCTTCACATTTTTGGATTCTTTTCTCTTCTTGCTTTTCCAGTTGAATGTTTTCTGCTTCTTTATATTTCGAATTTTTGACTTGATCCTTGCCTTTCTCTAGTCTGCTGTTAGGACTCTGTATAATAGTTTTTATTTCAGTCAGTGTATGTTTAATTTCTAGTTGGTCTTTTTTCATCTTTAGTTGGACCTTTTCCATCTCTAGTATGTCCTTTTTCATCTCCTCTTGGGTCTCACTAAATTTATCCAACTTTTCTAGCATATTCTTGAAAAACCTTGTAAGTGTGGTTTTGAACTCTATATCCAGTCGGTTTTTTTCCTCCATTTCTTTTGTCTGTAATCCCTTCCCTTGTCTCGGCGTTTTCACTATGCTGGGGAACCTTCTATGTTGAATTCAGCCTTATGATACCAGACGCAAAGCCGCAGAAGCCTCTGTTGAGCTTGGGATGGGTGGAGTCTCAGGGCTTCAGGGACCGCCTTGCCTTCCAGTCAGCCCTGCCCTCCACGGCCTCTGAGTCTCACGTGACTGGGTAATTAATTGCTGGAACGGTCCTTGTGCGCGTGCCCTCAGTGCCTCTAACCAGGCCTCTAACCGCTGCCTTTCCGGCTCCCCTGTGAACCAGGACCACACGAGTCTAGGTCCCCAGGGTTTCGCCAGAAACAGGGGCTTAGTGGAGTCAGAAGTGGCACAGTTGGGTGGGGGGAGTCTGTCTCCCGCCCTCTCGCGAAAGCCAGCGGCACAATCAGCAGTCTGTCCTGCGCGCAGTGCCGTGCGCGCCACCAGGCCTTTGATCTTTTGTGACTCCCCTAAATTTCCATGCACTTCTCCCTTTTCACAGTCCAAACTCCCCCCGTATGAGTTTTGGCTGGATCTGGGGTTTAGTGTCGTAGGATAAGGGGTTCAATGCCGTTGGGAGTCTCCGTCTCCCTCCCACCAGAGAAAGCCAGCCAGGCACTCCGGCACCTGCTCTCTCCGTGCGCGCGTCTCCGTACCTCAGCTTTTTGCAGCTCCTCTGGGTCTCCGTGAGCCCCTCTCTTTCCTTCTAGCTGTAGAACTTCCACTCAGCCAGCTTTCCTGTGGTTCTGGATGATGTCCGTTCTGTCTTTTAGTTGTAGTTTTGAAATTGTTGTGCGAGGCGGCAGTGTAGGTGTTTACCTATGCCGCCATCTTGGATTCCCCTGTATTCTGTTTTGTTGATGGTTTTGTTCACTCTGCAAAAACATTTTAGTTTGATGTAGTCCATTTGTTTATTTTTATGCTTTGTTTCCCTTGCCTGAGGAGACATATAAAAAATATTATTAAGAGTGATGTCAAAGACTTTATTACCTATGTTTTCTTCTAGGAGTTTTATGGTTCCAGGTCAGGTCTTATATTTAAGTAATCTATTTTGCATTTATTTTTACATAGGGTTATTTTATCTCTATATACAGTTTTATATTAGCAGTTATTTTCTCTTTGAGGATAATATTTAACTCTTGGTTTCCATTATTGTTCTTAAGAAGTTAACTATTAGTCTACCTGACTTTAAGTGATCTCTTTGTTTTTGTGGCTGCTTTCAAAATCTGTTTGCTTTGTTCTTCTGTAGTTTATGTGTGTTTAGATGTAGCCTTCTTTTTATTTATCCTATTTGGAAATTGTTGGATTCCCTGAATCTGAGAATTCTTGTCTCTCATCAGTTCTGGAAAATTCTCAGCATTTCAGTTACCGTTAATTGTTGCCTACACTCATTCTTTTTTCTCTTCTTCAAATATGATTATACATATTCTAGACTTCCTCGATATAGTCTTATGTTTCTAAATATACCTTTCATAGTTTCTTTTTTCTTCACTGTTTGGCATGCTTTGTTTTTCAGATATCTTCCAGATCATTAATTCTCTCTTTATGTCTTTTTTTTGCTTTTATTTCTCCTTAGTTTTTTTTTACTTTTTTTCATTTTTAAAGTTTTTCAATTTTGTTTTTTATTACATACATTTCTTATTCACATGTTCGAGTTCCTCTTTTATTTCTTTACCAATTTGAATACAATTCATTTTATATTTTGTATCTTATAGACTCATTACTGAAGTTCTGTTTTTGCTATTATTTTTGCCTGATCCTCACTCAAGATTTGTTTCCTCATGTGTTTTGTATTTTTAGACTCAAATCATGTTGGCTAGAACTTCATCTGTGGGAATCCTGAGCGCCTATGATCACCTCTAGAGAATTTATATTTGCTTCTACGAGGTCTCACAGTGCTACCACCATGGGAGCATCTTAAGTTGATTTCTGCTATTGGAGTTTCTGGACTAGTACAAGTCTAGGTTGATATTTGGAAAATCAAAAAAGCTCAGAAGACCTTTTCCCTTCCCCCAATCATTTGGCAGCAAAATTTGACCTGATAATAGCCATTATATTATATGCCATGAATTTTCATGCGTTGAGTTACGAAAATATGCTCATATTATGTGTCTTGTCCAGATTATACTGGGTGTTACTTAATATATGTTGTACTTTAGTATGTATCATATTACTTTTGTAAAATCTGAAAAATCTTAAATTCTGAAACATATGGCTCTGAGGGTCTCCTGCTAGAGGAGTATGAATCTGTAGTCTACATTCGAATTATAGTCTTGGACAGAGGGAAACTATGGTTATTCTTTTTCTTCATTACCCAGAACCTAAGCTGGGTGGGACAAGTTTTTCTGTTGTCTTCTTTGGTGGAAAGGTGTTCTTTTGGTTTTTGGTTTTTTCCTAATTTTACTAAGAGAGTAACTCTATGAGAATTCTAGATTTATATGGAGATCTTAGTTTCAGCTAGCCTCCTTCCTTATTCCCAAAGACCTTGTATCTTGTTCTCCATAGGGCTCTTAAAATCTAAGCCTCTATCCACTCTCATTAACACATGGCTTCAAGGAGCCTTCTCTTCAGTATCAGTTTACTATGTGTTTTCTGCATTTTTTTTTTCTTTTTCTTTTCCTTTTCTTTTTTCTTTTTCTTTTTTGGGCCCTGAGGATTGCTTTTCTTCTGCGCTTACCCTAATGGTTGGAAGAATGCTTGTATTATTTATCTGGATTACCAGATGTTTGGTGAGGTATTTTTTTACAGTCTACTTGTACGCTAGGAATGGAACCAGCCTGTTTTTCTATTCTCTATTCTCCACCAATCCCCACCCCCAACACAAACACCACAGTTCTTTCCTGAGCCATTTTGAAGTTCAGTAGTTACACTGTATTCTGCACCTTAGGGGCCTTTGCACATGCTCTTTCTGTGTTTGATACATTTTAAAAATCTCATTTCTAAAGCCTACATTAGTCATTCCTTTTATATCCCTGTACATATATCCTTGTCATATCACTCCAAAAGCAATGCCAGGATCCTGTTCTATGGTTTCTTTCTTTCTCTGGTCTGCAATTGGACATAGCATGGGAGCAAATATTAGTAAATATTTGCTAAATGATATTTTTATTATACATTTCCCATTTCCCAAAGTTGAGACCCTTTTTTCCTTATTTCTATTTTAAAATTTACCTTTACTTGCTAACCTTTCAGAAGAACAAGGAGTTACAACTTGATCCATTTTCTCTCACAGTTATGAATAATAGTCTAGTATCAGAAGAAAGCAAACAAATAAAGCAAACAGTAAATTGCCAATGTGGATAATTAATCTTTATTTTCTAACAGTCTCTTAAAAATTTCATTCTTATGATAAGATAAAAACTTAATTGGGAGAAAATTATATTCTTGATAAGAAGAGTTTTTTTGGCTGTGAATTTAAAGCATATGTGTTCTTGTCTTGTTGCATATCCTCAATGATTAGATAGTAGATGATTAGGTGTTAATATCAGAGAAAATTCTTTGCTAGCATTTGTGTGTGTGTGTGTGTGTGTGTGTGTGTGTACACACACCCACACATTAGCTTTAGTTTGTTCTCAGTTGGATACCATTGAGTAACATTGCTTTCCATTTTTCCATTTTATATTTCATCAATACATACATTATGAATAGCAAGGATAGTTACAGAAGAAAAGCATTATTTCAGAAGTAGCTACATAATCTTAATTTTCACCAAAATTATATTACTCACTGTGTCTATAGTGATATTACTCACTAACATAATATTACCATTAACTTTAGGATTTTAGAAAAGCAGTGAGGAAAGGAGACAAGCTTAAGCTAAAACCTTGGATTGTTCTGCCTTTGTAGAGAACAATAAATGTTGACATATTTAATTTAGTTTTTAGGGACCTGTTTGGAAACATTAGAAATTACTTTGAGTGTTGAGGCTTTCAGTGGCTTATATAGCACAAGCCCATTATTTATTCATTTAACAAATATTTGGGTATTTACGAAATGTCAGGAATTGTTCCAGGAGGCAGGGACACCATGAACAAGACACACAAAGCTTTTGGCATCAGAGAGCTTGCGACTTAGTAGGGGAGACCCAAAATGAAAGAAGTAATTACAGGTGGTTAAAAAGGGACTATGTTTTAATGGGGAAGGCAAAGACTACAGTGGAGGTCCATTACAGAGGCAGTGATGTTTAAGCTCAGACTTGGTGAGGACAAGGACTACTGCATTATCTAGGAAGAGGCTCAGAGTGAGCAAGGCACATTTTAGGAACTTAAAGAACTTAAGGGTTGCTGCAAAACTGAGTTGAAGAGGACTGAAAATGTTAATAGATGAGACCTGAGTTGTAAACAGGAGCCAGAACAGGGGCTGGGGCCAGGAGAATCTTCTAGGCTGAAGAGAATCTTAGAAATTGTCCAACTTATTCATTTTGGTAGATGAGGAATCTGAGTCCCAGAGGCAAAATCACACATTCTACATGTGTCAGTATTGAATAGTATTGAATAGTTCTTATCTGCCTTCCACAGATGTCCTAATGGGTCATTGCTTTGTTCACCTAGTTCTGATGGCTATATATGCCAGAAAATAGCCTCTGTGTAAATATATAGTGTGTATATGTGTA
>JAAGEH010000018.1:48214156-48224440 GCA_011751065.1 Lasiurus cinereus
CACACACACACACACACACGCACACACACATGCACACACATATAGATACACAAACACATTTTAACAGTCTGATTTAAAATTCACCATAAACGCAAACATAGCCCAGGCCACTTCTGACAGAGTGCACAGCATGCATTAGTCCCCGATGGTGTTCCAGGACCAGTCCTGTTAGTCTGACCTTGTTTTATCTTTTCCCTCTTCTTGTCTGTTGCTTGCTCCTTGGGTCATGGTTTTGACACAGAAGATTGCTACTTGTGCCATTGGTGACAATGAAGACTAAAAAGATTACAGACGTGTAGTTAAAAGTCTTCCAAAAAACTATGTATGAAAGCAAACTTCAATTTAAAGGCCATTTAGTTTGGTCTTATTATTGTGGTGACATAATTTATAACACTTGTTAACTATCCATCACTGAAATTATAGAATTTTATAAATTAGGCTTAATGATTAAAAATCCAAAACAAAAAAAAATACCCCCCCCCAAAAAAAATCACCATATACATTAAGTATATCTAAGTATGTTCTTCCCATACTTCACTGGATTTGTTTTTAGTCTGAAACACCAAATAAAAAACTAAAGTTATTAAAGTTTAGGTTAAGTAAATATCCAAGTGGAGAACTTAACCTTTCTCCTATTCTTTGCAAAACCAGTTGTTTTCACATCACCGTGCAGTGTAATTCTTTTCCTCAAGATAAATATTAAAATTATGTCAGAAGAGAGTCTATTGATTCTTCCTTAAGGACTGAAATAGAACTTTTTAAAAATTTCTATAATCTCACCATCTACGTGACTAATGTTAAATTGTATAGCTTACAGACCCTCCATCATCTAGATAAATAATTCTGTTAGACCCAGGATTAATGAAATTTTGTAATTTTTGTCTCCCTGACCCAACAGGATTGCATTGTTTTCATGTATTTCTGGCATCTTCCTTAAGTACTTTAACACTTATCATTCTGGTTTCGTCTACCTTTGAATGAGCAGGACCTTAGCCGTAGAAGGTGGAAGGTTCCATGGAGGGCTGATTTGAGTCTGTGTTAATGTACAGGCTGAACTGACTATTTAACACTTGCATCTCCTCCTTGCTTTGTGGTTCTCTACTTGTTCTTTTTTCCCTACAAGAATACAAGAATTCTCATCTTGGTATCAAAGAAGCCACTTCATTTTTAGTTGCACTTCATTGCATTTTGTGAAGAACTGTGTGCTATAGTAGCATTACTCTGTCAAGAGTGTTCTATAAATGTATCTCAGTAGAATGGAGATTTGACTTTGGTTCTTCTGTGGGATTATGTTAATAATGTCTCTTAATGTGCTCTGGACTCAGGACAGAAGTGCTTCTTTAATTGAGTTCAGCATTACTTGTTCATATGGAAAAATAAGAGTACAAATTGGGCAGTAATTTGGGAGGGCATATTGGCAGTCTTAATCAAAACTTTTGAAAGTCCTTTGACCCATCAGTTTGACTGTTATAAATTTATCTCAGATAAATTAAAGGAAAAATAGAAAAAAATATGATTCAAGGGTGCCTGTTTCAACAATGTATATAGGAACACAAAACTGAATACAACTAAATACTTAAAAAGTGATGGTGTATCCAAACAATATAATAGTGGGCAACCTTGGAAAATGAGATTCTTAAAGTATATTTGACCTGGGAAGACAATTAATGATATATGATCTGGTTCTCACTTTTTAAAAGTACGTATATACCTATACTATATAGTTTACTACAATATATATCAAAATATTATCTGAGAGTTTAAAGATTTTTACTTTCCACCTTATATACCTTATACTAGTATACCCACATTAATCATGACCACTTTGATTGGGAGGTTACAGGAATGTAGGTCAAACTAGTTTGAGCATAGAGAGGATCACTTTGGCCCTTGTCACCAATCTGAGGGAAAGGCAGGGAGGAAGCTGGGCCTCTCTGGTCCTTGTTCAAGATCCCCCTCCACTTCCTGTTTCTCTTGCCTCCACTTCACACAATAGTGGAGCATCTACTTCATTCTCAAGCTCTTTCTCAGTGAGTCTGGACACACGGTGGGCTGAAGTTCCCAGGGTCACATCACCACAGCCTCACCCAGAGAAAGAGATTCTCTCTTACTGCTAGAGTTTTACAAAATCAGAGGGAAGAATTCTGATTTGCTTTGTTCAGGGCATGGTTTGCCCATGTGAGTATATGGCATCATTTATAAGAAAAGGCTAGTATGCAAATTGTCCCCTCAACTGGGAGTTCCACCAGGAGTTCAACAGGGAGTTTGACCAGAAATCCAGGTGGCTAGCCAATAGCCTGCAGCCCCTCCCCCAGCTGGCCTCACTCCCGATTGCCCCCCACCCCCAACCCTGATCAGGGGCAGGAGCAGTTGGCCAACTACCTGCAACCCCTTTCCTGAGCCGGACCCCACCTGTGCACAAATTCATGCATTGGGCTTCTAGTGATATTATAATTGTCACTCTCAACTAGAACTACTTAAATGGAAATTTCAAGAGATAGTAGCCTGATGCAATTTTATTTTTTGCTCACATCACAGACTTCTGTGGGCAGCATGTTCTATCTAGGGATTCCATCCCCTAAGGTTTCAGAGTCCTCCACTGGATTCTGTGCATCTATCTAATCGAGGAAGGCTGACACAAAGGGGAGCAAGTCCAGCCCTGCACAACATTTTAGCTGTATTCCATTAGCAAGAGCTCAGTGGCCTCACCAAAATGTAGGGGAAGGTCTAGCTGTGAGTCCAGAAGGGGAAGGAAATGGGATGTGAACAAAAGCATTGACCTCACCCTGTCCAAGGAAAAAGAAATTGGATTACAGTTTGTCACTTCTACCTTAAAAACACTTATTTTATGCCATTGGGATTGCCAGAGATTTCACTGCTGTAAGGATGTGGTTGTTATTATCTAGCAATAAGCAAGCTGCTGTGAAAGTTGCTTTCAGTGATGCTGAGGGATTCTGGAAATGGATGACTAGCTGGCCAGTAGACTCACTGTATATTCATCCATCCTTGGCAGACATTGCAGACTGACCCTGGCACTCTTTTCTTCAAAGCTTTGATTTCGTCTCCAAGTGCATACATATACACTGTTTTGGATTTCTATTGTCAATCATAGGTGATGCTTAAGATGAAGCAGATTTGCCATCACTTGTCTAGGCAATTTATTTATCCTGGATACTAAGGCAAACTGCTCTCTGATTTTACCTAGACTTCCAGAATTGGCATTCATCTTGGATGGTTCCAAGCCCAGGTTTCATTTGCCAGTGACCTTGACCTTGTCTTTAAAAGCTAGTAATTTGGAGATTTATTTAGGCCATGGGAAGTTGTTCTTCCCTGCTCTGTTTAATAGCAAAAGTCTGACTCTCTATTTTGCCTTTAACAGAGACAGTTACAGCTATTGTGAGGCAGAAAAAGGATGTTTTGAGTTTTTGCATTTAAAACCTAAACTTTCTCAATGCATCAGGTTTGGTATTAATCGATTGCCTTAAAATATAAGTTATGCAAAGCACATTTGAATTTTAGTACCAAGAGATTCTCTTTGAATTGCTGCTCAGGTACAAATACATGGATATGAGTTTGTTTTTAATGTAAGATTCACTTGTGTGATGTTTAATGCATTAGTAGTCTGTCTTTTCCTGTAATTTAAGGGAATTAAAATCAAGAAATCAATTGCTTTTATCCTCACAAACCCCACGTAAGGCAAATAACTTATTTCTACTGTACAGAGGGAGGAAATGAGGCCTAAGAGGTTAGAGACCATCGAAGGTCCCACAGCCAATGAGAGGAGGAGTCAGAATTTCACCCAGGGTTCTAACTGCAAGAATTTTTTTTTCTTTTGCATCATGTTGTCTGTGTCTCTAGTGTCATTCCCAAGTAGCAATAATCCCAAACAAAAACCATTACAACGTCATTTAAATGTTACATCTTCAGTTAAATTTATTCCTATATATTTTATTCTTTTTGAAGCATTTGTGAATGGGATGGTTTTGTTTTGTTTTGTTTCTCTTTCTGATAGTGCATTATTGGTGTATAAAAATGGAACTGATTTCTGGATATTTATTTTATATCTTGATATTTTAATGAATTTATCTTTTTTTGGTGGAATCTTTAGGGTTCCTATATGTACAGTATCATGTCACCTGTAAATAATGACAATTTTACTCACCATATGATTGTTTTTGGGAATTAAAGGCAGGGTGAGATCTGAAGGCAGTTTAGCTAATTAGCTAGATGGACAAAACCCCTGCAAAGGCCCACCTTTGTTTAATGGGGTGGGGGTGGAGGTGGAGAGGGTGGATACAAATGACTATTCTTGAGCCAGTCTCACCCCTCATCCGTTATGCTTCTTGATGATTTATTTGCTCCAGACTCCTCTATTTTACCACTACTGGCCCAGTGCACAAATTTGTGCACATAGAAAGGAAATTAATTAGAAGAAATATTTTAATATTTAATATCACTTTTCACCCTTTCTCTATAATTGAAGTGTCAGCCAAATTCATGATTGAGAATGACAAATTGAAACACATGCATGCAATTGGTGCCAGTGAGAGCTATATATGTATCATATAGGCAAGGGCCTGTGGTGGATTTAGCTAAATCAGAAACAGGTCTAATTAAACAGGTGGTTTTCAGGCCAGCAGATAAGGGCCTGTGGTGGGTTTAGCTAAATGAGAAAGCAGATCTAATAGAATAAACATAAACAAACCCCATTTAAGGCAAATAACTTATTTCTGCTGTACAGAGGGAGGAAATGAGGCCTAACATGTTTATTCTATTAGACCTGCTTAATTAGACCTGCTTTCTGATTTAGCTAAACTTTTTCCAGTCCAGTAAAGCACCCCAACTTCTCTTTCAGGTAACTATCAGCAACACAGCAGTAAATACCAACATGAAGCCGATTGTCATTGTAGATCATGCAGGGAGAACAAGGGTAAAATATTTAACTGCAGCACAGTGTTTGACTGTATTCTGCACAGTGAGAAGATCTGAAGTTATTTTCAAGGTCCACCATTTCTTACTTCTTTTCAGTCAGGTCAAATTTCTAAGCTTTCTAAATCTCCATTTTCTGGCTAATGAAAAGAAAGTATGGTTCCACCAATTTTCCTATCTACAGGCCTGGTACATGGGTGGGAGCTAGCTAGTTTGCCCTAAAGAGTGTCCTGGATCAGGATGGGGGTTCCCTGCGGGTATGGGGTGGCCTGGGTGAGGGGCCTGTGGTGGTTTGAAGCCCAGTCTCCCAGCAACCCAAGCGAATGCCCTAGTATCTGGGATTTATTTATCTTCTACAATTGAAACTTTGTAGCGTGGAGCAGAGCCAAGCCTTCTGCTTGCTCTGTGGCAGCAGCCATTTCTGTTGGGATTTATTTATCTTCTATAATTGAAACTTTTTAGCCTTAAGCAGAGGCCAAGACAGGCCAGGGCTTCAGAAGCTTGGCTTCCCCTTCATCTGAGGCAACCCTAGCCTCCTGCTCTCTCCAGCTCCATAGCTGCCACCATTTTTGTTGGGATTTATTTATCTTCTATAATTAAAACTTTGTAGCCTGGAGTGGAGGCCTTGTCTGGCCAGGGTATGTGGAGAACTTGGCTTCCTCCATTGCCAGAGAAACTCAAGCCTCCCTCCTGCACTCACTGTGGCTGTAGCCATCTTTGGTGGATTAATTTGTATACTGGTTCCTGATTGGCTGGTGGGCGTGGCTTGTGGTATAGTAGAATTATGGTTAAATTACATATTACTTTTATTAGATAGGTTAGATACCTTTTCATTATGGACTTTGGGGAGTGGTAGAAGGTATAGCAGAAGAAATATATTGACTTGTGATCAGATGGCCTAATGTAATTCCAGGCTCAATTATTTTTGGGCTGTGATCTTGGACCAATTAACTAAGGGGGCCTCAGTCTCTTCTTTTCTAAGACATTATGGGGCTATGGTAACATTTAAATGAATAGATTTATGAAAAACAGCAACACATTTCAACCCCGAATTACTTTCCGAATTATTGTTATTGAAGGAAAACGTCTTTTGGGTTCCAATAGTTATCTTCCTAGGTATCTTTCATGTAATTTATGTAGCAGCTTTTCTGTGCTTATCTGTGGTATCAACTTGAGAGACCATAGTATATTCCTACAAGATATGAAAATATCTGGGGCAATTAAACCCTCACTATGGGGTTCATTATATTTTTGTTCTGTTAACAAATATTAGTACTAATTATCAAAATATGAGTGTTTTTTGTGTTTGATTAACATCACCTCCTAAAATACATTATTGAGACTTGATAAAAAAAACTTAGATTTAGCAAGTTTAAGATATTAAACTTTTCAAATATAGTCTTTGAGTAAAAAAGAGTTATTACTGCCCTGGTCAGTGTTCTCAGTGGTTAGAGCATTCCACCATGCACCTGAATGGCCCTGCTTTTGATTCCCAATCACGGGTATGTACCTAGGTTGTAGGTTCGGTCCCATCCCCCGTCAGGGTGTGTGCAGGAGTCAACCAATGGATGCATTTCTCTCACATCAATGTTTCTCTTTCTCTCTCTCTCTTTTTCTTTCTCTCCCCCCATTCCTTCCTCCCACTCTCTCTAAAATTCAATGGAAAAAATATTCTCAAGTGAAGATTAATAAAAAAAAAATTCACAACATTTAATAGACTTAACTGACCATCAAATAGAACTTTAGGGAGATTGTAATTCATAAAGTTTGTCAAAATCTTAAGTAGGTCATAATTATAAGCTATTTTATTTTTAAACAATTTATTATGTATTTACTAGAGGCCCAGTGCATTAATTCGTGCATGAGTGGGGTCTGTCCTGATTGGAGGAGGAGATGGTGGGAGGTTGGTCAGCTGGGATAGGCCTGATCAGGGCCGGGCAACTGGGGGAAAGGGCTGTGAGTGATTGGCCAGCCAGCCCCACCTGCTATTGGGGTGGGGTGGCTTTGAAGAGCAGAGCCGCCAGGGAAGGGACTGCAAGCTGACTAGGGTGGTGGGGGCACATCCGGGGCATGGCCAGCCAGGGGGGAGGGACTGCAGGAGGTTGGCCGCCCAGCCTTGCCTCCCCTCTCTCTCTCTTTAAAATCAATTTTTAAAAAGATCATTAGAGTTGAAATGCAAAAGAAATAGAATATTAGCAATTTCTGCATCATTATGACTTATGTATTGTTGGCTATCTTATATAAAACTATTATATTGTAGTTCCAGTACTTTTTCTACAATATAACCATTTTTAGAAATATTAATGCGTTTCCCCTACTAATTTAGTAATTATTTTTGGACTATAGTTAATAGGGGAACCAAACTAATAATATGTATTTTTATTATGGTGTATAGCAGAAGAGATAAAATTAAAGAGTATTAAGATATGAGATAGAAAAGCAGAAGTTGTCAAAATTACAAATTTTACCTTGTCTTGGCTGGTGTGGCTCAGTTGGTGGGGCTTTGTCCCAGGCTCTGGGAGGTTGCTGGTTGGCTTCCTGTTCAGGAACATGCCTGGATTTTGGCTAAATCCCCAGTGGGGGTCATGGAGGAGGCCCCTGATGGATGTTTCTCTCTCTCTTTCCCTCTTCCTTCCTCTCTTTTTAAAATCAATAAAAACCTATTTTAAAAAAACTGTTTCTCTTGAGCTAAAGATTCACTATTCTTGTTTCCAAACTTACTCCTATGAAAAGTACAATGGGTTTTGTACTGTCAGCCTTCTTTCCTTGGAGGTATATCAGTCAGTATAGATATAACCAACTAAACAAAACATGTTCTGTGTTTCTATTGCTTTAGCAGTGAATTATTTTGTTATTAATGTGTAACCAAGCTGAATTGTGTTTTCTTGGACCTACAAATCTTCTTTGAACAAGTGCTCCCTAACTAAGTTTGACATATCAAAATATGTTGTGCTCTCTTTTGATTGATGCAGGAAAAGGAAGATAATGAGACCACAGGTCTCTTAAAAAGCTGTGCAAAGCAGTCAAGACTGGTTTGCTCAGTGTATAGAGCGTTGGCCTGCGGACTGCAAGGTCCCAGGTTTGATTCTGGTCAGGGGCATGTACCTTGCTTGCGGGCACATCTCCAGTGTGGGGTGTGCAGGAGGCGGCTGATCGATGTCTCTCTCTCATTGATGTTTCTGACTTTCTATCCCTCTCCCTTCCTGTCTGTGAAAAATCAATAAAATATATTTTTAAAAAAAAAGCTGTGCAAAGCAGAGCTACATTTGTCTGAAGTCACAATATATTATTCATTTCTCAAGAAGAGATCTGTTCATCATAGATGTATTAGGAAGTACTCCCTGAAAAAATTTAAAATATTTAAATTAAGTTCATGCTCTGTGTCCATAATCACTTAGTATATGATGCTCTCTTTTATCCTTATGTTCAAGAAAACTTACCTGAGAGTATTTTTTAAACTAATCATAAATAGAAAAGTTTAATTATGTAGCAGTAAGGTAGAGTAGAAAGAAATTGTTACAATTAATAAAAACTTTTAAAATATAAAATAAAAAGGTAAATGATGGGAAATGGAAAGGAAGTAAAAAATGAAGAATATTATAGCAAACCTCCTAAGACAAAATTTATAACCTGAAGAAAATGTGGAGAATTAAATGTCAAAATAGAATGTGTAAAATAGAAAATACTGAAAGATGCGTAACTGACCTGAAGAAATGGCAGATTTGGAAACAAGTATTTGACATGGATTAATAGAAAATTAAAAATACGCTTTTTTCTTCATATTTTTTGAGAAATGATGTCAAAGATTTATTTGTTTTGTAAATTTCAGACCTCATTCTTTTATTTTTTTAAAGTTACCTTTATTGTTGAAAGTATTACAAATGCCCTCCTTTTTCTCCATTGGCTCCTTCTAGCCACCCCCACCCAATCCCAGGCCTTCACTGTGTCTGTTGGTTATACATATAAATTCTTTTCTTCACTATCTTCTCTCTTGGCCTTTGTACTTAGATTACAGAGTGAAGGGAATACCATCACAATGAAATGAGTTAATTTTTTATCAGATTTAAAAAAGATTTATCCCAAAATTATTTGGAAGTTTCCATCGTTAGCACTTGTTTTGTGTTTATATTTTTTATTAATTATATATATTTTTATCATTCTCTGGATGAGAAAAATGTATTGAGATTCTTTATTATTGCTTTATTCAACAAATGTTTATTGAGGATCAGACTATTCTGCTAAGTGTTGGCTTTCTAGCTCTTATGGTTTGATAATTTGATATGAGTGCCAAAATAGAAATTTAAATTTCAAGGTTTTTATTGGGAATTCATGCAAGAGTAGGCCCTCCTTCCCCTGTCTGCCAGCACCAGCTTCCCTCTGGCACCCGGGACTCAGTCTTCCCTCACAGCTCCAGCTTCATCCAGAAAGACATTCAAAAGGATATCCAGTTTAATTAGCATATTATGCTTTTTTATCATAGACTAAAGGCCTGGTGCACAAAATTAGTGCATGGGGAGGGAGTCTCTCTCAGCACAGCCTGCACCCTTTCCAATCTGGGACCCCTTGAGGGATGTCCAACCGCCCAATGGGATCGGCCCTAAACTGGCAGTTGGACATCTCTCTCACAATCCAGGACTGCTGACTCCCAACCACTCACCTGCCTGCCTTCCTGATTGCCCCTAACCACTTCTGCCTGCCAACCTAATTCCCCCATAACCATTCCACTGCCAGCCCAATCAGTGCCTCACTACGCCCCTGCTGGCCCAGTTGCTCCTAACTGCCCTCCCCTGCAGGCCTAGTCTACCACTCCTCTGCTGGCCTGGTCACCCCTAACTGCCCTCTCCTACAGGCCTATTCCCCCCAAACAGCCCTTCCCTGCAGGCCTTGCTGCCCCCAGTTTCCCTCCCCTGCTGGCCCAGTCACCCCTAACTGCCCTCCCTGCTGGCCTGATTGCCCACAACTTCCCTCCCCTGCAGTCCTGGTCTCCCCAACTGCCCTCTCTTGCAGGCCTGGTTTCCCTCAACAGCCCTTCCCTGCAGGCCTGGTTCCTCCTAACTGCCATTCCCTGCTGGCCTGGTCTCCCCCAGCTGCACGCCCCTGCTGGCTTGATCCCCCCCTCAAATGCTCTCCCCTGAAGGCCTGGCTCCCCCCGAACTGTCCTCCCATGCAGGCCTTGGTCCCACACACCCCCTCCAACTATCTTCCCCTGCAGGCCTGGTCCTCCTCAACTGCCCTCCCTGGCTGTCCTGGTCCCCCCAGCTGTCCTCCACTGCAGGCCTAGTCTCCCCCCATCTGTCCTCCACTGCAGGCCTGGTCCCCCTAGCTGTCCTCCACTGCAGGCCTAGTCTCCCCCCA
>JAAGEH010000018.1:48224450-48393715 GCA_011751065.1 Lasiurus cinereus
GCCTGGTCCCCCTAGCTGTCCTCCACTGCAGGCCTAGTCTCCCCCCAATTGTCCTCCACTGCAGGCCTGGTCCTCCCACAACTGCTCTCCCCTGCAGGCCTTCCCCCCTCATCTGCCCTCTCCTGCAGTCCTAATGTTGCAGATGGGATGGAAGAGGGTCTTCTAAGCTCTGCCCTGAACCATGATGAGTGGCAACATCTAGTGCTGAAAGGTCTTGAAAAACAGGTACCTTTGCTAACTCAAAGAAATGTGATTTCATCAGGGGCCAAGTTAAGCAAGGGTCTTCCATGAACCTATGGCCTTGGGAGAGTCTATGAGAAAAAAGAGATAAGACACAGCAGCCTAGATGGAAAGCCTCATAGGACAGACATGTAAACAAGACAATAATAATACTCCATTCTAAGCAATACAGTGACGGGACGCCTGGTGTATTGTGGAAATGACCAATTTTGCCTGAGAGGAGTCAGAAAAGGCTTTTCTGAAATGGAGATGTTTAGCTGGATATGGGAATTTTCCAGACAAAGAAGCATTATGTGCATGACATAGTGGGTAGGGAAAAGAAAAGAGAGGTATGGTGGGCTGTGTTGTTAAGAATCATACAGGTGGGCTGAAACCAGTTTGGCTCAGTGGATAGAGCATCAGCCTTCGGACTGAAAGGTCCCAGGTTCAATTCTAGTCAAGGGCATGTATCTTGGTTGCAGGCACATCTCCAGTAGGGGGCGTGCAGGAGGCAGCTGATGTCTCTCTCTCATTAACGTTTCTAACTCTCTATCTCTCCCTTCCTCTCTGTAAAAAATCAATAAAATATATTTTTTTAAAGAATCATACAGGTGGACCCTAATTTTATTTTATAAAGCAGCAAGGAGCCAATGCAGAGTTATTGTTTAATATATTTTTTATTGATTTCAGAAAGGAAAAGAGAGGGGGAAAGGGAGAGAAACATCAATGACAGTGAATCATTGATTGGCTGCCTCCTACAAGCCCCTATTGGGGATTGAGCCCACAGCCCGGGCATGTGTCCTAGACCAGACTGGAACCTGGGATCCTTCAGTCTACAGGCCGACACTCTATCCACTGAGTCAAATTGGCTAGGGTGCCAATGCAGAGTTTTTAACAAGAGTTTCATTATCACATTTGTTTTTCAAGAATATACATCTGGTTATGTGGGAGATGTCTACACTAGGGAGAATGAAGACTAGATAGAGATATTGGAGAGTCAAGTGATAATGAGGGCCTGCACAAGGAAATTACCAGGGGGATAAAAATGTGGAGGCTAAATTTGAAAGGAGCTGTGTTTGAAGGGTAAAAGGAGAGATTGCAGATCACCATAGCCTAAGATGTAAAGCTAAACAAACCATGGAGGCAAATTTCATGAGTTTGAAAACATTTTTAGACTCTTACACTCAACATATCTAAGGCTGAATTCTTTATTTTCCCCTCAAAGCTGTGTTTTTATATCATGTCAGTCATCTGAACCCAGTTGATAACAACTTCTGCCATCCATTGGCTTAAATCATTAATGTCATTCTTGACATTCTTTCTTTCTCTCCTACCCCAAATGCAATTAGCCAGGAAAACCTGTGGTCAAAGATGGTTGCCCCCATATGGACACAAGATGGCCACCACAAGATGGCTGGCAGGGGAAGGCAGTTGTGGGAAGTTGAGGGTGACCAGGATGGAAGAAGAGGGCATTTGGGAAGACCAGGACTGCAGGGGAGGGCAGTTGGTGGTAGTGGTGGGGGCGGTTGGGCAGGACTGCAGGGGAAGGCATTTGTGGGCTATCAGGCAAGCAGGGAGGGCAGTTAGGGGTGACTGGGCCAGCAGAGAAGGGCAGTTGGGGCAGACCAGGTCAGCAGGAGAGGGTAGTTGCGGGGGGAACAGGACTGCAGGGGAGGGTAGTTGGGGCCCCCCCCCCCCGCGGAGACCACAGGTGGGGGGACCAGGCCTGCAGTGGAGGAAAACCTGTTGGTTCTACCTATCTGGAAAACACAGATACTAGATCCGACCACTTGTCACCACCACCCACCTCCACTGACACCATTCATTCCCAGCCAGTATCATCCCTTACCAGGATGACTACAATTGCTGCCTAATTCTGCTCCAGTCCTTCCCTCAGTGTATTCTCAACACGGCAGCTAGAATGATCCTTGTAAATATAATGCCAATCATGGTACTGTTGTGCTTAAAGAGTCCATATCACTCATTCAAAAAGTTAAAGGTCTAATAATAGTCTTCAAGATCTTACAGGGTCTGACCTCTGCCTGCTCCACCTCACTGGGCTTCAGATACACTAGCCTCTTACTGTTTCTGGGCAAATCAGGCAAGCAACCACGGGACACCAACGGTTCCCTCTGCCTGGAATGCCCTTTCCCCCAGTATCTGCATGGGTAGGTGAAATGGTCTCAGCCTATGATGAGCTTATGTAACATTGAAGGAGAAAAAGAAATATGTATAGAAAGAAAATATTACCAATCATATTATTAATTGTATTTAGGTCCTTTGGTGCATTATGATCTAGGTGCAACTGAGACATTCTAACCACAGATACAGTTTAGCTGAATGTCAGGTGAACATCACAAGCATATGGCTCATTTAGGATATTATTTCCTGAAGGGCATGGAATAATTTTCTGTTATTTTTTAAACAATGTTTTCCCAGTATCATGGTATTAGGTAAGAACAACTAAATCCGTATGATAAACATGGTCATTTAAAGTACGTGTTCGTTTTACCTCAAATTCCCCAGAACACCTCACTCTGCCTCTGCTAGTGTTACTAGAGCTAGCTCATCAAACCCAGCATGAGCTCAGCAAGCTGTGGAGTTAACAGCTAGCTTCAGTGAGGCGTGAGAGTACCAGGCTAACTGCAGTCGAACCAATCACGTTAAATCATGTATCATGTCCATTCTTCAGTACTAAAACTTGATACAGTTGACCTTTACCAAAAACTTAAGAGTTCATATAAAAACTGTTATCCGAGTAATACAATACCTAGTAAACATAAATTCTTAAAGCACTAAAAACGCCCAAATGGACTTTCATGCCCAACACGAAAGGCATGATTGTTAATTAGCAAAACGTTGCAGTTATCAACACATTGGTAAGAATGGCTCTAGTTATTTCTCATAAGCTCTGTAGAAACTGGCTTTCATCTCATCCTTTCTTAGTCTTATCTCCATGTAAAACAGCACTAAAGAAAAGTGGGATGAAGCTCTACTAATTGAAATTAGAATTGGTAAATGTAGTGTCAGCCATTGAATCATTCTATTAATCATAATGGATGTGGCTATTGCCCTAAAGGATATTTAGGCTCTAATATATTACACTCAAAATTCAACTGGAGTAATAAAGCACTGGATAATATAAAAGTAAAATATGTCAATGGTTTTATTTCTATATAATGGTCTGGGTCCTAAATTTAAGTAATTTATTTGCTGAATTAGTTACCAAAGACCTATTAGTCACAGTTTAAAGCACAAAGCTTTATCCATGCTTTGAACAAAAGAAACTCGTTAATATTTAAATTATGATGAACTCATTATACGCTACCACTTATTGTCAAATACCTCTGTAGGAGGAACTCTTAAACAAGTACAGTAAATGGTAACTTTTATTATGGGTCATATAAATATGACCAACTTATTCCAAGGAATACTTAATACAGTATAGTAAAAATAGTGCTTAATTAAGTAGCCAACTTACACCTGAGACTTAATCTAGTTTTGTCTGTTTTGAAGGCCTGGTATAGCAAAGAACCTAAGTGAAAGGTTTAAGAAAAACATCAGTGGAATCTAGGATATGGCTGGAATCAGGCAGCTGAGATAAAGGGATGAGTGCATTCCAGGACTGTCCAATTGCACAGAAGATGGGAACTAGAGTGTGTCCGTTTTTCTCTTGGGCTAAAAGTTTAGCAGTCACTAATGACTCCAGAGCAGATTCAGTAGTGTGGTGGGGGTTATTGTCATTTTGTAGAGAATCCTAGAGGTTCTTTTCCTTTCTGAGATGGCTAGTAATATTTGTGATATTATATGACTCTTTTTAAAATATATTTTATTGATTTTTTACAGAGAGGAAGGGGGAGGGATAGAGAGTTAGAAACATCGATGAGAGAGAGATTGATCAGCCGCCTCCTGCAAGACCCCTAATGGGGATGTGCCCGCAACCAGGATACATACCCTTGTCTGGAATCAAACCTAGGACCTTTCAGTCCGAAGTCCGATGCTCTATTCACTGAGCCAAACCAGTCTCAGCTTATATAACTTTGTTGTGGACTTTGGTATATACCGAGATCCATTGTTTTTATCTTGAAAATCTAAATAAGTGGGAGAAAAGAGGTAGAGAGAAACACAGGAAAATAGACATCTCTTTCTTTAGACTGCAGAATCTTAGGAAAGCTATGAGGGTGTGGATTATCCCACAGCACCTGGAAAGGTGGAAAACCTCTTTGGAAACAGTGACTCCCCTTGGTAAAATGAAAGTGCATCAATTGGTTGCCTCCCCAACTAGGGATCAAACCTGCCACCTGGGCAACTAAGTGACAACTCCAGGAAATGAACCAGCAACCTTTTGGTGCATACCAGACATCACTCATCACTCCAGCCAGGGCTGAACACTGAAGCTTTGTAAATCTTAAAATAATTTTCCCCTACAATAGTCTAATAAGTATTTAAATTCTCCAGCTAACTCCCCAGAGCTTGTATTAACCATAATGTACCTGGAGCATATGACTGAACTACTATTCGTTGTTATAATGTTGTTAAGGTCTGAATGAGTTCCATTCTGAAACATCAGGAAGAGCTTTTCCTCCTGCCCCCCTGTGCTACAGTGGAACTAGTAACGTGATTATTTTTCCACCTGCTGGATAGGAGAGTGTAGTGTAGGGTAGGATGGTGGAGGTTCACAGCTGGGTAGGGCTTGGGGGAAAAAAAGAAAGATAGGAAGGGGGCTGGGGTATCCAGGGTTGACTTCATGATTTACCTCTTTGCTGCTACCATATCTTACCATTTTTCATTTTCACCCTGCACTTACTAAGTATTCATCAGTAAATAGAGTCTCATAAACTTCTCTTCAATGTCTCTAAAACATTTTCAGTTCTTTGTTTTATTTTTTTAAGAATTAAGGACATATATGAAGGAGAGAGGTTTATATAATCTTTTCATTTCACTTAATTCTTTTTCTCTCTTTTACTAGGTAAGGTTTATGTGTGTGTGTGTGTGTGTGTGTGTGTGTGTCCATATAGTGTACTAGTATATGGTGTGTGCGTGTGTATGGTGTATATGGTGCATGTGTGTGGATTGATGGATGGATGGATGGATGGATGGATGGATGGATGGATAGATAGATAGATAGATAGATAAACAGATGGGTAGATAGAATATTATAAACTAAACGTGTATTCCTGGGTAATCCAGAAAGAAAAAGAACTTGGGTCTTGTTGAGTATTTCCTTCTATGAAGTTCTAGAGAAAATTCTGAAGTATAAAAACAAGAAGACTTTGGGTAAGGCCAAGGAGATGGACTAGTGCTAGTGTTGCCAAAGATTCTTGCCCAGGGGAAAAGCAGGAGTAGAAGGTAGATATGATCCAGCCCTGGGCTAGCTTTAGGAGACATTCTAGAGATGAGGCTGTAGAAACAGCAAAGGAGACAAGTCCTGAATTCTGCTATAGGAGTTGCCACTTAAGGATTGGTTTATTTTTAGGAAACTAAGTTTCACATATGTGGGTAGGGAGCTTGATCGGAACAGAATACTGCTGCCTTGCTCCTGCTGCTTGAGTCTTAACTGTGAAGCATTGCTTCTCTTCCTGGTTTTAGAGCATTCCAAAAGGAGGTGTTGGGCTGAAGATGAAATGGCTGTTCTTTTCTGAGGGGAGTAGGCAGTGAGGGGCTCTGATTAGAGCCTAAGGATCTTAAGTTAGATATTTCAAAAGACATGCATGGTTGATCAGTGTTGGGATATGGCACACTTCGTAACATGGCAAGTTCTTTTGCAGGGACTCCCAAAGTACTGTTTTGAGGTCATTTAAATTTAAATCCCTTAAACCAGTGGTCAGCAAACTGCGGCTCAGGAGCCACATGCAGCTCTTTGGCCCCTTGAGTGTGGCTCTTCCACAAAATACCTTGGCCTGGGCGAGTCTATTTTGAAGAACTGGCGTTAGAAGAAGTTTAAGTTTAAAAAATTTGGCTCTCAAAAGAAATTTCAATTGTTGTACTGTTGATATTTGGCTCTGTTGATTAATGAGTTTGCCGACCACTGCCTTAACTATATTTTCAGTCAAAGACTCTGTCAAAACACACACACACACACACACACACACACACACACACACACACTACAAACAAACAAAAACACCCACAAAACTTTAGGCCATCAAGGAGACAGGACATGAGTGACTTTACCTGACACACTTGCAGACTAGACCTAGGCTGTTGGTCATTGTGTGGCAGTAGCAGGAAATCAGAAACCCAGGCTCCAGTATCTTCTACAGTCTCCCTGGCAATGAAGTCAGCAAAGGCCGCCCTCCCAGAGGTTCCTGGCAGCTTAGAGGACTGACTGGAGATTCTTTGGGAATTGTGCAGAACTCCACAATCTTCTGTTTCAGTGGTCTCTTACAAATGTTGTCTACCTCTATAATACTCTACATTTTTAATGTATATTTTTAGTTTATTGGGGTAATATTGGCTAACAAAATTTTACAGGTTTCAGGTGCATAATTCTACAATATATTATCTGTACACTGTATTGTGTGTTCACCACCCCAAGTCAAGTCTCTTTCCATCACCACATATCCCTCCTCTACCCTCCTATATCTCCCCTCATCCCCCAGCAGTCACCACACTGTTTTCTGTGTCCTTAAGTTTTTCTTTTTTGCTCAATCCCTCCACCATCCCCCACATACCTGGTTCTGCTTACATCTGTTCCTTAAAGCACAGAGTTCTTTTGAGAACCCCATTTTAGTTGTTAAGAAAACCATCGGAAGAGGATAAACTATAAGAGCAATGTAGTAGTATGGTCAATGGACAGATGTGATTACCTCATGAATGAAGACACTATGCTAAAGAAATCCAGTGATTTGCCTAACAGTGACACTGTCAATGCCAAGAACCAGCTATATATAGATCCTAAAAGGCAAAAAGTAAGCTTGTAATTTTTGACCTAATAATTTCCTACCACCCTGGAGTTAACTGAGGATGTGATCTTTGACACATGGACTGTGACCTCGCTCCCTCCCCCCAATCCCAAGCAATGGTGGGACACGCCTCAGGCCCAGTTGTGCAGGCAGGTGGCTGAGCACTTGTGCTGGCTTTGTGAAGTTGTGCGTCGTGATGCTGCATTCGGGAAGCATCGTGGTCAGTCTCTCCTATACCCAAATTGATCAGAAGAATCATGGCAGTTTAGAATGTTCATTTTGAAAAGTTGCTGTTGCCTGCATCTCATACTGGCCCATGTTTAGAGCACTTTGAAGGTATAGTTTGCCATGATGCTTAAATGTTGGCATAACTCTGAGGACATCTTTGTAGGTGTCTCAGACAATAGAGGTACCTTTATCCCTCTAACTTCACTCTCCCCATCCAGTTCATGCTCCAAATAGCCACGATAGTAATTCTTCAGAATATAAGTTGGGTTACATCCTTTCCCTGATCAAAACCCCCCAACAACTTTCCATTGCATTTCAATGAAATAACAAGTCCTCCCTGAGCTGTAATGCATTGTTACCTGGTTTGGTCAATTCTCTTTCTGCCACTTTCTCCCTTGCTGTTCTCCAGAAACATTGGTTTTCTTACTGTTTCTTTAACCTTTCAGTCACATTCTCATCTCAGGATCTTTGCTCTTCGTGAAAAATTCATTCCAAAGATGACTGAATGACTGGCTTCCTCAATGCCTTTAAGACTATTTAAATATCATTTTCTTGGGGAGGCCTTTTCTGATCACTCTATCTGAACTAGTACCCGCTATTTTGTGCCCCCTTACTTTATTTATTATCACAGTACTTATCTCTGTCTGATGTTGTATCTCTAGGTGTTTGTGCCCTCCATTATGAAGTATGATTTATGAAGGCAGATGCTATCTGTTTTGGTCACTGCGGTATCTTCAGCTGATAGAATGGGGCCTGACACATGATATGCATTCAGAAAATATTTGTTAATGAATGAATTAACTGAATTAATTAACATAGTATGCCAAGTCTTTTGATAGGTAGCCAAAGGGTAAATCTAATTATTATTGTGTATCTATGCCTATTAGTATATTCTATATTATATATGTATTATAAGTGTGGTGCACAGGATTCTTGCACTGGTGGGGGACGTGGCCTGCGAGGATTGCCTGCTGTGAAGCACTGCTCATCACAGTCAGCCACGCGGTGTTCCCACTGTGGGAGTGTACTGACGACCAGGGGGCAGCTCCTGCATTGAGTGTCTGCCCCCCTACTGGTTAGTGCACATCATAGAAACTGGTCCACTGGTCATTCTTATCATTCTATCATTTGGTCACTGGGCTTTTATTATATAGGATAGGATAGGATAATATATATCCATATATATTTTAGATAAAATATATGATAGATAGGTAGAAAGAAAGAAAAAAGAAATAAGTTTAATATAGCCAATCTAGCACAGAGCCTGATACACTATAAGGGGTGGATATAGTATATCAGGCTCTGTGCTAGTACTTTGATATCTATCCCTTATAATGTATCAGGCTCTAGATTCTTTGCTTCCCTTACCCACTTTAATAAAACAGCTGTCACATAGATGCTATTATTATCCTCATCATAGTAATACAGAAATGGAGGTTAAGAGAGACAACTTTGCTCAAGATCAGACAGTTATTAAATAACAGATTGTAATTAAACTGGGTTTGGTCTGGCTCCAAAGTCTTAACTAAATGACTTGTCTATGCTGTACATATACTGCATCTTCTAATTTTGAATCTGCCATAATTCTACAGGGGAACAAATAAGGGGGCTTGGGAGTATATATTTCTACAAAGAACTACAGAGTAATTATACAAATAATTTAGAAACTAGATTAGATTCCAGTTTGCATGTAGTAATATAAAAATACAAATTAATTTTTTATCCAGCTATATTGACTAGGGTAAGTGAAAATTTTTAAAGCTCACGGTTTTGTACTTTTAAATTGAAAGAATAATTTATTTGAAGAAAGATACTGTTGTTAAATTCTGCAAATGCTATCATATTGGGCACATTTACAAACTTCTCCCTTTATCTCTGTAAACTCTCAGGTGGGTGTTCATTCTTTTGTTTCCAACTCCATTCATCTGTGTTATCTATAATTAACAGTTAAGGGTCATCACTTCTTGCTATTGCTGTTCCACCTTTGTCTCATTTATGTACCTCTTAGGCCTGCCCCTTTAGGCATATCTCCCACCTAAACCCTCACTGAGTCATTTCATTTTACACGTCCAGATCTACCTAGACTTGCCACAGTTCTCCCAAGCATCTCACATCATAGTGGGGAAAATTGTAGGTGATCACAAATTTGAGAGCTATTTAGGTTTGTTGGTATTTTCTTATTTTAGTGAACAATTATTTACAACTCCTAAAAGTTAAAGTTATCTTCCCACTTATATCTATTTGTTATATTCTCTTAAACTTCTGCACAAAGTTTATCAAATAACTTCTAAATATATTGGACATGGGGTAGTAAAGGACCATGATCCTTGAGAGATGGCAAACAAGCGAGGTGAATTCTAGGATTGTCTCAACTTACTGCCAATAGAGAGTTTCCAGGCCATAGCAAAGGGTGGATGGAGGACCCAACTGGATCCTAATGGTCAACTGAATTATAGAGAGGGAGAGGGCCCTTTGAAAAGACAGCTAAAATTGAAAGGCCTTTTCCTAGACCAATCAGAAAAAAAATGAAAGAAGAAATAAATAATATCAGGTAATTATGAGAAAAGAGACATCACTACTGATTCTATAGAAGGACAATCAGGCAATACTGCTAACAACTTGATGCCAATACATTCTCAACTTGTATGAAAAGGACAAACTTGTTGAAAGACACAAAGTACTAAGGCTCATTCAGAAATATGTAAAATAATCTGAGTAACTCTATATCTGTTAAATAAGTTGAATTTATTGTGGGCTTTTTAAAGATAGGCTAACATAGAGAATTCCCCAGATCCAGATGACTTCATTAGTAACTTGTACCAAACATTTTAAAAAGAGGTAATACTAATTCTATAAAACTCTGCCAAAAAATTGAAGATGAGACAATACCTCACAACTTATTCTATGAGGCCAGTGTTACACTGATCCCCAAACAATGATGAAGACATTGTAAGAAAAGAAAAATAATAGACCAATATCCCTCACATAAAATTTTTATAAAATTTTATCAAATCCAATAACAGATAAAACATCATGACCAATGGGGTTTATCCCAAGAATGCAAGGTTGAAAATTAATGTAATTCAATGTATTAACTGACATTATAAAAAGAAAACTATATGATCATCTCAATAAATGCAGAAAATATATTTGACAAAATACTATATCCATTCAAGCTAAAAGCTCTCATCAAACTAGGACTAGAAGGGCATTTTCCCAACCCAATATAAAACAATAGAACATCTATGAACCACTTTTAGCTCACACCACACTTACTAGTGAAAGATGAATGCTTTTCTCTGAAGAGCAGAAAAAGACAAGGATGTCTTTTTTTCAATTTTTATTCAAATTACAAGAGATTCTAGCCAGTGCCATAAAATAAAAAACACACAAAACGAAAGTATCAAGATTGCAAGTAAAACTTTGTCACAAATAACATGATTATCTATGAAGAAAATATGATGGAATCTATCAAAAAGAACTCATAAGTGAGTTTAGCAGAGTTGCAGGATACAAAGTCAAAATATAAAAATAAGTTTATATTTCTCAAAATTGGCAGTGAACATTTAGAAAATTAAATGAAAATAACACCTTTTAAGAAATAATCAAAGAATATGAAATACTTTGAGAATGCATCTGGCAAAATATACCTAACACCTAACACTGACATACTAAAAATAGTCTTTTTGACCTACAATTGACAGACAAAAACTGGACAAAGTTTCAATAAACATGTGCACCCATCAAACTATCAGCAAAATCTAAAAACTGCAAAACATTGCTGAGACAAGTTAAAGCACATCTAAATAAATGGAGAGACAGACTCTGAAAATGGATGGGAAGATTCAATGTTGTTAAGATGCCAGTTCACCCCAAATTCATAGAGATTTAACATAATCCCCAGCAGACATTTTTTAAGTTGATAAATTCAGTTTAAAACTCATGTGAAAATACAAAGGATCTAAAAGAGCCAAACCAACTTTGAAAAGAAAAAAGTTGGAGGGCTAACACCCAATTGCAAGAATTATTATAAATTTACATCTATCAAGATAGCATGGTATCGCAGTAAAGATAGACAATCAATCAAAATAACTGAATCCTGAAATAGACCCAAAGGTATGTGGTCAATTAATTTCTGACAGAGGTTCAAAGGCAATTCAGTGGGAAAAGAATCATTTTTTTTCAACAAATGATGCTGGAACAAATTGATATTATAATGCAAAAAGAACCATATATTCATGACCATTTATAAAAACTAACAATATATTATAGATCTAACTTTACAACCATAAAAAATTTTTTAAATATATTTTATTGATTTTTTTACAGGGAGGAAGGAAGAGAGATAGTGAGTGAGAAACATCGATGAGAGAGACATCAATCAGTTGCCTCCTGCACGCCCCTCACTGGGGATGTGCCCGAAACCCGAGGTACACGCCTTTGACCGGAATCGAACCTGGGACCCTTCAGTCCGCAGGCCGACACTCCATCCACTGAGGCAAACCGGCTTTGGCTGCAATCCTAAAATTTTAAACTTCTAGAAGCATAGGAGAAAATATTTGTGACCTTGACTTAACAATTTCTGATGTGATAATCCATAAAAGAAAAACTCGATAAATAGGACTTTCTAATTACAAACTTCTGTTCTCTGAAAGCCACTGTTGAGAGAATGAAAAGGGAAGTCATGGACTTGGAGAAAATATTTACGAATCGTGTATCTCATAGAGAATTTGATTCAGAATAACTAAATAATAAGAAACAATCTAATAAAAGTGGGCAAAGAATGTATGCCACTGACAAACTAATGAAAAGCATATGAAAAATAATGACTAACACTATTAATCATCAGGGAAATGCCATTCCCTCACTCTTAAGTTTCTCCCCACCACCTGCCCACACCTAGTCCTGAGACCCTCACATTTGTCCAAGGATACAGAACCTCTGATGGCTCCACACTTTGCAAATTTGCTAAAATTGTACTTCTCATTCCTGTCGCAGGTCATAGCTGAGTTTAGGGTCCTTCCCATGGGGTCTTTTCTATCTCACTGTATTTTCATAATGCAGCATAGGTGTAACAATATTTACAAACATTTATTTTGGGCACCTACTTTGTTCAGACCACTTGCAATTCTTATAATAGCCCTGAAAAGTAGTAATCATTACCCCAGTTTAAAAAATGAGGACCTGAGTCACAGGGATATTAATTTGCTAAGAGTCACACACCTAGGTAGGGGCTGAGCAGGGCTCTGGCCTGGGGCTCTTTCTGTTCTATTATTTTGCCTCTCTTTACTCATCTCTTAGAGGGGTTTCTCTATTATCTGATCATGCTTTTGTCTCCTCTGACCAGCAGTGCATTTCTGTATTTCCTGAGCCCAGTTCAGTAAATAAACAAATAGGAGAATTTATGACTGGAACAGAATTTCAATTAGTGCCCTGATATTGTCTCAGAAAACAATGCGAGAATATAGTGGTTTTTCTTTTTCAAAGAACTGCTTATATTTGGGGCTCAAGTATAGCTTTTATACATTTTGCTCAGCAGATGTTAACCATGCATTGTGTTCTGTGAAGTGCTGCACAGGAAGCAAGACATTGGCATAACTGTCTCCATCTTCCAGGAGCTGTGGTATGCCAGGAACTTAGGATGATTGCGCATCTAATCTGAACACCCAGCAAGAACAAAGCGCCTTACGTTTTGAAACAGAGAGATGTCACATGGGGCTACATTGAAAAGGGACCAGGAAAGATTTCTTGAAAGATGAATTGAATTCCAATAAAGAAAAATGTTGAGGGAGGGGCGTTAAGGGGACCGGGATGATGAATGGAATTTAAAATAAAGTCAGAAATAAGCCTGGTTTGGTCCACTTGTAACTCAGAACAGTTACCAGTACGCTTTAAGAAATTAAGAGCTACTTCAGTGATGGATTATCAACTTCTTAAAACCATACTTATGATAAAGAGAGAAGTGCATAAAACAAACACATAGCTTGATGATGACTGAGTGTAGATTTTGAGTGAAGAAAAGTATGGGTTGCCTCTGTGTTGGTTGCACGGGATTTCCTAGGAAATGGGAATCACATGAAGTTCTCTAAATGGTGGGAGTGGCATCAAAAGAAGTCTAAGGTTTCCTCTTCATTTCTCACTGCCCCGGTGTGGCTTAGATTCCTTTTGTAAGCCTGTGATCTTGGGTTGTCTCTGCTAGCTTTTTGACAATACTCACTATGTTTTCTGAATGCTGGGCAGTGCCTCAGGGCCAGTGTAAAAAAAATTTCCCTGAAATAGACCTGGAATCATACTGATAATATGTAGGATAGTGAATTTATTTTTAAGTTTTACTCTCTTAGAAACTAGAGTCAAATTATAGTAATTTGATGCATGCATGATGTTCTTTGAGAGCTTAGATGGGCGTAGTAAAATTCTTTCCTTTTACTATTTGCTCTCCTTCTGACACTTATGTGACAAATGTATTTATTAATAACCATCAAAATTAAAATCCAAGTGAAATATGCTTTTAGCTCTTGTGTTTCAAAAAATACATTTTTGTTATTGACTTTAAGTGATGCATAGAGTAAGTGTCCACATGTCTGAGATAATTATGCTTGGAGGGATAACAAAAATGATTAATATGAGGCTTAGCTTTCCTGTAGTTTGTACTTTTAAAAAATGACATTGGTAATAGAAAACACATAAAATTTAGAAGAGGATTCAATAGAAAAAAATAAGGTCAAGAAAAAACACATAAATATATGTATAAAAATAATACAGTTTAACTTAAAAATTACATTAACTATTTTCAAGGCAATTTTGAATTCATTTTAGTGAACAGGTTTAAATGTTTAATATTTAAAATGAGTTTTTGTATGTAATGATACATATAATTGACTGATATCTTCTATATGTTCATAGATTTGATCCAGGCTACCAATGAGACCAATGTTAATATTCCTCAGATGGCCGACACGCTCTTTGAGCGAGCAACAAACAGTAGCTGGGTGGTTGTATTTAAAGCTTTAGTCACAACACATCATCTCATGGTGCATGGAAATGAGGTAAACTAAGTAAACTTGTCTATTTTTGGTGGGGGAATGAGGCTTTTGTGGAAGAGGATGATGATGACTTAAGGCCCTTTGGGTTTTCACTAATTAGCAGAAAAAGAAGAGGAAATATTGGATCATATTCATTAGAGTACAATTTTAATCTTCTATTTTGCTATTTTTCAAAAAGCAAATGTGGTTAGACATTTTATTAGAGATATCTAACTATTCAGTATTACTGTATCTAAATGTATTTACCATGTCAATGTATTAGTGGGCAAAAATGTGAGGGGAAAGGAACAATCAAATTATTTTTCCCACAGGAATTATTCCTTTGTGCCTTTAAGTGAAAATTGCTTTCATAAACATGTTTAATTTTGGAAAATATTAGTAATATAAATATTTTCCACTTTGCATAGGATGCATACTGAATCTTATTATAGTGTTTCCCATAAATATAGAAATGAAAGATCATACAATTTAGTTCTAACTCAGTAAGTATTATTCAGTCCTTTCCCCCCTTCAGAGAGTCAGGAGACTAGGAAGATTTATAAATGAGTAAAAGAAAAGAGTAAAAATTTGTAAAAATAAAAATTCCCTTTGGTATCAGAAATTATTTAAAAGTGTGATTTGAGAACATTGGTGTTTGATTCTATTTTTTGTTTTTCCAGAGATTTATTCAGTATTTGGCCTCTAGAAATACACTATTTAATCTCAGCAATTTTTTGGACAAAAGTGGATCCCATGGTGAGAATATTTATGTTTTGTTGTGGTGTGTTTTTTTTTTTGCTAACGTTTATTGTGCCTAATTATTTTTATTTTTGAAATGAAGTTACTAATACAAAATCATTATAACTGTGTGTAAAAGAAAAAAATGAGAAGTATAGGGCGTACATACATTTTTTTGATAGCTCAATTGATGTAGCTTTCTTTTCACATTTAACCCAAAGTATATGTACACTTTGAATGAAAAATTATGGGACACCCTGAATACAGGCAGTTTATACTAGTTTTTAAATATCTCATTGTTAAAATAACTCAGCATGTAAATTTTATTTTTGTCTTTCTAGTGTTTACCTTAAATAGTAACAGTGGTTGTGCTAGATGCACAGTTGTTTGTTTATAAAAATGGTGCAAGAAGCAGTGAAATGAAAGGTACTTTACCAATTTAAAAAATAAGCAACAGTCCTGAAGGAGTGTTCTTTATAAATGAATAGAATTTAAGTGGCATTCCTCTGTTCATTCATCATATTTGCTGGTTGCTATTACACATAAGGCAGGCACACCAAGCAAGTGGAGAGTTCTCAGAGAGTTGCACGTAGTAAGTCTAAAACAGGCTGTTATTTGAAACAGTGAACGAAACTGCAAGGAAAAATTAGAATAGAAATTCTGTACAAGGATGATAGCATAACTAAACTGAATGGTCTTGGAATGTTTCATGGCAAAAGCATGTTTGCTTGCAGTAGTATTTTAGATGAGATCTGGCACATTCAGGGTGGTATGGCCGTAGACTGCAGTAGTATTTTAAATAAGGCTTGTCTGATACACTTATTGACCTCATCCTCGGGTTATTTACATTAGGGAGTTAAAAGAAATTAGTACTAAGCAAGGCATAATTGAAGATATTTTATTAATTAGTTTTATTTCCTCTGCTTCTTCCCCAGGTTATGATATGTCTACCTTCATAAGGCGCTATAGTAGATATTTAAATGAAAAGGCTTTCTCTTACAGACAAATGGCATTTGATTTTGCCAGGGTGAAGAAAGGGTATGTTGTTTCTTTCTCTTATTTATTTGAGCAGAAAAACGTTTTTGAAAGCATACTTAATTTATTTAATTAAGCTTAAATGCCAATTAATTTTTATTATGAAGGCCCTATTTACAAATGCTTGAAAAAGAAACTCAATAATATTATAGAAGTTAGTCTTGAGGTTGTACTATGCATTGCTTTATATTTCATGCATAAAATCTGACATGATGGTCTGGTATAACATTTTGTTTATTAAAATCAATTAAATTCTTATATATATGTATATATATTTTTAATGTTAAATGGAGAGAATTTAAACAAAGTTTATTTAAAAGAGCAGTGACTGAAGTTCACAATAATTATTGTAATGTGTTTTGATTGAGGTTAAACTGAACTGTGTACACGGTGGAGATCTCTTTTTGAGAAGTAATACTGCCCTGGTATCATACACACACATACATACACATACACACACACACACATACACACACCATAATTTAACTAATTATTAATACTAACTGTTGATTAAGAAAGTCACATTGAAACACAAATACATTTTAATTCTTAATTAACATTTATTTCCTTCTAAATAGATGTTTGAGTTTAATTTGAAATGTTCAGTCAAAAATTTGTGTAAATCTTGTGATTTTTCTTAACTTGAAAAAATGACAAGGTATTGTAGAAGGTTTAATATTTTAGTTTCAGGGATCCACACAAAAGATTTAACTCTATTCTTCTAATAGCTTGTCCAGCCTTAGCTTTGAACTCTTTAAATCATGGTACTGAACAATTATAAGCTTGCCTATTCAAAATAAATTAGTTTCTTGTGTGTGAACATTTATAAAATGAAGATTCTTACTTCAATCCCTTCTTACTAGAGATGATTCTAGTCCATGCACTTTCCTCTGACTGCTCACATGGCCCTGGACAATCATTGTTGATGTTCTCAGTAGGGTTGTGGCTTCTCCACAGGTCCACACCTTCTCAGCAACTTCTGCCCCCTTTTATGCACATCAGGACACTTTGGGATACTTTTCCTACCATTGAAGTGAGAAAGACCTTGAAAATTGCCATCATCAGCCTGTTCACGTCACATTTTCCTCACCCGTTGCAATACTGCCACTGCTTTACCATCCCTGGATGCAAGGGTTCCCTAAGCTGTGGGTCCAGGATTCATTGCCTGCTCTGAAGCATCCTCCGGCACTAACCTCCAGTTTCATTCTGTGTGGCTAGTTAAACACTTATCTCTTTCTTGGCCAAACTGTGCCTATCAGCATGCATTTTTCTTCAGTGATGGTTCATAGTATAACTTCTGGACTACCAGTCCTACCGGTTTTGAAGACTTCCATGACATGTTTTCTCTCTTTCTCAGAAACAAACAAACTGGCATTTATTTTGAATACTATGATCTAGGTTAAATATTTTAAAAAATCGATTTAGAAATTCAACTGACTTCTAAATATCCAGACCACATGGCACTCTTCCATTGTTGCCTGTGTGGTTAAAGAGTAAGAATGGATAAAAGGAAGTAGTACAGAGAGCGGGGTCAACCACAACCTCTCCATGTCTCAAAATCATTCCACATGATTAACAAGGAAATAGCAGGGGAAACACCTTAGAACAATGTGTGTGGTCTTGAATTTTTCATGTACAAAGAAGTTTTATCTTTTTCTCTTTTTAAAAAATTGTAGGGCTGATGGTGTGATGAGAACAATGGTTCCAGAAAAGCTACTAAAGAGTATGCCAATACTGCAGGGACAAATCGATGCACTGCTTGAATTTGATGTATGTATCTCACTGGCAGATGTTTCTTATATAGTCAGCATTGTCTTTTATTTGAAGGTGGGCTACAGGTAAAGCTGGAAGCAGATTGAGATCTCCCTCATTTACATTAAATAAGCCCTTAGTTGAAGCTGTTAGTGCAGTGGAGATGATTGTGCAGATTGTCCCAGCAGTTTACCAGGTATTTACTAAGTCATGGGAAAATGTGAGCGATGCATTCTTAGAACCCCAGGTTTGGAGGAGGATGGCCATTTCCTGTTGTCTTTGACAGGATGTAGTGCAAAATGTACCTGCAGGCAGCTGACTCCGCCTGCTATTAGAAGCCACTTTATACAGACTGTTTAAATGACGCTATTTACCAAAGAGAATTATTTGTTTTGTCCTGGTCCTTCTTCCTGGGTGGTTTTTAAAACCATTTCTGTGTGTTGGTTGTGGTTAGATTATATAGAACTAAACATACACACACACATGAACACAAATAAAATTGGGGCAATCCGGATAAGGTTTGTGGATTGTATCAATACCAGTATCCTGGCTGTGATATTATACTATTGTGTTGTATGTTACCATTGGAAAAAACTGGGTGAATGGTACCTGGGAATCTCTACTTTTTAAAACTGCATATGGATTTATAGTTATTTCAGAATAAAAAGTTTAATTAAATAGACATTTAATCATGAAAATAAAGTACTCTGACATATAGTAAGATTCTTAACACACATTGTTAGCTTTTCTTTCTTTTGGTGGTTGTTCAAAACTATTTTCCTCAGATATTAATAATTTAAAATTTACAACAATATGGTTTACTTTACAATTGTATCCTGGTCACAACACCCAACTCCTGTGACATTTGAGTAAAAGCAGTAAACTTCTTGTTTTTGATAGATTTTATAGTAATGACTTAGCTAGGTTATTTATAGAATTGCTTATCTTTTCCTCTTTTTGTACATTGATTTTTTCTTCCCTTCAATAATACTGTTCTAATGGAGAAAAGTCACAAAGAGTAAAAAACAAACAATAACAAAAAACAACAAAACAAAACAAAACAAAAAACCCAGAGCTTGTGGATGAGAATTTGGGAATGAGGAGAAATTCTTCTTCTTTATTTTGGTGGTTAGAGTATTTGGTGGATGTGTAAATGCTATGATTCTCAAGAATTGTTTTAGGGGTTGCTGATAAGGTATCTCTTTCCCATACTGTGCTTCCTCGCTGAGTTACTGCAGGCCCTGGCACCTGGACCCTTACACAGAGAACATTACATAGGGCAGGTGGGAGAACGCAATAAAAAAAATAAAAGCAACAAAAGACCAGATGTTCAAAAGGTAGATATGATCCATCTATGGATTACTGATCAAATAGAGTATATGTATGTCTTATAATTTATAGGACTAACTTCATTGACTCAAAGCAAGAAAAATACAGTCCATCTTTTTAATATTGGTAGGGCTGCTAAGAGAATTACACGACATTTGTAAAATAGGGATGAATTTCTTACTAATCATTTGAGACACTTCAATGTGCTCTGAGAAAAATTGTCATTTGATGATACGATTTAACATATTAACTTCTCATTTTCTTCTAGGTGCATCCAAATGAGCTAACAAATGGTGTCATAAATGCTGCATTTATGCTTCTTTTCAAAGATCTTATCAAACTTTTTGCTTGCTACAATGATGGAGTTATTAATCTACTTGGTAAGTAGACTACTGAATGATATTTGAATAAAGACTATCAGATGCAAATATTTGGATACCACAGACTTCATACATGAAAATCTAAGTGTACCATTCATTCTGATCACATTCCCCTGTGTATTCTTACATCTAAGGATTCAACTCAGGGAACAGGAAGTAATCTAGATATTTTAGGCAGGAAGGGATTCCATACAGGGATTTTGGTGCTTACAAAATTTTAGACTGGATGAGGGAGTAGGTTATGAGCTTTGCCTATCAGAATAAGTCCCATAATGATAAATAACTGCTCCATTCTGCTAAAAATTCCCTGTAATGCCACCCTTGGAGATGTACAGGAAACAAGCAGTCCCTGCCACCTCAGTCAGTAGAATAGTGAGAGGGGCCACTCTAGCTCCTAGGTTCCTGGACCTGTGTAGTGACCAATGGTTCAGAGTGTACACTAGAACCCCCAGCTTCTTAAGATATATTCCTAGAATAGGTTAGAAATGGATTCTTCTGCAAGCTATCCCATCATTAGGCCAGCACTTCTGGATGGATGGGATTCATGTTAAGACTGATAGATTCTGTGGAGTCTGTTGTCTCATTTTGTGTGCAGTAAAAATAGAGGCAGTGTTGTGTGAGATATAATGATGGTGAGTAATTCCGCAGATGGTGGTACTGGCAGAGATGATAGATCCACATACAGGATAAACGGTCTGTTAGGTCTGTTATGGTATAGAGAAATTACTGCTCTCCTCCCTGGGAATCCATGCTTATCCTATTACTTTGTGGATAACTCCACAGAGTATGGTGCCAAGGAGAAAGCCCAGCATTGATCTCGGGTATTGGCAGACTGAAGACTTAATAATGGCACTTTGTTCATCAGTCTATGGAGTCATCTTACTCCCTGATTATTGAGTGTCTTTTGGTTGCCTTTGGCCTGCATTTGCATGGGATAGAAATAGTCTTATGCTCTTCATTCATTCTGAGCGGTCCATCTACTTACCTTTTGTCCAGATCTCTTGTCACTAATCTCCCCATTTTATTTTTTTAAGTCCCTGCTAAAACAGGCCAGCAGTTAGTTACTATACATATTTTTATATATTTCCATATGTATCCTCATATTTCCTTTGACATAAAGTAAAAAATCAGATAGATATACTACTTAAAACTTGCCCTGCACTGAAAGATTTCTTTCACTGTCAAGGTCACCCCTCTGTGGGGATAATAATGATTTAGCAAACTACTTCCGATTAGTGCCAACATGAGAAACCATCTGTAAACCAAGCTTCAGTTCTGTTGCCCCTCAGTCAGCTGGTGGTAGGTATGATCTGATCTGAGGGAGGAAGGGCAGTGCAGAAGAGGAGGTGCACTGGGAATACAAGCCATGTTCACACAACCTGCATGGGATCCAAGATCTGCTTGAGGCTGACCTCTGATACACCACTTTCATTTGATGATGGAGTATTCTTGGACTTGTCCAACTTTATGGTTTTGTATATTAGAAAACACTTGAGGTCTCATGATTACTCTATATTCTACGGTCAGAAACTAAGTCTTTAGAAGCAAGCCAAGAGCAATTTTTCCAAAAGATATTAGTTACTGTCTGAAGAAGACATGGCTCTGCTCCATAGCACTGGAGGCTCCTAAAATTCCTAGTGGAGCATGCCAGGGAGTTCTGCAGCATTCAGAGGTGCTGCAGATGCTCTGAGTTCCTTTAGATCTGCAGGAGCAAAGGCCCATGTGACTCCAGTTTGGAGCTGTTGCAGAGCTTTCCCTTCATCGGGATTCTACTTCATATTTGATGCTGTACCATTTATTCTGTTGAGAGCAGCACACACATGTTGTATATGTCACTTCCAAAAAAAAAAAAAAAAACCTTAGCCAATTTTGCCTGTATTTTAGTTATAGGGGGTGCAAGGTGAAGCAATCTGTCTTTCGCAGGGAGGGGACCTATGGACCTTCATAAACTTCAATGAAGTAGCAGGTCCCTGAACTTTCATAGATTCTGTCTCTTACCCTTTGATATGCATGTATCTTATCAAAGCACTTAGCATACTTGAAATTCTTGTCTAACAGATATCATCAGGATAATGTCATCAAAGGGATATTCCCTGGGCTTATGACAGCCAGAGAGGATGATATCCCTGAAATTAGACAGTGAGGGTGTACTGGCATCCTGCCAGATGAAACCTGACTACTTACAAGAGCTCTGTTTATTGGCTAGAGATAAAAGAATTTTCTGGTTTGGTAGTTGCCTGTCAGGTGTCAGGAGCTGTGCTGATTTTACGCTGGTAAGGAGAACACATCTGGATCTCTGCAAGTAGGCGTCACCACCTGATTAGTTTACAGTAACCTACTATTACTCTCTACCATCCATGCATCTTTTGCACAAACCAGATATGCAAGTTAACCAGGGATATGATGGAATGCTAGCCCTGTATCTTTGCAGAAATTAGGAAACCATTGTGAGGACTCTACTAGTTTCAAAGTACTTCTATTCCAACTATACATTCAGGAAACTGGGGCAATAATGGCAGATAGTTTCATGCATCCACTGGGATATATTTTCATGCATCCACTGGAATATAGTTTTCTTTTATCACCTAATCTCCATAGAGCCTCTACTCAAATTGATAGAACATAGAGTGACAATTTGAGTTCCCAGGGAGTAGCATCAGTTTAGGGTCTGCGTGTCTCTGAAAAGTCTGGGCATGTTTTTTTTCCTTGTGCACACACTGATAACAGTCCCTTTGCAAGAGATGAGAAAAAAGTGCTTTGGCTGTGTTTTAGTACCTTCTTTAAGAATACCTGGAAAGCTTATTGAAATTCAGGTTGCTTAACCCTAACCCAGGGTTTCTAATTCCGTAGGTCTGGGGAAGGGCCTGAGAATTGCATTTCTAATAAGGCCAGAGCAGTGCTGTTGCTGCCCATTTGGGGACTTCAGTTTGAGAGCCACTGTGGTTGAGTCCCTCCCAGATGCTCAGGCTAGCATTTTAAATCCATGCATTTTGTATGCTCACCCAAATCGGTGTTATCAGTGATGTAATTAACTCTCATGTAATATGCCTTCTTTCCTGCTCAGACCTTGAGAATTCATTCCACTTCTCCAGTTAGGACTGACAGATTTAGGAGAGGAAAAAATGCAAGATGCCTCATTAAATTAGTATTCAGATCAACATGAATGACTCTTTTTGTATTAATAAATACCATGCCATATTTGGGACATGCTCATGCTAAAAATTATTTATTTACCCTTTAAATTTAAGTCAATACCTTTCATTTTGTCTGGCAATCATCCTGCCAACATAAATCTACAAACTCTTGCACTTCTTGGAGCATGTGTGTTTTTTCCGCCTGGGTCCGACTTTGTGCTTGTCTCCCTGGGGCATGCTGGAATTGCTGGATTCTAATTTCATTCTGTCAAGGCATTTGATAAAAGGAAGGAAGGAGATAAAAAGTAGAAGGATAGGATATGAGGAGAATCTTCATTCTCTAAGGAAAGGGGTTGATTACAGGATCTCCAAGCAAGGCAGGACCAGCTTCTTCCAACTAAGAGGGAAAAGCTTTTTCCTGCAAGGATAGATTCATTTTTGGCTGAATCTACCCAAGTGTTTTGTTTTCATTTTTCTTTTACAGTAAAATCCCTAATTTTCACAAAGGACACCATGGTGAGTCTGGAAATTTAACTTACCCACATATGTTATAATTCAGCAACTCACAGGGTTAGACACTCATCTGACGTTCAGCTCTGACAGCCCTGTGTCTGCAAGAGATAAGGTTATTTTAGGCCAGCTTGAAGTATCACAATCTGAATGGAACCTTGCTCCCATAATTTAAAATCCTGTGCTGTCATTTTTCTTTGTAAGCTCTTCAGGGGAGTCAGAAGCAGCCCCTCAACCCACAGCTGTGTTTGCCTTGTTCCCAGTCATGGTGGTCTCTATCCCAGCAGCTGCTCCCTCTGATAAGCTTAATTCTGGGTGCTCATTTCAGAAAACCATAGGGGATCGTTTAAGTAATTATTTTTCTCCTATGCAGCACAGCCTGTGAGAATCTAATTTTCCAATAGCTGCAGGTGGACATTGCTGCCATTAAAGCCAATCAGGTTGCATATCTAATCCAAGATTCCCATCTTTAAATTTTTGAGGGTCTGATTTCTACAGCCACTTCAGTTATTAAACACTGTACCTATTTAAGAAACAGAAAGTACCCTACATATTGTAAATAAAAAGAGATTTAATGCAGGGAGTTAGGTAGTTATGTAATTATTGAAAGCCTGTGGGAACTGGTTGTAGGCTCAGCCTCTTGAGATGACTACTGAATGGAGGAGAGTTTCTACTACTAAGGCCACCACTTTAAGGTGTGCTCAAAGAAAGTCGCTGCTGCTACCACCCCGACTGCCTTGCAGCCCTAGAAAGCAGGAGAGTGAATACCTGAAGCTATACTCCAGGGGTTAGAGAGTCATATCAAGTGGCTACAATCTTAACAATTACTCCTCAAAACCCCTAAGGTGGAGGGCAGACAGTGCAATGCTGCTGAGAGATAAACTCACACTTTTAGGATTTTATCACTTTTAGAAACAGGTGTTAAGATACATGAAATATGGCTCTGCCTCAACTGCACCTTCTAAGCCTCCCACAGGTCTAATTCACAGAACCCTGGCTTCTTAACAGTCTAGAAAACAAAAGAATGGGGGTTGGGTGAGCCAATCCCAACATTGAATACAGGACTCTTGGATATTTTGCCTTTAGTAAGGAAAGATTCCTGCCCATAATATGCAGTTCAAAACCATATACTGCCTTTATTTCAGATGGGACAGTTTATCCATAAACCAGATAAGATAGGTTTTCCCATTTCTCTTTTGCTAGCTGATCTTACTCTTCCTTACTACTCGTAAATGTGAGCTTTTGCTAAAGTTTCTTTTACCATTTACCACTTATTATTCTGCTGTTTTTGTGTGTTCTTCATTGGAAAACCTATTATCTCCATTATGATGAGTTCCCAAATCTAGTATGTTGGTTTTTACCTTTATTCTGAGCTTTAGTTTTGCATGTCTTCTTATTTGTAGACACTTAAATTTAGATATTGTGTTCTTACCTAAAACTCAGCAAGATCTAAAACTGAACTCTTGAATTTACCCTTCCTAATCTCCTTGTTTCTCTTTATATATAATTAGACTTTCAAATCTAAAACCTCAGTTATCTTTGAGTTGCTAATCTTACTCAAATCCACAACCAGTTGATTCATTCTCATCCTTTCTCACCAGCAGATTCGTGTTTCATTCCCACTTCTGCTTGAAGAACATTGGATACAGTGTCTCTATAATTCATGTAATAATTAAACATGTTAAGCTATATGATCCTCTTCTATTGTTGTCTTGAACAGTTATTTAAATATTGCTCTACTTTCTCTTTATATTGAATTCACTGATTGATTATAGTAAGAATACATTTATTTCCTTTTTATTAAAATAACTAGAGGCCCAATACGTGAAATTCATGCAGGTGTGGGGAGGCAGTTTGTCCTTCAGCCCAGCCTGCTTCCTCTTCAATCTAGGACCCCTTGAGGGATATCCGACTGCCCGTTTAGGCCCAACCCTATCTGGATCGAGCCTAAATGGGCAGTCAGATATCCCTCTCACAATCCAGGACTGCTGGTGCCCAACTGTTCACCTGCCTGCCTTCCTGATTGCCACTAACTATTTCTGCCTGCCAGCCTGATCACCCCCTTAACCATTCCCCTGCCAGCCTGATTGATGCCTAACTGCTCTTCTATGGGCCTGGTCACCCCCAACTTCACTCCTCTGCTGGTCTGGTCACCCCTAACTGTCCTCCCCTGCTGCCATCTTGTGGTAGCCATCTTGATTACCCCTAATTGATCACCCCCAACTGCCCTCCCTTGCAGACCTGGTCCCTGCCAACTGCCCTCTCCTGCTGGCCATCTTGTGGTAGCCATCTTGTGTCCACATGGGGGCAGAATCTTTTGACCACATGGGGGCAGTCATATTGTGTGTTGGAGTGATGCTCAATCTGTATATTACTCTGTGTTAGATAGGATAGAGGCCTGGTGCACGGATGGGGAAATTTTTGCCCTGAAGGGTGTCCTGGATCAGTGTGGGTATTCCCTTGGGGCATGGGATGGTCTGGGAGAGGGGCCTGTGGTGGTTTGCAGGCCAGCCACACACCCCCAGCTACCCAAGTGGAGTCCCTGGTATCTGGGATTTATTTATCTTCTACAATTGAAACTTTGTAGCCTAGAGCTGAGCCAAGCCTTCTGCTTGCACAGCCATTAAAACTTTGTTGCCTTAAGTGCTAGCCAGGGTGTGTGAAAAGCTTGGTTTCCTCCATCGCTGGGGCAACCAAACCCTCCCTCCTGCTCTCTCTGTGGCCTGGGATAATTTGCATACTGGCTCTGACTGGCTGGTGGGCATAGCTGGTGGGTGTAGCAGAGGTATGGTCAATTTGCATATTACTCTTTTATTAGATAGGATAACCTTTTGGTGCATATTTTTATTTCATCTAATTTGAGAAAGAAAGTCTATTGGCCACAATTAGGAGCAGAAAAGGAGGAGAGTTACACCTTTTCATATTAAAGACCTAACTCTTTAACAGTTGTAGGGGAGTATACTAGTATTCTTACTCGACAACATTCTGGTGTGAGTAGCCCTCATTCCATGTTGACAAATGGCTCTTGTGAAAATAATACTTTAGAATATAGGCACGCTTACAATGCTAAGTATTTCCAGACAGGTATGTTTTCTGTTTGCTACATAATGCTAGGCATTAACTTAAATATATTATGGCTTAGTTTTAATCAAGGACTTCATGACCAATTCTTGGCATCTAATGTTGGAGTCAATATTGGTGCCAGAAACCTTCACAAACATCATATCTATGTTGAAACTCTGACGTTCAAGTTAGAAAATGCTTCCCTTCCTGACTGATGTCCACGTGGACAGCCTTGGTTTGTCTTTCAGGGATGAGATTCCTTTTCATGTGGCTTCTTTCCTAGGACAGTTACTTGTGAAAGGGAATACTAACATGATGGGATTTATCAGTACTTTATTTACAAAGATTTATGTTTTGAATGTCAAATTTGATCATTTCAAATACTGAAAACCAACATATATTAGCTTTAATATGAGAGACAGAGGTTCATTTCTGGGTGACACATACCTTCTGTTAATTTCTCTGGAACCTGTCCTGGGGGACAAGGGATCCTCACAATTTTGCATATATCAGTGCATGTTGCCTTTCATCGTCATTACCATGTTTATAAAAATAGTTGTGAGCTTATGACCTAAAGCCATAATGATTGAATTTCTTTTGTTGCTGAATCCTAAATTACCATGATAGAAGCAATTTTAAAAGCATACAAAAGAAACAGAGAAAGTTTGCTTATAATTTTGAGGCACTGGTTTTAAAAGGAAATTGAGATTAATAATTTTCTTTGTCTTTTTGTGTATTGATAAAGATCCAATGCAAAGAAATAAACAGATTATAATAAAGAAAAGTAATTTAGACATTTTGAATTGTTTATATGAAGATTGTATAACAAGAAAGGGAAGTATATTTTACCAGAATAAGTCCTTATTTTTGAAAATGACTTGTTTTCTTATAGCACAATGATCCTATCTATAGCATTGAAAAAGAGGATAACGTGGATAAAGAAAATATCCCTAGCTTTGACCATTATTTGAAAAGCTTGCTTCCTTCTCAAATCCCAACAAGTAGGAAACAGTATGTGTTTATTTTCTCAGTCCCTTTGCATCCCTTGAATAGCCTGCAGGGGTGATTTATGCTAAAAGTAAAATTACAAAAAGACTGTCAACAGAAGGTAATGAGTAGCTACCCTTAATAATTAGTTCTTTGTGTAATTATATATTATCAAACCTTTCTTGAGAAAATTAAAAATACTTTGAGGTAGTAAAATTACATGCTGAATGAAATCATGAACTTTAAGGTGTGAGAAAATATAAAAATAGCATGTGTTTAACCATATGCAGATATAAAATGATGATGATACCAATCCATTGGTTATGGTCCAGAGTTGCCTGGGAACTGTTGTAGACAATGGCCTGCCATGTCTCCATCTGCAGTGTCAGTAATTATGGACTGAAAGACTGGCGGGCAAAAACACTGGCAAAGTGCTAGTTTTCTTCCAAATGATGTGGAGAAAACACGCCATCTTGCTGCAGTTGTAACAGAGTACTGGTCCCGTAATGACTGTGATGTCCAATCTTGGGAGTACACAAGAGAACAGCAAACACCTCTGTTTCTCTGTCTAGAAAGCTTCACATTGAGAAAGGGGACATAATTATAGAGTCATGAAGTGTTTGGTAAACCATATGTTTTTTTACAAAACTTTACAGTCTTGTAACTAAAACATATATTGTACTGTTTGAAAGAAATAATTTATAACCAATAAAGGAAGTATCAATTTATACAGAGTGTAGACATCCTAGAGAATTCTTTAATTCATAGAAGTTTATAGGTTACTGCTTTATGCTATATAAACTACTGGTTAAGAGTGAGCTAGTAAGGAAATAAGGATGCAGTTCAATGCAATCATTCATTATTTTTGAGATTATCACAAAGATTTAGACACTGTTTTCCCAAAGAGAAAACTGGTAGGTATGGGTCATGAATTTAATCTGTTTGATAATTCACATGTTACTGTATTTTCAGTGTTTCCTGCGAAACACCATAGAATAAGAACCCTTTACTTAACTTTTTAAATCACTGAGGTCCCCTTGTTTAGGTGCATTAATATCTCTCATAGATTTTAGTGCCATGTTGATTCAAACATTAATTTCAATTTTAAGTAATGGTATGTATATACATTTACAATAAAATGTACCATAATGCTCTTTTAAAAATGCTTATCTGTTGTAGAAAAGTTTTTTGAAATGAAGAAAGGACAATGTAAAGATGCTCTAGAAATTTACAAACGATTTCTAACTAGAATGACACGCGTGTCTGAATTTCTCAAAGTTGCAGAGGTAAGTAATATAAAGCTTTGTTGGGAATATAATTCTATAATATTATTTCATGTATCTGGAGTAAATAATAACATTTATAATCAAGCCAAACACTCTGCCACAGATAACAGCATTAGGGTTTAAAGCGACCTTAGAAATCATCTATCCATCTTTTCACTCAGACCTATACACTGCACTCCTGTATTCCATTCAGATGACCATTGTCTTCAATACAAGTTTCATGGATATGAGCTCACTTACTGCTTTGTAAGGTAGTCCGTTCTTCCATTCCACCTAATGCTATTTTTTATTGTAAGAAAGTGCTTCCTTTTTATTGAACTCTAGAAAAAATCCTCAGAAAAGCCCATCCATTGTTCTTTGTGTGTGAATATAGATCATAAAACCTGACCTTTTTTTTCCATGTCAGTGATTTAAAAACAATGAAAAATGAAGTATAATTAATTTTATAAAGTTTATAGTTTCTTAAAGGCTTTTAGGCATATTTAGTCAAAATAACTTTGTAACTGTGTAGTTGATATTTCTGAGGGTCTCTGTAAGTTGGTCTTTCATCTTACAAGATCCAATGATTGGTTCATACTGATATTAGAAATTATAACATTGTTATCCTTTAGCAAGATGGTTTTTTATCTTACATGTTAACTAACTGATTGCTAGGACTGATAGAAACGCTGGGTTCAAAAGGTTCTGAAGCCCAGTGGCAAAGCACACAATGCCATGAACATGGGACATTCCTGTCATGCTTGAATATTTTTTACCACTTTGAGAGTAAACCACAGAACAAGCATTTTATATACACAGTTTCCAAAGCACTCTAGTCCATGTGTTATATTTCAAGTCTCATATATCACAGAAGTAATTTGTCAAATTCAAATTATGAGACCAAAATAACATTGCAAGCACCCTTTTAAAGGGTGTCTTCAGCTTTGATCCTTATTTCTTGTAATAAGAATAAAAATATTTTGTATATGACATGAGAAACAAAAGGTAAAAATTAGCTAATATAAATTGTGTATAACTGAAAGCATGTTCACATGTATTTCCTCAGGGAGTTGTTGATGTCGGTGGTTTTTAAGAAAGGATAGAATTGCTTGACACTTTTGCTTTTACTGCAGCGCAGGTTTTATGTTTTGTATTTCATATGATTTTCCCATGGTTTAACCATAATTATCAACATAATCTAATAAATTTACCTGATTTCTTTCTGTAAAGATACAATTTTGCCTAAGTACCCAGAGCAGGAAATTATTTCATTTTTCTGCTAGTTCTTGGTGCATATGATTCCAGTGTTCCCATTTGTTACTGTTTATATCAGATAAGGAGCTGGACATGGGATGTCTGGGATATACACTTATCTAATTAGCTTTATACGGCTCAACTCAAGGTCTCCATGAGAAGAGGATACTTACTTATCAATTCCTTCTATTTTTACATGTAAAAGTTTACTTGTGTCTGTCAACGTTAGCACAGGCTCAGTTAAAACTATGTGAATGACAGATTCAGAAATCAGACATCTGAGAGCCTGTCTTTAACTGAATAATAAATATTTTATTTTTACTTGAACATCATGATTGTTTTATTAGAATTTATACTAATTTACAAAATTATTTTTAATAGAATGAACATTAAACCACAGTTGATAAAACCTAATCATTTGTGCTTTCTTTCACATTTAAATTATATTGTTCATGATTTCAAACACTAATTGTTGAATATCAGTGTTTAATGGTATGCTTATGATTGCTTAATACTGAAATATTTTGACAAATGTACATAGCTTTCTCTTCCAATTATTACTTGTATGGTGTATCTATCTATAGATTCATATTCAGTAGCTGTCTTGTGGTAGTACCATTGGCCTACTACAGACTTCCGAATGTCATTTAAAAAAATACAACCATGTTGACGATTGGACGAATGTTACCACTAAGTTATTCATCATATTAAAAGAAAGGTAGAGTAGTAGACTGATATCTATGGAACTAATCAAATTTCCCAGAGGAATTACCCAAAGTTCAGAAAACACTATGTTTTATACTCTCATACAATCAGCCCTTGGTTTCTTCAGGGGATTGATTCCAAGGCCAAAATCCACAGATGCTCAAGTTCCCACATATAAAACAGCATTGTATTTGCATATAAACTATAAACATCTGCTCATATGCTTTAAATCATCTTTAGGTCACTTATAATAGCTAATACTAGAGGCCTGTGCATGAAATTGGTGCACGGGGGGGCGGGCCATGAGGGGGAAGGGTGTGTCCCTCAGCACAACCTATATCTTCTCCAATCTGGGACTCGGGATCAGGCCTAACAGGTAGTTGGACACCCCTCTCACAATCCAGGACTGGCTCCCAATCAATTGCCTGCCTCTTCCTGATTGCCCCTAACTGCTTCTGCCTGCCAGCCTGATCACCCCTAACCACTCCCCTGCCAGCCTGATGGATGCCTAACTCCTCCCCAGCTGACCCGATTGCCCCTAACTGCCCTCCTCTGCCAACCTGGTCACCCCTAACTGCCCTTCCCACCCAGTCTGGTCACCCCTAACTATCCTCCCCTAGTCACCCACAACTGCCCTCACTGCTGGCCTGGTCTCCCCCAACTGCTCTCCTCTGCCAACCCAGTCATCCCTAACTGCCCTCCCTGCAGGACTGTTTCCCCCCAACTGTCCTCCCCTGCAGGCCATCTTGTAGTGGCCATCTTGTGTCCACAGCTATCTTTGGCCACATGGAGGCAGCCATCTTGTGTGTTGGAGTGATGGTCAATTTGCATATTACTCTTTTATTAGATAGGACCGTGTAAATACTCTGAGTAGTTGATATAGTATATTGTTCAGGGAATAATTACAAGAAAAAAGATTTTGTATTTACTCAGTACAGATACCACAGTCATAAGCTGTCACCAACATCATAGCATTTTCCCCCAGATATTTTTGGTATATATTTAGTTGAATCTATGGATATGGAACCAATGGATACATATGGTTAGCTGTACTGAAGGTTCCTAAAACTGAAACATTGTAAAAATGATTGTTTCACATGAAACAGGAATTTTTACTAAACACTTCCCTTTTATAGAACCAAATTATTCTTAGTTTGCTAGTCCAAAGTAAATACCAAGTCGTAGGAGTATGTCTTCCAGAATATTTGCAAACAGAAAATAATAAGATTTCTGTAGTACAATCACCCTTCACCTCAATCTTCCAAGGTCAGGGCAGTAATTATTCAGTAACAGAATTATTCATTTCATAGGAACACATCATCTTTTGGCAGTGATTCCAATATTAGGGATCCATAATATTTTAATTTCAAAAACGCTGACTTCATTCATGTTAATATTTTAATGGTTCATCTAAATCGGTATTAAATATGGAAATAAAGGGGGTGAAGTTGCCTTAGTTTATAATTTTCATAACTTGTGATAACATAAGTGAGTTTAGGGAGGCATCAATGGCTTCTCTAAAGCCAGAGTCTAGTCATTCGCAGGGATGACTCTCCAGCTTAAGCTGATCTAGAGGGATGAGGGCCAGTGCCCTGTACACCAGTGATGCTCCAGAGTAGGCACTTTTGCTTCCCCGGACAATGTCTGGAGACATTTTTTTATTATTACAACCAAATGGGAGCAATACAATAATAGCAGGAGACCCTAAAGCCCCACTTACATTTATGTATAGACAGAGGAAGAGGGAGAGGCCTACTGACATCCAGTGGGTAGAGACCAATGATACTGCTAATATCCTATAATGCACAAGAGAACCCCCAACAAAGCATCATCCCAAAATGTCAATAGTGCCCAAGCTAATTTAGACACAGAAAAGGGAGAGGAAAAAGTTAGCTCAGCACTTGACACTCAAGTAGATTTTCCGATCTCGTATTTGCCTTATTGTCTTTGTAGGAACCCAACATTTATGCTTCATGTATTTGCTTCTACATTCATTAGCATAATCAAGGCTCTTAATTTCTCAAAGAGAGAGACTTCGGTTTAACTCACTTTGTTTCTTTGAGAGTCAATTCTATCACTTATATAAAATGAGATCATTGAAGTTATAATTTTCATTTTTTGCCAACTTTTTATTTTGAATAATCTTCAAATCTGTACAAGAGTTGATAAAGTAGTTTTGGTAAGCACCTATTACTCTCTTCATTGATTTAGCTTTATTAATATATTTCTATATTTGCACACTCATATGCTCTTTCTTTTTGCTTCTTTTTCTCTCATTCCTTCCCCAACCTACTAATAAAAATTCCTGTATGCTTTTACCTAGTAATTCCACTTCTACAAATTTATTCTACAGATGAGTCCACACAGGTGCAAAATATTGTGTGGAGCATTTCTTGCAATGGCAAGAGATAGGACTCAACTTCAATGCCTATTAATAGATGACTTCTTAAGTAAATTACAGGACAAGGTAGCTGTTTAAAAATTAGTTAACTATTAATTTAGATATAGAGCTAAGATAAATTATTAAATGAAAAATATAAGCTCAGTGTATATAACACAATGTTATTGTATAATAACAATGTTATGTATATACATTTCCTTGTATATACATAAATTCTGGAAGGATACATAACAAATTAACAAAATGGTTCTCTCTGGGAATGGATTGAAAATATATCCTGGAAAGTTATGAAAGCTAAATGTACATTCTGTTGCTTTTGGATGGAATGTTTATAAAAATCTGTTCATCTAATATAACATGTCCTTTAAGGCTGATTTTTTTTTATTGTTCTGTCTGAATGACCTATTCATTGATATAAGTGGGGTATTAAGGTTCCTGTTGTTATTGTATTGCTGTCTACTTCTCCCTTTTACCTTCTAATGTTTTCCTTACATAAATGTAAGTGGTCTTACGTTAGGTGAAAAAATATTTATAAATATTATATCCTTTTGTTAGATAGACTTCTTTATCATTATATAAAGTCTTTACTTTAAAGTTTGTCTAGTGTAAGTATAGCTACTCCTGCTTTCTTTTGGTTTCCATTTGTGAGGAATATCTTTTTCCATCCCTTCACTTTGAATCTGTGTCTGTCATTACATCTAAAGTTTGTCTCTTGCCCTGTCCAATATGGCTCAGTTAGTTGGATTATAGTTCTGTACACCAAAAGGTGGTGGATTGGATTCCGAGTCAGGGCACATACCCAGGTTGCAGGGTTGATTTCTGGTTGAGGTTCATGCAGGAGGCAACTGGATGATGTTTACTATCATATCAATGTCCTTCCTTTCTCTAAAAAATTAGTAAAAGCATGTCTTTGAGAATTAAAAACCAAAATAAGAATTACTTTAAAAAATAAACCCTATATAATAAAAGCCTAATATGCAAATTGACCGAACAGTGGAATAACTGGTTGCTATGACATGCACTGACTACCAGGGGACAGACTCTCAATAAGGAGCTGCCACCAGGCCAGCCAATGCAGATACCAGCTGAGGTCGCCCAATCACACCCCTGGTCACCTCACATATTGGTCCTGATCGCCAGTGAGGCCTAGGGACCCTACCCATGCACAAATATTATGCATGCACTGGGCCTCTAGTAAGTAAGTAAATAAGTAAATAGTGTGTCTCTTATAGTCAGCATATAAATGGATTTTGTTGTTTATTCTTTATATTTTGAGTAGAGAATTTAGTCTATTTACATATAATTGTTCATAGGTTTGAGCTTATTGCTATTTGTTAAATGTTTTCTAGTTGTGTTCATAGTTCTCTCTTCCTTTCTTCTATTGTCCTCTTTCTCTGTGCTTTGCTGACTTTCTTTAGTACTATGGTTAGATTTCTTTCTCTTTATCTTTTATGTATTTACTATAGGTTCTTGTTTTGTGGTTATCATGAGGCTTACATATACTAGTAACAACTTATATCTATAATAGTCTATTTTAAATTGATAAAAATGTTAACAAATATTCCACCCAAAAGCAATAGGATACACATTCTTCTCAACTACACATGTGACTACCAGGGGACAGACTCTCAATAAGGAGCTGCCACCAGGCCAGCCAATGCAGATACCAGCTGAGGTCCCCCAATCACCCCACTGGTCGCCTCACATTTTGGTCCTGATCGCCAGTGAGGCATAGGGACCCTACCCATGCACATGTTAGGCCACAAAAGGAGTTTCAATAAATTTAGAAGGATTGAAATCATATCAAGCATATTTTCTGACTACAATGGTATGAAATGGGAAATAAATTACATGAAGAAAATTGGAATATTCACAAATAGGTGGGGATTAAACATTTTACTGACAACCAGTGGGTCAAAGAAGAAATCAAGATAATCAAAAAATGCCTTGAGACAAGAGAAAATGAAAATGTAACATACAAGAACTTATGGGATGTAGAAAAAGCAGTGCCTAGTGATAAATACCTACTTCAAGAAACAAGAAAAGTCTGAAACAATATAATTTTACACCTCAAGAAACTAAAAGTACAACAAAGTTCAAAGCAAAAGGAATAAAATAGCAAAGATTCAAGCAGAAATAAGTGAAGTAGAGACTTAACAGACAGTATAAAAGATCAGTGAGACTAACAGCTCAATCTTTGAAAACATAAAATTGACAAAATGCTAACAAGATTCGCCAAGAGAAAAAAGAGAAGGGACTTAAATAAGTAAACAGACATGAAAGAGATGTTATAACTGATACTACAGAAATACCAAGGTCCATAGGAGAGTATTATGAACAATTATATGCCAGTAAATTGGACATCCTAGGAAAAATAGATAAATTACTAGAAATATACAACCTACCAAGACTGAATTATATTCTGAAACAGAACATCTGACCAAATTTACTAACAAGAATATTGAATCAGTAGTCAAAAACTTCCCAACAAACAAAATTTATATCATACTCAGTGGTGAAAAGCTGAAAGGTTTTTTTCCTAAGATTAGGGATAAGACAAGGATTGGACACTCCACATTTATTCAACGTAGTTTTGGAAGTCCTAGCAAGAACAGTTATGTAATAAAATGAAATAAAAGGCACCCAAGTTGGAAAGATAGAAGTAGAATGTCACTACTTGCAGATTATGTTATATATAGAAAAACCTAAAGACTCCATCAAAAATTATTAAAACTAAAAAATTCAATAATGTATACAAAATCAATACATAAAATTTGTTGCATTTATTTATACTAACAATGAACTGTCAGGAAGAGAAATTAAGAAAACAATCTTATTTTCAATTGCATAAAAAAGAATGGAATATCTATGAATAAATTTAAGGAGGTGAAAGATCTGAATGTTGAAAACTAAGATATTGATGATAGAAGTTGAAGAAAACACAAGTAAATCAGTAGTCCATACTCATGGTTGGAAGAATTAAAATGTTCGTACTACCCAGAGCTATATACAGAGTCTTAATCCCTATTAAAATTTCAGTGATATTTTCACAGAAATAGAAAGCAATTCTAAAATTAATATGGAACCGAAAAAGAAACCAAATAGCCAAAGCAATCTTCAGGAAAGGTCAATAGAACAGAATAGAGAGCCCAAAAATACAACTACACATACTAGGTGTGCCGGTTCGTAATGGCAAATTTTGTAATCAAAGAAAAAAAGGTAATTTCAAAAGAAACATCAGAGGTGCTTTATTCAAATTTATGTCCATTGCTAGCTATACATTTCCTCATCTTTCAGGTAATTTGTGGATACTGTCCCAATAGAACTTTTCTTATTTTGGGGCAAATCATTCAGAGGCCTAATTTTCCACTTCTTCATACGTTTTGAAGTGCTGCTCAGAAAATGCATGTGCCATCAATCGGAACAAATGGTAATCTGAAGGAGCAAGGTCTGGTGAATACAGTGGGTGGGTTAATACTTCCGAAGCAAGATCTTTTAATTGGTTTTAACTGGTTTTGAAGTGTGTGATGGTGCATTAGCATGAAGCAAAATTACTTTGCCATGTCTTCTAAAAAATTCTGGTCATTTCATGATCAAATGGATTATTTGTTGTCAGTAGCAATTAGTCTTAATGGTTTCATCTGGTTTTAGAAGCTCATAGTACACCACACCTTCCTGATCCCACCAAATACAGAGCGTTGTTTTCTTTCTGAAGCGATTTGGCCTTGCAGTCAATGTTGATGGTTAACCTTGGTCAACCTAGTTGATGTGGCACCCACTTTTCTTTCTTTACAGTCTTTTCCTTGCTTGTAAATGATCAGAAGTTGTTTGCTGAGCAACATTTAATCTTTCTGCAAGTTGTTTTTGAGTTTGACATGCATCTTCATCTAATGCTTGTAATTGTTGGTCTTCAAACTTTTTCAGTTGACTTAGACATTCTTTGTCTTTCATATCAAAATCATCACTTTTAAAGCATTTAAGCCAGCGTTCACAAGTATCTGGAGAGGGAGCATGTTCACCATAAGCTTCCCAAAGTATATGACAACTTTTTCTTCAAAATAAAGTAATGAATTAAATTTCCCACAAATGCTCTTTTTTCTGCATGAAATTTGACATTTTTAAGTATAAAAATATCTGATGTTAACACCTTCAGCAAATTTGACATATGAAATTTTGAAGCTTGTTATCAATACAACAAAATAGCATACATTTCAAACACATATATATCAACATATGTGTAACTCCATCTATTGAAAAAAATTCACATTATTAACTGATACACCTAGTATGTGTTCAATTATGACAAAGGAGCTAAGAATACACAATGTAGAAAGGACAATTTTTAATAAATGGTGTTGGGAAAATTGGACAGCCATATGCAAAAGAATGAAACTGGACCATTACCTCACACTATACACAAAAAAAAAACAACTCAAAATGGATTGAAGATTTGAACATATAAACTGAAACCATAAAACATCTAGACTAAAGCATAAGGGATAATCTTTCTGACATAGATCTTGATGATTTTTTAAAATCTGACTTCAATAGAAAAGGCAACAAAAGTAAAAATAAACAAATGGGACTACATCTAACTAATAAGCTTCTTCAGAGCAAAGGAAACCATCAACAAGTCAAAAAGATAACCTACCAAATGGGAGAAATAATTGCAAATCGTATCTCTGATAAGAGTTAATGTCCACAAATAGAAAGAGCTCATACAGCCCTAGCCTGTTTGGCTCGGTGGATAGAGCATTGGTCTGAAGACTGGAGGTTCTATTCCGGTCAAAGGCACATATCTCAATTACAGGCTCCATCCTGGCTTTGGTTCAGGCCCATGCCCATGTGGGAGGCAACCAGTCCATGTGTGTCTCTCACATGGGATTTTCTGTCCCCCTTCTTTTTGTTCTCTCTAAAAATTGATGGGAAAATATCTTCAGATGAGGATTAACAAAACCGTCAAAAACCTCATACAAATCAATAGCAAAAAAGCAAATAGTTCAATTAAAAATGGACAGAAGATCTGAATAGACATTTTTCCAAAAGAGACATACTGATGGCCAACAGGTACATAAAATGTTGCTCAACATCATTAATTTAGGAAATGCAAATCAAATCCACAATGAAATATCATCTCACACGTGTTAGTTAGAATGGATGTTTTTAAAAAGATAAGAAATAACAAGTATTGGCAAAGAATGTGGAAAAAAGGGAACACTGTTTACTATTACTGCGTATGTAAATTGGTGCAACCAGCATAGAATAAAGTATGCAGATTCCTCTCTCTCTCTCTCTCTCTCTCTCTCTCTCTCTCTCTCTCTCTCTCTCTCTCTCTCTCATCAGTAAGCATGTCCTGGGGTGAAGATTTTAAAAAATAGAGTGACTGTATTTTCCACAAATTCCACACGTGGATATTTATCCAAAGTAAATGAAAACTCTAATGACAAAATATATGCCCCCATGTTCATTGCACCATTATTTATATTAGTCAAGATATGGAAACAACCCCAGTGTCCATCAACAGATGACACACACCCAGTGGACTATTACTCAGCCATAAAAGAAAATTAAATCTTGCCACTGGTAACATCATGGATGGATCTCGAGGGCACTATGCAAAGTGAAATAAGTCAGAGAAAGCAAAAACCATATGATCACTCTTATATGTAGAATCTAAAAAAAATAATAAGAGAAATCCAAGCTCATGGGTACAGAAAACAGATTGATGCTTGCAAGAGGTGGGTGGTGGGGTGGGAGAAATGGCTGAACTATTCGTTTTTGTTTTTGTTTTTTTGTTTTGATTGGGGAAGGGTTTGTTTAAATTAAATTTTAAAATTTTTAACTAAAATATTTTTTAAAAAATAAACATTTTCTGTACAAAGGATTTACTGGGCATAATTAACTATTTAAATTTAGTCTATGCAATTTTTTTAGATTTTTTAGCTGCTGTTAAATATGGAGGAAACCTTAAATTTTACACTTCAATTTCTTAAGTTCTGTTTTTGGATTTTAACATAATTCTTTATACTTGTTATATCTAACTATATTAGTGAAATAATTGCTATATTATACTGAGTGGAAAACTACACAAAAAGCATATGCTCAAAGTAAGATTAATATACATAAAAATTCTATACCATGTTTGACATATAGTTTTAACTAATTATGTGGTGATCTTCAATTAAATTCAGACAAATTAATTTTATAAATTCCTATTAAGTTATTTTTTTTTTATTTTCTTAATCCACAGCAAGTTGGCATTGATAAAGGTGATATTCCTGACCTCACACAGGTAAGTGATTCTTTGAGTGGAAGATTCAGTATACCTGAAATTATTATTCTGTAGTTTTCCATAAAAGGTCTCACCTAGATCAATGATAAAGTCTTGTAAGTATTTAAAAGTATTTAATATATTTTAAATGTAGGGCAATGGACTTTCTTGGAAATTATTCTAGATTATTTTTTCTAGCTATTAAATATATTTCTAGAGGTAATATGAATATTTTCCTGCCCTTATAAACATAGTTTCTTCTTAAAAGGCAATTGAATTTACTTACTGAGGTCATATTTTCATTCTTGAACTTGAATCAAAAGGGAGCCTTGAATATTGTTTAAAAAATATTTTATCTATGAAAAGATATTTGTAGGCATGATATTCAAGATATTTGAATTTGTCTTCCTGCTTGTTTTTCTAGATTTCAGCATGCCTCAGTTGCAAAGAAGGGGCATGAATGGGCAAACTCTGATATAGTTCTACCACACTGATTTTTGTCTTTATTTGTAAAATAGTCAAAATAAATAATGCATGTTAACCTAGAAAGTTAGATATGAAAATATTCAGCTCAATGAATAGCTTTTAGAAATGATAAATCATCTTTATTCAGCTCTTTAGGCAGCTCACTGTAGAATAAAAGAAAAACTGGATGTATTGTTAGAAATGTTCTCAGTTAATAAGAAAATAGGTCCTTCATTGTCTTAGTTAGTTAGGGCAAAGCCTAAGGGAAGACAAGGAAAAGTTTAAAGGAACACTTATTACTGTTTTGTTTTTTAAAATTATAGAATTATAGTAAATCATCAAAAAGAAGGAATTACATACTTGGATTTAATTTATAGTGATACTATAAAATTATAATTTAGGTAGTCTCTAGAATTCAGAAACAGAATATTTTTTTAAATATATTTTTATTGATTTCAGAGAGGAAGGGAGGAGTGAGAGATAGAAACATCAATGATTAGAGAGAATCATTGATTGGCTGCCTCCTGCATGCCCTCTACTGGGATTGAGCCTACAACCTGAGCATGTGCCCTTGACCAGAATCGAACCCAGGACCCTTCAGTTCACAAGCCAGTTCACAGGTCGACACTATCCACTGAGCCAAATAGGCTATGGCGACATATTTTATATTATGTTGTGTGTTATCACAATTTGGTGAACAGAGAAATAATTCTTAAGATATGGTCTTGCCCTGGACCTAATAAAATAATATCTCTACCAATATTTTTTGGTAGAGATCCATTAGCCTCTGGTATTTCATATCCTCTACTTTTGTTATTTTAAGAGCCACATAAACTTCACTATTACTGGTTAATTTGTAAATCACCTCCTTACAATAGCAAAGGCATTCTCAGTGTTTTGCTCCTTGGAAATTAAAAATTGTAGCTCATTTCTCCAGTATATATTACATCTCAGTGCAAGAGTATTGTGTGCTTCTGAAATTTCTTAAGCTATCTAATTGTGATTTCTGTTGGGATTATAAGTAACAGAGCTAACTCTTATGTAGAGCCCCTTCCACAGTCCAAAGGAGGCTTCTAATTGAACTGGGGATTTAGACCCACAGTATAGTCAAGTCCTAGCTGGAATGTGAGCTGCTCTAGGTAGGGTTAATCCTTTAAACCATGTTGGACCAGAATTAATCTGCAGATGAGTCAGAAATGCTACTGTTTGTGGGCTCAGATTAACTCCTTTGAGATTAGGTTCTTTTCTCTGCCAGACCTTTCTATGGCCACCATGCACTCAATCTAGCTGTGACAGTAAATAAAGACATCAGACATGGGAGAGGGTTAGAGAGGAGATGGAGACCAGAAGGGTCACCTGTTGACTGGGAGAAGGAGTAAGCAGCTTAGTAACCCAAAAAAGGATGAGAATTTCTCTTGCTGCAAGATTTATCAGAGCAAGTTAATGGCTATCCTTTGGGTTAGAAATTGCATAATAATTATCAGTATGGACATCGGTAGCCCTTTTAAAATTGTGCATCTAATGTCATAAGTGCATTTAAATGATTTATGTGTATCAGTGACATTTTCTTTAAAAACATTCAAAAGTTTGTTTTGGGTAAGAAGTGAATATGATATCAGAACTGAATATTCCTCAGCATTTTCAAATGTTTTCTTAGATCTAATGATCAAAAATTTGAATGATCTTTTGGTTGCTTTTTTCCCGTTTGTGGTTTTTAAATTTTATTTATTGGGGTGACATTGGTTAATAAAATGATATAGGTGTCAGGTGTACACTTCTATAATTCATCATCTGTATATTGTATTATGTGTTCACCACCCCAAGTCATTTAGCCCCCTTTACCTTCTTCTACGTCCTCTCCAACTCCCCTTTTCCTTCTAGCAATCACCATGCTGTTGTCTGTGTCTATGAGTTTGGGTTTTTTTGGCTTACTCACCTCACCCCTTTCACCCAGCCCTCTGCCCCCTTCTCCTTAATGATGGTTTATCATCTAAAGACTCTGAATTTTAGATAGATGCTTCCTTTTTTATTCCAGACTCAAAATTATTTATGAATTTGTTCCAAGAAAATTATTCTCAAAATAGTATTTCCTGTTTGGTGTGTGTGCGCGCATTCCAAATTTAAATTGTTTCCATTTATGAAAAACATCTTAGGTTTTGATGGCAGGAATTCTGGTTGACCTGAAAACTGCTGGTAAAGAAAAGTCTCCTTTTAAAGACTGTGCCATTGATGAATCGGTAACCGTAATATGTTGCTGTTATCTATTGGCTTTCACAGGCTGACTTATTCTTGGGTTGGTGTTTCCATCTAAGTGGTCTATCGACTTTGGCATTTTAAAAATAAGTGACTAATTATACTTTATTAATCTTAAATTTCTTTACAATAGCAAAGGCATTCTCAGAATTTTGCTCCTTGGAAATTTTAGTTTTGCTTTATTGCCTACTATATGCCAGGATATGCTCAGCACCATAGATACAGTTGAGAAGGCCAGTATTCCTGCACTCCTAAACATTACTATTAAGCAGGTTTTCTTTTTGCCTGCATAAAACTTTATTTGAAAACTTTATTTCTGTTAGATTTCACAGTACTTGTAAGTAATATAAATAATGAAGCATTTTAAACCTTTAAGATAAAATGCTCCAAACTTAAATTTTATGTGCCACATATTGCAAAATAACTCCTCTTAAAGACAAAAGTCAATTTTGTAGTCTGTGTTCTTGATCAGATCTCCATTATGGCCATTGTGACTATTAAATTGTTTTCTAAAGATTCTTCCTAAAATTGCTAAGAAACTTTGCAAAAGAAAGAAAGAAAGAGTTTGCAAACTCTGTTCCTGATTTTGATTTTTGTTGTTTACCTACCTAAGAAATGTAATAGGAGAATATACGAACTCTTTTTTATGCTGTCCTATATTGTTCTCTATTCTTTGTCTGTAAGTAGGATTTATTGTTGTTTTTAACAGGTTTAGGACAAAATCACATTTCCTTTACATTGTACTTACTATTCAGAGGACCCGAGTCTTCTAAATGGAGAATGGTTCTATCACTTGACACATTTTTCCTTATTGTGATCCCAATTAAAAAAAAAATGAAGTATGCCTCCGGGGTTCCTTTATTATGAAAATTGTAATTATTATTATAATTTTAAAGTTACTAGGTATGGATACCCCTAAAATATGAAGCCATTACTATTTTCTTCCCTTTAAGGTTACAATGTACACTTTGTTTACTAAATTAGCACAACTTTATAGTTGACTATTTCTTCTATACAGCAAAATTTTCTTTATTTTTAAAAACTTCTTTTTTATATATTCAGAGGCATACTTGTTATAGTAGTTTACTGGAATTTGTTGAGTAAGTCCACTTTCACCTGAGTTATATTTTAAACGTTTAATTTTTATAATTTTCTAGATTTATTATACCCCCTGCTAGTCCTTATTCTTTCTACTATAGTCATTAACTTTTTAGATAATGTTCTGAGGGTTGTTTCCTTCTACCTTACTTCATCACTTTGTCACATTAATATTTTGTTCACTTAGTAATTTATATTTATAAATTTGTTTGCTTCAGTTAGTAATTTATACTTATTATAATCATGATTATTGAGACCATTTATGATTCTATTTGTAAAATTTAAATGAATATTAAATAAATGTCCTGAACTTTCAAAATAAAAAATGTTTCATATAATTTTATTTTAAATTGTCACTCTAAGGTACCATATAAAATTACAGTGATATGAATTTTTTGAGTTATGTGAACTATTTCAACAGTTAGCATAATTAGTCCCTCAAAATTAACTTCATATTAAATACAATTATTATAATTCATTGTATCTATAAATGTAGTTACCTATTTTATTCATTAAATGCTATTCTTTGAATGCCTATGCTGCTAAGGTCAAATTTGGATTAAAATTATCTGAGAAAGATGAAATTAAATTTTTGATGCTTGAGGAATAGAGTGGAATATTATTTGAATCTCTTATTTCTCTTTCTAGTATACAGTAAAATGCCATCACTTTATATTGCCTAAAGTGTTATGAAAACAGTTACTTTCCAATAAAATGGCTGAAGTATGTTAAATCTGCCAATACCATAGTTTATTATAACATTATTATATTTTCTAGTTATTTTATTATAGAAATAAATTAAACACCTCAATAATAAGAAAATCTTAATTGTCATTAGCTACTAAAGGTGTATTCTTTTCCCCACAACTATACTTACCCCCTTTTTTTAGTATAGTAGCAATTATTCCTAATATTTCAGTCAAACGTGGATAAGTGAGATTTTACTGTATTTTCAAATTTCTGTTGCTTTGTACTTGGGCACTTACATTTTTGACTTGGATATAAATACCTATCCCTTTTTCACTGTGGTCTTTGGAAACATATGGTGAATTGGATTAAACTTAGTTTACTGCATATAAGGAATATGTTAGAAAAAAGTTTATCCAATGTATACTCTACACTGAAACTACACTGTAACACTATTTGTTATGCAGTGGAGTTAAGTATATTTAGGATTAGCCTGTCTGAGATTCCAGGGAATTTAAAGATTTTTAACACTGAAAGACCTAAAATGTAATTATCTCACATGTATATTGGGGTCCACTCACAGACCTCCACCATGCAAAGTTACAGTGACGTTCCAGTGTGTTTACTTTGCAAGCAAGCAATCCATACATTTATTTTTACTTTCTTATTGTAGGCTCCCAGCAGTCTTATGGAGACCCTTGAACAGCATCTAAATACATTAGAAGGAAAGAAACCTGGAAACAAGTACGCATTAGTTGTATATTATAAATAAGATGGAAAATGTTAGAATTGTTCTTTATAAGAATGAGATTTATCACAGTACAACTTATACCACTACAGTTTTAGGGTATTCTTTATTGTAATTCTTCTAGGTTTCCTTAAACCTTCCCTATTCCCCCCCCCCCCGCCCCTGTCCCATTCATTCATGACAGTGCAACCCTTCCTGCAACAATCTGTCTGCAGGTGAATGCAGCAAATTAGTAGGTTGCACCTATGTTAACTGAACTTACTTATATATTTTCCCTTAGAAGGGATTCACAGTAATCAGAAAAAGAATTGCTTATGTTTAAAAATTGAGGCTGTTATCATTGGGCATACATATAACAAGCACAATTTCACAAGCAGCCTTGAACACTGTTGTGTTACCAACCTCTCTGTTAAAAAAAAACAAAACAAAGCCCTTGAGTATAGTTTCTTGGACTCCAGTCTCTTCCCACTTGAACCATTCAGCATGGCATGCTGCTGACATTTCACTAAGAGATCTTTTTATAGAGTGGCAATTAAGCAGTGGTAAGTGCAATTTTACTGGATTTTTATACCTGTGTTTGGCACTTACATTTTTTACTATTTTTCCACAATACATGCAAAAAATGTCCAGGTTCCATTCGTTGTTTTTTTTTTCTCTGACAGGTGTCAAACTTGTGCATTCACGAGACCCAGTGCTTTCTACTCTTTGTGCCTTGCTGGTCCTGGATGCATACCCCCTTATCTCTGTCTGTGTAAATCTGACACATCCCAGGAGGGACATTTCATGAAACCTTCCTTATTCATGCTCTGCCCTGTGTTGTGGCCATTTTTTTTTCATACATGTGGTTTACATAGATTTCCTAATTCTAAAGATCAGGGGTGATTTTATACGTCATCATCTCCCCGTTAACACTTTGTGTAGCTTTCTCCACAGAGTCAGCTTGACATGTCTTAATGGGTTGTCCTGGCTTTATGTGTAGTCCACTGAGATTGACAGCAGAAGTTAGCAGAGACAACTTAATAACTGATCATGACAGATCTGTAGGCCGATCAGAGATTTTACCTGTGGTACAACTATCAGAAGGCAACTCCTTTCTGCTCTCTTCTCGCAGAATCTAGTGTCCTGATCTTACTTTTGTTGTTTTATGAGCTAAGTGTTATTTCTGTCATTTTCCCCAAGTATACAAAGTATTGCCTGTTTTAAGTTTTCAATGACAAACAATAGTATAGGAATCTCTCAGGCAGTTATGGCAGAGCTACTGGAATGATGGACCTCTCAGGGGCTTTCGCAGGTTTATTACCACAACCCAGGGTGTGCCCCAGCTGTAGTGTGGCCATGGGTGATCAGCCTTTTGTGGATAGATTGATATCAAATAAAAAATTAGAGAGTATACTAAGTCACAGCAGGAGATGCCCGCTTCCAGCTACTGCTGGGGCCATCCTTACTATGGGATCGAGGAAGCCAAGTGAGTTGCCTTGGATTTAAGGAAAAGGAGAGAGGAAGTCTGGCAAAGGAATCTTTTTAGCTAAGGAAAGGCAGTATGCACACCCCAAAAGTTAGAGCCTCTTCCTTGGGTAGTGATGGCTGCACCTCAGTGAAAAGTCAGTTTCTCTGCACTCTTTCCCTCTCAGGTTTCCCCCCACCACACACTGCACAGATACACACTGTCTTCTTGTTCCCTCTTTCAGGGCTGCTGTCAAGGCTGCAGCAGCCTTCCGGAGTGGATTTCCTTAGTCCTAACTTCAAATCTAAATTCGCCCCCTGGTGGCGGCTGCAACTTATAGCTATATATACTTGCGTACATTTCCAAAAAGCAGTGAAATAGTGACTTCTGTTTTGAATTACCTTTAGCTGAGCATACTTTTTCTCTCTGCTTTAAAATCATTTTATGCTTGTCATATTTATTTTCTGATTTGGCTAAGACCACATATGAACTTGTCTTTTGCTTATTCCCTGTTTTTAAAATAAATGAACTACAGTAGTTAACTATTTTCTTCTTTGTATGTTTGTGCTTACCTGGGAACTTAAGTGAAGGGTGAGTACTACATCGAGTGACTTTTTTTTTTGCATTTGGTTATTAATAAAAATGCAAAAAAAACCACTCTTAAGAGTCCACATTTGGTATTTAGAACATTTAAAATTGACTTCTGTCCATTTTACACATCTGTGTTTTTCATTATACTTTTTTATTTGTCTCACAAGTTGACTGGCATAAATGGTTTTACTTTAGTTTGATCTTCTTGGATCAAGACTAACAGTCTCTCTTAGATACTACTAAAGATGTATCTATATACACACATATATATATATATATATATATTTCTTTTAGATTTTAGAAATCAAAGTTTTTTTTCATTTAGTAATCAGAAGATTTCCCATGTCATATAACAAAGTACAATTTTATAAAGAAAATTATTAAAGTTGTCTCCAGGTTAGTAAATGCATAAAACAAAGCATTTTTAAATGTCTTCTATAAAGATATGTATGCCCTTTATATTTAGTGCCTTAAAAAAACCTGTTATTTTGGAACTTTTATGCAATACTGTATTATGCACCTTTGTATATTGTTTGTTTCTATGACTCCAGAGACCAAAGAGAGAATTTTATTTTATTTTATATGTGGGTTTCTAACTTTTGAGGGTGCAGGAAATGCAAGATAAACCTATTGTAAAGAAAATTATTTGGAAGACAGATTTTTCACATCTGTGATTTATTTGTTGGTGTTGTTTTTATTTTTATAACTAGCACTTATAACCAGAATTATGTAGGGGTTATTGTTGTAAATAAGAAATAACAAAATGTTCTCTTTTGATACTATTAACATTGTGGAAGTAAACCGTGGCACTTACTATGTGCACTAGAAAAACCCACATATTAGTTTGTAGCATTTTATAAGATTTAGGGTAGATTACTTTAGAGTCATTTATTCTCTTCTAAAATTATATTCATGTTTTATTTTCGCCAATACAATTCACTAAAAGTGCTAAGTTTCTCTAGCTAAAATAAGTATAGGTCTGTAATAAATGTCATTATTTATATATAAAACATAGTAGTCTTTTCTTTTATAAAGGAGAAATGACCAATGGTAAGATAAAAAATCAACAAAGGAACAAATAAAAGGAAGCAGTCAATGTATTGTGTAAAGGTGTGTTTCCATCAGGACCCGCTGGACGGGGACATGAGCACAGGCTCTGGGCATCAGACAGACTTTGTCTGGATTCTTAAACCCACCACTAAAGCATGAAGAGCTTGACAAGTTCTTTACCTCTCTGAACTCAGAGCCTCATATTTTAACCAGTGATTAATGATCCTTTTTAAAGTCATTTCCCAATGGGGGCATCTCTAGTTCTCACCTTCCTGATGAAATCTTGTCAAAGGCTGGATCTGGTTTATGAGAACGGAGGTCACACATCCTGACAATTTAGTTTCACACAAAATAATGTTTAAGACTTTTGGTTAATTTACATTTTTCTACAAAGAGCACAATAATGTATTCTCATTAAAAAATCCAGATAATATAAAAATATGTTTCACTGCCTACACAATGCAAGTTGTTGTATAAAGTGCCAGGGATATAAATCATTGAGATGAGTCCCTCACTGCTAAGAACCTAGCATTTAATGGTGAATACAGACACTTACACAGTTAAGATACAGTGCAGTAGGTGGCATGATAGCTCCACAGGGACAGTAGGAAATTTTCATTTGTTTGTCTAACCCATGGGGTAACTACACGTGTCATTTAGTAATAGCATTCATGTAGGAGCTTGGCAAAATAATTCTTGTGCCAATTATGATGTTTTATGCTTATATTTGAGCATGATATTCTTTTATGGCAAATAGAAAAATTCTGTCATTTTTATTATATCTTTATTATTGCTATGGAGTATACAGTATGTTAGAAATGTTTATGTATTAGCTTGAAAACATATTTCAAAGAGCACTTGCATATTCTCAGTTCTCTTTCCTATAATAGTATTCCTCATGTGTCAGTATCACTGAGCGTTGCTTTATGAAATTGCTTGAGAAATTATTTAATTTCAATTAATTTATTCTTAGAAAGTGACCATGTCAAGTGACTTCTGTGTTTTCTTTGCCAAGTTCAGGCTGCCTTTTTCTTAGATTTTTATTTAGACTTAGTTCCCTTCCTTTTTTACACAGATAAAGGAAAAAATGGTGGAAGTGGAGAAATATTAGACAAAAATGCATTAGGGAATTTTTTAACTCCTATACAATATTTTTAGGTGCTTAAGTAGCTTTTTATAGATATAGAGTACACTGTGATTCACTTGTTTCAGTAGGCCCTTTGAAATAAGCGATATAGATAAGTGTATATCCTTTTCTTTTAGGATATGTCATTCTTAAGATTATATTTAGCCAAACTACACATAACCAAATTAAATGTTACCTTTATGCTTCTACCTTCATAATATAGTAGAAATTTCTATATGCCCTTTCTTTACATCATATTAATTTTAAGTAAAAACTAAAATAGAAAATGGCAGGCATATATTTGCAAATGAAGTTGAACATAAAAGGTATTAATCAGGCATATACTACTACTAGATTTGTTTTGCTATATCCAGTAACAAAAATTCATTTTAGTATATAAAGTTCAGTTACTAACTCCTAATTCTTTTCTGCTACTGCTAACATGTGATATTTTCTCTATAGATAAGTAGCAAGACATTTCTGACATCCTATAAGACCCTGACAATAGGCATCTTATTGCAATGTAGTTTTTATTCATTTTGTTTTATTGTTATTTTCCACCAACTCAGGTAGAAATGTAAGCTGTTTAAGCAGATATTTCTGAAGCACTTTGTAGAAGTGATGTGCAGTAGTCACTGCTATTCATAATACAGTATAACTAAAAAAAAGTTATTTCTTCCTAATTTTCCTTCACTGCTTTAGAAATAAACATTGAGATTACTGTTCATTTTTAAGCTTCCACTAATTCTAATAGGACAATAGGAATATTTTTTATAGATTTCATTATAGCCATTAAAAAATTTAAGGAAATTGAGGCATATTTTAGGCACAGGGCTCATAGGGATTTTTTTATTTTATCTTAGTGTTCCTTTTATGCATCACAATTGTGATTAATTAATCACAATATACTTTAAACTTAATGAGTTTCCTAACTTTTTGAAATAATAAATCAGAAGGTTTTTTAATTCTATAAAATACATTTTTCCCAAGTTTTGGAGATAAAATTTAAATTCAAATTCAGACAGCTTATTTTTGTTGGACATGGGCAATAATTATCAACTTGAAGAATTTAATTGCTAGATATAGGGGGAAATTTTTAATACTAGAAATTTAGTGGGTGAGAAACATTAGAAGATAATGTCAAAAAAAGAGGCATATGTACTACTATAAACAATAAAATTTATTTTTTAAAAAAAGATGCCATAACTGAGTAAAAGAAAGTATTAAATAGTGTGTCCATTACTAAAAAAAATTGTATATAAACAAATTAGTGTTTGACCAAGTGATAATATCAAATTTAAATGCTTCTACATGTATATTCAGTTTTAATTTTTTGTTGCATTTTAGATCTGGTGCTCCCTCTCCATTAAGTAAGGTAAGTTTATTTTTTGTTGTGTTTTGTTTTAACAATTTTAACCATTTTCGAGGTTCAGTTTAGTGGATTACATTCACATTATTGAGCAACGTTGCTATCATCCATTTTATAACTTTTTTATCTTCTAAAACAGAAACTCTGTACCCTTGAAACATTAACTTTCCACTTCCTCTATTCAAGTCTCTGGTAGCCACTATTTTAGTTTCTGTCTCTCTGGTTTTGAGTACTCCAGGTATCTCAGGTAAGTAAAATCATCCAATAACTATCATTCTGTGACTGCCTTATTTTTCTTAGCATAATATCTTCAAGGATCATCCATGTTGTAGCATGTCAGAATTTCCTTCTCAAGACTGTATAATATTTCATTGTATGAATATATCACATCTTGTTCATATATTCTTCTGTCAATGAACACTTAGAGTTGCTTCTACCTTTTGGCTATTTTAAAGAATGTTGCTATGATCATGAGTGTATAAATATCCCTTTGAGTCCCTGCTTTCAATTCTTTTGGGTATATATGCAGAAGAGGAATTATAGATCAGGTGTAATTTTATTTTTAAATTTTTGAGAAAAGGGAAGGTAAGTTTTTATGTATTATTCTTTATATTTTCTAAGTCCAGTGTACTATCACAATGTGAACTTAGTCCTTTATAACTGAGAACCAATGTATCCGTAACATTTTACTACTTGAAAAGCACTTCCACATACTCTAAATCACAGCCCTGTGAGACAGGTAAGGCACATGATATTATGTGTGTTTTAATGGTAAAGAAACCAATTGTAGTTGGGAATCTTTCCACAGTGTGCCTTTGTGGTTTTTTTTTTTTCTATTTTGGTTAATCCTTACCTGAGGATATTTTTTTTTCATCGATTTTTTAGAGAGAGTAGAAGGGAGGGAGAGGGAGATAAAAAGAAACAGAGAAACACTGAGGTGAGAGACATTGATTTGTTGCCTCCTGCACGTGACCCAAGTAGGGGATCGAACCTGCAACCTTTTGGTGTGTGGCCGACACCCTAACCACTGAGAAACACCAGCCAGAGCCACAAGCATGCTTTTTAGGCAGTCTACTAGAATAAACATAATTACTTCCTTACCTCCCTACCTCTTTTCTAGCATGGTTAAGGACAGGATTAGCGTTATCGGTGACAGGAGTACTTTGTCCTATAGATCTGTAGTTCAAGGGTCTGCAAAGTGGAAGTACTGTGGCTCTGTGTCCTGTAGATTCGGATTTGACTACAGTGTGTTGTGCATCTTCACTTTCAGTCTTCTCCAGCCACAACTGTTACGTCTCCTAATTCTACACCAGCGAAAACTATTGACACGTCCCCACCAGTTGATTTATTTGCAACTCCATCCGCGGCTGTACCTGTCAGGTGAGTTAATGAGTATTCAGCGAAGGTTTATTAGGATTTTGACGAATTGTTGTTGTTATTTTATGTACTGAGCCAAAATGATTTCAGAAAATGAAAGTAATCTTAGCATGTATGACTGGGGTTGTTTTTAGGTACACAAAGTAAGTTATTTTATACCTGATACAATTCCTGAGGCCTGTACTTCTAAAAGCATAAGAAGGACCTAAGCTGTGGAAATCACCTTGTTGCCCATACGTTTGGGAAAGAAAGTGTAAAAACCATGCACACATTGCAAGTTCTTCTCGTGGGAAATTTAAATGGTATCTTAAAATGCCTTTTTTAAAAAGCTTGCGGTTGTAGATCAATTAGCTGGTGTATCTGAGGGACTCAAACTCGGGGGTTAGGAAGGGACCACTGTGGTGTTTCTAATGAGCTTTAATAGCATGTACAGATCAGAACAGTAGTGAGAGAGGTAAAGATGACTGTCCATTTTGTGAAATCTCAGAGCTGCCTACCGTGAAGCCCCAACTCACAGGAGCTTCCTCAAATAATTACTTTAGGTCAACTCTTTGTTTGGCTATTTTGCCTTAGAATTCTAGTTTCATTTTGTACTCTCTGTGACCCTGATTGTGAATGTCCTATATTTAGAGACTTAAATTTTGAACTAAGCAATAAATCCAAGTAATGCACCCAGGTTAACAATGTATGTTATCCTCTGTTGCTTCGTTTGGCTTTTTATAATCTTCAACTTGGTAAAACCAAGACATTTCTGTCTCTATATTAAGATAACTTACTTATAAAAGCTCTGATATGAATATTAATAAATATACTTTCCTATTTTGGTAGTTATACCTGTTGTATTTATTAAATGGACATCAAAAGTAGGCAAATTTCAAGGGTTTAGAAACTGTTTTTAAGTAGCAGAATCCATTCTTCTTGGATTTCTAATCTGTAAAAAATATAAAGATGTAATTGCTGTTTATGAAGAGGGGATTGGGAGCCTGGAACTCTGATGGCTTGGTACCTGGTCTGATTACCTTTATGTCAGTGCTCTTTAAACCTGAATGTACATGTGAAACACTCAGGGTCATGTTAAAATAAAGTTTCTGACATAGGAGATAATTGGGTAAGCCTGAAGTGTTGCATTTTTAACAAGGTCCCAGGATGTTACTAGTTCGGGGTCTATACTTTGAATAGCAAAGCTCTAGGTTTCTTCTTAGATCTTCTGCAAATGGAAGAGCTTTGAAAATCACAGCCCCAATGAATGAAAATAAAAAAGATATATAAGTATTTTCAGGTGAGTCCTCTTTATAGTCAAAACTGATACGTTGTAGTTTTATTTAGAAAACAAGGTACATTAGTAATTATTCATTTTACTATCTTTGGTTTATAAATAAAGTATTCTCAATACAAGAATTTTTTTCATTAAAATTTTTTTAAAATAGAGAAAAGAAATTATCCATAATCCTCTTACCCTAATACCTTTAATATTTAGATGATGTTTCCTTTTGTCACAATCCTCCTAAACCAGCATTTTGTAACATGATTAAGAAAATTCCACCTTACTTTGAGGCATTTAGGTTTTCCCTTTTAATTTCTCCTCTGTGATCTGGTGAGTGACTCATAGCTTGAAATATGACTTAACTTGGTTGTTGTCTATAGAGCAAGAGTTGGCAAACTATGGTCCAAGGAATCAAATCAATCCCACTGGCTATTTTTTGTAAATAAAGTTTTACTGGAACAAAGGCACACTTTCTTGTTCATGTTTCATTTTTATGGTGGCAGAGTCAAGCAGTGATAGAGATCATCTAGCCCACTAGCTCGAAATACTTAGCCTCTAGCCTTTTATAAATCTCATTTGCTGCCGAGACCTGTTTGGCTCAGTGGATAGAGCATTGGCCTGCGGACTGAAAGGTCCCAGGTTTGACTCCGGTTGGGGGCATATACCTTGCTTGCGGGCACAACTCCGGTAGGGGGCGTGCAGGAGGCGGCTGATGGATGTCTCTCTATCATCGATATTTCTGACTTTCTATCCCTCTCTCTTCCTGTCTGTAAAAAATTAATAAAATATATTTTTTTTAAAAATCTCATTTGCTAACTCTTGGTGTAGAAGAACTACTACCATAATTTCCAAGATATTATTCTCTTATTTGATTTAAAATCTGTGATGTTTTCTACATAATTCTATTAAAAATGTCTTTACATTATAGAACTTCAAAGTCTGACTTTAAAATTATATTTCCATTCAGTACTTCTAAACCATCAAGCGATCTCCTGGACCTCCAGCCAGACTTTTCCTCTGGAGGGGCAGCAGCAGCCGCAGCACCAGCACCAGCTCCACCTTCCGGAGGAGCCACGGCATGGGGAGGTGAGTGAAATCAGGCATGTCATCTCTCTATTTAGTCGCTTTTACTCAGGCTATAATTGTTATTCTTACCTTCTGAGGATCCAAAATGGTGCTAGAAAATTGGAGAGAAAATGTTCACAATGGCATCTATTAATTGAAATATATATTGAGTGAGACAGAGACAGAAAAACCACACATAATACAGTTAAAATGTTCATGTAATCATATAGTTTTTATTTTAAAAGTTGGAACAAAGGCAGTACTTACCTTTGTTGTTCTAAAATTCTGATTATATTTAGTCTTGTTTTCTAGAGATTCAGGCTTTAGAAGTCTGGGTATTCCTGAACATTTATGAGATTATGCAAACACAGCATTTCTAATTTGGTTTTCTCAGGGAAAGCCTTCCTTCATGGATTTGTGACAGGAATTGATTTCATTCACATTGTATTTGACACAAGTGCAGCTAAAATCTGGGATAGCTTTGTCACTGGAGAATCAAATGTCTCTCTTTCTCGCAAGAACGGGATTCTCGTGAGATCTTTAGAAAATGAATTTTCTAAAACTTGCACAGGACATCAAGATACGGTAAAAGACTTTATTTGCATGGAGTTACATCTGTCAGGTTGCAAAGTTCCGTGCCCCCTACTTACCCAGTCCTGAAAAGAGGGGCCCTGAGATTCCAGTATAGCCAAAAGGGGAGCCGGTGTCCAGAGCTTCTGTTCCATGCTGCAGCCAGGTCCAGCTCAGCGTTCAGGCTAATTCAAGTCCATTAGTCCATTGTATGGGCACAGAGTAGTGCACCTCCTGCAACAGGAGAGCCAGGCACCTGGCACACCATAGCGAGAGAGAGGCTCTGTAATAAATCAGTGACCCAAAATAACAGTAAAGGTGATCTGATCCTGGATTCCCGACTAGGGGTTCATGGAGAGGACTCAAGCTCCAGGCCTCTGTCGTCTTTAGTGAAAGGTGTATCTTTGCTTTGAGTCACCCTTTCCATTGTTCTTGTGCATAGAGTTTTAGCACACCTTTGAAATGCCAGGTTAATCTTTTTTAGAGGCATAACCACTCTCAAGGGAGCACGTAATCTTGTTAATTATCCTATAATACCATCATTGTGATTTCCCACCTTCATGAATCTTCCTCATGTCCCCTTCTTAATTCCAAATGTATAAAAAGAACCACCAAGCTACCATGCCTGGGGGCACTTGAGATCTTGCTGCTTGGCATGTCATCAGGTAGCTCAAATAAACTCAAAAAGGCTTTTACAAAATTCTTTACAAGTTTGGACATTTCTTACATTGACACCCTAAAAAAATTGTTTTGGTGCCAAAAGTTAAAAAAAATAATAAAATAAAAATCACACACACACACAAGAAAAATTTAGGTTAAATCTTTTTCAATTTCAATATGACATTTTAGTTCACATTCATCTCCATGGAGTTTTTGCTAAGACACATATTGTGAAGAATATGTTTTAATAACCAATTTTATTATACCACTTTTCAGTCTTTACTCGTTAGGAATAATAACTACGTATTGGTGATAAACACTGAGATATCAGTAGGTCTAGTCATGTGGTTTCAGCCTGGGCTATCTGGCCTAGACAGCCAGTTTGTGTGAGAGGGGCCAATATCCAGCCTGCTTTCCACCAGTGAAGCTATAACCCTTTCTCATCCTTGAGAGAAAGGTGCTTTTTCTAAGCTGCTGGCCCCAAGGGAACACTTTTTAATAATTAGTGCAGAGGGCTTTCTAGGCAAGCAGAAGCTTTGAATTAAGACCTGCTGGTTTTGATGGTTAGATTGTATTAGTCTTCTATCTCAACAAAATACTTGCAGCCACAGTATTGTATATCAGTGGAAAAATCAGCTGGGGAGAAAAATGCTAATAAATAAATTCCCTAAGCAAAATAATAAAAACTATAAGCCTTAAGAAATTGAAGTAGGCCGAAACCAGTGTGGCTCACTGGATAGAGTGTTGGCCTTCGGACTGAAGGGTTCCAGGTTCGATTCCGGTCAAGGGCATGTACCTTGGTTGCGGGTACATCCCCCCTAGGGAGTGGGCAAGAAGCAGCTGATCGATGTTTCTCTCTCATCGATGTTTCTAGCTCTCTATTCCTCTCCCTTCTTCTCTGTAAAAAATTAATAAAAATATATTTTTTTAAAAAGAAAAGAAATTGTAGTAGTGTAATATGAAGTTGAGAAATCATAGTCACCCACTTTCAGTTTGCATTTATTCTACAAATACCCAGTGATGGTTGAAGATTTGAAGATGATGCTAAATTATAACAAATATATTTTGGCTTATGTGACTAAAAACAAAAATTACTTTTTCAATCTTGTTTGATAAGATTAAGCTGATTTTATTATTGAAGCATATTTTAATTTTGTTTAACTAGACAGTACAATACAAACTTTAAAAGCTAATTAGACCCATTTGGATATTCTTATCTGACCATAACACAGTAAGAGGATTTCATTTTCAAATTATCATCACTACTTCAGGTGTTTATAAGTATTGCCATTTTAGGGGATATATTGTAAATGATATTTTTTTCCTGTGGGCTAATAATGAACATGTTTCACTGAAAAGAATACAGAGCATTTTTTAAATTCCTATTTTTGGCCCCATAATAGGGAGAGCATTTTTTTCTTATAATAAATTTGTCTTTCAGCACAAACAAGTGAGTTATGTATGTTATATTTCTGTGTATCTTAGAAGTGGGAAAATAGATTATTTCTTATTATAAATGCTTGAAGTCAGATTTCTGCTTTTTGAGAAACATGAAATTACTGCTAGGGTTTTAATTAGAATTAATGGACTTAATAAGAATTAATTGTCAACATGTATTTGAAAGCTCATCAATATTATGTGATCATATGACTTTAATAATGTCCATGTGGAATATTAGCTACAGTAGAAGCAGTTTTTATGACTCACATTACCATTTTCTTGTTAATTAAATATGGAGGGCATATCTTTAGGCTATTTTCATACATATATACTTAGACAGAAGTACACACAGAGAAAGATTAGAAGCTTTGACATTCACAGATCCATAATGAAAATTACAATTTAACCTAAATGTTAGCTATAGCTAGCATTTAATGTAAGCATTTATATGTAACAGATATGGGTAAGCACTTAAATATAGGAATACATTTAATCTTTATAATAACTTAAAAGTTTAGCCAGAGCTCACTACAGAATATAGATTTCCTTGTTAATTTATTTGTACATCTGTTTTCTTGGTTACAGTGAATATTTTCTAGTGATTTCTATTATTTTTTAAAAAATCTGATTATATACCATTTGCAAGTGGATGAACTCTGCTATTGCAGCTTTTTTGGATAGATTAAGTCTTTACAACAAGTAGTAGTTTTGAGAATCTTTAAAACTATTATGATCATTCTAAAATAGAGACTTCCTTTTATAGGAGATAAAATTTTGCATAAAGCAAGATATAAGTAGCATAAATTTTGTTTTATCTAGAAAATGAAGAATTTGAAGATTAAAACCTGTGGTTTCCAGGAATGGAAAAATTTTTCATCATCAATTATTCAACAATATGATTAATTACCTCATACATTTTCTTAGGAAATTTTACATTTCTTCTTCCATTTTATCACTGCTGGAAGTTTCATCATCCCCCTCCAGCTGAACAAAAATACTAGTCAAAGGCAAGGAATTAATATTTTAATCTTATATGTATATGGCTCCTCTTGACATATTTTATGTTTTTAAAATCTTTTTATTTCTCTCACCTTCTAGTATATACAAATAAGTTTTCTCCTCCTTAACAAATGTATGAAATTAGTTACTCATTCCCTGTCATAAGTCTGGAAACTGTGCTGTCACGTGGCTTTTCATTCTTCTGCTAAGTCTTATTGAAGTTTGAAATATCCATGTTGATAAGGGCAGGGCAAGGGAGAGTCCCACCAATGCCTGGAAAAGGGAAGCCAAGTCTGTCTGGCTTCTGATTACCCACTTTGGTCATTCTAAAATATTTTTAGGAAGTGTGACTGTGGAGTAGCACTTATATTGGGCCAGGTATTATTGGTATAAGAAATTATTAGAAGAACCTTCTGTTTCTTGCGATTGTGGATCTGGCCACCTAGCAGCAGAATATACTCTAGCTCCAACCCAACATACTACTAGGTCCTTTTTGCATGCTATTTATTAAGTATACATTCTAAAATTTCAAGAGGGTTTCTAATGTCAACTCTATGTGCTATAGTTTTCTAAAATTGTTATGAAATATATGGGATTTGGTTAGGAAAAGTCTGATTACCTCAGTGTAGCTATAGAGTGTTTTCCATAATACTCATTGGTTTTGCAAAATGCTTAATTAAGTGAATGTGATTATTTTAATGTCAAATTTATATTTCTCAGTTTTTTATAATATCGTCTAGAACTTTTGGGTTATAGGTTTTTAATTGTATTTAAAGCTCTGGTGGAGAAATCTTTCTAATGAGTTCTGATAAAAAACAACATTAAAGTAAATTTACAGGAACATTCATGAATTTAAATATGAGGTGTTTCATGTGAGTGAGATTGACATAGAGTCAGAGTAAAGTAAAGAATAACTCCTTGTAGGCTTCTTATTCAGGATGCCAACTATAAACCCACTATTGAACACAGAATGTGTGAACCTCCCAATGAAATGCTGTGTTTTAATGTAAGGTGTGTATATATATATATATATATATATATATATAAAGATTATATTGAATTGAAAAATATCTGATAATGTGCAACCCACGAAGAAAAAAAAATTAGGTTAGGGTTTCTTTTTCTAACCCCTAAACTTGCATTTATTTATTTGACTGTTTTATACATTCTACAATCAAACTACAGCTTTTATAAAGCTCCAATTTATTCTCTGGTATTCCAGACTATAGTAGTTTTACCTACGATCAAATAAAGAAGATCAGTAAAGTTCAGTTAGCTATAATTTCATCAGAATGAATATTTATAGTATATGGAAATCAATCAAAGTAGTTAAAATGGTAAATCTGGCAAAAATAAATTGAGTTTTTCAAAATTGTTTAGACCTGACTTAGGTAAGTGTCTTGACCCCACTTGCTCTCAATTTTCCCAACTATGAAGTTGGAAACTTGATCTAGAAATTCACTAAAGTACCCTTCTAGCTCAAATGTTCCATAATGATAACAGACAATAGAGTCATCTCTCAGTATCCACAAGGCATTGGGTACAGGACCCCCTCAGATACCAATATCTGCAGATGTTCAAAACCTTTATATAAAATGGCAAGTACTTGCATATAATACATATCCTCTTTAAGCCATCTCTAGATAAATTATAATCCCTAATGTAATGTAAATGCTATGTAAATAGTTGTTTACTATATTGTTTAGGGAATGATGACAAGAAAAACAGTCTGTACATGTTCAGTAGAGATGTAACGATCGTAGGTGAAACTACATAGTACACATCAGCACAACGTAACATTTCTCCCCCACCCCTCCAAATATTTTGGATTCATGGTTGGTTGAGCCAAGGATGTAGAACACACAGATATAGAGGGCTGGCTGTACACTGATATTTTTTATTACAAATGGTCCAGAAAGCTAGAATTTCTTCAGTAAGTTCCTCACCCTGCTTGGACATTGGTGTGGTTGAATATTTCAGCTTTATCTCTTATTTCTTCATATGCTGACACATAATGGACATCGATAGACCTTTTGGGAGAGGGTGAGTAAAGCTTTATTTTAAACTTCTGTTTTGAGAGACTTCTGGATCTTACTAACTACTTTCATTTTCATCTTTTGGAACCTGGTGTATTTTTTCGTCCTTTCCTTTTCTTCTCTTCCATCTGTTCTCCATCTCTGGTACAACACAGACTCTCTGGCTACACTTTCCTCTGCTCCCTCTGAAGCACAGATTTCAGATCCATTTGCAGTAGAACCCACCCCTCCTACTACAGCTGCTGAAATTGCAACTGCTTCAGCTTCTGCCTCAACTACTACAACTGTTACCGCTGTCACTGCTGAAGTGGATCTCTTCGGAGGTTAGTTAGTCACATCACTCACTGTTCCTTCATTTTCCTTCCAGGATTGCTGAGATTTAGAAGTCCGTACATTATTTAACAGTATGTCAGAGTGCTTAAATATTTTAAAATGTTTATTCATGTCTGTTTATCTTAGCTAAATTTATCAACCTTACCTTCATTTAATTTGTGGTTTTAGAGCAGAGGTTGACTTTCCATTTCTCAAAGTGCAAATTGCCACTAGAACTCTTGGCCCATATGAGTTTCTGCCCTGCAGTATCTATGTGAAAGTGGTACCAGACCTAATACTTTTGATTTTGTCTTTTAGGCCAGATTCATACTAGCCGGGGGGCGGGGGGGGGGATATTTGGGGAATATGGGAGAGGAAATCCTGGCCTAAGTTATTTCTTAAGATTTAGGACCAAAAATAGCATCCACCAGTAAGAGAGTTTAGATTTGGAGGACTCTGAAGAGAGTTTGGAGATATGCCACCTTTAAGCATATTCTGTCTAAGCAAAAACTTGGACCATCTTTGGCTCTGGGACTTTGAAAGATCATTTGAATGAGCTCTTGACATAAATTAAAAAGTTTAGGTGAGACTTGAAAGGATTGAAAATATGCAAATGTAAATTCTGACACACAGTTGATTTAAAGCTATGGATGTGTGCTCTACCAGTATCATATGCCTGGACCTGGTGAGCCATCTGAAGCCTGTTTGTTTATGCATTCCCATATGCGTAATGCTAATGTCCAGACCTGGGGAGGTGCTCCTATCAAATGCACAAGTCGAGTAGTATTATATTCATCTTAGTTTTGTGTTTCTTCATTATGACATCTTTCCCAGGGAATTTTGAGAATATGGTAAAGACATTGGAAGAAGCAAATGGTGGGGAATGCAGGAGAGTTTTGGCAGGCTCCAGTTTATTCGGATCCTCCCGTTGGCACTTATTACTCTGACATGCTGTGTCACATACCACTGTTCTTCATGCCAGACCCCAGTCTCTGAGGTTTACCAACACTGTCTAAGACAAGTAGCATTCCATGAGACAACATCATTGTCACTGTTTCAAGAAAGAAATTTGCACTCCCATTCCTACAGGAGAATCCTGTTTTTAAAAAGGAGGAGAGAGGGGTTGGCAGATTCTTGAATAGTATATTATAAAGCATCATCCACTAGAGGAAATTTTCAGTTATGCCTGTATACATTTGGAGACCAAAAATTTGTGTTAGTTTAAATGTATAAAATAAACTTTTTCATGCCCTCCCTTTCCCTGTCCTGATTATTGATGTTGGGTATGGCAGTTTCTCATAGGCTAATGTTAACAGAAAAACTTCAAGGAAAATAGGGAGGGGATGGATAACAATGCAATGCTTAAGCATTTAGTGCCTTTAGCAATTTAGATTTTTGTTTTTCAGGTATGTGTAAGGAGATAATTGCTTCTAAGAAATCAAGTCCATCTTGGCTTCTCTCATGACTCTCTAGAATAATAGAGCTAAAGATATTTCTTTGAAATAATCTTTGTGTCATTTTGCTGTTTGTGTTGATCATTTCTTCTGCTTTAACTACATTTTTCAGGCAGATAAACATGTGTGTTTGAAAATACTTCTATAATGCCATTATTTCTATCCTAAAATATAAATTTAAAGGACTAGTACAAACAAGTAAGTAAATGACTAGTATTACAGAAAATCATACAAAGTAATGCCAAAGAATGGGGTTCTCCTTTAATTTCACCTTTATTCTTTCTAGTCATCTGGCTAGAAGTTGATTAAAGGTGGGTACATCTGCAAATCTCATCAGTTATTTTTACTGATCTGTATAGTAAATAAAACTGGCCTCCAACAGCTATAAAATCTCTATGATTTATGTGTCAGGAGTCTGTGTGTGTCACTGTTTTGCAGTTTTCAGTGATATTTCTTAATTTATTTCATAGTCTTCATTGATTCATAAAGAATTATTTAGAGATGGGATTTTAAATAAAAATGTAAATGAGTCTCTGGCCATGATATGTAGCCATTTTTTTTTTAAATCTTGTCTCTCTAAAATGGGCAAGTGGTAGAACTTTTGAATAATAAGACACCAGTTATTTGGTTTACGCAACTTTAAAACATGCCATTTTGAGATTTTAGGTAGCATGTATAGCAGTAAGTAGATTACTTTAGAAATAAGTTTAAAGAATTTTAATTTCTGAAAAATGGCCAATTGTTTAATTTCTTAAATATTAAATATTAAAGCATTAAATTTTCTGTGTTTTATTTCAAGTTTGAAAAATAGGAAATGTCTATTATTTTTAAACATTCAGATTATACCCATATAATATTTTAATCATTTCAGTATAAGTTATTAAACAATTTTCTCAGAAACAGTTTTACTAAATGTTTTATTTTTTTTTAATGAATTTAAAAATCTTCTTTCTGTGGTCATGCATAATAGCACTGGAAGGCTGTGTTTAAAATTTTCAGTACAACTTAAAAGATATTGATAAAACTAAAAGAAAACATCCTTAAGAATATTCTATTTTTATTTATGAAGACCTCACTACACCACATTAGTTTGTAATAACAGGGTTTTCCTAAGCACTAGAATGCCATATTGACGCTAATTCCACTGCACACACACTGGAGTACCCTGCCAATCACCTGTATCAAGTTATGAACAAGCCTTCATGAGGTAGTAGTCTGTGCGCACAAAACCAGTGGCTGGAAACCCAAGGGACTTACCCTCGGCGGCTGCCTTCGTTTGGTGCATGTTGGTTAACAAGCTGGCCTTAGGAGCAGGAGAGGAACTGGAATGGTGACGCTGGGGCTGTTGAGAAGGATTATGTGATTTCAAGATGGCTTATGTGGCAGGAGAAGATGGGGAGAGTAGTTCAGGAAGGGGGAAACGACAGCTATTAGAAATATTTAGGAAGGTAGTTACAGGAAGGTTGAGAGAAAATGTTACCTAGATTGCTAGAAGGAAAAAGAAGACTAGCCTACAGCCGTGTCAGCCAGGAGCTTGCTGGGTAAGGCTTGGCAGAATTAGATGTAAATTGCCAAAAGGTAATATGGGAGGAGAGCGAACTGCACTGGAAATCGCTTTAGTTTTCAATACTGGAAGAATAGTGTTGCCATTGATCATGAAAGAGCTAAGCATCAAAAGAAGTTTAAAAAAAAAAAACAATGTTGAAATGTTATTATCTCATAGTTCTGGCGCTGACTGGGCTCAGCTGCACAGTTTTTGCCCAGGGTTCCTTTGTAGCTACAGTCTGCTGGGCAGTCTTACTCATCTTTTCTCCTCTTCATGGGCTGGGAAGACTGAACAGCCAGAGACTGGAGCGGCTGGGCTTCTGTCTTTAAGAGAAGTTTTGAGAGGAGGAAGTGAGTTAAGTTTATAATATTAAGTTTTACCCAATAGGAGAAGCATTAAAAGATGTCTTGCTCACAGGAAAACAAAGCCAAAAAACCTTACTCTTCTGTGGACAAGTTAGAAATATGGGTTTCACCTACTTACACATAAGTGGTCATTGAAGAGGCCAGCAAGTCACACAGTGGATATTCATTTGGCCCCTAACACTGATATAACTGCTGTTTATTCCATTTTACAGGAGGAAATTGTATGTAGTGAGATGTGGCATAGCTCCTAGCAGTGTTGCATAGTGGTTAAAACACACATCTCAGTCAGACAGTTCATGGCCACATCCTGACTCTGTCATTTGCTGGACCTTGGTCCAGTCACTGAGCCTCCAAACTTTCATTCTCTTATCTACAAAGTGGACATAGTAGAACCTGTATCATAAGATATGTAGGAATTAAATTTAATAATGCACATAAAATATTTCCACAGTGACTGCCCATAAATATCACTGAATAGTGACTGCTATTATGGTTTCTACTGTTCCCATTTTATTAGCCTGAGTTCCAAGTTTTACAGGAAAAAACAAAGAAAAGAGACCTGACTCATGACAAAATATTTTCAGCCCTTCCAATGTCCTCTTAGACTTTTCTTATGCTCTTCTGCCCTGTCTTAGGGTTTCATGTTGCTCTACGTTCTCTATTATTGTATCCAAAACATGTCAACTGGAGAAGAAGGTGTGCCCTATCTCCTCATGTATTTTTCATACTCCATTATTATTATTTTGCCTCTCCCTCATTGACCTCAGTATAGCTGAGTGAAGCAATCAGACCCCATAAAGCTATAATATGTGAATAACTGATTATCTCATTGTCCCTGTTAGGGATATTTGTGTTTTTGTAAAGGACCTCTTAAGGAAAGTGAGTCTCTACTGTTCGTTAGAGTACTTAATTTAATGCTGAGCCTCAAGAGATTGCTAATGTGTTTCACAATCTGATCATTTTAGAACATGCTGGATAAACAGAGAAATAAGGGCCTAGACTGTAGGATTTCCTATAGTCTACTATACTACACAGATCTCTGAGAAAGGGGATATACTGTGCAGTGTTTCCCAAGTGTAATTGACAAGCCCCTTTTCATAGCCAGAAGAGTAGTGCTCTGGGGAATCCTGGTAGGTAAGGAAGGCAGTGTTTTAAGATGAGAACCTGTAAGAAACAGGTTCTAAGTGGGTGTTGGGGCCCACTTTCCAGCAGTTTCTTCTAGGCAACTTATGATGGCTTCATTCCTTTTGTACTTGGGAAACATAGAAGCTGGTCAAAAACTCCAGGATTTTTTTTACTATAATTAACATCATCTGTTGACAAAAAAAAAAAAAAAGCAACACACACTGGGAACCATCAACAATTTATAAATTGGGAATTTATAAACTAGTTCTGCTTGTATTTTAATGGATTTTCTAACTCTAAATAGTAAGGACACATATTCTTAAAATATGAGTCTATATTTTAATCTATTGAATATAGATTATTTTCCAAACAACTAGAGCAATATAATATTTGAAAACAACAATAAATTTAAGTAAAAATAAAGACATTATGGTGTCATCCCCTAATTTTATTATCTCATTTCTTTAAGACAAGTTGTTCGTTGTACCTGAAAATGCTTTTCAGTGGTTATGAGGACCTAGCTTTAATGAATACTTTGTAAACCTTTTGCATTAACAATATAATTTTTCCTGAATTAGACTATAACAAATTTTTTAAAACTAAAACTGTTTTACATTACCGTTGTATATTTGAATTTATTGGCATTAAATGAGACATCCATGTTGCTAGAAACCACTAAAGACCTCACAGTGATGTAGTGAATAAGTAGCACCTGAAGATCAACGTGTAATGTCTTAAATTACATAATAAAGTTATTTTTGTTTTAATTTTCACATCCATTGATTTCTAGTGATGCATAAAACATGCTTCTCAGAGCCCTTATACAATGAGAATCCCGTTTCCTGTTGGGTCATAATAGGCCTGACAGTATCGACAGTGTACCACTTGCATGTAACTCACATGAAGGGGCGCAAAGAGTTGTTTTGTGACCACCAACAGTGCATGGGCCATAAAAACGCGTTTTAAGAAATTCATGTTGTATAAGGGAGCCTTCTTCGCAATTTAACGTGGTTCTTTTACTATATTTCTTCTCTTTTTGTTCCTTTAATTTCTGCTGTTTTAAAAACTGCACCCAAGATGCCTTTGCAGCTTCTCCCGGGGAGGCCCCTGCAGCATCCGAAGGGGCCGCCGCAGCCACCCCAACCCCTGTAGCCGCGGCACTTGATGCATGTTCAGGAAATGGTGGGTTTCCAGTCACGAGCCCGTCTGTTGTTTTTCTGTCCTAATGTGAAACTGCCGTAGTTAGAGGGGACCATATGTGTTTCTAATTTTACTTTCTTCTGAGTAAAAAGTGTCATTCATCGTAGCTGACTAGATAATGCCGGCACTTAAAACATTAAGACAATGAAGTGCATACTTATCAAAATTGACAATTTTTCAAGATTGACAATTTTTATCAGTGCAAGTATGCTCTCTTAATGTTTTTTTTTAATTCTCTAATGCTATATTGTGACTCTTCTGTAACACAGAGTTCAAATATAAAGGCATGTTTTAATGTATTTTCAAAGCTACTGGATTAAGTAAGGGTTTGAAGAAATAACCATCTCTGATGCTAGACTGTAGGCTAATCTTACAAGTACCTTGATGTGTTTGTTTCTTAACGTGCGGTACCTACTAAATTTTCTTGTTGTTGTTTTTTTTTTTTCTTTAGAAAAAGCATCCTAATCACTGACCCCTGCTAATAGGGCAGTAGTTTAGTCCAAGCAGCCTAATGAATGCCTAGCTAGTGGGTAAATCTCCTTGCCAGGTGTCTCTTACCATACTGATGATGCCAGCCTCTCGTCTCTTTCCTTAACTGATGCTGTATGTGTCTCCACTTTCCTTTCCAAAAGACCCCTTTGCCCCATCTGAAGGTAGTGCAGAGGCTGCACCCGAGCTGGACCTCTTTGCAATGAAGCCACCTGAGACCAGTGTTCCTGTAGTTACCCCTACAGCTAGCACAGCCCCTCCGGTTCCTGCCACTGCTCCTTCTCCTGCTCCCGCCATTGCAGCGGCCACTGCTGCTACTACCGCCGCTACCACCGCCACCGCCGCCACCGCCACCACCTCCGCCGCCACCACCACCACCACCACCGCTCCTCCTGCTCTAGATATCTTTGGTGGTAATTTTTTGTTCTTGTCATTGAACTCATTACATCTGGTGGAGTGAATGCTGGTACTTGCGACATACTGCATCCACAACTATCACTGCATGAACACTTTATAACTGAGTGATTCTCTGGAAACCATGTGCTGCTTATGTCAGAATCCCCCAGACATACTAAGTCAGAACTGGAAAATGCTGCTGGTTCAGGCTGGCTCACCCAGCTGAGTAAAGGCATGTGTGTTCTTGGTCTTAGATTTATTTGAGTCTGCTCCTGAAGTCGCTGCAGCGCCCAAGCTGGATGCTGCTCCTAGCATAGACCTGTTCGGTACAGGTAAAGCCAAAGCCACCCCTGTCTTACGTTAGTTTTCCCAAATGTTGTTGGTGACTCAGCTCTTTGTCCTCGCCTGTGTGAATGCATTTGTTAGGTGTTTGGCTTTGATTTCAGCTTTCTACTTACTTCTGCCTGGTTTTGGTTTGTTTCCCTTTCGGAAGATGCTTTCTCCTCTCCACCACAAGGGGCCTCTCCTGTGCCTGAAAGCTCTCTCACCGCTGACCTCTTATCCGGTGAGTCCTTTGGCCCAAGTCAAGCCTTCAGATGTCCTGTGGGGGTCACGTGCCGAGAGGGCAATACGAAAGCGTGCTGTTTGTCTTGGGTTCTCTTAACCAAAAGAAATCACTTTTTAAAATGTCATTCTTTGGCCCGTCACCAACTGAGGAAGGTTAATATTTCAAATTTAACACAATGAAAAGACAAAACTTTTTTTTTTTCACACTGAAACCTCTGATCTCAAGATGTCAAGTTTTATTTTCTTCGGGAAAGTATGTATTTTTAGATCCATTTGCTTTCCCTTAACTGTTAAGACTTTCTGCATTGTACCACCCACTATTAAACATGAAATCTCAAGAAGACGTTTATCAAGGCTCATGGTTTCATTTTCCTTCGGGTGACGTGCAATGTTTCCTGTTGTGTGCTTCACTGCAGTGGATACATTTGCATCACCGGCTCCTGCAACCACTGCCTCTCCAGCAAAGGTGGATTCTTCAGGTGTGATAGACCTTTTCGGGGGTGCGTATCTCTCCTCCTTCAACACTTAACAGAGTCTTGTTTTTTCCTCATAATAGTTTGTAGATCCTCTCTTGCATTTTTTTTTTTTACCATGTGAAGTCATTTCCATCTCTTGAATTGTTTTTAAGATCTTTGCATTTCTTTGCATCATCTTCATCCTCATCAGTTCATCATTTTTTGTGCATGGCCTAACTCTAGATGATTATCTTTAACTTTTTGTTCATCCTTATGTAGAATCAGCTCATTTGAATTTCTTTCTACTGTTCTTCCCTAGCAATCCTGATCTGTTGGCTAAAGCAACATTTCTAAGTTCTTAAAGGCAATATAAAAATGAACGAAATTCAGGATTGAAAACAAATAAGCCAGTCAAAATTGAACATATAAGTTCTAGATGTGATATGTTATTTTGTAGAGTGTATTTATATTGAGTTTAATGTTTTAAAATCCTTCCAAAGAATTGGAAGGTATTTCACTAATGTATTTTCCTCTTCCTGTATATGTTACTTAATGCAGGAAAATGTGCTGAATTAATCCAGAATTACTCCTTGGATGTAATATATTGGATGATATATTTAAAGTCTTCTGTTAGCAGAAAATTTACAAGGACAAAAATGCAGGATAGAAGTTATTTTCTTCATGAATATTCATAAGTGTGTATCTATTGGCTAAAACATTATCCTTAGCAAGTTAAACCCACACTAAGTACTCTGTGTGCCATGATGGGTAGGGTACATGAGGGTGCAAGGATGTCACAGTTTCTGACATTCAGAGGCTCAAAAATTGTGGCAAATAAACATGAAACCTTGAGGTATGGATATAAGAGGGCTGTTGCTGCTGCTTGAATTGTTTGTTTAAAATTTTTTAAGTTTAATAGAGTTATAAATGGAAAAATTGTATTTTATTACCTTTGGACAAAATTCTTAACACTTTGATCTTATTTTGATAAATGACAGGATTTAATCTGAAAGTTTTATTCTTTAAAAAGTTATCTCTTACAAAGGCATTAATTCTTAACTATTATAGAACTCTTCTTTTTTGAGAGAGAGGATAAAGTTATCAGAGCATAATTCAATTCACTCTGTCATTTCACATATCTATAGGTGACTAGCTCACCATACAAAGCTCCATATCTATGCATTTATCTGCAAAACACTTAAATAACTCACTGTACTTACCGTTTACACTCTTTTACTTTTTTGCTGCATAATGGATAATGGGTAGATGCATTTGGAACTAGTGCTTCTGAACCCCAACCTGCACCTCAGGCTGCTTCTAGTTCGTCAGCATCGGCAGACCTACTAGCTGGTAATTAAATTAAAATAAAATGGTATTTTGTGAAAGTTAAGTTTGGATATATTTTTATAAATAATAGTTTTTACATAAATTTTAAGGTGCATGTTTTCTTTGAGACATGAAATTGAAAAACAAGACATTATATAATTGAAGGTTATTTCCCAGAATTTTATGAAATTAGTCTTAAAATCACATTTGTATACAAACCACTACTGTGGCTCCATGGATGCTTATAATCTGCCTTACTTTTAGTTAGCACATTTTTTTGTTTACTTTAGAGATAATATGCTTATGTTTTAAGCCCTGGTTGGATAGCTCAGTTGGTCAGAGCATCATCCTAATAGGCCAAGGTTGTGGGTTTGATCCCCTGTCAGGGCACTTACAAAAATCAACCAATGACGGCATAAATAAGTGGAACAAAAAAATCAATGTCTCTCTCCCTCACCCTTTCCTTCTCTCCATTCCTTTCTAAAATCAATAAAAATATTTTTAAAATATGCTTATGTTTGAACATTGATTCTATAATATATGAATCACACTAGGAAAAACTCATAGATTTCTGCCATTGGGTTGAAGTTGCTTCCACCTTTTAACAAGCTGATCATTTTTTTTAAATCTATAAACCCCTGGAGTAAATCCCAGTTCAACAGGAATATGTTGTGGACTAGATTAGTATAAGATGCCTAGAATTATTGCTTATCGCTACGATTGGATAGATAGAATAAAAGGAAACCTTTCAAGGACTCAAAGACAGTAAAAGCCTACTGTTGTCTTTCTTGGGGGCAAGGCAAAGTGTGCTTAATGATAGCCAGCCCTAGACGTTATGATTTTTACAGGCAAAGCACTTGCCAGTTACAAGACCACAAAAGTGAGTTTTGGGTTCTGGTTATCAGCTCCCAGGACACTGCTGTTTTACCTCACTCTGACTTAACTTAGAAGGGTACATATAGGAAGCACAGCCACAGGCAGCATCACAGAGGACTCAGATACCTAGGTGCAACTTCCTCTGTCCCTCCCCAGTCACCAAAAGCGATGCATTTGGGTCATAATGTTGGTGAGGAGCTGGTGAGAACGTAGGTCCTATAAGCACAGGGAAGCCACCATGTCCAGAGTCTCTCTGCTGAAATTCTCTGCTAGCCATGTAACCTTTGATAGGGTAGTGACTGGCTCTCATTTTAGAGTGGCATAGCAATCCTAACACCCGATATATCAGGGAGCATTCATTCTTGGGTTAGCAGTGAGGAATGGGCTTATCAGTCTTCAGAGTTGTAGGACATTTGACATGACGGCAAATATTTCCTCAAGAGGCTGCGTGGGTTATTGCAGCCCACTCTTGACCTTCCCTTCCATCAGTAATTCAAACTGGACATTGAATCATCTTTCCCAGGGGCAATGGCATTCTTTATATCTTTCCTTGCAAACATGACATTCCTATTTGCCAAATCCACTTCCTACCAGTAACTGCCAGCTGGTATTTTTCTGAATGGTGAAGATTCAGGATTCCACTGTGGACTTGGAAAGTTGCAGATATGACAAGAGGCCGAGCATTTAACATAAACCACAACTGGTTGCTTGGTGGAAAAAAAAAATACTAGCTTATCTGACTTTTCTCTTAGCCCTGATATTCTTCATAGCAGCCTCAAATTAGTCACAGAAACTTTAAGCTCTAGCTAACCTAGTACACTTAATTCAGATATTTAACAGGCTATAAATGGAAGAATATGTTTTTTGTTAGCACAAACTATGCTATAGCAATAAGATTTTAATAGGCTGTAGAAACAGCATAATTTTAAATGCTGTTTGAGAGGAAATGATCTTGTCAGTTTTAAAATTAGATCAGTGATTACAAATTTTTTCTTTGAAGTTATAATTAAGATTGAAATATTATGAATAAAATCAAATGTTCTGGCTTTTTGCAGAATTACAGGAAGTCCTTTTTTCTCTCTGGGTATTCTCTCCAAGTCATTGAGATTACTGGTAGGATGCCGATATTATGCATATCTCAGGTGGAGTCTGGCTGGAAACTTGAGAGTAAATTTATAAAAAAATAAAGGTTAATATCCTTTTATACAGTGAAGAATATAGCTGGAAAAGTTCTCTCATTATATACCAGCTGAAAATATAGAAATTTGAAAGATACAGGTTCCTGGATGATGAATGTAGAAATGCATTATTAAGGGAGATTAGGTGTGTTGAAGGATATGCCTAACTTCTGAGGTTGACATCAAGTAGGAAAACCATATTTTTCCCTAACAGACACAATTCTGAGGTGACTGCGCCATAAGTTTGTGCTAATAATGGAATGTGTCACAGCCTATCTTTAGTTCCAAAACAGGGGAAGATATGAACCAGCCTTATGAACTGGCTCTTTGTAGTTTTGCATTCTCACAAGACATAAATTACTTTTTTAGCAAAGTCATAGAAGTCCTTGAATGGATTAAAAATATAAAAATGTTCAGTGTTGAGTTAATAACTTAATTTTCACTAAATGGGAAGGTCTACAAGAGAGCCAATACTTTCATCCTCTGTGGGGCTGGAAAATAGTCTGAAAGTGTCAGACAAAATGTCTCAGGCTATTATTCTTAGCAATATTGACTAGCTCAGATTGATCTTCATAAATGGAATGTGTTAAGAACTGGTTGTACCACTGAGAATAATTGAAATGATACCATCTTTAAGATAATGGAGCAAATGTGGGTGAGGAGATTATCAGAGTGTGATAAAACTATTACCAGTAGTTTTAAATTTTCACTCGACCCAAGTAATATGATGGCTTTTGATATGTCTGTGTTAATGAACCTTCATTATGTGCATAGGCTGTTCCCTTTGAGAAAGATACACTTGTAAAACTAATCATTTGTGATCAAAGGCAGTGAATCTGTAGATGGTGAGCAATCCAATTATAGTATAGGAAAGTTCAAATATGCCTGTAGGACATTCAGAAGCCTACTAATTACTACCTTATTTTCAATTCCATAGAATACCTTTCTTCTTAATGTAATTTATAGCCATATTGAAAGAAATATTAATGGCTTCAGTTTACTTATTATTTGCTTCTATTCCTGGGCTCTAAAACTTTTTACTTAACAGAAGGAGGTCTCCAAACTTCCTACTAATGTCTATAATTTTCTTGTTTAGCTCTCCATTAAGAGTATAGCAATAGATTCTTCTTTAAGATGATCAGTTGATTGTTTTATCACATTATACCTTTTTAGTTAATGTAGGTTGTGAGGGCACCTAATTCATAAGAACTGAGTATAATGGAAAAAGTCATCTTTCCAGATCTTTGTCAAATTTATAAACCTGTAGGAAGGTACAAGTCTGGCATTATTCCTGGCTGTGGGAAAGAGTCTATGTAGTATTGTGATGAATGAGTATCTGGAAGATTCTGTATGGAATCCTGGCTTTGCATTTGCCATCATTTGACCTTGGGCAAATTACTTAACTTCTTTGGCCTCAGTTCCCTCATCTGTGGAACTTCATTGGGTTGGTGTTAGGATTAAATTAGCTAAAGTGTGTTTTGGTTTGAACAACATAAAATTTCTGCTGTTGTAGGACCTAAATGGTCAAATATAGGAAATTCATGCGGTTCAGCCTAATAAATGCATAGAACACTGCTGGCACTTGGTGAGCCTTGTGCCAATTTGGCTGTACCCTTCAATGTCTTAGATAAAGCACTGTTACTTTTTTTGTTGTGGAATAGTGTTATTTATTTACATATGTAGAAAACTTACATTTTATGAAGTTTAGTATTACTAAGCAGATGAGTCCTGTGTCAAAGCACACATTTTTTTTCTCTTTCTACTACTTAATCTTGGGTAGGTGTGCTAACTTCTCTTGCACCATTTCTTCCAGCCATGGAAAGATAGGATTGAATCAGATGATGCCAAGGCCCTTCCCAACACTAATATGATGTGATTCTAGAATATATTGTCTTCCCTTGGCCAAATTTTAAGAAGCTGAGCATCAAGTACAATTGTCTACACACTCACCTGTAACAAGAAGAAATACCTCATAGAATCATTGCCTAATAAGCGCAGCCATATTCCAACTTTGAGGTGTGCTAGGTTCCTAAAGAGGCAGAATTAACACAGCCTATCTCCCTAAATCCAAAATGGTCACATCCACAAAAATAATTACTGTTGGCCTATCTTGCTTCAGACTGATACTGGTTCTTGAAAACATCAAGAATGTCTTTTCTTCAGTTAGGAAAGTTCCATGATGCTTATGTCACTCAAATACTAACATCACTTAAAATGAACTTTAAAAACCACCATCTAATAGGTAACAATTTTCCAAATTATAATTTTTATATGAATATACAAAGAAAGCTTAAGCCCAAATCCATATCAATTTCCAGGAGGAACATGACTTGCACATTATTGCATGCTTTAGAAAATAGTAACCAAAGAATTTCAATGGGAGCCATTTTCAAACTTATAAATTTGTTTTATGGGGTACAAACTTAAGGATATATTTTTTTTGAGCATTTCTGATTTTTTTGTTTTTGTAAGTAGTTTCTGAAGAAGCGTAGATATGGCTAGATTGGAAAGGAATGTATATACCCAAACTAAGTATAAAAAAACTCCTGGTAGTAATAAATTCTTTGATAATAGAGTATCATCTCAGCTCTTACTAAGAAATCACTTCCTTCACAGATTGTGTATTTTTGTACAGATGAGCTCTGCTTCTGCTTTTGTCTGGGGTGGAGAGAAATGATTTGTTTCTACTAGTCAAAAGATAAATATTTAATCTGAGATTTCCTTTATAATAGTTTGAGTTCTCCTTACTTTTTATATTCAGAACTTTCCTCCATTCCATAAAATATTAATAGTGTTTCAGGCATTGTCTGACTATTAGTAGAAAAGGTGAGAAAAGACAACAATTCTTGACATCAAAAGACCATCCCTGGGGTGGGTAGGTGGGTCTGGGGGTGAGAATAAAGAATTATGATGGGGCTTGGGTAAAGCACTTCGGGTGGAGGAGAGGGGGTAGTTGTGACTGATAACAATTTAAGGCTAGGAAGCCCTGCCACAGCAGGCATCTGATTCCCTGTGATGATGCAATAAGCAGCAACTTAGTTTGCAGAGATGGAGAGGGAACCAGAGCCAGAAGAGCTTTATTGCTATGCAAAGGAATTTGCACTCCATGAATCTGAAAGTTATGTGAATCCAGGGAAGAATTTTAGGCAAGTAACTTTGTCAACATTTTCCACTCAGAGAAATCACCCAGGCTGCACTGCAAAGACTAGGCTGGAGGAAGTCCAAATGAGAAGCCCCCCTGGGCAACTTTATGAATCCTGAGAGCAATGTTGGGAGAGCCTTCACTTGGCAGTAGGAGAAAGGAGACTAGAACATATGAAAGATATTAAAAAGGATTTGGTGGCAGAAAGAATGCACGCATATTTTTCTGATTTTATTTTATCACTAGTAGCCCTGCGCACAAATCCATGCACCAGTAGCTCACCCTGTAGCTCGCTGCCACCCTCCAGTAGCTCTCCACCTCCTGTCCCACCCTCCTGTAGCTACCTACACTCCCACCTTCTCGCTCCCCTCCTCCCGCCACTCCTCATAGCTTGCTGTCTGCTACCTCTTGTAGCTCTCCACCACTCACTTGTAGCCAGTAGCTCACTGCTGCCCTCCTGTAGCTCTCTGCCTGCTTCTCTGCCCTCCTGTAACTCCTCCATTCCTCCTCCTCCTTCCCCCCTCCTCATAGCTTGCTGCACTGCCCCTTCCTGTAGCTCTCCAACACCTGCTTGTAGTTTGCTGCTCTACCCTCCTGCAGATACGTGATCCAGTCCTTACGCAGTTGGTCGTTATGCCTCACAGCATAAAGGATAATTGGCATATTCCTTTCTTATTATATAGAATTATACTGGTTCAACGTGTACAACTAAGCATTTTATAACTACCTGGTCATTGTGATTTGAAGAACCAATGTTTAATGAAAATAATTATCTGAATTTTAAATCCAGTGAGACCTCTTAGCTATATATGCTCTACTGTAATCATAGATTTGGTTGCTGCAGGTTCTCTTACCAAAGGTATATATTCTTATGTGCTATCTTGTTTTCAGTTAACTTAAACCTCTCATTAATACATGACAGATGTCAAAATACTTGAAAAACTTATAAAAACCTATAACTTCCCAGGTGTCATTGACTTCTCTCATCTACATGCATTCAATTCCTTTCAGTCTTTATAACCTTTTCTAACTCTGTTTTTATGGCCTTTAGCCTGTTTAGTTATTTTTGCTTATATTTTTCTGGAACTTCTTTTTTCTAGGATTTGGGGGTTCTTTCATGGCCCCTTCTCCATCACCAGTCACTCCAGCCCAGAATAACCTGCTACAGCCCAATTTTGAGGCAGCTTTTGGAACAACGCCTTCAACTTCTAGCAGCAGCTCCTTTGACCCATCAGGTGAGACAATGGTTTTCAAACATTATTTTAGTTCTGATTATAAAATAAACTACCCAAGGTTAGTATGATAATCAGGAAATGACTATACAATACTGAGTGAGGCCCTTATTTTAAAAACTGTTCAATAAATAAATTCAGTAATTTAAGTAAATATTTTCAGTATGTTTTGGTGGCTTTAAGAATAATTTTTAATTCCCTTATGTATTTCTGTTTTTTATTTTTTTGCAGAAATCTAACTTAACATGCACACCATTTATTGCATGAGCTTACGTGCACACGATTTAGAGATGGTTAAAGGAAAACAAGTGCTCTGTACTAGATCTTTGTACAGTATCTGAATGTGTGGACACTCCCCCTGCTGTTGCTTACACCCTCTGAAGCTTGCATAATTCTTGGTTTTTTGAAGTTGAGACACAAATAGTATTCTTTGCCTGCCTTTAACCTTTCATCCTGCTGTCATTTTGTTTGTATTCTCTTCCATTCTACTCTTCCCATGCTGGGTCCTTACTACAAATTTTCAATTGGTGAGTTTTTGGCAATTAAATGTGTTTCAGAAACACCCTAAATATATGCCCTGCCTGACAATTTGGTTGCTTCCATTGCCAGTGCCTAGTTGAATGCTGTTCTTTTTTAATTTAGAATCATTGTATAGTAGTATGTATAGTAAATATGCATAGTTTTTTGATAAAAATTAACAACCACAAAATCTTTGACGTGGATATTAGCAATAACTTATGCAAATCCTAGGAGTCTGCATTTTAAATGGTCTTCTTGTATTCTAGGAACTAGACAAGTAGTAATTAGTTACATGGTAATCAGGAACCATGAATAATGGCATGGTTCCTATTACTGATATAGTATTTACTTTAAATATTCCCTGAAAGTTAGAACCAAAAGTGATTGTATATTGGAGAAAAAAATTAAAATTCTTACTTCTAAAATATGGCCAACTGTTTTTCAGATACTTATTAGTAAGTATTGATCGTTAGATCAAGATTTTGACACAGATTTCATAGGGAACTAAGATATTCAGCCTTCTTTTCTCATTTAAGAATTGTTTTAAGTTGTTTATGTAATACTTTTGACAAAGATTTTTTTTTAAAAGTAAACATTGTAGAACTTTAGAGTAAACCATTTAGGCTTTGATAAATCACTACCATTTTGAATAAAACATGTTTTAGTGATAGCTTTTAATGGGTAACCATGGCTACCAATTATTGAGAGCCTGTGTACTGCAAACATTATAATGAAGACATGACATATATCATCTAATTTAATCTTCTCAACAAAGCCATGTGGTAGTAGTGGTACTCTTCCCACTTACAGTTGAGGAAACCAAAGCTCAGACAGTAACTTTCTCAAAGACATAAAGCTAGTGAGGCATGTAGTTGAGTTTGAGTTCAATTCTGACCCCAAATTCTATGCTCTTTCCTGTACATTACACAGATTGTTTTCCATCTTTGTTCATGTTCATTAGTATTTCCATACTTTATGAGTAGACTTATATAGAGATGTTCTTTTTGGTGTTATGGTCACGATAAGTGTGAATTACAAGTCTTCTTTTATAAGATTGTATATTCACTTGTTTCCATAGTTTTTTAAAAAACAGTTTTCCCTTTAATTTTCCATATGATCCATTTTTTCCTATTATTCTGAACCTGGTCCATTTGATTTCCAGTGTTTGATGGTCTAGGTGACCTTCTGATGCCAACCATGGCACCAACTGGGCAGCCTGCACCCATCTCGATGGTACCTCCTAGTCCTGCAGTGGCAGCAAGCAAACCCCTTGGGAGTGATCTTGACTCATCTCTTGCCAGCTTAGTAGGCAGTGAGTAATATATTTCATTTTATTTAACTGAATCATTTGTGATTTCCCCCTCTGTCTTTTCCTATCTATTCTTTTTTTTTTTTTTGGATTTACTTGTGGGTGAGCGTATTAAGGAATGGGCAGAAATTCTTAGTGCTTTACCCACTACAGTTACTTGGAAGGTAAGCAGTCTCTATACCATAGTCTTACAAGCAGTACCCAGGCCATAATTAATACTTAATCTAAATTATCCAAGTTATAGTTACAGAGCATGTGCAAGTATGAAGTCAAGTGTATTGTGTATAGTAAGCACTTAAGTTTTCATTTCATTTGGAAATGAGAATGCAGAGTAACTTAAATGTAGTATGTTTACTAACTGAGCATCCAAATGTGATTCAGTTATTCATTCAACAAAACTATTTATTGAATATTGGGCATTCTTCTATGCTCTAGATATAAAATTAGTGATCAAAACAGGTATAAATTTCTGTTTTTATGACATTCTGAAAGGGCAAAGACAAACATTAAGTGCCCTGGGGCGGGGGGAACAGAATAGGCAAAGAGGGATAAAGAGTGCCACAGAGTGGAGATGAGAGGAGGCATCACTGAAAATGTAAAATTGGAGCAAAGATTTGAAGGTAGAGGAATGAACCATATGGATATCTAAAGGCAAATATGTGCAGGCTAAGGAGACAACCAGTGCCAAGACATTGGGCAGAAAATTGCCTGGCATATTTGAAGAACATCAAGGAGACTGTGGCTAGAGCTAGGCACATGAAAGAGTCTTAGGAGGTGAGGGCAGATATGATAAAATAAAGACTAGCCTTTTATTTCAACTCTGAATTTGATTTTTTTTGTTAAGGTGAATGGTATTAGCATTGCAAATACCTTTCATTTCACTTGAGGCTATGTCAAAAGTTTATTGTATCATTTATACACAATTTTTTTCTGTCCATTACTCTATGGATATACTTTTGTTTTCCATTCATCAGCTTCAGTCTGGGCATTGATGAAAATGCTTTGATGACAGCCATGGAGAGATTATTTTAGTATTTCTTCCTACTCTAAAATATTATCTCACTGACGGACAGTCTGCAGTGGAAACTGCTTTTGTTGGACATTGCAATGTACTGCCCAGACCCTTCTTCAGAAATAGAGGATTTTTACCGCTAGCTTCTGAGAGTACCCTTAGCACATAGCCCACAGATGCTACCACCTTTGATATTTATCTCAGCTAAAGAAAGCTGACCAATAGCCAAACAATCTTTATAAAGAACAAATTTTTAATATCAGAACTTCTACAAAGCTATAGTAATTAGGACAAGTGGTACAGTATAGACATAGAAAAATAGACCAATAGCACAGAATGAAAAGCCCAGAAATAAACTTACCAATGTTAAATGATTTTCTAGGTTTGCAGGATCATACAGAATGGAAAAAGATACTCTATTCAAAAAACGTACAAGTCAAATGGATAGCCACATGCAGAAGACTGAAGTTAGGCCTCTTCATTATGCTATCTATGAAAATCAATTCAAAATGAAGCAAAGATCTAAATATAAGAGATAAAACTCTTAGAGAAAAATATATAGATATATTGGCCTGGGATTAGGCAGTGACTTCTTAGATATAGTACCAAAAATAGTTAATCAAATAAAAATAAATTAATAAGAATGCATCAAAATTAAAAACTTCTGTATGAATGATACCATTAAGAAAGTGAAAAAAACACACATAATAAGAGAAAGTATTTCCAAGTTATATATCTTATATGGGACTTGTAGCTATAATATTAAAGAACTCTTACAATTCAGTAATAAGAAATAATTTTAAAATTGGCAACAGATTTGAATAATCATTTCTTCTGAAATGATACACAGTGGCCCACAAGTATATGAATATATGTTGAACATCATTAGTCATCAGGGAAATACAAATCAAAACCACATTGACAGACCACTTTACACTCACTGGGAATGCTATAATCAAAAAGAGAGTGATGAGTGTTGGCTAGGAGGTAGGGAAATTAGAACTTCAACCATTGCTGGTAGGGATATACATGATGCATCTACTTTGGAAACAGTCTTGTAGTTTTTTAAAAGAATTAACTCAAAATGGATCATAGATTAAATGTAGGAGCCAAAACAATAAAATTTTTAGAAGAAAATGTATGAATAAATCTTTATAACCTTGTTCTTAGATATGACACTGGCAGCATAAGCAATAACAGAAAAAAATAGATAGGGCTACATGTGATATCATCAAGAAACTGAAAATCAATAGAATGGGAGAAAACATACATGTCATAAGGGACTTTCATTCATAATGAATAAAAGAAGTCTACACCTCAACATTGTAAAGACAAATAACCCAATTTAAAAATAGTCAAATGACTTAAACATATCTCCAAAAAGTATATGGCCACTTTGTACATGAAAAGATGTTCAACATCAGTCATCTGTGGAATGCATATTAATACCACAAGGAGATATCACTTCACACCCATTAGAATGTCTATAATAAAAAAGACATGATAACTAGTGTCTGTGAGGATGTGAGAAATTGAAACTCTCTAACATTGCTGGTGAGAAGGCAACATTGGGCAGCTACTGTGGAAAGCAGTTTGACAGTTTCTCGAAATGTTAAACCTCGAGTTACCATTAGGCAGACAGTGCACCATATGACAGCCTAGAGAGTCCCTCCCCCAGATCTCTGCTCAGCTTTGCTCAAGTCTCAACTTCACGAGGCCTTCCCCGAGCATCCTATTTAATACTGCCTGTCCTCCCTCTCATCCTAGGCCATCAAATTGTGCTCTTTCTTTTCATGTTTCCATAGGCTTTCCATTTTACCTTCTAACAACCCACATACTTTACTTTTTTATTCTTTTATGTATGTTGTCTTATCATCCATCTCACCCCATTAGAATGTAAGTTCTCCAGGATTGGGATTTATTTTTTCCCCCTCACTAACATCACCCAAAGCACTTAGAACAGTGCCTGATGTATATGTGGGGGCTCAATAAATATTGGCTGATGTAATAAATGAACTGAGATTAGAGCAGAACGATGAAGCTGGTTGTGTCAGGATCCTCAAGACCACCCTCACATTCACTGATTCATTGGAAGGACTCAGGAGTCTCAGCACATGTCTGTACTCACAGCTAAGATTTATTACAACAGCTCATAAGAATGCGCAGCTGGATCATCGAGGAAAAGATACAGGCAGAGTCTGGAGGAATCCATGCTCAGACTTCCTTATGCTCTCTCATTCCTGGGAGGGGAAAGGCATACAGAAATGTGGCCACGTGTGTGATGTTTTTGCCCAAGGAAGCTCTTTAGAGACTCAGCACCCAGGATTTTTCTTGGATGCTGATCATGTGCTAAAGTTTCAGTCTCTAAGCAGGAAAGCAGGTGTTCAGTATAAACCATGTTGTTTGTATGGTTTAGACACAGCAAGCCACTCTTATCATTAGGCAAAGTTTTATCTCAGTGTAGAGAGTAATTTACTAGCTAGGTTCCCAGATGCCAGACACATAAACCTTTCTAAGATAGCAGTCTCAAGCCTGCTGTGTTTACTCTTTTTTTCTGAACACGAATTGACATTAAAATATGATCCTTAAGTATAATGTAAAGTAAAAGAAAATGTTTCCTGACATAGTTTCTCCTTTGCAAAGCTGAATGTAGTCATTCCTAGGCAAAATATGGACTTTTTCTAGACCTCTGAGTCTTTGATCTTTTAAATGTCATATCATTTAAGCTGAGTATAGAGTTTTAAATTCTTTTTTCTTTTACCCATTTATAGATCTTGGGATTTCTGGCACCACATCCAAAAAGTAAGTGCTTTTTAAACTATCTGGTTTTGTTGAGACAATGTATTTGTACCTATTTGAGACTATCAAATGTTTTTCTCATTAAAGTAATTATTCATTCTCAGGCTAGGTAATTTGAGAATTGTTTTTTATTTTATTCTGGAATTTTGTTTTTGTTGTTGTCTAGTGGAACATTCAAACTGTTAGCTATGACAATGAAAAGGAATAATATATTTTAGTATCTAACATTGTCACGAACTTTTATCCTATATAATAAAAACATAATACACAAAGTCTCCCCTCAACTGGGAGTTTGTCTGGGAATTCAACCAGAGGGTAGGGCTAGCCAGGGGAAAGAAAGGAGGTTACAGCCGGCAGTCAGCAGCCTTTGGGGACCCTATCAGTGCACAAATTTCATGCACTGGGCTTCTAGGCTAGAAATACTGGGGAACTGTGGCTTGAATACTATCATAGCTTTAAATTCTAGACTCATTACAATATTCCTAGCTAACATTGGTGTTTAAGTCTCTCATGGAGGATCAATTTTAAGGAAGGTAGTAAGAATGATAAACAGAGTACCCTTTTTTAAATGCATATTTCAACATCTGAAATTTGGATCAATTTTATAATATACTAGAGTCCTGGCACACAAAATTTGTGCATGCATATTGTTCCTAGGCATGGCCTGTGATCAGGGCCATTTTCCCCTGCTGCCCACAGCTGGCCCCGCTCCTCCCCACCCACCTCCAGTTTCCCGTTCACCATTAAGTGATTGGTGCCTGATGGCCAGGGGAAGGGACAGAGAGGTCGGCTGTTCTCACCCACTGACCGGCCCCACCTCTGCTGGAGTTCACCCTCTGTGTGTAGCACGACCGGCAGGGCAGGGGCCTTGGCCTGGCACCGCTTGTGCCCCCCACCACCCACCCATGGTTCCCCGTTCACTATCAGGATCCAAAAGGTGATCAGTGTGCCTTATAGTGACTGGTCCAGCAATCATTCTTGTCATTATGCTATTAGGGTTAATTTGCATACTATCCTTTTATTATATAGGATGGTATCTTACAGTCATTGTAATGCAGATTGTAGTTATGATATAGTTGTGTGAAACCTTCTGTTGATCCGGAAAGGGACATCATAGATGCAACTCAAATTCAACAAAGTGTTGGAATATTGCATTTGTGATACAGTTATATAGTATTTTTTATAACCAGTGAAGGATTCAGTTAAATTTGTGGCATATTTTTTTATTAGAAGTGGTAAGGGAAGTGGGGGGGCAGGGGGTGAAGGAGACTTATGTAATACTTTCAAGAATAAAGAATTTAAAAAAAAAGTAGTAATAGAAAATTCCTATTATCATTGAGGTCCAAACTCTAAGTTATTTTTGTCAAATCCTTTTAAACTTTCTTAGATACAATATCTTAAGCATCTTCTATCAGTTTTAACCTGTGTTCTTTGTTATCACTGAATGCAAACAGACTGCTTCTAATTTCAAATAAAAGTATCTCAGGAATCACACACCATTCTTTCCTGATTACGTAGTGTGTTTTTTGTGTGTTTTGCATGCTTGATTTTAGGGGAGATCTTCAGTGGAATGCTGGAGAGAAAAAGTTGACCGGTGGTGCCAACTGGCAGCCAAAAGTGGCCCCAGCAACCTGGTCCGCAGGAGTTCCATCAAGTGCACCTTTGGTACGTAGCCCCTGGAGGCCAGGGCAGTGTGGGCAATTTGCCAGTTCCCCAATGGGTACAACACAGTGCATTTTACTTAATTTTGCTACTGACACTGTATTTTTCCATGCACTCTGATGAAATATAAGCAAGATGCAATATTTACCAAACTGCAAACTTTATTGACTTTATACTGGATAAAGATTATGTCCTAATTTTTAATTCTAATTATTTCAAAATGGTATATATTCTTTTTGAAATATTTGTTTTATATTTGTATAATTATGAAAATAATTTTTCAAAATCACTTAATAACATTGACCATTATCTATATTTTATCATATTTTTTGCCCAGATTTCTCAATTGTCTTAAGTAATGACAATTTTTTTTCTTACCAGAAAGATTGGGCAATTTTCCACTGTGTAAGTGAACTTTCATTTTAAATCACTGTTAATTCTTCTCACCATTTCAAAAATCAAAACTACTAACACCATCTTTTCTATAAAATTTGAATAGGTTTTATTTCTGTATATTAATTTTCTATTAATATATTAATACCACCATTCGCTCTATGAAATAGCATATCACTGGTAATAAAGACTAATTTTATGAAATTTGCTACCATAAAAAAGACATTACCAAGGGTAGCAAAACTTACTGTTTTCCTAAATATGCCCCAAAATTAGCAAAACTAGGCTAGTTGCTGTTTCCCAAGTTCACTCGCAATTTTTCACCTTTACTTACCACCTTCATCTGTCTTATATCAAAAGCTTTCTTGATGTCATACTCTCCTTATTGCCTGAATTAATTCTATCACCCATCAAATTCAGTAAAACAAACATTCATGGAAGTGAATTAATATAAATAGAATATAACATTTTAGATAGACTCTACTTAAAACTATTGTGTTTCAGAAATTAATTTAAATAAGTTTTGGAATTTAGAACGTATTATCTTTTAAATAATTTTGTAAATAATGTTTTTAAATATAAGCAGTTTTATAAATAAAAATAAGTTCAAACCAATCTAAATAATGCCTTTTGAGTCAAAACTCACCATTAAACAGAACTAACAGTATTCACTGAATTACAACTTATACCATAGTTTCTATAGGAAAATAAATTGTTTTCTGGAAACACACTTTCTCTTAGCTCCTCACACCCACCAGTGGTGGTAGTTAAAGAGGAAATTCAAGAGCTAATATTTTCTTTGGTGACTTCAAAGTCTGAAAGAACTTAACTTTAAGTGATTTCCTAACTGATAGCAATAAAAAAGTTGCCTATTGTATCTAGATATCTATTTCTTTAAATCTTTTTTTGCATTATTTAAAACAATGCTTAAGAAGAACATTTTTTTTGTATTTAACAATACAATAAGTTACAAAGGATACTTAGTAGAAAACTAAATTTCTCTTTAAAACTGATGTATGACTAAGATGCCTGTTTAATTTATTGTTCAAACTAGGGCTTATTTATGGGTGAAAGGGAATATAATTCTTACCCTGGGATCCCTGTGGTTAGTGATTCAAATAGATGCTAAGACCAAAGGGGGCTGCACTCCATTCTTCAATACAAAAACATTTGAGAGTCACTGTCTTATTTGGGGTACAGGGAAAGCAATTCAATAAATGTATAAAATCCCTAATGAAAGAAAAAGCTCCTTTAGAACTGATCTTGAATACTATCTAGTCACATTAAATCTCACAATTTTTAGTATCATTACCAAATTAAAGGAACTAATTTTCGTATTCTATTCTATGCAAAATTAAAGAGGCCTTGTGTGGTGTTCTGTAAAGTTAATGCATTAATGGTAGTGCTCTTTTTAGCAGGATCAAGTTGTTTTTGTGTGGGCTTTTTTCAAATATATTTTTATTGATTTCAGAGAAGTACAGAGAGGGGCAGATAGACATATGAGAGGGAATCATTGATTGGCTGCTTTCTGCACACCTCATTGGGGACCAAGCCCACAACCGGGGCATGTGTCTTGACCATGAATCGAACCGTGACCTCCTGGTTCATAGGTCAAAGCTCAACCATTGAAACACTCCAGCCCAGGCAGGATCAAGCTTTTAATTGTTTTTTAACAAGTTAATTTCAGGACAGTATCTAAGATGGAATGAGGGGAGTGGAGAAAGGTTGGTAAAATACTGAAATTTGGCAGATCAGCTGTAGGTTAAAAAGGTGGGGGGGGCAGGTACAGAGCTTAAGAGAGGGGGAAGGAATACAAGAAAGAAAACTCTCCAGTAGAATCCACACAATTGTGGGTTATTGTGAATGAAACCACCAAGACCGTGGTTGCCCAAGTTTCTATATGGGACAGTTTGCTAAATAAAGAGACCATTAACCAAGAAGACAAATAAGAGAGAAGTACTTTAAAAATAGTATTAAGTTGGAGACCTTCCCTGGCCATTACCTCCTCTGAGATCAAGAATTGAACCATACAGGTGGTGAATGCATCAAATACTTAAGAACTGCTTTGCTTCTTCAGGGCAGCAAGGTTGCCATTTATCTGATTGGCAGACACCATCTCTGAGACTGAAATTAATAGTCTCATTTTTTTTAAAAACCTCAAAATTCCATATGTCTTTTATGAAGCGGAAAACTTTAAATTTTTAGTGAGCTCTAGAAACTTAGAGACAGTAGGTTTGAGCATAAAATAGCTACAGCAGAGCTGGAAAGAGAAATTAGAACAGAAATAATTTATTAGAAGGACAGAGTTACCTGTAGTTCTATATCCTTTGTTTATTTTCCTTAACACTCAGGCAACTATATAAAGGCTCTCATATGCAGAGTGATTTTATCTTTATTAACTCTCAGCCTTATTTGTAGTCTATACAAATTCACTACCATTTACTATAGTTGGCGCAAAGCTCTTCTTTCTTAACAAAGCTTTGGCTTTGCTTTTACCTCAGAAATCACTCCAAGGGCTTCTGGCTTCCCTCCATCCTGTTCTCCCATTTTTCTATTCCTTAAAATATGTTTAAGTTTCTTTTTCTAAGAATATCCACGAAAAGGAAGAGAGACAGCCAAAACTTGTGCTTCAGAAGCAGCAAAACAGTGTTACCAGGTTTGCCTGGTCTTCTGCAGGCCTTTACCTTTGAATAGAAAATTGAAGGACAGAAGAGAGGGTGCCTTTTAAAGTTTTTATCCGTAAACAAGAACTAAGGTTGCTTTTCCAAATTTGTTTTGAATTTCCCTCATTTGTGGCTTGGAGGTGCAGCTATAAAACTTTTCAGATCAGAGAACTGAAATTAGATCTAGAAACCTTAACAGGACTTGTCTGTTTGGAATCTGTCTGCTGGCTGGGCTCTGTCATCGTGGCCATCGGGAGCCCTGCATTTCCAGAGCCTCTTAGTCCTGTTTTCTAAAGCACAACAGGCCTCTCAACTTTCCATCATTCAAAGTGAGAAGGTACTTGTAGTTCAGAAATATGTGCATTTTACAGGAAATCACAGATTTTGCATTTTTCTCCATAAAAAAATCTAATCTTTATATGCCAATAGATATAATATTCAGTTGAGGCTGAAAAAGAAAACAATTTAAAACCTTAGGAAAAGTAATATTTGGATAGAAAATGTCTTAGTTAATCTACCATTTAAGCAAAATGACAAATTGAAACTCTCTTGAAATTATTTGACCCAAGCTCATTTTGTTTTGATAACTAATAAAAACCTTTTTTTCCCTTTTATTTCCTTAAGTCCCAATTATATAATTCAGGTAAATTATACAATTATTATTTATAATTCTGATAAATGGCATGGTTCCAATAAATTATATAATTCCGGGTCTGGTGAATAGCTTACCAAACCTATCCTGTTGAAATGATGAGTAAAGAGTAAATCTGAAATATAATACTTGTAGGGAGAGCAAAATAGCTTTCCCTCTATCCTGCCAGTCCATGAACACAGCATACTTTCTACTTATCTAAGTCTTCTTTAATTTCTTTCTGCAATGCTTTATAGTTTTCATTGTATAAATCTTGTACTTCTCTTTGTAAATTTATTGCTCAGTACTTCATTATTTTTAATGCTACTCTAAATGAAATTGCTTCTTTAATTGTGTTTTTTATTGTTCATTGCTAGTGTATAAGGTACTGATTTTTGTATATTGATTTTATATCCTATGACTTTGCTAAACTTATTTATTAACTCTGATAGTTTTTTTGTGTATGGATTCCTTAGGACTTTCTATCTATAAAATCATGTCACCTACAAATAGAGATAGTTTGATTTCTTTCTTTTCCCTTTTTATTTATGTTTTATCCCATCCTCCCATACTCTCCTCTTTGGCAACCATCAGTTTATTTTCTATATCTATGGATCTGTTTCTTTTTTCTTTTATTTATTCATTTGCTTTGTATTTTTAGATTCCACATATAAATGAAATCTTATGATAATTGTCTTTCTGTGTCTGACTTATTTCACTTAGCATAATGCCTTCTAGGTCCATCCATGTTGCTACAAATGGCAAGATTTCGTTCCATTTTATTGGTGAATAATATTTAATTTTATCTATCTAAATAATGAAATATTATTCAGTAATAAAATAGATAGATAGATAGATACTAGAGGCCTGGTGCACAAAATTCATACACTCGGTGGGGAGGGGTGGATCCCTCAGCTCAGGTTGCGAGAGGGTGCAGGCCAGACCCAAGGAGCCCACTGGTGCACATTCAGGGCTGGGGAAGGATGCGGGAGCTTGGTCAGCCAGAGAGGGACCATGGGAGGGCTCCAGGGCATGTCCAGGCCATTTAGCTCAGCCCTGATTGGCCAGACCCTAGCAGCAAGCTAATCTACCAGTCAGAGCATCTGCCTTCTGGTGGTCAGTGCCCATCATAGCACTGGTCAACTGGTTGATTGTCTGCCCCTTGGTGGTCATTGCATGTCCTAGCAAGCGGTTGAGAGGCCTTAGCATATCATTAGCATATTACTTAGACTGCTTGAACAGATGACTGAACACTTAGCATATTAGGCTTTTATTATATAACTAGAGGCCCAGTGCACAAAATTTGTGCACAGGAGGAAGGGTGGATGTCCTTCAGCCCAGCCTGCTCCCTCTCCAATCTGGGATCCCTTGAGGGATGTCCGACTGCCCGTTTATCCCCTAGGATCAGGCCTAAATGGGCAGTCATACATCCCTCTCACAATCCAGGATTGCTGGCTCCCAATTGCTCACCTGCCTGCCTTCCTGATTGCTTCTGCCTGCCAGTCTGATAATCCCCTAACCACTCCTCGGCCAGCTTGATTGATGCCTAACTGCTCCCCTGCCAACCTGTTTGCCCCTAACTGCCCTCCCTTATGGGCCTAGTCACCCCTAATTGCCCTCTCCTGCAGGCCTGGTCACCCCTAAGTGCTCTCTCCTGCAGGCCTGGATCCTCCCCAACTGCCCTCCCTTGCAGGCCTGATCCCTGCCAACTGCCCTCTCCTGCTGGCCATCTTGTGGTGTCCATCTTGTGTCCACATGGGGGCAGGATCTTTTGACAACATAGAGGCAGTCATCTTGTGTATTGGAGTGATGGTCAATCTGCATATTACTCTTTTATTAGATAGGATAGAGGCTTGCTGCACAGGTGGGGGCCAGCTGGTTTGCCCTGAAGGGTGTCCTGGATAAGGGTGGGTGTTCCCTTGGGGTGTGGGGTGGCTTGGGCGAGGGGCTTGTGATGGTTTGCAGGCTGGCCACGCTCCCCAGTGACCCAAGCAGAGGCCCTGGTAACTGGGACTTATTTATTTTCTACATTGAAACTTTGTTGCCTTAAGTGGAGGCCTGGGCGGGGTAAGGTGTGCAGAAAGCTTGGCTTTCTCTATCGCCAGGAGCAATCCAAGCCTCACTCCTGCTCTCTCTGTAGTTGTAGCCATCTTGGTTGGGTTAATTTGCATATTCGCTCTGATTGGCTAGTGGCATGGCTTGTGGCTATAGCGGAGGTATGGTCAATTTGCATATTACTCTTTTATTAGATAGGATAAATATATATATACATATATATTACATTATCTTTATCCATTTATTTGATGAACATCTAGTTTACTTCCATATCTTGGCTATAAGTAGCAAATCTGCAGTGAACATGGGGGACATATAGCTTTGCAAGTTAGTGTTTTGGTTTCTTCAGATAAATACCCAAAGTAGAATTGCTGGTTCATGTGGAAGCTTTATTTTAAAATTTTAAAGGAGCCTCTATGCTCTTTTCCACAGTTGCTGCACAGTGTGCAAGTTTCCTTTTCTTCACATCCTCACCCACACTTTTTGTTTGTTGATTTACTGATGATAACCTTTCTGACAGGTGGGAAGTGATAACCCTTTGTGCTTTAAATTTGCACTTTCCTGATGATTAGTGATGTTGAGCATTTTTGCATATGTCTGTTGACCATTTGTATGTCCCCTTTAGAGAAATGTCTATTCACGTCTTTTGCCCTTTTATCATATGTATTATTGGAAAATATGTTCTCTCATTCAGTAGCTTGTCTCTTTGTTTTGTTGGTGGTTTCCTTGGCTGTGCAAAAGCTTTTTTAGCTTGATGTAGTCACATTTGTTTTTCCTTTGCTCAAGGAGACTTATCCAAAAAAGTATTGCCAAGAGTAAAGTCAAGAAGTTTACTGTCTGTATTTTCTTCTAGGAATGTTATGATTTCAGGTCTTATATTTAAGGATTTAATCCATTCTGTGTTTATATTTGTATGTAGTATAATAAAGTGATTCAATTTAATTTTTGCATGTATCTGTCCGATTTTTCCAGCATCACTTGCTGAAGTGACTGTCTTTATTCCATTATATATCCTTGCCTCCTTTGTCATAGATTAATTGACCAGATAAGTATGTTTTTGCCATTCTTACCTGGTTGATATTTATTTCTTTTTCTTACCTAATTGCCCTGATTAGAACATCCAGTATATCTTTGTCTTCTTTTTAAGGAGAAAGCCTTCAGTCATTCAACATTAAGTATGATGTTAAGCATAGTTTTTTCTTTTTTCTTTTTTTTTTAATATATTTTATTGATTTTTTACAGAGAGGAAGGGAGAGAGATAGAAAGTCAGAAACATCGATGAGAGAGAGACATCGATCAGCCGCCTCCTGCACGCCCCATACTGGAGATGTGCCCGCAAGCAAGGTACATGCCCCCGACCGGAATCAAACCTGGGACCTTTCAGTCCACAGGTCGACGCTCTATCCACTGAGCCAAACTGGTCTCGGCCATAGTTTTTTCTTAGGTGCCTTTTATCAGGTTGGGGAATTTTGATTCTATTCCTAGTTTGTTGAGTGTTTTGTTGTGTCTATGAAAGTGTGTTGGATTTTGTCATATGCCTTTTTTGCATCTTCTGAGATGATCATGTGGGATTTTTTTCTTAAGTTTATTAATATAACATATTATATTGATTGAACCTACCTTGAATTCCTTGGTTAAACCTCATGTGGCCATGGTGTATAATATGTTGCTGGATTCAATATGCTAGTATTTTGTTGAGAATTTTTGCATTATTTATAAAACATAATGATCTGTAGTTTCCTTTTTCTATGATGTTCTTGTCTGGCTTAGGTATCAGGGTAATAACTGGCATCAAAGAATGATTAAGAAATGTTCTGAGAGAGAGAGAGAGAGGAGAGAGAGAGAAGGATTGCTATCAATTCTTCTTCATACATTTAAAAACATTCGCCAGTGAAGCTATCTGGTTCTGGGCTTTTCTATGGTGAAAGTTTTTCATTACTGACTCACTCTCTTCACTTGCTATACATCTATTTAAATTTTCTATTTTTCTTGTAGTTTGTGTATTTCTAAGAATTTTATAATCTTACCTGGGTTAACTAATGTTTTAGTATATAATTTCTTATAATATATCCTTACAATCATTTTTATTTCTGCAAGGTTGTTAGTAATGTCCCCACTTCCATTCCTCGTTCTGATAAATAAGTTTTGCTCTTTTTTTCCTTGGTTTGTCTACTGCAGGTTTGTCTATTTCATTAATCTTTTTAAAGAATCAGCTTTTTATTTCTTCTGTTTTCTACTTTGTTTTTCTATTCTCTATTTCATTTATCTCTAGTCTAATATTTATTATTTACTTCCTTTGCTTACTTTGGATTTATTTTGTTCTTAAGATGGAAGTTTAAGTAATTGATTTGAGATCTCTCTCCTGCATATGAACTATACATTCCTATTTATATGCCTCACAATTTTTTGTTGAAAACTGGGAATTTTGAATATTATAATGTGGCAACTCAAAATCAGATTCTATTCCTTCCTCAAAGATTTGTTGTTGCTACATTTTCAGTTGTTTGTTTTTTTGTTTAGTGACCATTTTGAATTAATTCTGTAGTATGTGTTCTTTGTCAAGTGTGACCATTGAAATCTCTGTTTCTTTATCTAAGGTTAGGTCAGTTGATAATTATATAAAACTACCAGGATATAAATTATCTCCTAGCTTTTATAGAGGAGCTTTGAGTGTGTGTTGAAGCATGTCTTCAAACTCAACCAGGCAGTTTGCAACTCTACGTTAGCAATCACTTACTGTTTGCTCAAAACATCAAGATGAGCCAGAAGACTTCTCAAGTCTTTCCTAGGCATGTACATGGCCTTCTAAATTTCCAGGAGTATGTCTAAGCTCTTCAAAGTCTAAATCCCCAAAGCATTTCATTCTTGAGCCTTTCCTCCCAAGCTTTTTGCTTAGTCTACTATTTGCCTTAACTGTTAGCTGTTGCCTCAGACAGCAACATCTGAACTATTTGTCTGTAAATATTTTTCACAAGTGACTTAAGACGGCAGCTTTAACACTAGGTACATTCCCAGTTTGGCAAAACAAAGGCAAACTTTTGAGCCAATCTTCCCAGGAATCCATCCAGACAAAACAAAACAAATAATTAAATATATTCTGCTTCCCTCTGGTACTATCACTGGGAATGTGTGCTGTGATTTTCAAGACATCAGTTTAAGTAGCAAACAGTGGATGGAACTAGAATAAGTTAAAATGTCTCAAAGTTCGCTATTTTTATTAAGATTCAACTAATATTCTTGAATTCTTGAGTCAACCTTCTAGGTTGCTTAAACTGTTGTTTAGTTTCCAGAGTTCCAAATAGTTGATAATGACTTTTTGCTTGTTTGGCCATTTTTGTTTTGAGGGGTGAGGGTGGCTTCACTATTTTTGCTGACATCACTATAATATTTCCTTTTTTAACTAGAGTTTTGCTCTAACTTTAAATTTAAGGCATTGCAGTATGGTTAATTTTAAACATAAGGGAAATATTAGAGAGCTTGGGTGTATGACTGAAAACTATCAGACCTGTATCTGAAATGGAATATGTGTGTGCAGTCTTTTAAATGCTTCTTAAAACTAAGAATTTCGGCCATTGTGCAGATATATACAGCACTCAAGTCAAAGAAAAGCGAGTACAACACAAAAAAGAATAATTTAAAAATGGGGAGCCCTGGTTAGGTGGTTCAGTTGGTTGGAGTATCAACCCATACACCAAAAAGTTGCCAGTTTAATTTCTGGTCAAGGCACATAGGTTGTGGGTTTGATGCCTGAGAGGCAAATGATTAATGTTTCTCTCTTACATTGATCTTTCTCTCTCTCTCTCTCTCTCTCTCTCTCTCTCTCTCTCTCTCTCTCTCTCAAATTCAAATAAAAAAATAAATATAAACACTGCCTTTATAATTATTCAAAGTGTGTGTATACATTTTTGGGAAAGTGTGTATCCTTAGGTGAGAAAAGGAAAAGCTTAGATAAATTTGACTCATTTATCATGAGTGTGGAAGAGAGAGATATATAAGGAGATAGAAGGGAATCCCTATGCTATAACTACTCAGCTAACGAGCCCAAATAGCACTGCAACATTGAACATCAATTTGGTAACTATGTTCATATAATTGTCATGGTGCTAGACCCATTTATTTTTAATTTGAAACTGAAATTTGAGATTTCTTTGCATATCTACCTATACCTAAAGAATATGCATTTTAAAATTATATTGTCATTTTAAACAAAATTACATTGGTTCTTTCTTTCTGGTTGTTATTTTGTGTGTATGTTTGTCTTGTGTTTTTTTGGTAGCAAGGAGCTGTACCTCCAACCAGTTCAGTTCCTCCTGGTCCTGGGGCCCCATCTGTTGGACAACCAGGAGCAGGGTTTGGAATGGTGAGTGACAACCTGCACTAAAAAGTGTAATTAACATTTCTAAAGCCTTTGCCAAATTGCCCAATCCCAGATTAAAAAATACTGCCGTGGAATATAATTCTTCCCAGAATGCAGTGAGGTAAAGTTTAAAAAGTTACCTCATCTGCTTTAGACATAGGTAGTCTACACATGACATAGTAAAGTCACATGCAAAATAATTAAAATTTCCATCAAAATAATTTCTATAGTGCATTGTTATGTAATTTTTTGGAGTAATATTTACAAAACATTCTTAGCTCAATCATCAAAATCTACTCACTTTCATCACTAGCAAATTTTAGGGCCATCATCCATAAAGAAACAAGGTTTTGTCTCTTTAAGAATTATGTTTACAGAAGGCAAATATGAGGCCAGCCCCACTTCTACAGTGCCTCAGTGATTCTCTGCCATCCTCCAGCATCAAAGCACAGATTACACTTTCTCATGGTCCTGGAGTCCTCAGGATTTTTCAGGAGCATATTAAATCAGCATAGCTGATTATACTAGATAATAAATGCGAGGGCCTGGCCAGAGTGGATTCCACCCGCACTGTGAACCACTGTTTCTTTTCAGCCTCCAGCTGGGACGGGCATGCCCATGATGCCGCAGCAGCCAGTCATGTTTGCACAGCCCATGATGAGGCCACCCTTTGGAGCCACAGCTGTACCCGGCACACAGGTCCGTGTAAATGTCCACAGAATGATGACATTCATTGCTAAGTATTAACCTGTCATGTGGAAAACTGTTTTGCCTCATATCCTATCTGTTGCTTCAGAAGTAAAGGGAACATGGAAGACAGACTAGCAATACTGTGAGGTTTAGAGGAAAATTATAGAAATAGCTACCTGTCTTAAAATCCCACCATTCCTCTCCTACATCGTTCAGAATGCTTGTTGAGGACAACCAGGCATTTAAAGTATCTATGCATTTATTCCAGAAAAATGAGCACTTCTGACCCACAGTTTTACTATGTGTTTCCAGAGTTAGCCAAACTCAAGTTTGGGACACAGTCCTCCAGACTACCAAGTTTGCCCAAGACTTGTAACACTAACTTCAATGAGTTTGCCAAACTGTTAACATCTAAGGGAGCAGTCCATAGGATCACCTTCACTTCGAACACCAGCCACAAGTTTGGGAGTCCTGTGGATCACGTTCACTTCAGATCAGCTGCCTACAAATTTGAGAGTTCCCAGGACCACCCTCCGATTAGATAATTTCTTAGAATGACTCAGAGAACTCAGGAAAGCACTAAACTTAAAATTCCAGTTTTATTATAGGGAGAGGATAAAAATTAGATCCAGGCAAAAGAAGAGAGATACATAGAGTGAATTCTGGGAGGGTTCCAAGCATGAAGCTTCTTTGTCTTCAGAGATGGGTTTACCACCTGGCATCAATGTGTGACAATGCTCATGCAGTATTGCCAACCAGAAAGCTCAGGGTGCAGAGTTCTTACTGAGATTTCATTATATAGGAAAAATTAATAGAATCATTGCCAATGTGGTTGAACTTAACCTATCCACCCTCACTCCTCCCTAATATTCAGAGTGATATCATGTGGCCCAACTCTCAAATCACATGATTGGTTTTTCTGTCACAGCTAGCCCCCACTTTTGAATTATCTTGTTAGCATAACCTTTCAGGTCTGCTTTCAAAAATCCAACCTTACTAACAAAGTCACTTGGGAAATTTCAAAGGTTTAGAGGGTACCCAGAAGAAAAGGCAAACATCTCTTTAGGTGAGGCCCAATTTCTTACTCAACATTGTGCCACCTTCATTAACAAAGGTGCTAAAATATGTGCACTCCGTAGAACTGCTTTTGCTGCTTGTAGTGATAGTCATGCTGATGAGTCACCCTTTCTTGAGTTCTCTTAAAAATTGTCTGTTGGAAGTATAGTTTGTAGAACCAAGAAGATTTTCACCATGAGAAACTGATTTAGATATAGTCAGAACACCAAGATCTAACTTCACTGGCACCATGCTGAGCAAACTAAAGCAAATAAGTCAAATAACCTTTTAACAATATCAGTAAACATTTTTACTTCTATATTTTTAACTTGCCAAAGGGTATTTATATTGCCCATCATTAGGATTCCTTCTGTGAACTTTCTGAATGTACATGAATCCCCTTTGTTCCTTAAATCATCTCTAAATCTATTTTCTACCTGTTCCCAAAACATACTTTCAACTTTTTTACTTTAATCCCTCAAAGCCACAGTGACCAGGGGAGATAATAGTGTTAGGTGTTCAAAGAGATAAATTTAAAATGTGAGGAACCCTGGTATTCAATGCCATAACTAAAGCATTGTCTTCATGAGAAATGTTCTAGTCTCATCTGAGACGATGAACCCTTCCTAGAGTTGCATTTTGGGGAGAGTGAGAAAAGTTGGGGGGATAATAGTAAGGTTAAATTTAGTCTAGATATTTTTAATTTCTAAGAAGGATTAAGATATTTTTAATTTCATAGAAGGATATCTATGGTTGAATAGATATCCATGACTATTTACCACCTTTCTGAAAAAAAAAAGAAAATGTTTCTATTTTAATGAACTTGGTGTGCTGAAAACTTTACAAATAAGTTAATACAACTTTATTATTTAAGGTACTTGTTTTTTAGCATAATGCCAATGTTACGTAGTATCAATTTGTTCACTTAATTCAAAGAATAAACTTTCATCGTAAAGTATACGATGAAAACAATGTTTTAATCATTTAACCAAATTTATAGTAATTTAGGAAGTGGCATGTCATACTTATACAATTTTTAGATGTATATCTTATATCAGAGATGAAGCATAGCTGATTATACTAGATAATAAACATGACTTGTAGCTTCAGAGAACAGATTAGCTTTTCATTACTGATGGGATGCCTGGACAATCCCATTATTCCTCAAGTGGTTGGTATTATGATGTTGTTATCATCTCACCTAATTATTAATTATGAATCTTGATTATGAATCAGTCCTTGAATTTCTTATCTTCCAAACAACTCCAACCCTTCTACTCATTTTTTTTTCTTAATCTTTCTATGAAGTATGAATCAAGTGTTTTAAATGGAAACTTTACTGACAGATTCTGCAGTCAGTCAATAGTTTCTGGACGTAGGAATACATCTGAAAATGCTTATTTCTGGGGCAGTTTACTGAATTAATAAAAATACATCCCTGCCTTAAAATCCCAGATTTCTTAGGCTTCTATCATATAAGCATTGGAGATTAATTAGGTTCAAAGGTTCCTATTCTACATAGATTATGTAACCAAATCAAGCCCTTGTACCCTAGCATTCCTGCAGAAGCCTGATCCCAGAATCGATTTCTGTAACACAATGAAATAATTTAGGTGTCAAACAGAAACCAGGTAAAAAAAATTCTTTGCTGCCTTTTCTGCGAATTCAGTATGATTATTTCCTATAGGATTGAATAAGTAGTCTTTTCTGCAAATTGGACAGGCGATGTTGGAATTTAGTGACATTTATAACTAGGAAACTGTTTGCTCATCTGAGACAGACAGTGCCCCAAATGGGACTGGTTTTCACTTTAATTGCTTTATATGAAATCCTAGTATATTTAGCTAATAATTTGAAGTAATTTCTTCTGTGGCTTTCTGCAAACTGTTACTCTTCAATGTTTCCTTCAAACTTACTTTCCCTATAAAAGAAGCCCTTTCAATTTCCTTCATTAGTTTAGTGGCACTAATAACCCAACTTCAACATGCTTGTGTACAGAGAAATTGATTATTTTGTTTTGCTCATTGTATATTCATAATATCTTTATGTGACTAGTCTTTCACATCTTCTCTATCCCATATCCATACTGTTTTACCAGAGTCCTCCAATTTTTCTCTGGCTGCATCTGATATGAAAGAATTTCAAAAAAGCCAAATATCATCTGAAGTGTATTTTACAAGTCCAAAATTAAGCACAACACTGTGACTAAGTAGAACAAAGTAGATTTTGTAAACCCTTAGCCATCTAAACTTCCGCATGTGTGTTTTCGGTGGTGCGTGCTCTGCCTAATGCTTATCTATCTTTCTTGTTTGCTTTCTATTTCTTCTCTTTGGGGCTGGCTTTCCCCCATTAGCTTTCTCCAAGCCCTACACCTGCCACTCAGAGTCCCAAGAAACCTCCAGCAAAGGACCCATTAGCGGATCTTAACATCAAGGATTTCTTGTAAACAATTTAAGGTATCTAATACTGAGCTTTTCCTGTGGGCTTGTAATAATTACTTGTGCAATGCTTTGCTTTTTTAGAATTTGTACTTCTGTATTTTTAATACATGTATATGATCATTACAATTTGAGTGTTTATATTTTTCTAATCAATGTTAAAAGCTATTAATGAATTACCAATGATTTTTTTAAACCTTACTTAATTTATAAAACTAAGAGAAAGACAAATCTCCAAATTGTCCTTAGACTGGAAAGCATAGATATTATACTGATAAAGCAAAAAGTTGTTCAAGCTACTTGGTAAATTGTGACTGGAATTTATAAAAAGGTAACATTTATGATACTGTATTTAGAAATCACTTAAGAATATACTTGGCTACATACTGTGTTTTTAATCTTCTTCAGTCTTTCTTGGCCTCATCAAATGAAACTTAGATTATTACCCTTTGCTTTTCTACATTCAAGTAGAATTTTTAAATTTTAACATTCTAGTTTTAAATTCCTAACATAATATGAAGTGATTAATAGTGAACTTATGATGAAGGAAAAAGTTGACTGTTCACCCAAGCACCTTACACAGTGGGGAGGTTCTCAACAAATACTTGCTGAGTATGATGAGCAGTAGTAATGCTGCTTTTCATTATTTTCAGTACTTTCCCTACCCACCTCTCAGTCATTAACTCCTTTGATCTTCTCTGTAGGAGATCAAACCTAGTGAGATAAACTGGACAGTCTCCATTTCACAGCTAAAAGAACTGAAACATGGCATCAGGTGGTTAGCCTAAGGTCATGCTGGAGGAGCAGAGTGTTGAACTTTTTGAGCACTACCCGATGTTATTTTTTATTTATACCTGTATAATTTTAAACTTTCCCTAATGCCCACTAAGATTTTTTAAATTACTGCTTTTTTTTCTTATACAAAGTTAATAATTTAAAACTTTGACATCTCAGCCAAGTAATTTCTCTTGTGCCTTTTATATTCCACTTCGGGTTGGACTGGGCTGGTGTAAGTAAGACAATGAGCAATTGAAATTCCAGGAGTGACCAAGGACATTGCTCAGAACAGCCTTTTGTCAGCCTATTACTGGGTGAATATTGCTCTTATCATATGTCAGGAATGCTGTTAAATATTCAAACAGAGATCCTTGAGACAGTCCCTCAGGGATTCACAATCAAGAGGAAGAAACTCACTGATGGTTTTGTGAAGAGTTACCCACAGGGCCAAGCTTCAAAGACCTAGGAAAGGTTTCCTGGCAAAGATGACTGGTGAAATGTGGATGGAAATAGAGTAAATGAAGGCATTGAGTCACCAAGAATATCTCCTTTCTTTTCTATTCTGTCACTTGTTTAACTTAAATAAATTAAACGAAACTAAAAATAATGATAATAACAGAAACAATAACAATAACAATAGGAGTCCATGCCATTCCCCTTTTTTCATTGCTCTTTTCTAAAGGTTAGTTGTTCTTAATGGAAACTGAATATCTTGCTTTTAATATTTTTAAGTATCCAAATTCCAAAGTTCTGATATAATTTTTTTTCTAAAAACTATACATTAAAATGTTTTTTTAATTGAGCACTATAACTAAAAATAAATTAATAATAACAAAAACAATAATAACAATAGAAGTCCCTACCATTCCCTTTTTTCACTGCTTTTTTTCTAAAGGTTAGTTGTTCTTAATTGAAACTGAATGTCTTACTTTTAAGATTTTAAGTACCCAAATTCCAAAGTTCTGCTGATATGATTTTTTTTTCTAAAACAAAACTATACATTAAAATGTTGTGTTTTTTTAATTTCCTGGCTGAAATTTAAGATTATTTTACAGACTGGCTAAAGGTATATAGAGGTGAATCTTGTAATATAGAAACCTTTTACATAAAGATTTTTCATACTACCTATAAAGTAAAATTGCAAGGGAGATAAATAAAATGCTTGAAGAGTATGTCATACTGTTTTTTAATTCAAGTGCTTTTTATCTTTACAGCTGCAAATTTTGTGACTGACTAGGAAAAAAATTAATGAGTTTGGAGACTTCAGATAAGATTGATGCTCAGACTTACAAAGTGAGCCACCAGTACCAAACCCAATGCTTACTCATAACTTCTCTCCTAAAACGTGTAGCACAGCTGTGAAAGTGAACCTTAGGAATGTGTACTCCCTTAGCTGTTATCCCTACTCTCAGACTTGTAGTGTACTGGGTTATTTGTGTGTTGTACGATGTAAACAATGAGTGGATGTTTCTCAGGCCCTTAATGCTTTTCTGACCTCGCCCATGGACGGATGATGCAGCTGTTGTGTGGTGAGCCATTTGGAAAGACGTGTCTGTGTTTTTGAAGGTTTCAATGTATATATAACTTTTGGACAAACCTAAACTCTCCATAAATTCTCTTTTCTTCTGCATCTCTGTTACAGGAATAGTGTGATAATATCAAATAGTAAGGAAAACATTTAAATATACAAAACTTTTTTCGGTGTGGAATACATTTTTCCAATCACAGGAACTTCAATTGTTGTGAGAAATGTTTATTTTTGTGGCACTGTATATGTTAAGAAATTTTATTTTAAAAAAATAAATTAATGTCCATAATAAATATTTCTCCTTGAAGCTACCTTATCAAGAATGAAAAAAAATGTGAGAATTCCCTATTTAATCACTGCTATATTAAAATTTATATTTTAATTATATTTGACAGGTTTTGCATCTAAATTGGCCTATTTATTCATTCTTGATTAAATGCACTGAAAAGTCAAGGGTCTGTTTCTATCATGTCCATACAAATGCAATTGGAGACGTACTATTCAAGTGATATTATGAAGGCACCCCAAGGTATATCTGTAATTGAAAAAATTGCTGCAAATATATTTTGTGAATTTTATGTACACCTGTTAATTTAGTATTTCTCTGTGTGTTCTGTAGACTAGTGTTCTTCCATCCCTCAACCGAGCTCAAAGTAGGTTTTGTTGTACCATTGTGATAAAAATTTAAACTAATTCAGAAAATTGTATCCTTTAGTGTACATACTGTATTCTTTACTTTTTGTTGTCACACTGTGCTGATGGCTTGGCTTAAGATTTCGATGCATAAATGAGGTCACTGTTGATCAGTGTTGCTAGTGGCTTGGCAGCTCTTTGTAAAAGCATATTGGGTTGGAAAGGTGTTTGCCTATTTTTCAAATTATTTAATAGATGTATGGTACCATTTTAAAGTGGTTGTATCTGAATTTATTGTGGGGATAACATACACTGTAATGGGGAAAAATTACCTAAAACCAATTTCAAAATGGCTTTCTTTGTATTTCAGTTTAAAAACCCAATGCATGTATGCCCTCTGAGATGCAATAAACATCTTGAACAAAGAAAATGCAAACATAATCTTTTTCTCACTCTTTTTTTTTAGGGGTAGAAAAAGTCTGTTTCCAATGACACCCACATACAAAATACTAAAAATTTTAAAACATTCAGGGTGGGAAATGCTGTCCATGCGAATATAGTTTTGATAATTTTACAATAAATTCAAAATAAGGGGAAAAGAACAATTTTAATCAGCTATCATTAAATTTGGGGCTCTGGCTACTGCCCTCTAATTTTGGAAATTCCATGTTCCAAAACAGAATAGGATGAACTTTTAAAATATGCAATTAAATCCTTAATGGTTTTGTGAGAATTCCCCATGGAAGTTGGAGAATGATGTGTCTTCACTCACACACTTCATGCATAGTCATTCAGACACAAAATGTAGATTAGCCTGTTGTTGTTGTTTTGTGTTGTTTTTTAATATATTTTATTGATTTTTTACAGAGAGGAAGGAAGAGAGATAGTCCGAAACATCGATGAGAGAGAAACATCGATCAGCTGCCTCCTGCATACCCCTTACCTGGGATGTGCCCGAAACCAAAGCACGTGCTCCTGACCAAAATCAAACCTGGGACTCCCTCAGTCCACAGGCCAAACCGGTTTTGGCAGATTAGCCTGTTTTAACAAAATTAGGGGGCTTTATGCCTACAACTAGGTGTTCCAAGTAGTGCTGTGTGTTTTTTGTGTGATTTTTTGTTTGTTTTTTCAAAAAGTAGTCCAATCTCAATGGAAATATTTCTCAAATGGAAGCATATACTTATTTCTAAAACTAACTTTCCCTTAGTTACCTAGTTCTGTATCTTGAGAAGTGACTTGCAGAAGCTAGCATCTGAGGACATAATATATAATATAGACTTTTTATACATTACATTTGATCCTATATTCCTTTGTGGGCATATTGTAATAGCAATGTTGTGTTAGATTGTAAATCATTTTAAGTTTAATACTGAACTTTTAAAAAAGAAGCTTTTCTTCCATTGGACAACAGTCCTCCATTGGTGAGCGTCATGGTGTCCTGGTAATGAGAGTTGTCTCACAGCTGAGATGCTGGGTGAGGTCCTCTGGGCTCTCAAAAACTTAAACTCTCTGGATAATTTTCAGCTCAGGTCCAATTTACCTATGGTGTCCCTGCACATGGTCAGTGTGCCTTTCTAGCCTCACCTCTGCTTCAACTCCACCCTGTACATGTGTGCACACAAGTGCACAAGCACACTGTTCTGTGTGTGACCACACCACCACTCATGCCAGGGGACACCAAGCACTTTGCTGGCCCACACAGGGCCCTCTGCTGAAATTATCCCACCAACCCCACCAGTGTAGCTGAATTCCTCTTGTCCATCATGACTCCTCACCCTGTTCTTCTCAGAACACAATTTTCAACAGCCTTTATGGCATTTAACATATCTATATATATAAAAGTGTAATATGCAAATCAACCAGGTGGCGGAACAGCCGGTCAACTGTGACACACACTGACCACCAGGGGCAGATACTCAACACTGGAGCTGCCCCCAGCCCACAGGCCCTGATCGCCAATGAGGAACCAGGAACTGAGGGTGGGTGGCAGTGGACCTGGGTGGCGCCAGGGCCTTGATCACCCCCCACTCGGTTACCCCGCACACAGAGGGCGACTGGCAGTGGGGTAGGTGGGGCTATCTGCCAGCAGCCAGGAAAGCCCTGATTGCAGGTCAGGCCTAGGGACCCTACTCATGTATGAATTCCATGCACTAGACCTCTAGTTGTGTTATAATCAACTGTGAAGATGGCATCTGCTTTGGCTGACTCTGAGCTTCGAAGGCAAGAAATGTCTCCCCCTGTTCATCTCCTCAGCAATGAGCACCTGAGAAAGTGCCAGGTGAAGTATCTGAAGGATGAACACAGTATATTAGTTCTTAAATGTCTCTTCACCTGCCTGGATACTGCTGGGCTACTATCATGTTTCTCATTACTGAAGAATAACGTGCATAGAGCTTTTATTGTCAAACTAGAGGCCCAGTGCACAAATTCATGCACGGTGGGATCTGGCCAGCCCAACCCAAATTGGGGCAGGTCAGGGCTAGACCTGTTGGAAGGAGGAGATGGCAGAAGGTTGGCCAACTGACCTGCCCCAATCAGGGCCTGATCAGAGCCAGGCCAGCTGGGGGGAGAGGCTGCAGGCTATTGGCTGGTGGGTCCCACCCCCGATTGGGGTGGGGGGACAATTGGAGGCAGGACCAATCATGGGGAGGGGCTGGCTCTGCCCCCAAATGGTGTGTGGGGGGGGTGCGATTAGGGGTGGAGCTGGCTCAGGGGAGGGGCTGTAGGCTGATTGGGATGGTGGGGACCTGCCAGGGGGAAGGGCTGAAGAGGTTGGCTGGCTGGCTCTGCCCCCTGTTAGGGTACAGTGGGCAATCAGGAACAGGCCAGCTGGGAGAGGGGCTGGCCAATGGGAGAGGCTGCATCCTAATTAGGGTGGCAGGGGCCCATTGGAGGCAGGGCCAGCTCAGGGGAGGGGTTGCAGCAGGTAGGCTAGCCAGCCCCACCCCCCAATCAGGCCAGTTTGCTGGGCGCAGTGGGTGTTATAGTGACGAATTGTTCTGGTTGGTATGGTATTCTGGTCGCTGGCTTTTTATATATAGAGATGGTATTAGAGTTTAATAATTCTTGTCAGCTTACTGAAATAAAATAACTAACACTAATTAAAACACATTTTGCCTTGGTCAGTTTGACTCAGCAGTTAGAGCATCAGTCCAGGCACCTAAGGTCACAGGTTCTATTCCCAGTCAAGGGTACATACATACCTGGGTTGCAGGTTCAATGCGGCCAGGTCAGGGCTAGTGTGAGAGGCAACTAATCAATGTGTCTCTCTCACATAAAAGTTTTTCCCTCTCCCTCTTCCTCTCCCTCTCCCTCTCCCTCTCCCTCTCCCTCTCCCTCTCCCTCTCCCTTTCCTCTCTCCCTTCCACTCTATAAAACCCATGGAAAAATCCTCAGGTGAGGATTTTTTTTTAAACACACCATATTAAGTTGAAGATTTGAATCACTTTCTATATGGTATCATGATTGCAAGTGGTTCTTGGTATCTCCTTTAATCTCTAGTTTTCAGGTTATTTATTGTAATTTTTAAAAAATGAAGAAAGGCAAAAGATTTTTGGGGACATACACAATCATCAGTAGCTATTAGAACATATAATGAACAAAGCTTTTGACCAGCAATCTCCCTTTAGGAATCTTTTGTAGAAATGCTAAGACAAGTGTATAAAATAAAAATGAGAGGGCATTAAAAAGCTGAAAAGAATCCCACCTATGTATTTGATAGTTTTGTCACCATTTTCCTCACCAACATATTGGAAGGAGTGTAGAAGGAAAAACATAAAGGCAAGTAAAACTGAGTAAACATTTAACCTGGAAGAAAAAGAAAAATATTGCCAAAATCGGTTTGGCTCAGTGAATAGAGCATTGGCCTGCGGACTGAAAGGTCCCAGGTTCGATTTCGGTCAAGGGCATGTACCTTGGTTGTGGCACATCCCCAGTAGGGGGTGTGGAGGAGGCAGCTAATTGATGTTTCTAACTCTATCCCTCTCCCTTTCTCTCTGTAAAAAATCAATAAAATATATATTTTTAAATAGAAAAAAAATGTGCAGAGGGAGAACTGTGTGAGGTGGAAGAACAATCAGTTTAGGAAAGATAGATTATGATAGTGGTTCCCAAACCTGGGTGATCGTCGTATGTACTTGGAGAGCTTTATCAAATATATATTTCTAGGCTTCACACTGAGAGACTCCAAGGAAGATCTCAGCAAGGCCCTGGAAACAGCTTTCTGAAATAATTCCCTAGGTTATTTCAATGAGCAGCCAAATTCAGAAACCACTAGGCTAAGGGAAACCACTGAAATATCATGAACCCAGTGGACTCTGAATATGTAGCTCTATTGGAAAGTCACAGATGATTCCAGAAAAAAAGAACATTTCCAAATACTTTAAAATAGGAAAGCCACCAATAGTATTTTGTTTGACCTAGCCTAAAAATTGACACATTTAGTTATGGTTTATAAAAAGGTGGTCCGTGTAGCATAATGGTACACTAGTTTTCACCGAAACCCAAGCTTTCATCTGGAAATATGTGCACGAGAGACAAGCTACTATATGCAGGCTGACGGGTGCCCAGGACATCCGCGTGAAGAACCACATCAGTCACAAACCATTCACATGAAGTGGCACCACTGCCCATTTGGTGGGTACAATAGTGTCGCTTATTTTCCCAGGCCACAAAGAAAGCCTTTTAAAGTAAATGTTTCAAGTGCAGTGGCAAAAGACTAAATCCAGTTGTCTCAAAAATAACTCACTTTTATTTTCAGGCAATTGCTTGATAAAGTGGTACTTTTGTTTGGCAGTAGGATCTTTGCCCCAAGCCAATCCTGATTTTTAAAAGAAAAAACAAACAGCACTAGTGTATGTATTGCAAAGAAATGTTTTTGAAGAAGTTAGAAGTTGTATCTTCTAAGTTGTTGGCTACAAATTTGTCCAACAACTGATCTATTGAAAGTAGTTTTAAGGATAAAAATTCTTATATCCTCCCAGAATTCTCTACTGTGTATTAGTCTGTTCTTTTCTCTTATATCCTGAGATTTGTGGTGCTTTATGATCTGGTATCTGAGTCAGTAGCACTAGTTTATATTCTGAGGAAAACAAAATTGCAAAGTTTTGATTCCTGTCAATTAATGGGAAGGGAAAGACTGATTAAGGGTGGATGCATGGAGAAGGAAGGGATCTCTCCTTATCTTCCAGGAGCCTCAGTATTCTAGGGATTGAATTGTTCATCCAGCTGAGAAGAAATGACCTCCTTAATGAGCAGTTCTTAGAAAAGCATTGCATTGTTTGCTAGCTAAACACCTGGAGCTGAAAGTTTAGGAGTAACATATTGGTGGAGAGGGGAAGATGACTATTTTGAGAAAACAAGAGTTGTATCACCCCAATCCTCCCCAGAGGGCCAGCAGCAAACACACTCACACATCCTCACACTCACACTAATTCTGGAATAAATGATTGCTGACCTCTGCTCTTATGATATTCTAATCTTTCTTTCAATTATATTGAGTAATTTCTGTACTCTTAGAAAACTAAAACCTGTTAGTTTGAAGGCATGTTGGGACCTGTCAGTTTGAAGGCATGTTTGTCAGGATATTATATTTGGTGAACATTTACTTTGTATAGGGAAGTCTATTCTGGTTAGACAAGTAAAGGTCTTTTATTCCACATCCAGAATTTTTTTCCATTATACCAGAGTTGGTGTATCTATAAACCACAATGCTAAGTGCATGCATAAATCAGGTGCAGCTGTATGGCCAATTCTAAACTTTCAATAACACATATTAACATTCAATATTTTGGGGGTTTAATGAATTATTGGAGAAAGAATTTTTTCTTTACTTTTGAGGTTAGAATTACATTTAAGTATAAAAACAAGTCAATTCTGTAGACCACTGATGTTTCCCTTTTTCATTTTTTAAATATTATTTTTATCATTTCTTTTAAACAACTTTTTAAAATATAGGTTAAGCTTTTTTATGAAAAGATTTCTATAATATGCTGCCCTCCAAAACTCACACTGGACATAACTAAATGTTATATTGATTACACACTCATTATAAGCATAACATATTGGTATGCTTTCCTATGTCTATAGAGAAGAGTAAGGAAATGAATAGTAGGCTGAGCAAAGCCTAGACCTTCTCAAAATCATCTGTATTCAGTTATATGAAGAGATTCCAAAGTATTTCCCTTATCTATGCCACATGTGTGAAAGTATACACACTTTTCAGGATATGAATACATACACAGAGAATTTTAATAACATAAGTTTAAGTTTGAGTATTAATAAAACATTTATAAATATAGATAGAAATGTGCTCATATAGCCAAAGTTTGGTAACCATGCTGGAAGGTAAAAATAGATAATAAATTCACATATTGGCTGCATTATGAGTTGAAGTAGATATTCTAAGTAGCCAGCTTATTCCTAGTGCTTGAAAAAAGTGAAGGAATCTTAAGATATTATTGGAAAGTTTAAAATATTACTAAAACAAAAATATTTTGGAGGCAAGTTCTGAGGCAAAGTTTATCTTATTAAATGTTTACATAACAGATGCAGAGGATGAGGAGTAACTGCAGGAGCCTGGGACCTGTTAGTTTGAAGGCATGTTTATCAGAAACTCAAGTCAGTGGGGAATATGGCAAATATCTGATTCTTTAAGTGCCACCATATTTTAAGAGTAAAATTCTCATAATAAATATTTCCATTATTTAGATATGTAGTTTTATCTTTAATACAATATACACTTAAGATATTAACTCTAATTTATGAAAGCTTATCATAAACAATGCCTTCAATGAATACTTGATACTTTAAGCACATATTAATTGCCTCCTATGGCCCTGGTATGAGCACTTGAGATGATGATAATGAAAGTGGAAAGAAGGCAATTGGTTGGCCTGAGTTGCCATTCATAGCCCTTAACCTAGTTCCTCTAGAGACTGGGATGTTTGTGAGTTCCCTAAACTTGGCCCAAGATGCAACTTGTGAGTTTAGAATAGACACCTATTATGGACTGAATGTTTGTGCACTACCCCCAGCCCCATTCATATGTCGAAGCCCTACCCAAAAAAATAGGGCCTGAATGAGGTCATTGGGGTTAGGTGGGGTCATGATGGGATTAGTCCCCATATGAAGAGACATCAAAGAGCTCACTAGCTCTCTCTCTCTCAGAGTGAACAAAGAGGGTGTGGGAGCACACTGCAAGGTGTCGGCCTCCAAACCAAAAAAAGAAGCTTCAGAAACCTACCTTGCCGAAATTCCTAGTCTTCAAAATTGCGAGAAATCAATTTCTATTGTTTAAGTCACCAGTCTCTGGTATTTTGTTATGACAGCTGAGCAGATTAAGACAACACCTCACCTGGGGGTGAAGCAAATTAGCCCAAATTGGGAATACAAATTATTTTAAGATTCCATGCCCACAGGATGCAACAGCCAGTTATTAATTACAGAGAGGAGTAAACGGAATTTTCCTCCCTAGACTTGAGAAAACCATTGAGGCTGTTTTCTCCCCCTTTATTATATGATAAGTGGATAAAAAACTGTATATCCTAAACAGTGACCCCATCTGATGAGGACAAGATTTCACCATCGATTCATAATTCAGTTAGAAAAGATAAGAGAATGGGAGAATCAAAGCTCTGCAAAGAAAATGAACTAAATGTTTATTTTTGAAAAGTATAATGATTTTTAAGGAGATTTTGTATATTCAAAATTTAACCTTAAACACCAAACTGACACTGAACACCCTAAATTACTCTGAATTTACTCAAACCCAAGAATTATTTTGTAAGCATCTAAGATGAAGTTTTGTGTGTGGATGTTTGCAATAAGTATGCAAAATTCACCTTGAAATATCTTTATTTGCAATGATCATATAGATGATTTTCCAAAAAAGATCTGAACAAATCTTTTGAGTCAGGAGCCATATTCCACTAGTGGCAATAATAAAATACTACTCAGCGAAATGTGGTTAGAATGAAATAGAATCATTTTCAAGTAAATAACAGTTGATTTAATGCTTTCTGAAACCCTGCATAAAAATATATAAACAAATACAATAATAATTATAACTGGTTTACTTTTAAAAAATTTTATTGAGTGCTTTTTTAAACCAAATCACATAAAAGAATGTACACTTGGGTTGAATTTCAGCTGTTTTGGACACAATTTACAAACCATTTTATCATAAACCAAATATTCCTTTGCATACTAATCAAGGATTTAACTCCCCATTCATAAAAGTAATAACAAATAAAATACATTTGAACTCTGGCAAAATCAGTAATTTGGGTATGTCATGAAGAGAGAATGTGTTCCCTCGAAACTGCTAGGAAGAGCAGACCAGAGATGGTTCATTCATCTACAAACTACTAAAATCCCTTGGAAATAAGGGCCTGGCCCTGACTAGTGGGTAGAGCATCATCCTGTGCACCAAGGGTTTTCTGGGTTTGATTACCGGTTAGGACACATGCCCAAGTTTCAGGTTCTGTCCCTGGTCAGGGCTCATGCATGAGGCAACCAATTGATGTTTCTCTCTCTCTCCCTCCCTCTTACTCTCTCTCTATATGGTTGGGGATTAACAAAAAAATAATAACAAATAAGGGCCTGAACTAATGCCCTTTTATAACCAACCATTTTGGAAATAGGTATAAAGTGCCCCAGGGCAGCCAATGAACTCGAGCTGCTGAGGCTGTCACGATTGCTAGTGAGTGAACAGCCTTGGTCCTAATGAAAATAATCAGAACCTTCTTTTTAAAAGTATTCTTAGATCATATTCATTTTAAGAAATCTATTTAAAATTACTACTCAGAGAATTTGCCAAAAATAATATGCCTAAGGCCCTGTGAAGAAAGCTGAACTTTGTCAAGGGGGAAAAAAGACTCTTGCTTGAAAAAAGAGGAGAATTGCTTGTCCTAAAAACACATGGAGACTGGATAGCATAAAGTGATGTGCCTTTCAAATGCAAGATCATTGACTTACAACTGTTGAGCTGTGTCCCCTAGGCATGCACGAAAAGTCCGTGGTTAGAACACTAGCTAAATAAAAACTCGAGATCTTAAAAGGTCTCAGCTTCCCTCTTTTTAAACTAGATTTATTTCCTAGGATGAAGTATTTCTTTCATGTTAAACGATACACACTGCAGTTGATATGTTTCAAAGCAGTAAAATAGTTGACAGTTTTGTTTATAAAGCTATTCCTTGTAATTCTTTTAAACACACACACACAAAAAAAACACACACAAAAAAAAAAAAAAAAACAAAACAAGAAACTAAAGTTTCTCAGACTCAAGAGAGAGCAATAGAAACACTGAGGGCATGAACTGAATGGGTCCAGCTCAGAGTAGTCCTTACTGTTGTAAATGTTTGCCTCTACCTCGATTTGAAATGTTCCTGTCCGCCTCTGCCCAGGCAGTTTCACATTGAATTTGCAACCAGCACCACATTAGATTCTTCTTGGAGTAGGACCCTGAGAATAACCCCACGGAGAAATCACATCACTTAATGGCGCTAGCTTGGAGTTCCCAAGAGTGTCTAATCCTGAAGAAGGCAAGAAGGACAACAAGTATTTTCCACAAGCCAAACTTAACCACCGTGTAAAGAATATACTGTATATGCGTGGCACGGACATGCCCATCGAATGTCTTTTACCTAAACGGGTTTAAATGCAGGGAAAAAAATCTCCTAATGTTGGGAAAGTAACTGTATAAAAATTTTATCGACATGCTATGCATAGAGTTCGTGCCCAGGCATCCGTCGTCACCTGCGAGGGGATCTGGCTACGATCATCATCATCATCATCATCATCATCGGCACCGGTTTTTCTCTGCGATGCGGGCCGCCGTCGGGGGCCGGGCTCGGGGCCGCTGTTATCCATAGGTGCAGTCCGCGTCCTCGCCGTGGATCCAGAGGCAGATCTGCGCGAACTTGAGCGGAGTGATGCGCACGGCCACGTTGTAGTCCTTCCGCACGCCCTGGACGTCCACCCACTGGTGGCCCGAGTAGACGGCGACGATCTTGCGCTTCCAGCTCTGGTCGGGCTCCTTCAGGCGCAGGTAGACGCCGGAGCCCGTGGAGCCCGGCTCGGCGTCGCAGTACTGGTAGAGGAGGTCGCTGGATTCCTCGGACACGCTGCAAAAGCGGTAGACCAGCTGGTCGGCTCGGTCCTGATCAAAGCCCGAGAAGTGGATCCGGCCCCCGGGCAGCTTCCGGATGGCCGCCGGGCTGACTCCCAGGTCCATGTGCTTCTTCTTGTGCGCACGCTTCAGCTCCAGCAGAGCGTAGTCATAGTCCAGGGCGGCGGCCCCGCGCCCCGCCGCGGCCCAGCCCCTGGGGAGGTGCGTGTTCCGGACCCGGGTCCACTGGAAGGAGGGCCGGCCCCCGGCGCCTCTCCGGCCCCCGGCGGAGCCCTTCCTCCTCCTGCCAGCCGCGGCGCTCTCCTTGGGACTCCCCTCTCTGGGGTCTTCCCCGCCCGCCTCCCTCCGGCCCCTCCTCCGGGAACCCCGGCGTTTCTTGCCGCCCCCTTTCTTTCTCAGCCTCAGCAGCCCCACCCTCAGCTTGTCACCCCCTTTCACGTAGTCCTGGCCGTCGTGGACACAGTGGGCGGCGGTCAGCACGTGCCTGGGGGACACGAGGACGCCGCTGCAGCCCGTGGACAGCTTCACGGCGGTGCTGAAGGGGAAATTGGTGAGGAACCTCTTGTCCGAGATGCTGAACCTGCTGTCCGTGCCGTACACCTGCCGCTTGCTCCTCCGCGCCGCCCATGACGCTCCCCCCCTGGGGGTGCTGTTCTGCGCGGGCTCCGGGGCCAGGCCTTGCACTCTCACTCGGGTCAAGGTCCGGGTGCCGTTCTCAAAGACCGTCTCGTAGGAGAGAGCATCTTCCAGCTCCGGGAGGCTGGGAGCGGGGAGCTCTTTCTGGCACTCAATGCCACACGCTTTCGGTAGCTCCATCTTGGCATCGGCCTCAAAGGTGGGGCTCGTGAGATGGAAGGTCCTTTCACTGACAACCCGGGGTACTTTTCTCAGATGCCACATGCCATCCTGCTCCGTCTCTGATCCATCAAGGCGGGCCCACCCAAGGGTGAAAAGTAGCAACCACAGTGGCATCTTTTCCATTTTTTTTTCCTTAAAAAAAATAGAAAGAGAAAAGAGGAGCTTTACAACATGTTCTTTTTAAATGTTAGTTATCCATGTCATTTAGGCCTGGGATCCAATCTTCACCATCAACAGGAGTCCTTATTTTCCCTGTACTTAGGTCTCATTGCGATTAAACACCCTGTAAAGTAGGCTCATACAGGTTTCCAAAATCAGTAGATTGTTTTCCCCCAATCGTCCCACGACCAGCCCTAACTCTCCCCCTCCCCCAGCCTGCCATCTCCACCTCTACCTCCCCAGGCAGCCCAATGCTGGGAGAGTAGGACTAGGGGTAGCTAACTGGGGGGTCTCTACTGCCCAGGCCACACTCTCCTCCTTCCTAGGTATCCTGCAACCTTATTTCCAGATGACTTGGGTATCAGGAGTTGGCCCGTACTTCCCCTGCACTTGGCTCCTTAAATGCAAAAATCGTAAGATTCCTCATCTCTAGAATGTAAATCCCTGCACAGAGCTCAAAAAGGCGTGCATTAGAATACAGTGGATTTCCCAGAACCATGGTTTGTGGACCAAGCTGACTGATGATGTAATTGAAATCACCAGATACTATTCTAAAAGCAGTAGAGGCTTATGAAAATGGGTCAACTGCTGTTGACCTACTTTAATTTTTACAAGCAGAACCCCTTAAAAAAAATGCACAGGCCATTTTATGCTAAAGTTAGAAAAATAATGAAGAACATTAGGAATGTTCCTTAACCCAGGGTACACCAATAAGATCCTGTGCACCGGCATGAAAACCACAAGTTATCTCTAAGGCAGTCGAATACGACATTGCTTGATACAACAGAGTTCATTTTGCTATATAGGAGAACAGACTTTATTATTAAATTTATTAACATTCTTTGATAAAGCATATACTATATAACCTCTCCATTGTTTAAACATAATATATTCACCAGAATATGAACACAATTAATTTGAATCACCATACATTGGAACATATTAAACAAATTTATAATAATCTTTACCATGACTTGGCATCAGCAAGATTACATAGAAGTTTTGCAAGTTCCATTTTTTATATCTGCTCACACTTGAATGCTGAATAATGCTGATTCAGTTAATTTTAGACTGTATTGTTTAAGTACCTTGTAACTTATCTTGTAACTTGTTTTATTTGGGGAAATAATGGGTATTGTCCAAAAATCCATAAAGAATATACTTTGGAAAAGAATCCAGAGTCATGGACAATATTGTCTAATCATTACCATGGCAAATTTGACTTTATCAGAGCAGTATTTATATTGATAATGATTTCATTGAGCCATTTAGTATTTCCTTTTGTTATCTTCTATGCAATCTCCACAATGAATATTTCATCAATTTTATTTAATTGGGTTGGAATAATTTGGTAATTCCACTAAGACCTTGAAATCCTTAATCCTGTGCTTAACTGGATAGTTTCCACAATGAAAAATTATGTCTTTCAAAAAAAAAAAGTAAAAGCTAAAATCAGAGTTATTTGCTGCCTTTCAGCTTTCTAAAATAGATGATGATTTAAAAGAGGTATATATTTTACCTACCTGATTCTCAGCAAAATTTCAATCAAAGGAGCTTTTAAGTCTGGAAAAAAAATTTTTAAAAATTAGTTTTTTCTCCATGGCCAGTTTTGCTCAACAGTGAAAGTGTTGGCCTGCAGACCAAAGGGTCTCAGGTTCAATTCCCCATCAAGGGAATGTACCTCAGTTGCAGGTTCAATCCTCGGCCTCACAAGAGAGCAGAACAAAAATATAGAAGTTTCCCTACTTTTTATGAAATGAAACATGTGCTCTGTGTCATAACTCTGTAGGCAGACTTTTAAGAAAACCCCATGTAATCATTTTATGTATAAACTTGATTAGGCAACAGGGTGCCCAGGTACTTGGTTGCCTGTGAGGGTGTTTCTGGATGAGATTGACATTTGAATTAGTAGAATGAGCAAAGCAGTTTCATCTCCTCAATGTGGGTGGACCTCACCCAATCAGTTGAAGGTCTGAACAGAATGAAAAGACTGACTTTTCTGTGAGTAAGGGGAAACACTTCCTACCTAACTGCTTTGAGCTGAGGCATTGCTTTTATTACTGACTTGGGACTCAAAATGAAACACGAACAACTCAAAAGAATGTTATTAATTTGTTAATGAAATTCTGTATTGGTGTCTGGCAAACTATAAACCCTGTCATACTAAAGGATGCCCAGCTTGTACTCCCCAGAGTAGTTGAGTCAGCATCACCCAGGAATGTGTTAAAAATGTTCAGGGCCCAACCACCTACTGTCCAAAACTCTCCAGGTGGGGGTCAGGTTCCCAGCTATCCATGTTTTAACCAGCCTTCCAGGCAATTCTGATACTCAACACAGTTTAAGAATCACAGTAAACCAAGGCCCTAATGTAGTAGCTTGAGCCTCACCCTGGAAGGCAGTCTTTCCAGGGATGATGGCTTAACCAGGTTTCAAATGGTATCTGCTCCATATTTGTGTACAATATACATTTATTCTGAAGTTTGCTGTTCTGCTATCTTAGCAACTGCTAACAGTGAATGGTTCCGTGATTTAATAAAAAAAAAAAACACAACTTACTTTTATATAAGTGACTTAATAAGAGATCTGAAAAGATTCAAATTCAGTAGGCTGGTATGAGATGCCTCCAACATCTGATGCCACAGATCATGCAGTGGCATGAGTTGCCCAGCCCTGTCTGGTGCCCTTGGAACGAGTTCCACAAAAATAAAAGCCATGCCCACATCTATCCTTGGGCATGGGAAGGGCACAGCCTTGTAATATGACCTCAGAATCACAGTAATAAGAGGACAAGGATTTAGTTAGCTTAATTTGGCCTGTAATTTAAAATTGGACAAATGTTTATGGATGCTTTCTTTTGGAAAATCTAAGTTTGCCTGGTAATGTAAATGACAGCTCTCACTGATAGAGAAACCCATAGTTCATTGGCTCCATCTACATATGCCCAACATTCAAAAAGCACTAACTCATTGACCTAACGAGATGCAGTCCCCATTGCTGGGGCATCTATATTTTGAAATCTATAACATTCCTTGTCTTCCCTCAATTTCCTCCTTTTATCCAATGTTCCATTATAATTGTGACCTTCACTGTCACTTTCCAGATGGCTTGGAGTTGAGGCTTCATTTTGGTTAATGAAAGTGAGGTTGCAGTCATTGCTCTCTACCATGAGTCAGTGTACACACAGTTGATTGTGGGTTGGACCATAGAAATAAATGGAGTAGATGGGAATTAGGAAGGAAGCAAGAATACCAGGGTATGTAGATGAACTTGTACGGATAGAGCAAATACTACTACACATTTGTACCTGATTATTATTAACAGAAATGACCACATATAACTACAAAAGATGACTTACTACTATTTTTTTTTTGTTTGCTATGCTCTCAGAAAGTGACTGTGATAGTATGTAGAATATTTGGTCTGCATGTATAACCAGCATAGTGGTTACACGTGCAGACCAAGGAGTGAGAAGACTTAGGTTAAGTCTCATTTTTCCACTTATGAGGCATATGGATTTGGGGGGTTCATTAAGTTCCATCCTCACCTGAAAAGTGGGGATAATAATGATATCTACCTCATATCATAATTGTGGGTATTAAATGAGATGATATATGCTCTCACCAATGAGCCCAAAGCACGGTAAGCATCAATAACAGGTTCTTTCATCATCATTGTTCTACCTTCATGGGTGAGTTAATATTACTATAAATTGGTACAGCCACTATGGAAAACAATATGGCAGTTACTCAAAAAATTAAAAATAGAATTACCATATCACTGAGCGATCCCTCTTCTGGGTATCTACATGAAAAACTCAAAAACATTTATTCTCAAAGATATGTACACCCTATGCTCACTGCAGTATGATTCACAGTGGCCACCACATGGAGACAACCAAAGTGTCCTTCGCTAGAGCATTGGGTAAAGAAGATGTGGTACAGATAGACAATGGAATACTACCCAGCCATGAGAAACGATGAAATCCTGCCATTTGTGACAACATGGATGGACCTTGAGAACATTATGCTAAGTGAAGTAAGTCAGAAAAAGCTAAGAACCATGTGATTTCACTCATATGTGGGATATAAAACTGAAACTCATAGATGCAGACAACATGTGGTGGCTACCAGAGGGAAGGGGGTAGGAGGATAGTAAAGGAGGCTAAATATACGGTGATAGAAGATGACATGACTTTTGGTGGTGGGCACACAATGCACTAATGTATCATAGAAATGTATACTTGAACCTGGTCAGTGTGGCTCAGTGGCTGCGCATCAATCCATGAACAAAAAGATCACAGGATTGATTCCAGGTCAGGACACATACCCGGGTTTTGGGCTCAATCCCCAGTAGGGCACGTGCAGGAGGCAGCCCATTGATGTTTCTCTCTCATCAATGTTTCTATCTCTCTATCCCTCTCCTTTCCTCTCTCTAAAATCAATAAAACATACTTTTTTAAAAAATGTACACTTGAAACCTATATGATTCTATTAACCAATGTCACCCCACTAAATTTAATTTTTAAAAATATCACTTTGAAATAACTTATTATATGAGTTAAAGTTACAGCACTTTTCGTTTTCTAAAAAGTCAATTTTACAGTCAAATATTTTTATTTTAGGATAGTTTCCAACATACTCTCAAACTCCCTTTATTGTCCTTTATGTTTTGTTCTATTCAAGGACAGCTTTACTTTAGAGACTTCCCAAATGAATTTGTTCCTAATTACTCCTTCTTACTAACATCTGTGTTTTTGTAATATATTTTTCTCATTACTGTTAAACTTAAATATGATTATACATCACCCGCTCCCAGAACACTCAAACAGCATTTCCTGTGACTTATTTATAGCCTGGATTTACATAGGAATTCTTGAACTGAATCAGGCCCTCAGCCTAAAAAGAAACAGAGTCCATGTCAAAATAATAATTCTAAGGGAATGACTTGCAGAGAAAGAAAAAATGAATTTTCTGAGGGAATCTTATCTACAATGTATAGAATATTACTGGCATGACATAATTATATTTATACTTTAGCTCAGGTAGGGCAGGTGGACTAATGAAAGGTGAGAAGGCTGCTCACTATATTAAACATTTCACATGAACTGTTTTTCTTGTATATGAAAAATGAAGCTGTTGGCTTAACATCAAGGACTGGCATTGATTGCGTTCCCTCACCAGGTGATACACTCACACTTACTCATACTTACTCAGGTCTTTCTTTTCAACTGCTCCTTGTAATGCATGATGAGGTGGGTGTCCAAATTCATGTATATAAATAGTATGTCATCACGGAACAGAATTTTGCCTTAATCTGTTAATCATTCAAGGGGGCAGTGCTGGCCAACACCAACTCCTACCTTATGTATATGTTAGGACACACCAAATACTGCAGAGACACTTTTTACAACTTGCCTGTCCTTTTCTTAACCTTTCAAGATCTTAACCACCTGTTCCCTCCCCCGCAACACACACACATCACTGCCTACATTTGTACATATGCATAATAAGTATGAAAACATGCTCCAGCCATCTCCTTCTTCCACTTTCATACCCTACCTGCTCAATAAAGATTGACATACAACAGGTAGACATTGTGACCTGGCCCTGATATTTCCAAATACCAACAGAGAGAAGTGTTCGCTTAGGCAAAAGCCCATTGTAGAACACGAGGGGATGTTACTAATAAGATTAAAAAAGTGTCAAGCAAGCCTTAATGGGTCAGGTTTTGGAGAACACCTGTAAAAACTTTAAAAGCCACCTTCACAAATTGGGGGCAAGTGTAGAGAGGAAAATGTATTTTACAAAGCTCAGTTCCCACTGCAGGCCCTCATTAACGGTAATTACTCTCTGGACACCATTTCAAAGTCTCCTTATTTAAGGTTCTTGTTATATTCTTCTTAGCTATCAAGTTAGACAAGAACATTTCTAAGATCTCTTTCAGCTCTAACATCCTAGATTAATCCACAGCCGCTGGAATAGCGGGCAGCCTGTAAGTTACAACATGTATGAAATATCAGCCTTGAGCAAATAACAGTGTTAGTGATGTTAACAAATAATGAAGAGTAAGAATGGGGTGTTTCAATCATTATGGAGACAGCAGGCTTAGGAGTCAAACCAATTTAAATCTATAGATGCTGCTTTTTCGCCCTGTGACTTTATGAAGGTTTGATTGACTTTATCAATCTCTCCAAACGTATTTTCCCACATTTGTTAAATAGGGCGAATACCTTAAAGTATTTTTGTAAAGAACTAATATGCCCAGAGCATAACATACATTCAACAAATAGCAATAACATATTACTATTAACATAAATCAATGGAAGTCCAAAGATAGGTAGATATTTATAAGGGACTTCATACATTTCCCACTGCTGTGTCTCTCATTGTTTATGCCAAGTAATGGCTACCAAAGAGAGCCACATTCTAATTCCCAGAACCTGGAAATATGTTCCTTACATGGTGAAAGATTTGCAAATGGGATTAAGGATTCTGAGATGTGATTAGTGTGGGTTATCCAGGTGAGCCTGATGTAATCACGGCGATCCTTATAAGAAGGTAGGAGAGAGCAGGAACTATGAAGGTGGAGGCAGGGATCAGAGTGGTGTAGGGTCACAAGCCAAGGCATGTGGGGTGGCCTCCAGGACCTGAAAAACGCAAGGAAATTGATTCTCTCTTTGACCTTTCAGAAGGAAAGCAACCCTGCTAACCTACTTTAGACTTCTGGCCTTCAGGAATGTAAGTTAAGGTGTTAAGTCACTATGTCTTCAATAGTCTTTTAAAGCAGCAATAGGAAATCAATAACTTACAAAGGTAAGAATCTATCTTTTTTAAAATTGTCTGCCCTGTGTGTTTAGAAAGAAAGAGGAAGTAGGGAGTGATATAAAAAGGAAAAATGTTTGGTTCAGCATCTTAAACAAATGAAAATTTTTTATTTTAAGGAAAAGTATACAGACATGCAATTTTAGAACTAAAAACAGATCACAGTAAAATTTTATTCTGTGGAGAACAGTGTGGAGTTTCCTCAAAAAACTAAAAATGGAACTTCCATTTGACCCAGTAATCCCACTTCTAGGAATATATCCTAAGAAATTAGAAACACCCATCAGAAAGCATATATGCACCCCTATGTTCATAGCAGCACAATTTACATTAGCTAAGATTTGGAAAGAGCCTAGGTGCCCATCAGCAGATAATTAAATTAGAAAACTATGGTACATCTACACAATGGAATACTATGCTGCCATAAAAAGAGGAATGCTTGCCATCTGCAGCAACCTGGATGGAACTGGAGAGGATTATCCTAAGTGAAATAAGCCAGTCAATGAAAGAAAAATACCACATGATCTCACTCATTTATGGATAATAAAGAACATTATAAACTGATGAACAAAAAGATAAATACAGAGGTAGTAAAGCATCAAACAGAATGTCAAATTACAGCGGGAAGGTTAGGGAAAGGTTGGGTAGATAAGAGATCAACCAAAGGATATGTATGTATGCATATAAGCATAACCAATGGACACAAGACACTGGGGGATGAGGGCATGTATGGGAGTGGGGGGGGGCAATGGGAAGGTATATACACATGTAATACATTAATAAAAAAATGGGAAAAAAATTATGGTGGCATGAAACAGTGTTGCGAGAGAGACAAGAATTGGAAAAGGGGCCAAAACCGGTTTGGCTCAGTGGATAAAGCATCAGCCTACAGACTGAAGTGTCCCAGGTTCGATTCCGGTCAAGGGCATGTACCTTGGTTGTGGGCACATACCCAGAAGGGGGAGTGCAGGAGGCAGCTGATCGATGTTTCTCTCTCATCAATGTTTCTAATTTTCTATCCCTCTCCCTTCCTCTCTGTAAAAAAATCAATAAAATATATATTTTTTAAAAGAATTGGAAAAGGGAAGATAGATTTGTTTGTTTATTCAACAAATAGATACTGAAGACTATGCACCATTTCAAAGTCTCCTTATTTAAGATTCTTGTGATAGCTCTTCTTAGCTATCAAGTTAGACTAGAACATTTCTAAGATCTCTTTCAGCTCTAACATCCTAGACTAATCCACAGATGATGCCAGGCCAGCATTGCTCAGTGGTTGAACATCAACCTATGAACTAGGAGGTCATGGTTCCATTCCTGGCCAGGGCACACGCCCAGGTTGTGGGTTCCATCCCCAATGGGGTGTGCAGGAGGTAATCCATCACTGATTTTCTCTCATCATTAATGTTTCTTTCTCTCTTTCCCTCTCCATTCTTATATGAAATCAATAAAAATACATATTTTTTTAAAGAATTTAAGCCACAAGTGAGAAAATACAACTTATTCACCCATGATCCTCAAGAAGCTTCAATTCCTAATCCTCTAGGATGGGAACTTGCCTGCTATCTACATTGCTACCACTAGATGGCAAAGTTAGCCTGGTGATAGCAAATCTAAGGCCCTGCATTTAAATTGTTTACATTTCTGAGCTGTGATATAGAATTTATTTGAAAAGCATATGGAATTCAGCAGGGGGAGCAGTAACTGACGAATACACAAAATGGTTGTCACATATGGAATGTATCACATTTAGAAAACCCATCCACAGGCCACCGAGCCCATCCTGATGAACTGAGAGCTGACAATGCTGTCTACAGCCAGACAATTTTCTGGCAGGTGGTTTTCCGAAAACCGTTGTAGTGCCAGCACACTTCCACTATGACCTACAGCATTGCTAAATAATCCCCCCCCTCAATGTGCTGCAGTTCATTTCAGCATGAAGGAAAATCTTCACACTGCCAAATATTTCACATATGTTTATCAAATACTTTATAACCCATTCCCAAGGGATATGCTCTCTGCTGATCCTGTGCTGAAGGCAAGAAAGTTCATTGACAATGTGCCAATTTCTATTCAAAATATCATACCATAGAGTGATTTTCAACTTTGGTTTCAGGAACGGAGACCAAGTAATGTCTGCTTTAAGAGTTTGGCAGCACATGAGGGAAAGGAAGATGGTAACCTTACACAGTTGATTATTTTACAGTAACACACATCTTCTGTTTCTCATCACAATAAAAAAAAATCCTCCCTTTTTTCAGCTATTTTTCCAGGGCATATACATTTTAATTTATGCAATGGATATGCTGCGTGTAAATCAAACGTGGGGTGAATGGCAGTAAGGGAACCCTCTGCTGGCTCTCTCATGCTCTGAGATAGGAAGTGCACAGCATATGGCCCCGGACTTATTTTTATATCTAGCAAATTGATCTTTGAAAGCAAAGAATGTCTATCAGTGTGTTAAGTTTGCTACTTTTCAGATTTTAAAGCAGTTTTTTATCACAATTTTATTTATTTCTTTATTTGCTAATCATACATCAGTTTAACATATTTGAAACTTTTGAAAAATTTTTTCGTTAAGCAAAGTTATAAACTAATTTTTATTCCACTAATCTGACTTCCCTGTTTTCTAATCTCTCATCTCAGATTTCTCATTAGCAATTGAGTCAGTGTTAAGTGAGGAAGCTTCAACCTCCAAAATTCTGAATCTGATCCTGCTGTTAAAATGCAATATGCTTGAGCACTGGGCAGAGAAAGATAAATAATTTACTCAATAGAGAAAATTAACTCACATTAGCAACAGTTTGTTTTAACATATAATATACATACTATGTGCCAAGCACATAGGCTAAACAGTCTCACATTTAAAAACACGAAAAACTTTCTTTTAAGCCCCTGGGTTTCTGGGCTGTCTGGAAGAAAATTTTGGAGCGTTCAATCCCTTCTCACACTAAAGGAGCTCCTCTAATATTTCCTTAAAAAATAAAATTCCAAATGATGCTTGGCCACTACTTTCAAGCCTAGATGTCTTATTTGGCTGGGATTTGAACATTCTTTCTACAAATTATAAAACAGATTCTAAGCATAATTCTCCAAGTAGCAAAATGTGACTTTTATAATCCTCTCTAGAGGCAAATGTATTTGGGATAAAATGAGAATTCCAGAAGTTAGTAGGATTCATAAAAAGAGGGAGGGGTCACCTAGATAGGACATACAGCTTCATTTCAAATCAATGACAATGTAAAAAGGTCAGAGGAATCGGGCAAGAATATTTCTACAACTTTCAAAACGTTTTATTATAGAAAATGTACTTCTTACAAGTAGAGTAAGAAGTATATCCCCATGTGCCCATCAACAATTAACAATATTTCGCCAATCTTGTTTCATCTACCCCACTCCTCCCTCCGCTTTTTTTTCTTTCCTTCTTTTTTTTTTTTTGCTAGAGTATTTTACAGCAAGTCTAACGCTGATCTATTTCTTTTCACCTTCTTATTTTAGAAAGGCTTTCCACTGCTCCTTTTGCAGTCAAGTTGAAGAGAGAGATTGATTGATTCTAGCTTTCACAGTAACCCTGCCAAAGAGGTTTTCAAGAGCAGACTTTACGAGAATGTGTTTTACACCTTTTGCAACAGCATCTGCTAATAATCATAAAAATAAAAGAGGTTCCTCTCTAGTACTGCCTAAGTAGAAAGAATTCCATTTATAGTCCAATGCAAACAACTGTACTGTTAATATTAAACTGTGCAGAGGCAGGCACACACAGTTGCCTATTGGAATAGAAGTTCATTTCTTTTGAGGACAAAATGCTAAGTTTGATTCCATCTTTAGAGTCTGTCAAAAAAAGCTCTCCTTGGATGGGTACTACCTTTTTAAGGAAAACTTCCAACCTCTAGCTAGTGTCTCGCCCGCGGTTGTGGTGGAGGGGGAGCAGGTTGGGGGGGTGGGAACGTTCCATCCTTACCTGTGAAGCTTATTCAGTCCCCAGGGCGCTGCCCAGTAGGAATCAAAAGAGCTCCTGCGAGGTGATCACCACGCTGCAGACGGACAGACGGAGGATGGGGCGCTGCCGCCTGGAGCCTCGCTGACTGCCAGGGCCAGAGGCTGCCCTGCCACCACCGGCCAGCACCCCCGGGAGCCAGCGGCAGAGACTGCCGAGCAGGCAGAGCCCAGCTGCTCACCGAGGAGGGGAGATGGGAGGGGAAAGGGGGCGATGACGCGGGGCAGACGTGGGGGTGGGGGGAGGCGAAGGGGGAAGGAGGTGGGCCAGAGGAGAGAGGGACGGAACAGGAGCCGGGACACTTGCCCACTGAGGGTGGGGGGCGGGGGGGAGGGGTGCTGTACCTTGCTAGGAAATGCGGGGCAGACAAAGGACCCTCCCACCTTGTGTTTGTCCCCAGAGTGCGTGAATTAAGCATTAGGACACTTTTATGGGTGGGCTTACGGGAGACAACTGACGCCGTGAGAGCGTGCATCCCTCGCTCCCTCAAGAAGGTACCCTGCGGGGTGCAGCGTTGGAAGCGGGGCGGGCAGCGCCCAGAGTTAACTTTGAGCCTCATTCCCCCCCTCGGCTGGCTGCTGAGACTCAGCCATCAGAACCAGGGCGTTTCCCCAGCCCTAACCCACGCCAGTCTTCCACCCGGACCTCGCCTCCCAGGACACGCTGCCCCCGGGGCAAGTCCGGCTGGTGCCAGCACCACGTGCGAAGTCACCTGTAGCCCACGGTTCCCACAGGCGCCCACAGTGGACCAGGCACCCGAGACTCTTCGCCCGCCGCGGAGCTGCTGGTGACCCTGTGAGCATCCATACCGCCTGCAGGGGGCGCTCGTCGGTTTCCATCCCTCAGGAGAGTACAGTATTAGGCTTTTTTTTTTTTTACTTTTAGCGAATATCGTTTTAAGATCCTTGCCCTCCCTGGTCCATCTGAATTCTAACCTCATTCATTCTCACTCCCTTCTATTCTCCTCTTTAGGAGAGGTGCTCCTTTGGGGTAGGGACCGCATATGGAAGAGAACTTTATTTCAGCATCTACTGAGCTGCTTCTACTGGGGCAAGATGCAGAGCTACCACACAGAGCACAAACACTGGGGGCTGCCCCTCAAGTAAGTGCACAAGTATTTATAACACAAGGTTTTAGCACCTCTCATAGCTTTTGGCTCATTAATGGATTATTGCATTTCTCAAGTCCCTATATTTTTTAATGAATTGCTATCAGAATATACATACAATTTTATTTCCTGGTTTTTTTTTAACTTAGCATTTTCATTTATATATTTACTATGTAATTTAAATCTATTAATGATTTTTATCTGGTAGAATGTAAGTAGTTCTGAAATTATATTAGATCGTAAGCTTTATACACGTCTTTGAATTGCCACCCTCTACCACATGGAATGTCATGGGTGCTGGGTATGTGTTGAACTAAAAACTTTTTCCAGTTAAATGGAGTCAGGGAAGTCATAGAGAAAAACCAGAATCCAGGATGGCAAGTCACAACTGATACTAAATAGCTGTGCCCTAGACCTCCATGTCTTCACCTATAAATTAAGAAGGCGAAGCTGGAGAAATTCTATAGTCTGTACTTCTCAAACATTTCTGGGATTCTAACACTGCATAAATCCAGAAGAATGTAATGTGGACCTGTCATGGACAGCACATAAGGCTGATTTCAAGTGCTCTCACATTTGCAAGGCCCCCTTCCTGCGTGAGTCTTTTACCCCAAGCTGCCTTTCCCCTAGTGTTATTAACTATGACCCCGTGTAAGTTTATGATGTATAATGTGATGATTTCATACTTGGATATATTGCAAAATGTGAGTTAACACATCCTTTACCATTTTGTTACTGTGAGGACTTTAAGGCTCTACTCTCACAGCAATGTTCAAGTACACAGTACAATATTGTTAACTACAGTCGCCATGCTGTGCATTAGGTTCAACTTAATCATCTTACAATGGAAAGTGTCTGCCTTTTGACCAACATTTCCCCACTCCCCACACTTTTCAGCCTCTGATAACCACCATTCTAATCTCTGTTTTTAAGAAGTTGGTGTTTTTATATTTCACATAGGAGTTCATCCATATTGATCTTTCTCTGTCTGATTTATTTCACTCAGCACAATGTCCTCAAGATATATCCAGGTTGTTCCAAATGGCAGGATTTCCATAAATGTCTAACCATTATGTTGTATACTTGAAACCAATAATATTGTAAGTCAAATTACAGTTGACATACAAGATTATTGGTTTCAAGTATACAACATAATGGTTAGACATTTATATAATTTACAACATGCTCCCCTCAATAAGTCCAGTACCCACCTAGCACCATACATAGTTATCCCAATAACTATATTCCTTATGCTCTACTTTACAGCCCATGACTGTTTTTATAGCTAGAAATGTATACTACTTAATTTCTTCCCTTTATCACCCAGCCCCCCAAGCCTTCAAACCTATTATGCCAAGGTATTTCATGGCTGAATGATATTTTGTGTGTGTGTGTGTGTGTGTGTGTGTGTGTGTGTGTTACATTTTCTTTCTTTATCCATTTTTATGTTAATGGTCACTTAGGTTGTTTCCATTATTTGACTTTTATGAATAATGTTGTAAGGCACATGAATGTGCAGGTATCTATTCAAAATAGTGATTTTAACTTCTTCAGATATATACCCAGAAGTGGAATTGCTTAATGATATGGTAGTTCTATCTTTAAATTTTTGAAGGATTCCATACTGTTTTCCATAGTGACTATACCAATTTCCATGAGCACCAGGGTTTCCTTTTCTCCACCTCCTCGCTGGCATTCAGTTCTCTGGGCCTTTCATTTTCTGTGGGTTTACCCTTCATCTTTCCCCGGCAGATGTCCCAGCAGAGCCAAGCCTTCACATGGGAACATTATGTCATCAATGTAATAGGTCATCTTACTGATGTGGGAAGGACAGGTCATATTGTGGGGCTGTGAAGATAGCCTTGGGGAAGCTCTTAAGAGGTTTATTGTTGCTGAAACCTGTTTGGCTCAGTGGATAGAGCTTCGGCCTGTGGACTGAAAAGTCCCAGGTTCGATTCCGGACAAGGGCATGTATCTTGGTTGCAGGCACATCCCCAGTAGGGGGCGTGCAGGAGGCGGCTGATCGATTGATGTCTCTCTCTCATCGACGTTTCTAACTATCTCTCTCTCTTCCTTTCTGTAAATATCAATAAAATATTTTTTTAAAAAAAAGAGGTTTATTGTTATCCCCACACATGAAGGGAAGTTAACTTAGTTATCAGAAACCTGTATTTGTCAGTCTTTTCATGAATCTTCTTAAAAATGAAGTACCTTGGCAGGAACATTTCTGCAAAAGCATCAGAATAACAAATGACAAAGACTATAAAACAATCATGGTTACGAATCTGGTGAGAGTTCACGCATATATGCACCATGACTTAGTTATCTATTCCACTCTCACTCAGCCTGACCACACATCAAATTCTTCCCTCCAGACTCCTTTTCCACAAACCTTCTGCAACTTGCACATACCTTTCAGCTTTTGCCCTATCTTTTCCTTGTGTATTTTGAAACAATCATTTTAATTTAGGACAAAATTATTATTTTTTTACCTTTTACCAAAAAAACTATGTTCTTTATATCATTCTTTTATCAAAATAACAACAGCAGATTCTATTTTCCTTTCCCTCAACAAAACGCATCTCCTTTTTTATATACTTCTTGTACAAAAAACATATATCCTACTTTCCATATACAGTAATTTTCTTTCATCCTTACTATATTCTAGTAGTATCGTAAAAAGCCTTAGTTCTTTCATAAATCGATTTTGGCTAGAACAGTCTCTTGTCGGAAACCAAACATTGTTCTTACTAAATAGATGGAAACAGGAGGCCAGAAGGCTGGTCAACCTTAACTGCTCTGAAAGGTCAGAGCTAATTACTCACTGTTTAGTTGAAACATTATTGGTTGAAGCAACCTCTGTTTGTTTCATGTTAATTTCTGTTTTTGTTTTTTCCTGCCTAAAGGCTAGGGGTGTGTCCCAAAGCCTTAATAAAAGGGAGAAAAAGGCCAGAGCAAGTGGCAGTCCTTTCCACTGGAGGAAGGCTCCCGCCTGGCCCCCCAATATCGCCAAATTAATATCTTCTAGTCGCTCATTTCGTTTGCGTGCGGCCTCCTTCAGAACCCGAACCCTGAACCGGGAACCCTGAACCATGCAGGACGTGGAAAGAGGTTCCCACAGTCTCTATTTATTTTTTTTTTTAAGGCCTCTTTTGTGCTTCAGTTTCTGTGTGCAATGTTTTGGTTAGCTCCTAGGGTGTTTACATTTCAAAGGCATGATAAGATTTGCAAGTTTCAGAGACAAAAAGAATTTAAGTTTTCTCCTAGGAGTTTTGGGATGTTCTTCTTTATTATCAGAAGTCTAAGGAAATTGCTATTTAAAATTTTCCTTTGTATTAGGGGTCTAACATTAGGGGTTTAACATCATTTGTATTAAGAGTCTCACATCAATTTTATTATCAGTCATCAATACATCCTCTTTTTTGTCCTGATCAGATCTGTCACAGTGCTCATACCTTAACCTACAGCATCTTTCACCTTCCTAGCTTTCCAAAATGGCCCACTAAGGTCTCCAACTTACTTTTCTCTTTAAATATTTTTTTTCAATTACAGTTGACATACAATATTATTGGTTTTAAGTGTACAACATAATAGTTAGACATTTATATAATTTACAATGTGCTCCCCCAATAAGTCCAGTACCCACCTGGCACCATACATAGTTATCACAGTAACTATATTCCCTATGCTCTACTTTACAACCTGTGACTGTTTTTATAGCTAGAACTATATACTACTTAATTTCTTCCCTTTTCCACCCAGCCCCCCAAGCCTGCCAACTTAATATGTCAGCTTATCTGTCAGCCTCAGAGATAGTTGTCAGCTGCATGCTTTTCTCCAATCTGTTTTTGATCCAACTCTGTAGAGTTTCAGCCTCTAATTGGCCTGGGGGAGCTGCCCTCTGACCTTGCTCTTCCTTTCCCTGTGAGGGCAACCCTTAGCTGGGGAGTTCCCTCTTGGTGCCAGGCAGTGTCAGCTGGGGGATGGAGGATGCAGGCAAAATGAAGCTGTTCTCCCTCCCGCTTTGTGTGGTTATTCTCAAGTTGTTTTGTACCATTGTGTTGCTGAAGTTTCTTACGTGGACTCCAGAACTCTTGCAGGTGTATTTTTGCTCAAAGATAGCTAATAGTTGATCTTTGTGTGGGGATAGAGGCTGGGGTCTCCTATTCTGCCATCTTGGTGACATGGCTCCCCTATGCCTTTCATTTCTGGATCTGATAGAGGTTGTCTTAGCATTAATTTGATTTTTTTAAATTAACTAATTAGTTAATTTATAGCTTTACGTTAATAATTACTAATTCTCTGGAACCAGGATTCTGACTTCTCTTAATCGTGTGTTCCTTCTCCAGACTTAGTCCAGTCCCTCAAGTGTTCTGCAGCCTTGTATAAGCAATTTAGACATCCATATTCAACTATACCACAAAAAGGCTCCTTTACAGCCCTTCAAGTTCCCCATTTAGTCCTGTTCTTTTGACCCCACAATTTTACAATGCTCCTCAACCAGTTTTCTACATGAGAGTAAACACTTTGTTTAATAAGTCTCCTACCATTTTAGTAAATAATGCATTGTAATGAATGTTATAAGTTTAAAAAAAAACACTAATAATATAGTTTCCATCCTTCTTTCCTCAACACTCCTAGACTTGGTCTTCAATTATTATGACCATCATGGTTAAAGATTCGATCAAATTATTTTTAATACAATCCAACCTTCCATCAATGCATCAATGGAATTTATAACTACCTATTCTGTGTGGGACCCCTAGCCTAATGAGGGCCTTTGTATATCTTTCCAGCAATCGACCAAGAGGACTAGATACAACTCTTACCACATTTCAGATAATTAAGGATATTGTAACCTCATTAGAAGTCAGTGATCCCTGTTTAGACTGGCCATGATTAAGGCTATATCACTTAATTTTTTTTTTCTAGATTTGATATCTCAAGAGACTCAAACCAATATAGAAGAGCTCCTTTTCCAGTGCTTTAGTCTTATTTGTCATGGAAATGTACTTGGAAATTTTTAACGCTGGAAAGATAGAGGTCATGCTTCACGGTCCATGGTCAAGATCTAAGTGATGACTCAATCTTGTAGAAGGGGCACAGCTTGCTGTGGATGGAATCTTCTCTGTTAACTTTTAATCCCAAGTTTTGATCAAAACCTTTAGGTAATATGAATATGGATCTGCATGTTTAAAAACCCAGGGACCCTTAGTTAAGACAGAATAAGAAAATTAAGCAAATGTAATAATAAGAAACATTACAAGAAAAGGTGACATTTGTCCTCAGATTACACTTACACTGATAGGAGCCACCTACAATCAGCTAATTTGAGGGAGAATTGCTAGCTTTCCACAAACCTGCAGAATCATGGACTTCCTCCATCTTTCTGTGTGACTCAAGAAGAAGCAATGATCTCTTCCCAAAAGAAATCTGAAAGTTGGGTCCCTCATTTTAGTTATCTTGTAGTCCCTCCCCACTTGTGGACTTGCTCTCTCTGATGGGCAGAGATGATCTGTCCCTCCTGTGTGCCAGCACTGGAACTGGGTGCTTGTCAGACTGTTTTGGAGTTATTTCTGCCAAACTGGCCCGGGAGAACTTTTATATCTCCAGCGCTACGTGTAGTATCTGGAATTTAGCTATTTAATAAATGTTAACTGAGAAAATGAAAAGGTCTTCAGAAATGGACCAGAATTAAGAGATTTTCTGCCACTCTCACCTTGTACTTTAGAGAGAGCAGAGAAGATTAGAAGAATTCCCACAGAAACCACAAAGAGTGGAAATCATAACTAAGTGGAAATAAAAAATCCAAATAGGACATGAGCTCTAGAGAATACTGCGGAGACTAAAACATTGGACCCAAACCACAGTCTCCCAGACACAGGGTTTCATAGGGCATTGCAGGAGGATTAGAGACTCTTGTAAAGCTGAATTTTATAAGAATATAATTTGAGGCTGATGGGAAAGAATCATTTATACTCCAAGCTTGGAAGCTCATGATAACTTTTTGTCTACTATTACCAGATGTTCATTGGTTCTGCAAATAGTGATAAATAACAATGAGATATGTGCAAGCCTTCAATAAAGATCTTTATTGGGGTCAAAATGATCCTGGGCAAACTATACTTTCAATCATGTATCCAATCAGGAGCTATTCCTCCTCCTTCTCCATGACCTTTGACTATGTCATTGAGTCCATCTTGGGCTTGTACCAACAGTGCACTCACTGGAAATGGGTGGGAAGACAAAGGTCTGAAGGTGGACACTGCTATTGTTAGCTATGTGATTTGGGCAATCCACATTCCCTCTTGAAGCCCCTGTTACCTATTTGAAAAGTTAGCAGGATAAAATTAGCCTGGAAGAGTGGTCATGAGGCATAAATGTGAACCTGTATGTGACTGTCCTTAACTATGACTAGGAATATGACAGTTGATCAATAAGTAGAGCTGGAATTCAATTTCATAGACCCAAAGAAGTGTCGCCTGGAATAGAGTGTAATGAGTGACAAAATGCAGAGATCACTACCTTACTCCGAGGTGTAATCAGAAGCTGATTTCAGTGATAGACCCAAGGTCATCTAATGTTAGCTTCTCTCTGCTATACTTTCCCTTCTATTCTCATTATGCCCCAAGATGACTACATCCAGAGACAAAGCATCAGTTAACTCAAACAGCTTTTATAACACTTAAGTAATCCCCTAGAGCAGCAGTCGCCAACTGGTGGTCCATGAAGCCCAAAAGGTTGGCAACTATTGCCCTAGAGCAGTGCTTCTCAACCTTCCTAAGGCCGCGACCCTTGCATGCAGTTCCTCATGTGGTGGTGACCCCCAACCATGAAATTTTGCTACTGTTATGCATCATGATGTAAATATCTACATTTTCTGATGGTCTTAGGCGACCCTTGTGAAAGGGTGGTTCGACCCCAAGGGGTCGTGACCCACAGGTTGAGAACCTCTGCCCTAGAGGATGAACAAGCAGGGTGTAATCACCTGAGATCAGAGTGAAGGATATGAGGAGAGGAACAGTGGGAAATGGGAACAAACAGACCAGGTCACCTTTGATCCCCAGATTATAGATGCTTTGGTGAAGGTAGTAAATTAGAAAAATGAGAAGATGAGGCAAGTCTGTTCCACATTCACTTGTGGCAATAGTTTAGCACAGCTAAGGATGAGCTAACAATTTAATTGGAGCAGGCCCTCTGGAACTTGAAAGTTGTCTCCTTTTTATCTGCTCTGTATTCAGTCTGAGAATTGGTTTCATATGTCATGTCAAATGCATTACCATTTGTCTCAGCTAACTATATTATGTATTTACAGGTACCTGAAAATGTAAGATCAGTTTGGCTATTAGAAAGATTAACCTGGAAGAAGAAGGAAATAAAGTGAAAGAGAAGGATTAAACTTGAAGAAGAAAGATCAACTCAGAGATTATTACAACCGTTCAAACTAAACATTACAAAGGTACCATCTAGGCAGTAGCCCTGGGTGTGGGGAGAAGACAAATTCCATAGAGAACTCAGGGATAAAATTGAGTGAGCTGGAGACTGGACATGGAGAGTAAATGAAGAAAAGGGAGGCTTTCAAGGCTCAAAAGAAATCAAGGCTGTCTGTCCACAAGGATATTTATTGCAACTGTTTGTGTATTGTAGAAGAAAAATAGAAACAAAGTGAATGCCTATGAAAGCAAAATGATAAACACACCATGATATACCCATCCATACCTGGGACACTGTGCTGTCATTATCTGGAAAAAGTTAGACCCAAGCCAGCTGCCTTGGGGGGATTTCCTCAGAGTGTGGTTAAGTGAAATGCACTGAGGAATATACATGAGATGGTTCCATTACATTAATATAAAAGCAACAACCAAAAAAAAACCCCATATGTATGTGAATGCAGATAGGTAAACATACATATACAGTATATAAATGTGTGTGCATGTGTGTGTATTCAATTATAATTATGACTGAACAAAATAGAGGAGGAGGCAAGTAAAAGAAAAGCAAAAAAAACCCTATATTATAAAATATTGTCTTTTAATTTTTAAAGTTTATCTCTCTCTATATATAAAAGCATAAGCGACCAAACGACCAAATGACTGCTCGACCGGTCACTATGATGTGTGCTGACCACTAGGGGTCAGACATTCAACACAGGAGCTGGCCCCTGGTGGTTAGTGTGCTCCCACAGTGGGAGCACCACTCAGATGACCAACACATCCCAGTGGCTCACCAGCCAGGTGGCAGCCATTCACCCCCTCAATAGTCCTGCAGGTCTAATCTCTGGAAAACGGGCCAGGTACCAACGGACCAATGCTGCCAGCACAATCCTGACAGCTCCACAGGCCTCTTGGAAGTTGTCCTTGGCACCATGGCTGCTTCCCCTCCCTAGACACTCTGCAAGGAAGAAACAATATAAAAGCAGCCTCCAGGTGGCTCCCAACAACCAGCGTGAACGTGAACGTCAGTGGGACGGATCTAGATCCCAGGCCAGCAAGGGCATCCCACAGCCTGCCCAGAGGGCCAATCACATCCTGCCGCCTGTCCCCCTTGTGTAGGCACCAGAAGCCAGGTTCACGGCTGGCGAGCGCTGCTGTGGCTGAGCGAAGCTCTCCTGGTCCAGACTGACCGAGTGCAAGCTAGGACGAGTGGGAGTGGCAGGCAGGAGCGGCAGGTGGTGGTGGGCTGTGGGTTTCAGCCTGACCTCCACAGGCCACCCTGAGGGACTCCACGCATACACAAAGTCATGCCATGGGCCTCTAGTATGATTAAATTTTTATTGAATTGTTTATCTATAATAATGAAAGCATAATATGCAATCAACCAAATGGCGGAAAAGCAGAAGGACCATCTGAATAATCATGCTATGACACGCATTGGTGCCAGGCCAGCCAAGATGGAGGCAATGCAATTGGTTGGGGGCCCCACTATCACCCCATGATCACCCCAAAGTGGGAGACCCAGGCCACGGACCAATGGGCTGCAGTGGGTGGGTGGGGCTTCCCTCTGTGGGTCAGTTGATGGTGGGGCTCCTGGACTGTGAGAGGGCAAAGGCTGGGCTGAGAGACCCCCGCCCCTGAGTGCACAAATTTTGTGTACCATGTCTCTAGTATATGTATAAAAGCATAAAAAAAGATGCATATAATGGTTAAAAGGATTCCAATTGACTTTTTAAAAATATGTGTTTTTTTTATTTTAGAAAGGAAAGGAGAGGGAGAGAAAGAAGCATTGATGAGAGAGAAACATTGATTGGCTGCCTCCTGCACACCCCTTGCTGGGGATTGAGCTGGTAACCTGGGCAGGTGCCCTGACCCAAGGGAACTGAGCAGATTCCAATTGACTTTAATTACTTTATACTGTTAGAGATTATAACATTGGTATAAAAACCCACAAGGAGCCTAAAATTATGTAAAAATGAAGTTTATTAATATTATAAAAAATCTACACTAGATCTACTTTCATTGTAAACAAACATAATCAAGGTATATTTTTCAGTCATTTCAACATTCCTCTCTTATTAGATTTAAATTCTGCCACAGCTATTTAAATCTGGGTGAATTTAGATAATCTCTCAGCCTTCTTTTTCTTATGTGAAAAATGGAAATGATAATCTCAACCCTGAAAGGTGGTTGTTAGGATCAAATAAAAGAATGTCCATAGGCTGCCTGGCCCATAGTAGGCTCTTCTCCCATGGCAGCTACTATTTTTAGTACTCTTTGGGAACTCCCCGAGGCATCCCCCACCAACTTCCCAAAGGTGACATGATTGATTTCAGCCATGGCCTTCAGTTCCTCCTTAATTTTCACTGATACTTTTCTGTACAGTTCCAGTAATAATGGCCCCGCCCCTTTTCTCTAGACTTTGGTCAGTTACTTGAGGTCAAAGAAGGAATTCTGGGCCACTGGCCAGTGAGCAGACATCAGGGCTCACACATAGTTTCTTCCTGGTCATATTTTTAGCTGATCAGACTTCTTGGTTTAAAATTTACTTCACATTCAAAGCAATTTTCAGATGTTCTGTTCACATTTAACAAGTAAAAGGGTGTGTTATTTTTTTTTTGCAAGTTATAGTTTTGCAAGTTTTGAACATAATGTAAAAAAAATGATTAAATAAGTGAGGGATTTAGGTGTGATAGCATTACTAAGTGTGGATAACTAGCTTCAGGGTCTTCCCTCCCAGCCCCGTCAAAGCATAATAGAAATTATTTGCACTTTTGATGCAATTAGAATAAAAATCATGTTGGAAGAACTAAAACCACCTTATATATTTGTATTATTTGTTTAGTGTCTGCATCTCTGGGAACACCAGCTTGAGATATTCCAGGTAAAACTGTAATAAGTGGGCACCAAAGTTGCTTAAGGACTTCAGTTTTATTTTTAACTAGAGGCCTGATGCACACAATTTGTGCAAGAGTAGGCCTTCACAGCTGCAGCGGCTGCCCTGACCCCTCCCTTGCAGCTGCAGCAGCTGCCTGGATCCCACAGCTGTAGCCCCGGCTTTGTCCAGAAGGATGTCTGGAAGATCATTTAGCTGTCCAGTCTAATTACCATATTACACATATGACTGGATAAAACTTAGCCATTCAATTTGCTGAGTTCTCTGTTTCATTTCTAAAACATATCATTGCTATAGGAAAAATATAAAAATAAGTTTATAAATGTAAATCCCAATCACTTGAAAGTTTCCCTCATTTGGTTCATAGCAGACAAAGTAAAAGAACTAGTCTGTCCTAGCCAGAACTTTTCAAAAGGAACAGGAGGGCCCTTTTATAGTTAGGAGTTGAACTTTGGGTATTTCTTGGTTTTATAGATTTTGTTTATACTTTATTCATGCAGAAATTTTATTTCTGAATAGGGCTTCCTTCTTTATTGTCTCTAAATTATACTTTCTTCAAACAGCAGAATACTTAAAATATTTTTTAAAACAAACCTTCAGAAGTGGCCACTTATGGGTAAAAATTCTACTGCATTTGGCTTACCATGATTAATAAGAAGACAGAAATTAACATTTACTGTTTACAATGCCTCCGGCATTGTTTTAGACCAGGATTTCTCAATCTTGACACTAGTCACATTTTTTTTTTTTTAATTTCGGAGAGGAATGGAGAGAGATTGAAACATCAATGATAAGAGAAAATCATTGATCAGCTGCCTCTACTGGGGATCAAGCTCACAACCAGGGCATGTACCCTTGACTGGAATTGAGCCTGGGACCCTTCAGTCCACAAATCAACTCTCTATCCACTGAGCCAAACCCGCTAGGGTCTACTTATGTTTTGGACTGGATAATTCTTTGTTGTAATGGGGCTGTCCTGTGCATTAAATAATATTTGGTAACATCCTTGGCCTGTACCCACTAGAGATGTTAATAGCACACACACCCTCCCCTTCCAGCTGTTACAAATAAAAGGATCTCTAGGCATTGCCAAATGCCCTGTGAGGGGCAGAATCCCCCCCCCCCTGTTAAGTAGCACTCGTGGTTCTAGACACTTTTGCACAGGTCATTTCTTTATCTTTTACAGCAGAGACTGTGAGAGTTTATGTAATTTTCCCAAGGTCACAAAGTGGGTTATTGAGTGGATTCTTGCAACTTAAATTCCACAGTTAGTATAATTCCACAGATCCTTCTCTTTTAGAGATTCTACTGGGAAACAAAAATAAAGATTTAGATTCAACATTTCTTGAAACATAAAGGTTATTCTGAGTGAGATGCCTAGTACTTTCTACATCCTCAGACCCCCACCTTGTCCCTAGGATGTACTTTTAGCTGCCACCAAATCCCAATCTTCCCTTCCAAAAATGTCTCATTTTCACCTGAGAGAGCTAAGTTGTCTGACAAGCTTTTTTTTCCCTTCCAGTTTATCCTGTTCACCTCAACCATTCTGTACCATCCTTCTTTTTAAGGCCAACCCCTCCACCTGTGCCCTTGATCATAGCCCCTCTGCCTTCCCTCTAATCTTTCTTCATGAATTATTCTTACCACAAACTATCCCTATTATGAACCTTCAGTTCTTCCCTTGGCCTGAGAATATGCTTATCCCTCTGTAATGGTTAATTTTGTGTGTCAACTTGACCAGGCCACAGTGCTCAGACATTTGGTCAAATATTATTTTTTAGATGACAGTAGCATTTTAACCAGTAGACTTTGAGTAAAACAGATTATTCTCCATAATGTGGTTGGATCTTGTCCAATCATTCCCTGGAAGGAGAGGGAATTTTGTCAACCTTAAGACTCCAACTGTAACGTTTACCTGGGTCTCCAGCCTGCCAGCCTACTGTGAGGATTTCGAATTTGCCAAGTTTCCGTAATTTCTTTTTATATAAACATTCTATTGGTTCTGGTTTCTCTGAAGAACCTAATATGCCCACCTTCATAAAAACCCTTTCTCCCTACACTGCTTTGCATTTAAGCTCACATGCCTCCTTTTTCCACAGCTCTGCTGTCCCCGCTTCCCTCTTCTGCTGGTATTTCTCTCTTCATAAGATGTTTGAAACACTGTGAAACAGGGACCTTAATTATTTCATTGTTACATTTGCAAATTATGTCTAGCACAAGAACTTAATTAAGTTTAGTCATTTGAAGTGTGAAATATTTTCTCTAAATAAGGTTGAAAAAACATCTGAAAACTAATGCAACAATAAATATTTCCTTTTGGTATTTCTATATGTAGATATTTGAATTTGAGCTCTGTTTATCAAAAGCTTCCTTTTTGGGTAATTTAATCCTCTTTTTCTTAAAAAAAAATCTTTTTCAGAGTTGCAATAAAAGAGCCATCCAAACTCAGGAACCTGTAGCTTTGTTTATGGAATTTCAAAATCAGAGGACTCATTTCCCAAATGCAACTGGTGAGGAATACACATTTGGTGAGTGGTTGGCAGATACTTTTTTACTATACAAGTTTAACTCCTTCAGACATACCCATAATGACTAGTATGCCTTTATGAAATTAGAACGTTAAAAAAAATTCAGTTATTTGTTTAATAAGATTTTTTTAAAAGTCAATGAGATGTTTTAAATAAAGCAACAGGGATTATAGAAAGAACATTTCTACTGTCAGCAAAAAAAGAAGACATCTTCTTTTCCACGAACCACCAAATGACAGATGATGCAGGTACGGGAGGTAGGTTGGAGGGAACAGAGGCTTTGGAGGCCACAGAGGCCCTGAATTTGGAGGATTTAGCAGTGGCATCACGGCTCAGGTTGCTGGAAGCTGCAGAGTTCACAGAGGCAAGGACAAGGACAAGGAATGGATCCCTGTCACCAAGCTGGGCCGCCTGGTCAAGAACATAAATACCAAGTCCCTGTTTTTTCCAACATCTTATTATCAAATCAGGAGCCCAGTGCACAAATTCGTGCACCTTGAAAAGAACTGTGGGCCATGAAGCTACAGTGGGCACAGGGGGACAGGTCTCAGCCCATCCTCCATGCCTCCACCTGGCCTCTCTTGCCATGGCTCCCCAGTCCCTTGTCTGCTGGCAGCCCCACTTCTGCTGCAGCTGCTCCCACGCACTGACAATACTGGCCCCACTAGCACCCACTGATAGCACAGAGCAACTGTGGCTGGTGCCAGCAGTGGGTGCGAGTGGAGTCTGTGTCAGCAGCAGGAGCAAGTGCTGGGTGGGACTGTGGCTCTTGTGAGCAAAGTATTTTCAGTAACCACCAGAGGCTCACCCTGATGACAGTGACTGGTGCCCCGCTTTGGTCTGGCACCCCTGCTCACCTGCTCCATCATCCCGCCTGCTGCCCAATGCCCGCCATGTTCCACACGCACCCCCTGGTGGTCAGCGCATGTCATAGCGACCAGTTGTTCAGCTATTCAGTTCGGCCATTCAGTCTATTTGCACAATAGCGTTTTATATATAGATAGGTATGTTCAATGCATTTGTTGCCATTGGGGACCACAGTGGGCATATTGGTCTGGGTGTTAAGTGCTCAAAGGAAATACCCACTGTGGGACCATCATCCTGGCCAAGCCCTCTAATCATCCCTGTGCAGGAGGCTTCTGGGGGAACCAGATCCACGAGCCCCATGCTGTCCCCTGCAAGGAGACCAGCCACTGTGGCTCGGTGCCCAGGCACCTCATTTCCACCCCGAGGTACTGACATCCTCTTAGCCTCTGTACCCAAGAAACTGCTACTAATGGCTGGTATCGAGGACTGCTACACCACAGCCAAGTGCTGCACTGCCATCCTGGGCAACTTTGCCAAGTCACCTTTTATGCCCATCTCTGAGACCTATAGCTATTTCATCTCTGGAAAGAGACTACTCACCAAGTCTCCCTCTCAGGAACTCACTGGCCATTTTGCAAAAACCCACACTAGAGCTTTTGTGCCAAGGACCCAGGCCCCAGCTGTGCCACCACATAATTTTGTATGAGAAAAACAAACTGATTTAAAAAAGTTATATTGGATGGAATTTTGACCTTTAGGCTAAAGATCTGAAAGGGAGTTTTAAAATAGAAACACATTTCTAGGGAATTATAAAGAGCTTTTAAAAACTCATTGGTGATTTGCCACTGATGTTTTTAAAAAGTTTTGAGCATCACTCAAAGCGCTCTTCTTAATTGAAGAGAGAAAATTTTCCCACAATAACAAATATACCACAATCAAATTACTTTCATTTTTATATTTGTCTTTGGTTCTATAGACCTTGCCTATATAGGTTTATAATTTTTCCAACATTTTAATATACAATATTTTTAATACATTACTCTACCCATATTTTTTTCTTAAATTTGTTCAGATTTATTCTGGGTTGAAAGGCTGGCTCAACATTAAAAAATTCAGCCCTGACTGGTTTGGTTCAGTGGATAGAGTGTTGGCCTGCAGACCGAAGGATCCCAGTTTTGATCTGGGTCAAGGGCAGGTAACTTGGTTGCAGGCTTGATTCCCAGCCCAGATGGAGCTTGTGCAGGAGGCAACCAATTGATGTATTTCTGTCACATGAATGTTTCTTTCTGTCTTTCCCCCCCTTTCCATTCTGTCTTTAAAAAAAAATTTAATGGAAAAAATATCCTCAGGTGAGGATTAACAAAACAAAATTCATCACTAAACCACAGAAAAGTAAATGGAAAAAATCAAAACATAAAAAACTGTATAGGATAAATACAGTGGTACCTCGAGATATGAGTGCTCTAACATATGAGATTTTTGAGATACGAGCAGTCGAGAGAGCGATTTTTGCTTTGAAATACGAGCAACATTTGAGATAGGATTAATCGCGCGGATCGGCCGGCTGCACACGACCCACCAGTTTACCGAGTTTACCTTGACTCGAGCATCTCATAGTTTCCCACACCTCAAGGTTATGGAATGAATTAAACTTGTATCTTGAGGTACCACTATAATCCATTTTCTAAAAATAAATCTTAATAAAAAAAGGGAAATATGGAGGAGAACCTATTGAATAAATGGCAACTTAACAGACATATTTATCAATGTAATATTCATATTTTTTTTGGATTCTGATTCAAATAAATTGTAAAACTTATGACATTTATGATATAATTAAAAATGTGAATAGTTACTTGATGTTTATTCTACCTTGATAAACTTTTACTACTTATAAACTCACTAGAGGCCCTTTGCATGAAATTTGTACATAGGGGTGTGTGTCCCTTAGCCAAGCCTGCACCCTCTCCAACATAGCATCCCTACTGGGATGGGGCCTAAGTAGGCAGTTGAACATTCCTCTCACAATCCAGGACTGCTGGATCCCAACTACTCACATGCCTGCCTTCCTGATTGCCCCTAACCAGTTCTGCCTGCCAGCCTGATCAGCCCCTAACCACTCCCCTGATAGCTTAATTGATGCCTAACTGCTCCCCTGCCAGCTTGATTGCCCCTAACTGCCCTCCTCTGCAGGCCTGGTCACCTCTAACTGCCCTACTGCAGGCCTGGTCACCTCTAGATGTCCTCCCCTATAGGCCTGGTTCCCCCCAACCACTCTCCCCTGCAGGCCAGGGTCCCCCGCAACTGCACTTCGCTGCAGTCCTGGTTGCCCCCAACTTTCCTCCTCTGCCAGCCTGGTCATCCCCAACTGCCCTCCCCTGGAGGCTTGATTGCCCCCAACTGCCCTCCCTTGCAGGCCTGGTGTTTCCCAACTACTCTCCCTGCTGGCCATCCTGTGGTATCCATTTTGTGTCCACATGGGGGCAGGATCTTTGACCACATAGGGGCAGCCATCTTGTGTGTTGGAGTGATGGTCAATTTGCATATTACTCTTTTATTAGATAGGACAGGGGCCTGGTGCATGGGTGGGGACCAGTTGATTTTCCCTGGAGGGTATCCCAAATCAGGGTGGGGGTTCCCTTGGGGCATGGGGGTGGCCTGGGTGAGAGGCCTGTGGTGGTTTACAGGCTGGCCATGTCCCCCAGCTACCCAAGCAGAGACCCTGGTATCTGGGATTTATTTATCTTCTATAATTGAAACTTTATAGCCTTGAGTGGAGGCTTAAGCTGGCCAGAGTGTGGGGAAAGCTTGGCTTCCTCCATCACCAGAGGCCACTCAAGCCTCCTGCTCTCTCCAGCTCCGTGGCTGCCTCTATTTTTGTTGGGATTTATTTATCTTCTATAATTGAAACTTTGTAGCCTTGAGTGGAGGCCTGGGCACACCAGGGTGTGTGGAAAGCTTGGCTTTTTCAATTGCCGGGGAAACCCAAGCCTCCTGCTCTCTTTGTGGCTGCAACCATCTTGGTTGGGTTATTTTGCATACTCTTTCCTGACTGGCTGCTGGGCGTGCCTTGTGGGTGTATCAGAATGATGGTTAATTTGAATAGTACCCTTTTATTAGATAGGATGTGACTAGCACCGATCAAGAACATATTTATCTCCCACAAAAAGTTCCTAAGATATCTTCCCAGACAATAAAATCAACCTGAGATCATTTCTAGGTTAACTTCCACCACCATGGAATATTTTCTGTCCTAGAACTTCATACAAATAGATTCACACATACTCCTATGTATTTCTCTTCTCTTGCTTCCAGCATGTTTTTAAGATTTATCCATGTTGTTGTATTTATTTGGTACATTCTTTATTGTTGTGTAGCATTCTATTCTATGAATATGTCATGATTTATTATTCATTCTGCTTATGATGACTATTTGGATAGTTCCTAATTTGGGGCTATTATAAGTGAACATGCTATGAATGGTCGGAAATAAGTCATTTTGGGCACATAACCATGTCAGAGAAAAGGCATTTGTTTAATTATAAACAGAAATAGCCAAAGAGCAACATATGAGAGTCATAGTTACTTCACATCTTGCCAATACTAGAAACTGTCTTTTTCTCCCCCAATTGTTGACTCTGTTATAGATATTCCCCATTTCCATGCCTTTTTCCCACCTTCCACCAAGTCCCCCTGACCCTTCTACTCCACCCCCATCTCTAGCCATCACCACACTGTTTTCTGAGTCCATGGGCTATGCATAAATGTTCTTTGGCTAATCTCTTCACCTTCTTTCATCGAATCCCCCTTCCCTCAGACCTCTGTCAGTCTGTTTCATGTATCCATGCCTCTGGTTCTATTTTGTTCCTTAGACTCCACATATAAGTGAAATCATATGGTATTTGTCTTTCTCTCTCTGGCTTATTTTGCTTATCATAATAATCTCCAGGTCCATTCATGCTGTCACAAAAGGTAAGAGATCCTTCTTTTTTACAGCCATGTAAATATGCAAATGTACCATTATGTAAATGTACCATAGTCTTTTTTTTTTATCCACTACTCTACTTGGGCTGTTTCCAAAACTTGCCTATTATAAATAAAGCTGTTATGAGCATAGGGTGCATATATTCTTCCTGATTGGTGTTTCTGGATTATTAGAAAATATTCTCAGCAGTAGGATCCCTGGGTCAAAAAGTAGTTCCACTTTTCATTTTTTGAGGAAACTCTATACTGTTTTCCACAATGCCTGCACCAGTCTGCATTCCCACCAACAATATACTAGAGTTTCCTTTTCTCCATATCCTTGCCAGCATTTGTTTATTGGTTTATTGATGATAGCCATTCTGATAGGTGTGAGGTGATATCTCATTGTGGCTTTAAATGGCATCTCTCTGATGATCAATGATGTTGAACACTGTTTCATATGTCTATTGGCCATCTGTAAGTTGTCTTCCGAGAAGTGGCCTTTTCTCCATGTGTGCACATACCTAGTTTCTGTCTGTGTGTCCTGATCTTTTCTCATACGAACACCTGTCAGATTGAATTAGGGTTCATTTTAATTCAATAACCTCTTAAAGGCCCTATCTCAAACTGTGGTTATATTTTGATTTGCCAGGATTGAGACTTCAACATGTGAATTTGGAGTGGGAAGAGGGGAATTCAGTCCATAACAGCTACTATCAGAAAAATAGAAAATAACAAGTGGAATGTGGAAAACTTGGAGCCTTGTGCTCTGTTGGTGAGAATGTGAAATGATGCAGCTGTTATGGAAAGTGGGATGATGTTCTTCAAAAACTAAAAATAGAATTACCTTATGATCCAGCAATTCTACTTGCGAGTATATATCCAAAAGCATGATCTTGAAGAGATATTTGTATACACATGTTCATGGCAGCATTATTCATAATAGCCAAACGGTGAAAGTAACTCAAGTATCCATCAAGAAGTGAAAGGATAATCAAAATAAGGTCTCTACATATGCATTCAGCTTTTAAAAGGAGATACATTCTGACATATACCACAATATAGATGAACCTTGAGAACATTATGCTAGGTGAAAAAACTAGTCACAGAAAGCCAAATACTAGTACTATATGATTTCACTTGTATGAGGCAGTCAAATTTGTAGAGATAAAAAGTAGAATGGTGTTTTGCAGAGTGGGGGCAGGGTGATGGGGATTTGCTCAATGAGTATAGAGTTTTAGTCCCATAAGTTGAAAGAGTTGTGAAGGTTGGTTGCCCAACAATGTGAATGTACCTAATGCTACTGAACTGTATACTTAAAAGTGGTTGAGAAGTATAGTTTATGTTATGTATATTTTACTACAATTAAAAATGAATAAAGCAAAACAAAAAAGTTGCTATGGACATGATACAGGAGGGATGTCATCAGAGTATGGGTGAAGAGCTGGAAAAACAGATGAATAAGAATGAGCAAGTGGAAATTTTCAAACCCTTATAAAACAGTTTTATTACTAAATGGGGATGTTTTAAACTACTAAATTTTGCTGATACGAGCATATCTGTTAAGTGTTCCCTCTTTGGTAACCCAGAAATCTGCTGCTGGAGCAGCAATGAACCCTGTGAACCTTGATCCCAGGCTGTCCTCATTGAGCTGAGTAATGCTTGGAATCAGACACTGAACTTAAAGACCCATGACAAAGAAGTGTCCTTGGGGCTTTGGGGTTCCTCTGACTACTGCTGCACATTTACAGGGTTCTCTCTGAGAACTACTGGTGCAGGAGCCTAATGAGCTTTGTCTAGCTGTACTTAAATTAGTAATGAGAACAGCATGAAGCCATCAGCATGGAAGTTATTGCAAATAGGAGAATCGAGAGATGGCTACACTGGCGGTAGTTGTCAGTGCAATAAGTCATACCTCTAATGCTAGGATTATGTTGCCTAACATGCAATCATCTTTGACATCCACAGAAACCAAAAGTCATTGCTTGTGCAAGTTCACGGGGAAGTGGGAAATACTAAACCCTTGCAAAAATGGTCTTATATTCTCAATAGACAGATTTTCCATTTGAATTTTGCTGATGTTTATACCATATGCCATTTACTCATAACATTTTATGGATACTCTATAATCATCTCCAAAGACAAAAATAAGACAGTATATAATTCACTTTTCTTACATATTATTAACTTTTAAATTAATTAATTAAATGTTATAAATTGATCCTATCAGTGATGGGTTTTCGTACTGATAATAAAGTTAGTATTTATGACAAAAGTTAGTGTTTATGGTCCTGGCTGGTGTTGCTAAATGATTAAAGTGTCTGCCCACACACCAAAGGGTCAAGGGTTTGAGTCCCAGTCAAAAACACATGCCTAGGTTGCAGGTTCAATCCCGTGTGCAGGAGGCAACCAATCAATGTATCTCACATTGATGTCTCTCTTACATCAAAGTCACTGTCTCTCTTTCTCTCAATCTCTCTACCTCTCCCCCTATCTCCCTTTCATTCTTTCTTTAAAAAAAAAGGAAAATATTTACTTATTTATTTATTTTAATATTTTTATTGATTTCAGAGAGGAATGGAGAGGAAGAGAGAGATAGAAACATCAATGATGAGAAAATCATTGATCAGCTGCCTCCTGCATGTCCCCCACTGGGGATCAAGTCCGAAACCCAGGCATGTGCCCTTGACCCAATTTAAACCTGGGACCCTTCAGTCTGCAGGCTAATGCTCTATCCACTGAGCCAAACCAGTTAGGGCTCTTCTTTTTTGTTATTAATCAAAAGAAGAAGTTAGCATCTATGAAAGTATAAGAGAGAGGACAAAGTTCAGAATAAAAGGAGAAATTCATTTACTTACCTGAAACTCGAGTTCCTACTGTCCTCTCAAGGTTATTTCTATGCATTTTTCAGTTTTTCAAAGACAGTTATTCCCATTGCTTTAAAAGTTATTTATCACTTTAGTGTAATGAAAGATTAAAATCAAATATACTTGAGCATGTACAGGTTATAATAATTGCAATGGAAGAGTTTAGAATCATTTTATGTGATGCATGATTATTAAACCTAGAATAATAACTTAGAAAAAGTTTGAGAGACAAGATTTTCATGTTAAAATATTTGAAGACATTTTCAGTAAAAGATAAATTATTTTTCTATGGCACCAGTGGGTAGAAATTAGAGTGAATATGCATTTTGGCTGATATAAAGATGAAAGTTGCTATGGCTAATAAGAATGCTTAAGTCATGTACTAAAGTTCGTAAAATGTAATTTTATTTTTTCTATGTCTATCAGACTTTATCTCAAGTCCCCATTTGGAAAAAAACAAAAACCATTTCCTAATAAACTAGGTCAGTTCAACATTCTCCAGGAGGGGAGACTTTTTTTCCCCCACAAGGACATCAAGCCAGATACTAGGGCACTGAGCCTAGTTAGGGAAACAAAGCTGGCCATACCCACACTGCAAACCATGTACAACTGCTTCAGGTGGAGCATGGAGGCCAAGTGGGCAGGGGCAGGAAACACTCGGACTCATCTCTTTCTTTTTCTTTACTCCCCTTCTTCCTTGCCTCAGTTCAGATGATCATTATGCATTCAGGGGATAGGAGGAGGCAGAGGAGGGAGGAACTGAGTCACTTATTCATCCAGCTCCTTTTTAAAGAATTTGGCATTATAAAGTCTTGTTTTACTTGAAGTTATCCTCTTTGAGGCAATAGAAGCTACAGGCTGCATGTCTAGTGGCCCAAATGGGTAAGCCATGGGGTGAAAGGCAGGAGGGGAGGACTCATCATATATGGCAATGATGTTTTAGATCAGTACCATTCACTGATACTCAGTATTGCCAAACATTGTTCTAAGCACTTTATATTTAATCCTTGCAATAGCGCTATGAGATCAATATGATAACTGCATTTTATAGATGATGAAAATGAGGCTTACAATAGTTACATCTTCAATATCAGCCTGACAGGAATAAAACTTGAGATCTGAAACTATAGCTGCTGATCCAAACACTGCGAGTCCATATTATTAGTTAGTTCTACTATGTGTTGGCCGCTGAAATATATCAGCTTTAAACCACTATGCTACCTTAGAATAGTCTGTGGTCAGAGAATTGAAAATTCTTGATCATCAGAGGTACTTAGGCAAGAATAGAAGACCATTTAGCTGAGGTAGTTTCTATTGGACAGTAATCTGTAGCATTCTTTACAAATAAGTAGAACATTAAAACTTAAAGAGCCTGGCCATGTTGACTCAGTGGATGAATGTCTATCTATGAACCAGGAGGTCATGGCTTGATTCATGGTCAAAGGCACATGCCTGGGTTGTGGGCTCCATCCCATCCCTAGTTAGGGGGCATGAGGGGGGCAGCCAATCAATGATTCTCTCTCATCATTGAAGTTTCTCTCTCTCTCTCTCTCTCTCTCTCTCTTCCTCTCTGAAATCGATTAAAAAAAATTAGTCTTTTTAAAAGTTTAAAGAAAATAATCATCTAATCCAACCAACCCATGAGTCAGAAGCACAATTTTCCCTTCCAATTCCATAAAATACTCACTAAACTTTGATGCATGGTAGTATTTATGAAGCTGCAGTAATAGTAAGACTGCAACAGGAACTGGGTGTGGTTATACTATGGCTGAGTACAAAACACTGAAAAAGACATTTTTCAAGCTCCCATATCTGAACAGTGTTGATGGAATTCTAGAGTTATTTGACCTGATGCACAAAAACATACAATCTCATAAAAAGAAGAATTCATCGGAGTATATGAGCAATGAGTATTTTGTATGAGCAGGCCAATGTCAAACTGCCTAGTGATTGTGACAGGCCCATCCTGACACTTCTATGATGTGCCAGGAAAGACTTGCGTCAGTTATTCAGTAATCTTAAGTGGCTCAATATGCCATGGACTCAGGTGGGCGTGGGAGCAATTCTGTTTGGAGCTCCTCTGCTTCGCCCTCCTGTCTTCCGAAATGAGTGACAGCTAAGAGTCACTGTATTTACCACAGGATTGCATAATAAAGAATGCACCAGGAGATGACTGATACTTCTGTTCTCTGCCTTTATGCCTGTGAATGTACTATTTTATTGGCTTGAAGAACACTGATTTGAAAATTTGATATATACTTTAAAATATATATATTATTTTTTAAATTGATTTTAGAAAAAGAGGGATAGAGAGATAGATATATGGATGACCATCGATTGGCTGCCTCCTACATGCCCCACACTGGGGATCAAGCCCACAACCTGGGCATGTGCCCTGACCGGGAATTGAATCAGAGACCTATTGGTTCAAGGGCCACATTGACTGGGTGATATACACTTTTGAAAATTACAATACCATAACACATAAAACATAATAGCAAGGTCTATCTCCCTTCCCCTATGATATTTTTAAGTGCATCTAAAGGCACATTTAACGTATAGTATATAAACTGCACATATGCAATACATAATAACTGCCATTAAATGTAATAAATAATATAGTCAACTATACTTACCTCATCTGTCCAGTTGGCTAAAATGTTTTCTGTTCCTCAAATCCTAAAGGTGATGTGTTTAAATATCATCCACGTGCAGGTGACTCCCTGATACACTTCTTGAGCTTGAACCATTTCTTGAATTTTAGATTTATGCATAGAACTTCTGACTGACATCTCTTAAACTTAACTCTTATTCATTTCCTCACACCCATTTCCCCCCAGTATTTCTCTCAAGTTATAAGTCTAAGTATCCTTCTTGGTTCCTGCATTCCCTGCATCTAATCTATTCACAAATCAGTTCGCCTTTCAATAGATCGTGAATCTGTTAATGGCTTTCCCTGTCTACTGCTACAACCCTAATACAAGCTACCATCACATTTTCTCTAGATTGTTTAAATACTTTCAGAACTGCTCTTCTACTTCTACTTTTGACCCCTTTGGCTCTTTCTTTCACAAAAAATGAACCTGATGTTCTCACTCCCCTGCTTAAAATCCTTCACGAGTTTCTATTGCACTTGCAATAAAATCTGAACTCCTCACCACTGCCTATAATGTCAGGTGTGACCTGGCTTTCGTTCTTCAGTCATATTTCCTATCACTCCCTACTTACTCACTATGCTTCAGCTACTCCTCTCTGTTCTGTAAATTCAGCAAAGTATTTCCACATCAAGGTATTTGCACATGTGCCCTCTGTCCAGAATGCTGTTCCCCCAGATCAATCAGATCTCAACGCAAATGCCTGCTCAGAGAGGTTCCCTGATCTCCTCATCTAAAGCAGATCCCTCCCAGATCACACTCTATCATATCACCCTGTTGTTTGTTTACTCACCTATTGCTGTCTTTCATCATATAGAACGTGAGTCCCCTAAAGGCAGAGGCATCTGTTTGTCTTGTTCACCACTAAATCCTCAGTGCCTGATATATATATATATAGTAGGCACACAATGAATATCTGTTGAATGATTTGACTTTTCCTTAGAGCACACAGTGTGTTTCAAGATCAGGTATCTAGGTGAGGTAGAGAGTCCATTCACTTACAATAAAAGATGTCACGCAAAGTCAGAGATATCAAAGTCCTTATCTTTTGCTTTTCTAATAAATTCCTTTCTCAGCATGATAGCCCACTACTGTGAGTTAAATTTCTGTTTCTTGGACCTCAGTGATTATAGACATCTTGCTTTTCACAAAAGGCATTCATCTGGACTATTAGACATTAAAAATAGTGAAACATTAACAGCTTTCATTTTATTTTTTGAGAACACTGGTGTTATGGGAGGGAATTTATATTCATTCCCACAGTCATTGACAAAGACTCTCTCCTTAACCAAACTTCAGTCCAACTCCTCTGAGCCCTCTTTTTGAGAAGGCCTCAAACTTTCCCTCTATGAACTGTAACTTTCCACACAAACAATTTCTTCCACCTTTCACACTAAAACACTTGAACAAACCCTAACATAGTTTCTATCAGCTCAAGGCTGTGTTCCTAGGATGATGACACCAGCCTGAGAAGGCTTAATGCTGCCCACAGAATTTTGTTCTAGATGAAATCTGATTAGAGGCCCCTGAATTCCATTTTCTTTAGAACAGATGTAACTATAAATGTTTTTCTGTCTTTTTGAGATTCCGTCTTGCACAATGAAGGATGTCTTTCTCAAGGATGTAGGAGCCACTCTGTGAAATGTAATCATTAAGAAGGATAGAGCCCTTGTGTCCAAATCTCTGCAGGTGAGTGGGAGTTCAACCTCCATGAACTCCAGCTGACAGACACATATCGTCTAATCACATAGATGATCCCTACCAAGGTCATTAAGTACTTCTCTTTTAGCACCCCCAGAATTTACAAAAACCTCCTGCCTTTAATTTTGCCAAATTTAGCTCTGTTCTATACTGGAGTCTCTCTCCCTTACTGCAGCAGCTCAAGTAAAATCTTACCACTTTTGGCAAAAGTCAAGTGAATAATCTCTCTCTTCTTAAAAGTTATTGATGAGAGAGGGGATGGAGAGAGAGAGAGATCTATTTGTTTTTGTAAAATGGACACTATAAAAACCTACCCTATAGGACTCTTGGGAGGATTAAAAGGATTACCATAAGTTTATAAACCTATGTATATACCATAAGGCATTTTTAGTTCTAATGAAAGTCTGTGATTCCTCTGGTCATGTCTCCACCATCCCAGCCATCGCTTTTCACACCCGGTTAAATAAAAATTGGGTGAGCTAGGATAAGAGTTGGATGGTGCAAACATTTCTTGAGGCCTTTGGTGCTCAGGTGGAAAGGAAGTAAAGGTCCTGTGATGGCACTAAGAGAGGAAAGAAAATTACCCAAAGAGCTATCTCTCTACAAACCATTGGATTTACTTTGTGAGAAGAAAGTATTTTTTTATTAATATGATTCAACCTTGGCAATATGTTGAGAAGAAGCCAAAAGACATGATAATTAACTTTCTGAAATTTGCAGAGAATATAAATTCTAGAAAACCTGACAGTGTATATTTGGGCTGAGAGTGGCTTTGGCTGGCATGCAAATCCGTACAGAAATAGATCACTGAACCAGGTCAATCATTCCAAACCTAGGTGGGGTTTATTTTGATGTGCAGCTAGAGTGAGAGGATGTTCCAGAAGAAAGTGTTCTAGATTAAGAAAAAAAAACAACCCAACAACTCTTGGCTTCTTTTTCCATCATGGTTTCAGGGCAGGGCAGGTAAACTGGGTAATAGGTAAGCAGCGTCAGGCATAGCTGGGATCGGATTTACCTTTACAATCAAACCATTTCACTTTGCTCACATGACTAGAGGATTACTTATATAGACAACGCAACAGGTGGTTTATCTTAAGAAAACGTCAAACAGTTTTCAGCATAAACTAAGACAGTGTTTTGAATGACTATTTTCATTTTCTAAAAATTGATGTATCAAAATACATACAACATACATACCAGCTAAAGTTAAAGAGGCCAGGAAGACTTTATTCTAGGCCGTGGTCAGCAAACTTATTAGTCAACAGAACCAAATATCAACAGTACAACGATTGAAATTTCTATTGAGAGCCAAATTTTTTAAACTTAAACTTCTTCTAACGCCACTTCTTCAAAATAGACTCGCCCAGGATGTGGTATTTTGTGGAAGAGCTACACTCAAGGAGCCAAAGAGCCACATGTGGCTCACGAGCCGTGGTTGCCAACCACTGTTTTAGGCTATTATATTTGGGGGCAGAGATGGAGAACTAATTGCAAACTCAACTTCACCAAGGCAGAGAGGGCAAGGTTTTCTAAGGGCTAGGGTCAACAAGTGGGACAGCATGAAGCATGTAGGAGGGAAGTCATAGGCCATCTGTGCTTGACAATTGGCTTTATTTAAAGAAAAATTAACTTCTCCTATCTGCATGTCAAGAGATAATTTTGCAACTTGGAGCAAGGTGCCCACTGAAAATAGGCCCCTACCCTCCCACAGAACCAGGGAGATAGAGATGCCACCCCCTTTAAACTACATTTCAAACAGGTGGCTTCCAAATCATTGAGAAAGATATTTTTGTGTTGTAAAACTGGCAGACTTTATTATTATTATTATTTAATTCTCACCTGCTGATATTTTTCCATTGACTTTCAGAGCGAGAGAACGGGAAGGAAAGAGAGAGGAAGGAAGAGGGAGAGAGAGAGAAAGAGAAAGAGAAGAGGAGAAAAGAAAAGAGGAAAAGAGGGGAGAGGAGAGGAGAGGAGAGGACAGGACAGGACAGGACAGGAGAGAAGAGGTCAGGACAAGAGAGGAGAGGAGAGGAAAGAGGAGAGGAGAGGAGAGGAGAGGAGAGGAGAGGAGAGGAGAGGGGAGGGGAGGAGAGGAGAGGAGAGGAGAGGAGAGGAGAGGAGAGGGACATTAATGTGAGAGAGACACATGGACTGGTTGCCTATGGCACATACCCCGACTGGGGACCTGGATCAAACCTGCAACCCAGATATGTGCCCTTGACTGGAAATTGAACCCACAACTCTTGGGTGTTCAGGAGGATGCTCTCAGCACTGAGAGACACTGGCCAGGATAAATCTGTCAAAGACTTTTAAAAAGGCTTACATACATCTCAAAGGGGAAGAGAGATAATTTGCAATTACAAGTTTTCTAAAGAAATTGTCGGAGAAAAGAAAAGTCAGGAGTCTGAGAGTGAGGAAGAAATCTGTCTAAACTTTAATCAGGCTGAAAAGAATGTTAAGGTTACCTTAGTCACTGGTCACATGATAACTTATCACTTAATATTGAAATAATTTTTGCTCAATAAAATTACTCAGTTGTATATCACAGTCCACTTTAGTCTTACCCAGTGAAATGCCATCTGGTCTAATTGTTGCAAACCTCCAATTAGCACTGTCCAATGGAACATTTTGCAATGATAAAAATACTCTATAATCTGCAATGTCCAATACAGTAGCCACTAGTCACATGTGGCTATTGAGCACCTGAAATGTGGCTAGTATGACTTTTACTTTTTAAAAAATATATGTTTTTATTGATTTCAGAGAGGAAGGGAGAGGGGAGAGAGAGAGAAACATCAATGATAAGTGAATCATCAATCTGTTGCCTCCTGCATGTCCCTTACTAGGGAATGAGCCCACAACCTGGGCATGTGTCCTGACTGGAAATCTAATCATGACCTTCTGGTTCATAGGTCAATACTCAACCACAGAGCCATATCAGCCAGGCTGGAGCTAAAATTTTTAATTTTAATTGAATTAAATTTAAATAACCACATGTGATTAGTGATTGCCATGTTGGACAATGCAGCCTCCAAATCAATTTCACCATCATTTCTTCTGCAGCAAAATTGCTACTACTAAATGTGATGTCTCTGACCTAGGTCATTCTTTAAGAAGTAATTATCAATGGACTTGAAGGATACTGAAACTCACTTTCCAGGAAGGTGGCGAGCATTAAATAAGTTACTGTATGTGAAACTGCCTAGCAAAATGCCTAGTACAAGATAGGTACCCCATGTTACTTTCCTTTTCAGTCTCCTTCAGGGTCTCCACTATCTAGAACATACAAACAATAGGGCTTTGATTGTGTGGGTGTTATAGGAGCCCAAGTGCTGATGTTCTTTATGATTACAAGGCAGAGATGACTCTCGTTGTTATTGCTCTACAGGAAGTTTATTAATCTTGAAAACAATGACCTTCTTTATATTGACTCAAACAAACAAAGGCCAAATTTTAAAATCAGAAATCATAAACCTTTGGATTACTCTCAAGACATTCAATATTAATAACCTAATATTTCATGATGTTGCTAATGCACTCTTTCCCTCAGAAGAGCTAATACAATCAAAAGCTATGAAAAGACTAAATCATAACATCCATCCTCTAAAGATTCCTCTGATGGAAAGGTATGATTTTCTATATTATGTTTGTTAAAAGAACTTATCTCTTCTACTGGCAATGAGTGGTATATTTAAGAATGTGGGATACACAGAGTAGGAAAGGAAAACTAGCATATATTATGAGGGGAAAGATAACAATTTTGGCAAATGTGTTTCAGCAGAATAAGAGCATTTGGCACACTGCAGCCAGCCTCAGCCTGAAGTAAAGCTGCACAAGCCCCCCCGCCAGGAGGAATTTCACACTATAAAGCCATGAGCATGCAGCTGCTTTCTCCCAGATGCTAGGTTCTCTCCCGTTTGACTTGGCTTTTTCTCCAATGACGATCACTGTCATGTTTTTTCACTTGTTTTCAATAATTCCATCTCAATTTTCTCTTGAGAATTGTACAGTGATAAGTTATTCCAAGTGATGGTACAATTTTAATAACTTTGAGCAGGGTGTTTATATGAAGAAATACTTATTTTGAACTAACTACACTTACTCTTCCTGATTCAAGAGTTTGCAGTGTTGTTTTCAACCAAAGCAGAATAATGGAAAACCCGGTTTCAGATCCTACCATACTGATACCTAAGGATAAATGAATTTTAGCAGTTCATTTCATAATTGGTCTGAGTAAGGAGTTGTCATTAACTGCCTTTTTAGTCTGATAATCATGCCAAGCAGATATGGCCCATTACTCACTAGTTAAAAAGGTTTATTTGTTTAAACAAAATTTACTTAAAATAATTCAGGTTTATACAATGTAGAACTTATAAGGTTATCATATGCTAACTACTTCTAAAGCCAATTCCAAGAATCCATTTCACGTGTATAAAATTTCAATTTTTATACTTTTTAAGGGACATGTCTATAGTGTAACATAAGACACAACTAAATAACTACCTTTACTTTTCCACAAGTTGAACATATAATAAACAGTAAGGAAGCAAATTAACACAGGCAAATTCTATTTGCCATATGCACATATGAAAAAGACTCTTTTAACCCAGTTTTGTAAATGCAGTTTTAGTTCCCATTTACCTTGCCCTGAATTTGTTTGACTTTTTCACTTTCAACCATGTTACTATTCCTTTGGATACAAGTCATCTTTGTGTTATGATATTTGATCAAACGTGCTAATATTTTATATTATACAAATACATTATAACTTGCCTTCCCTACTAATTTTATTATCAAGTAAGAAGCATATTAATTTCACATGATAACTACTGAACTCAGCATAGATTTTTAACTATAATATATAAAAAAATCTTATTTATAAGCATTAAAAGCTAAACCAAAAAGAATTAGCAAAAATTAGGAAGTATTTGAGATTTCAGAAAAAAAATTGCTCACAAAGTTAATCCCTTATGATCTTTTAGAAGTCATGGCTTATTGTTTTACCTCTATGCCATAAGTAATTTCTTTGAATAATATCTTTTGTTCACAAATTCAAATGTAACTACTTTCTGAAGTAAACATTTCTGGTTAACAAATTGCTCACCAGTATCTTATTTACATTGACCCCTTCAGTGATGAATTTTAAAAAATTCTAAATATATTCTAAATTCTAAATTATATCACACAGATATGATTCTAAATATATTCAAGATGCAAGGTAATAGGTAGCTTAACAATAACATTATCATTTTGAAGTGATTTGTATCAATTTACCCTATAAATACTAATACTCTAATACAGTGGTTCTCAACCTGTGGGTCGCGACTCCTTTGGGGGTCAAAGGACACTTTCACAGGGGTCGCCTAAGACCATTGGAAAACACAGGTATTTACATTATAATTCATAACAATAGCAAAATTACAGTTATGAAGTATCGTTGGGGGTCACCACAACATGAGGAACTGTATTAAAGGGTTGCGGCATTAGAAAGGTTGAGAACCACTGCTCTAATAGGTAGACTAATTCTTTCTAACCATGACTCCTGGGACATTGCCAATATTTGATTTCCCCCCCCATTATTTGGCTCCTTTGCAGAGTTCATTATATAAACTACTAGTGGCCTGGTGCATGGATTCGTGCACAATGAATAGAAGTTAATTAGAAGAAACAGTTTAATATCACTATTCGCCCTTTCTCTATAATACAAGTGTCAATCAAATTCACGATCAACAATGACAGATCGAAACACACACATGAAATTGGCGCCAGCGAGAGCTTTATATGTATTGCACATGCATGAGTCAACTTAACCTTTTATATATATTAAACTTGCTTAATTAGACCTGCTTTCTGATGTGGCTCAACTTTTTTCCTGCACAGTGAAGCACCCCAACTTCTCTTTCAGGTAATTGTTATCAACACAGCAGTAAATATCAACACAAAGCAGATTATTATTGTAGACCATGCAGGGAGAAAAAAGGGTAAAATATTTGACTATATTCTGCACAGTGAGAAAATTTGAAGTCATTTTCAAGGTCCACCATTTCTTACTTCTTTTCAGTTGAGTCAAGTTTCTAAACTTTCTAAATCACCATTTTCTGGCTAATGAAAAGAAGATTGGATTCCACTGAATCTCTGTCTACCTACTCCAGGACTTCTGTGAGGATGAAATAAGATGAGGCACATAAAAATGCTTCACAAACATTTGGTTAAAGTGTGAAATGTTCTTGCCTGGCTATAAAGCAAGTCATGTTCCTGGGCTGAAGAAACTGCAAGGGGGCTAGCAGTCACTAGGAAGAGGAAGCCTGGTGTTACTATGTGATATTACCCGGTGCCCACAGACACTGTTTTTGGGCTGGTTTGGACTGAGCTGTGGGCCGCATTTTGCATCATGGGGTCTTGACAGTGTTGGCTGCGATTTGGTGGGCTGTTGCTCCAGGGTGGTGGTGAGGCCTGTGTACCACTTGGGAGAAGCCAAGTGTTGCTTTGTTGGTGCCAAGTGCATGGTGCCATTTCTTTGAAAATGGCCAGTGCTCATCATGGCAACTCCTGCATTGAGCATCTGCCTCCTGGTGGTGAGTGCACATCATAGTGACGATTGGACAGTCTGAGGGACACAGCATATTAGCCTGTTATTTATATGGATACTTGGACACTCATCTAATTATCACCCAATCACTGTGCAATTTGCTTACTTTAACATCTTATAGTTTCAAAGTTTTGTTTTTATTTTTTACTTATGAACTATAGAAGCTGTTGCATTTGAAACACAAGTGTACTGTGTGCACCTTCCACACCATCCAGCTAGGATTTAAGAATAATATCTCAACAATTGTGTAAATTCACATTCTTGGGTTCCAAGCAACACTTTTAGAAAAGTTTTCTTTCTTCTTTGTTAGTTCCAAAATAAATGGTTACAGAACTGGTTTCTATTATGAATGGGCTGCTTCTATCATGTAATCACCCAATCTCAGAGCTGAATCTAGTCCAATATCCCACTTAGTTCAAGAATCCTTTCTTTATCATAATTTAGCTCCTGGATGGATGATCATCTAGCCCTGGCTTAAACTACAGCAGTGAGGTACAATTATCCCATAAGAAAGAAAACTCATATTACTATGGAGAATATTTACCTGTTTTCTAAATTACCTGTATTTGGCATGTGCAATTTTTATAATTAAAAGAAAAATTATAAAAATGCATATCAATATTTTAAAAAATGATATGTCTTTTACATTTTCATCTAAAAAGTTGAAGAGCACTAAGGAATGAAGGCAAGGATAGAGCCTTACTTCTATTAGAGATTACCTTCCAGGGTGATACAGGGCTATTTATTATTAAAATTGTTAATTTAAATACAACCCTTCCTGGTAATAGTGACATATTGATAGTTGTATTAATATGGTAAAGGAGAAGGCTTTTGATTCCATGTCTTCATATTTGTTATATTCTTAAAAAAAACAGAATTTTCTGATAGAATTTCTCCTTCTATCTCTTAGTTTAAAAACAATTTCTCAATAATTTATAGAAATAATGACTAATTGAGTCAGTCAAGTATGAAGAAATAATATTCTTTTTCTGCTATAATCCATATTTAAAAAAACTCAACAAAATAGTTTAGACTTAAAACTCTGAAATTTGGCATAAAATGAATACTCAAAGGACCATTAATGCATGTCTGAGTGTGGGAAAGCATTTGCCTTTGAGAAAAATAGAGAATTAAAAAAACATACATTTTGCTGGGTGTGGACAGAGAATTAGGCCTTATTCAGGAAGAAATGGTTACATGATATAATTGTTTCTGATGTAATATATACAAAGAGCACACTGACCTTGAGAAGTTCAGTTCCATTTGAATTTTTTATCTATCCCTTTATTTCCCTGGAGACCTGACCTTTAATGATTTTTTTTTTAATGTAGCCTAAAACTTAATAGTATCTTTTTTCTAAAATTTGCCAGTGAAGCAAGCAAATGCAGGGCTCATCACCTTCACAGCATGGTCCTCGTTTCTGCATTTCTCCAGGTCACTTCCCATCTCAGAGCAACAATGGAGACAGAACATGAGGTGTGGCGCTGTTGCTTGGACCAGGGCCAGAAAGAGGGAGGGGCCTGAGAAGAGGAATGATTTCTTTCCTCTGGATAAAACATGGCAATGTGTTGCTAACCAGTTTCCCTTGGAAATAATGTATATGGTCTTGATTAGGACATTTTTTTTACACCATATCAGATTTCATATCCATGATATTCATTGTTTTCAAATGAAACCTAAGGGAGAAAAATGTCATTCTGAATCTCACTGCTCAAGATGAAGTCAGAGAAAGTCCTGGGCATGCGCAATCTCTCAGTTGGCCTATCTCTTCGTGTGCAGGTCAACAACCACTAAGCCCCAAGCACTAGGGATTCAAAGATTAATAAAGTGTAGGTCTGGCTCTCAAAGAGTGCCACTAATCTCTTTCATACTTACAATCAAGTATGAAAGAAATAGATATGACTTGAAGGTAAGCACAATAAATGTATGCCCAGTTTATCATGTGGTCACAGAGGGGAACCCCTAACTCAGCCCAGAAGGGTATCTAGAGACCCTCCATGCCCAGATAGTAAACTTCTCTGAGCAGCATGTTCACCTCATCATCTAGCTCATAGTAAATGCTAGATAAATATTTGCTGGACTTAACTGAGTGCATTATATTGACATTAAAAGCTTTCTTGCAAGACCAAAAGGGCTGATTGAAGGTGTGTGTATATTCCCATGAAAGCTTTGAAGAACTCAGATATATATTCTGCTTATTTTCTTCACAATACTTAGCACACCCAATATTGTATACATTACTGTCTTTATTGTCTACTACCCCTTAACCCCCAGAAGTGTGAGCTCCTTGAGAATGGGACTTGTATTTCCATTGCTTATAACTGTTGATGGCATCTAGTATCCTGAATAACTATGTATTGAATGAGTGTGAAGTTCAACACTAGTTAAATTGATGAAATGGGCGATTTAAAAGAAAATCCAGTAAATTTTGTTTTGCCTTTGTCCTTTGGATATATAAAGCAAATTTATGAGATAGTATGAGAATTCAGCACCTAAGTTATTGTTGTATACAGTAATGATACTTGGTGTTTTGAAAATCTCATGGATGCTATTAACCTCCTCTATAGAAAAATGCATATACTGTATACCTCAAATTTTGACATCAACAAATATACAAAAATATTTAGTTGAGACCGTTATGGAGAAGGGAAGCATTTTTTTCAAAGAATTGACTAGATATTTTCTTATTTTTTGGAAACAATTCTAATGCCCATCTATAACTGCCCTTTATTTTATTTTTAAAATGGGACTTATTATATGATCCATGTGTCAAGGAGCTTATATTATTTAGCCCAAAATTGAAATATATTTTGAAAAAATATATTACTTATTTGATTTTTTTCCTCTAACTCTCCTTAACTTTATTTAGCCAAAAAAGTGTTTTAGATATATCAATATATATCATTAATAAGTTAAAAGTAGGCACTTATTTTTTAAATGTATAAAATTACTTCCTGAAAAAAATTTTTCTCAATATTCAGAATAAAAAAATAGAACACATTTTAAAATTAAGCCCACTTTCTATTATTAAATTTATTGAGGTATCATTGGTTAATAATATATTCAGATGTACAACTTTAGACTACAACATGTGTATACTCTATTGTGTGCTCCCTGCTTCAAATCTAGTCATTTGTTGTCACCTTGTCTTTGACTTCCTTTACCCTCTTCTAAAACTCCCAACTTTTGAAAATGGTTATCCAAAAATGTTGCTATCTCAAAAAGATCTGAAGTTACAAATAATTTCCTATAGCAGATGTGATAGGCAGTCCCTACAATGGCTCTCGAAGAGCCCTGCCTCCTAGTATTCCCACATTTTGTGCAGTCTTATTTGAGTGTGGACTTAATCTAGTGACTTGATTTAAAAGAATAGAATATGGCAAAAGTAATGGGATGTCACTTTTGAAATTAGGTTATAAAAGACTGACTTCCATTTTGCTCCTCTCTCTCTCTTTCTCTCTCTCTCTCCCTCCCGTCACTCTCACACTTCTTGCTTGCTTGTTGTGATGAAGCAAGTTATAATGGGTGCCCTGCTCTATAAAGAGTCCAGTGTAGTAAGCAAGGCCATTCAGGAACTAAATCCTGCTAACATCTATGTCAGTGAACTTGGAATCTAATTCTCCCCTGGTTGAGCCTTGAGATAAAAACAGCCCTGGCCATCGCCTTGACTCTGGCAGAGGTTAGTGGCAGAGGTTCAGACCAGGGGTTATGGGAGAGGGAGAGTATGCCTATGAAAGGTTGTACTCAGGAGAGACATACAGGAGATTCATTCATGATGAACAGACCTGACAGAAAGCACAAAGGCACGGTGGAAATTTGAAGAACTTGTCTTGTGAGAGACCTGGGCCAAGGTACCCAGCCAAGCTGCCTCTGGATCCCTGAACCACCAAAACTGTGAGATAAATGTAGGCCACTAAGTTTTGTTGTAATTTCTTACATATTAGTAGGTAATGAATACATCAAGAATGACTTTATCTACAGCCAGGGAAACTGATTTTATAACTTAAATGTTACTGAAATGGCCTTTAGTGTAGATATCAAATCGGTAGTATTTCAGACTAAGAGTATCATATTTTCACCTCAAGTGACCATTTTTTAAAAAAATTACCTAGTTTCTTAGTTTTCTAACAACTGCCTCCCTCACCCCAAGTTTTTCTTTGTATCATATTGTTTCTATTTCATTTTAATAAGTTGAATGGAGAGAAATATTATCAATATCTTATTAAAACTGTTAGTTTTGATAGTTTCATTAAAGGACTATGTTGAAATAAGGAGATTTCTGAAAAGAAAACCTATTATGTTTATACATTTACATTTATATCTGCTGGAATTATTAATGGTTTTGAAATAACTGGCATGTGTCAGAATATTTATATATACATTTCTAAAAGGAATCTAGAAAGATTCCAGTTTTAGACTGGGTTTATTAAATGCTCTTCCTCCTGTGGGAATATTATAGATTGTAAGGATTGTCATAACTAGAACAGGCAAACAAAAGAAACATAAACACAAGTAGACTGTATCACTGGGGCGGGGGGACTTTTCCTGTGTTTGATATAGATTTCAAAGCAGCTGATTCTGGGGGGTGGGGGAAAAATGTGATACATTATCTTCCTTGAGGTATGAGGGCTGGGAGAAGGGCATATGAAAATGTGGGATCTTTTCTAAGAGAATTAAACTACTCTTTGCTTCTTCTCTCCACTGCTTTTTAATTGTTCAGAAACTACAAGAAGGTTTAATATTTATTTGACTTTGTTCTTATGCCCTTTTTTTAAATCTATGCACAGATCTACTTATAAAGAAAATATACAGATTGGAAGAAAATGTTATGATAAAAAAACTATTTTATCCTCATGAGATAGATTTCCTGTCTCTCCAACAGATGTTATCAGGATAATTGCAAACAAAACTATATGTAACAAAATCCAGGTGACTTAATATTTGTATTCAGTCATATAACTTCTAACGTTGTATATAGGCTTCCCTGTAGACAGGGAAAACAAATCAAAGTGTGACTCAAAGTCTCTGGGACTTGACCTAGAAAACTTTAAAGCTTTGATTCTCTGAAAAACCAAGAGCTGATTCTGAACTTAATTCCAAGAGCTCTCGGGCGTTTTGATAACCCGTTGTAACAGAGTGATTTTATAGCTTTGCTCTCACTTTGCCTGCACTCAGGAAGTTCCCTCCCTTTTCTGCTCAGTAGGGTTTTTTCACTTCTTGCTCCTTGTTTTTTTCCATTGCATCCAGAGTGGCTTTGTAAAGTAAGAAGGCAGAGGAGAGGTAAGGGATGAGGAGAATGTCGGGGGTTATCATTGTCTCTGTGCAGTCCTGGCTCATCTGGTAAAACTTGCCCTTATTCCACCACACTAAGGTCAGGGTGGGAGCAGGAAGGTCTCAGATCTCCCTGAAGCTCAAAGAAGCATGATGGAGCAGGCTGCACAGTGTAAGGAGAGGAAAGGTTTCTGAGAATCTGCTTTTTCAGGTGATACAACGGTCTGTGGGTCTGTGGGGGTGCGGAGTTGAGGCTGGCAGAAGCTAAGGACAAATAATTGGCTACTTCCTCCAACTTTTTTTTTTTTTGCCTATGGTTCTAGTAATCAATACTTATCTCAAATTTGACTATAAACAGCCTAGAAATAAATCATTACCTATAAAGTTCCTGTGTCAGTATAAATTCTCTAGTTTGGAAACCGTGAACGATTAAATGGATCTGTGTGAAAAACAAGTACCCCAAGCCTGATTATTTTCAAAACCCTAAAGTGACTTAATAACTCCCCTACCAAATTTATACAATTATTTTCTCCTGCTCAAAGTTTCCTCAATTTTCCTTCAAAAATGAGACCACATCTTCAGAAATAGGTTTGGTCTTGCTGTTTCTACCATGGCAAAATTTATTTTAGTTCTTCAACTTTCCACCGTGCTTCTGTGCTTTCTGTCAGGTCTCTTCATCATGAATGAGGCTCCTGTATAAGCCTGCTGACTACAAGCTTTCATACACGTACTCTCCCTCTCCCATAAACCTGACGTCTGGAGGTCTGGAGCTCTGCCACACCAATAGAAGCTTCAGCTTAGAACTGGATTGGAAATGCCAAGCTTCTGGTGACATTACAGATTCCTGGTTAGTGCCTTAATGCCGGCTTAGTTATATTCTTGGCAGGTCACTGGATGCTAACCAGATAGCCCATGCGCTCGAAGTTAACAAGGTCGATGTGTTTTGAGTTGATCTCTAAAAAAAAAAGAACATTCTGTCTCTTAAAATTCAAATTAAATGAAGCAACTTAATAAGGCTCTTTTGTGTTTGTGACCCTACCCCACTCCCACCCTCCCACAGATGTTTCCTTCATGGTTTGTCTCCACGGTCATTGTCCGCAGGACTCTGAGAAGCTGTAGGAGGCCCGGCTTTCTCTCCATTGTTGTTGTGGAAAGGGATCGTACATCATGGGGCAGAGGCCTGTGCCCGCTCTGCACCACCTGAACAGCGATCTGGAGGTATCCACGTTGGAGTGCTTGTGATATTTTGATTCACCATTTTTCATAATATCTGTTTGAGGTATTAAGACAAATAATTTAATACAGTGTCAGAAACAGATGGCAATTTAAAAGCAATAACTAACTATTCATTCTAAGAAGAAATTTCATTTTTTGAAACATTTTTTCATGATTGAAAAACTTTACTTGAAATAAATCATACTCACTGTGTACTAATATTTTCAAACAGAGATTGGGAAGTAAAAAGCCACACAGAATTACTAGTAGAATCATGTTATATTGGAAATGCAATTATTTATTAACTAAATCATGAATATCTAGTTTTTAGGTGAGTCAGGTTTAAATGGTAAATTCAATGTACATTTTTATGAAAAAGGTTAAATTTCTAAGAAGTTTTTAAGTTTAATTTTTATCTTTAGATTTTTTTAATAGTTTGTTTTTAGTTCAGCTTTTTCAAAGTAAGAAGAGTAGGGTGGATCCACACAGGTGTTTGGCAGACTGAAGTATTATGAAACTTACCCTCCCTTCTCAGAGTTGCATTATGTGGTTGGCTCCAGGGACTACTGGCAAGCAATCAGAGATTTTCAAGTATTCAAACTAGTGGAAGGTGATGAGGATTAATGCCAAATTGTCATCTCAAATTACCTTTGGAACAAAAGAAAAAAAAAAAGATGATGTTTCTAAAATTTTATGGTGTATTATTTTAATTATATACACTCCCCTCAGAATATTCCAAATTTTAGGGGTTTTTTTCTGAATATAAAAGTAATATATATTCTTTATACAAACTTCAGACATTACAGAAGTATAAAATAAAACTGTCAATAGTTTTGGAGCATATTTTTCCAAATTAAAAATATTTTCTATCCTTTCAATATTCAGTGTCTGTTTTGTTTTGTTAATCCTCACCTAAGGATATATTTCCATTGATTTTAGATACAGTACAAGGGAGGTAGGAGAGAGAAAGAAAGAAAGAAAGAAAGAGAGAGAGAGAGAAATAGAGAGAGAAACATCTATGTGAGAGGGACATGTGCCCCAACTAGGCTAGGAATTGAACCTGCAACTCAGGTAGGTACCCTTGATGGGGAATTGAACCCATGATCCTTCCATATGTGGGCTAACACTCTAACCACTAAGGAACATGAGCCAGAGCCCAGGACTTTTAAGGGTGGAGATTTCAGGGAAGATCCCAGGGGAAGATTTCAATAGATTCTTTAGCAGTTTTCCAATTGTGTCCTTTCAGGGTCTAGGCCTCCACTGAGCATCAGGACAGGGGATCATTATTTAATGCAACTGTCTGGAGGTGGCTGGCTTTGTTGTTTTGCTGAGCCTGGTGCTGAAATACAACTGAGACTGAGGCCTAGTAGTTATCTGCATGGAGGAAAGATCAGAGGGTCCAAACCATAGGCCTAGTGATATACTGGGGGAGGAAAGGTCAGCCTGGGGGAGAGCTTCCACCTTACAATTGTCCTTCACTAGGCATTCAGCTTTCCATCCTGGTGACCTTCTGTACCTGGCCCATAGTCCATGCTCTGCTCATGTCCAAACCATAGGCCTAGTGATATGCTGGGCGAGGAAAGGTCAGCCTGGGGGAGAGCTTCCACCTTACAATTGTCCTTCACTAGGCACTCAGCTTTCCACCCTGGTGACCTTCTGTACCTGGCCCATGGTATACCATAACAGCATACCAAGTATTATGAAAAAAAAAATTGAAAATATTCTACATATTTTAAAACAGTCTTCATATTACTCATTGTTCTCACACTTCAGATTTTGTAACCACCAGCTTCGTTACTTGTTATTGGCTGCTTCTCCTCCTAAGTTTATGTCTGAATACTGGGGCCTAAACCTGAGGCTTGGCATATAGAAAGTGTACAATAAATATTATAAATAAATTGAGGGGTAAATAACTGTGTGAGGAATAAGGGAGGCTTCACAAGATGATACTGAACTGGATATTGAAGGAAAGGGATACAATCTGTTGAGTGCTTATTATGTGACAGGCACTGTTCTAAATGCTTGACACTTATTGCGTAGGGGGAAAATTGTTTTCCTCTCAACTTTCAAAGTTCTTCTGAATAAGCTAACAATCAAATGATCATTAGACAGATTAGCAGGAGAAAATTACCAAATTTATTAGGGCTGTACATACAAGTGTTTCATAAGAATATGGGGCCCAAGAATGCATGGGGCAGTGGAGACTCATATAGCATCTTGAGCTAAAGAGGAGACTTGTGGTTTGGGACTTCAAAGGTCAGGAAGGCAATATTAAAGCAAAGGTTTGGTAAATAAATGTTTGCTAGGCCATCTTTAACAATGGAACACTGAGAGGACTGTGATTCAACGGGCCTTAACAAGTTCCTCTCTATCACAAGCTAGTTCATGCTAAATTATAGTTGTCTACATTGATATCTCCCTTCCTGGAACAGGTCCTCTATCTAAATTTAGACAGGGAGAAGGACAAAAGTTGTGTTTTTTTTGAGCTTTTTATTCCTTAAAAATAACCAGCTTAAAATAATATTGCAAATAATATTCTGATGCAAGCAAATTTTGAGAACTATTATTCTAGACTGGTGGTTATCACCCTTGACTGCAAATTAGAATCATCTGGGTTCCTTGGGGCAAAAAATCCTGTTGCTAATGCTATAACCCAGACCGATGAAGTCCACCATTCTTAATACAGTCAAGAGTGATTTTTAAAACTCTCCAGGTGGTTCTATTATGGCATAAAGATGGAAAACCACTGCTCTATATCCTTGCTTTTTAAACTGTGCTCTCCAGGTGCTGTGCCCTTTCTCGCTTCCTACACGGCAATGGCATGCCTGCCCTGCTTCCTGGCATTGCGTTCCCCGCTAGAAAGGCCACTGTGGTGACTTTCCTTCCTGGATTCGGAATTAAGGGCATGGGTGTGTTACCGAAATCAAGGGATTTGCTGTTTGTGGTGCTCTATTTAAGAATAAGACATGGTTGCAGAAAGAAATACAGTTTTGAGAACAAACCAAGGACTTGCAGCCAGAGCTCTGTCTCCCTGAAGGGAGGCTTAGCTATTGCTCATATACACTATTTGGTCAATTACATATTGATTTCTTCCTTGCAGTTGGCCACATTTACTGGTTAGGCTCCTGTCAAACACATCCTGTTTACTGCTGGTCTGCAAAATACTGTGCTACATTTTAACACTTAGCAAGAATAACATTTAGTAATCGCATTTGGAACTGCATAGACCTGGAGAGCCTTGTCCCATCTCAGAGGTGGGCAGAAGCCTTTGCGGGTGTCAGATGTTCACATATCAAACATCTCTACCCACTTGCACCATATGCCTGTTATGTTAAATGTGAACATAGCTATGCTTTCTTGGTTTGATATTATTAGGCTTTCACCAAATTCACAGGAAGGTGAACCTGAAATTAAATAAGTAGCAGAAAACATACCTTGAAAGACCAGAAGCAAAGAACGGTAGTATTCCTTTAAACAGAATGATTTGGGGAGGATTTTCTCAGGGAGGTGGTTTACCTTTCTACACCACTCTTACCACACAGCAAAAACTAGCAAGCTTCACTGCCCTAAGTCACTGGCTTTGATACCACAGGGTCCTATTGATAGTGGGGAAGGGCACGTAATAAGAACAAGCCATAGTTGTCCAATAATTATTCACCTTACTATAGATAAGAAGTTTTCTTACAGACCCTGGGAAACTGGAGGATAGAACAAGGCTGTAACAAGATAAGATGCTCCCATGGGTCTATTACTCAGAAAAGAAATACATTTTTGAGAACAGACCAAGGACAGGACACCCTTTGATTTGGTCGCTGTGCCCAGACCTTGACCCCCTCTGGGAGTTTTTCTCAGGAACGCTGACCATTCTCTGGTCCTAGGAATATCATAGAAGATTCGCCATCTTGTTATCAGACTTTGAGCTCCTGAAGGCCAGACTGCAAACTCTAACCTCCCCTTTCCATGTTACACTTGCTGCTTGCAGCTACATGTAACTATCTTCTTCCTTTTGTGTATAGAATCAGCCAACTGGCAAGGGGCGTCAGAGCAGAATTTACAGCGTGACCGATTTCTCGCCCCATTCTGCCGGCATTTTTTTTTTTAAATAAATGCTCATATATGATTCAACCCTGTCTCTGCTTAATTTGGCTCCAGTAGTGACAGGCAGCCTTGAATCCACTGAGTCCAGTTTCATTATCAGTGACTAATACAGACATTTACATTCTCCAGTGTCATGGATACTGTGACCCTTTAGTTTCTTAATGGTTCTCTTGCTGTTGAAAAGCCAAAAACATTGGCAAACCCAGCTAATGTAACCTTCAAAGCCTATGAAGGCATGATGTCACCAGGAAATGATGGCTAACAAGCAATTAATTGATAAACTCCTACCTCCAGATGATGAACATTGCTGAGGCCTCTTTTAGAAGAACACTAGGATCATTGTAATAGAGTATAAACCTTTTCCAGTGCTTTATATTGAAACTTCTATCTGCAGTGTTAAAATAAACTGTTTTGCAAATATATACCAATGATAGACTAAATAATGTCTTTTTTTGTGGGAAATTTGTGGTCTTTAATCTTCTACACATGTATTGTATAATATTGTCCAGATTATATTAGCATTAAATAAATGAAACACACAGTTTCTTTTCCCAAATGTAATTTAGCAAATAAGATAATGCTACCATATTTGAACATTTGAAAATGACTAGTCCCCTTACTGAAAACTTGTTCAGGTATAAATGAGCAGTTAAGATTATAAATGATTTATGCATGCTATGACTTAGTTTATGGACTTATTCCAAAATCACTTAATTAACATGCAGTTTCTCTCTATATATATACAGGATATATATATATATTCTCTTAGAGGATGGAGTTTTTGCATAAATTTTTGCATATAGAATAAGGTGAAGATACATCTATTTAATATATTCTAATGAAATGACTCATATATTGATTTCATCACGTACTATAATATACAAATAACAATTGCTTATAGTTTGGTTTATCAGAGATTCCCTTAGAACCAGGTACAGAACCTAGTGAGAGAAATCAGGATATGGAACCCCCAAATATGTATTTTCCAGGACCAGAGGAACCTGTAAACAAACCTTACTCCATTTGTTTCATCCCATATGTTTACCTTCCCACCCTTTGGGAACCTAAAGCTGCTTTTCTTTGTCGTGTTATTTCTCCACAAATTTATTGTTCTTCGTTGAAGATGCTTTATGGATTGCAGTTATCTTCTGCATGATGTGCACTCCATAGGTTAAAAAACTCATATTCTTTTGTGAATGTCTTCTTGTTAAAGAGTCCCAGCTGACAATCTATGACGGGTACAAGTAAAGTTTTGCCTCTTCTCTATTAGCACTCATTTAACTTGTGTCCTCACTTTATGATGTAGGTAAAAAGTCAGCTCTCTCCTTGGTTGGCAGTTACACTGGGACTTGCTATCCCAGGGATTCAGCCTCCTGCATTTGATCCAGAATAGCCCACCCTCTAACATATGGAACACTAGGATTCTTTCTTTTCTTTTTCCTTTTTTTTTTAAATCTTCACAGAAGGATATGTTTTTATTGATTTGAAAGAGAAAGGGAGAGAGGGGGGGCATCAGTTAATCACCTACCTCCTGCAGGCATCTGGACTGGGATGGAACCTGCATCCTGGATATGTGCCCTGACCTGGAATCGAACCCATGACCTTTCAGTGTATGGGAACGATGCTCAAACCAAATGAGCCATACCAGTCAGCACCAACACTGGAATTCTAAAATCAGAAACCCAAAAAGTCAAAGGTCCTACACTGGACTCTGAAGTTTGAGGGTGGGACACCCTAATAGATTTTCACCTTTCTAATAAACATGAAACGCTCAAGTTAGAACCCATAAAAGTCAAAGGTTTTTCACTCATACAGAAACACAAGAACCAGGCATGTTGAGATTTTCAATTAAAAAAAAAATCAGAACTTATTATACATAGTAATGTGTTTTTTGTGTGAAAAATACAGCATCATTTACTAAAATAACACAAACCATCATTTACAATACACTTTTCTATTAGGTAATCTTTTTATAAATTTTATTTATTAATTTGAGAGAGAGAAACATTAATTTATTGTTTCACTTATCATTGCATTCATTGGTTGCTTCTGGTATGTTTCCTGACTAGAAATTGAATTTATAACCTTGGTATATTAGTATGATACTCTAATCAGTGTAGCTACCTAGCCATGGCTAGATTATATATTTTTTTTTTCAAAGAAGTAAAACATTTGCAATGCTGTATGTGCTATTAAGAATTTTCTGAATAGGCATATCTTGTTTTATTGCACTTTGCTTTATTTCGGTTCATAGACTTTTTATGGTTTGATTTATGGCAACAACATTTTAGTGCAGTGATTTGGAATCCAACTCACAGTATCTGAGGTATATGCCTTTTTTTGAAATCTTAATGACATTAGATCAGAATACTAAAATCATCCTATGTAATAAAAGTGTATTATGCAAATCAACCAAATGGTGGAACAATGGGTCAGCGCACTGACCACCAGGGATCAGGCAATCAACGCAGGGGCTGGCCCCTGGTGGTCAGTGTGCTCCCACAGGGGGAGCACCACTCAGCCAGAAGCGGGGTTCATGGCTGGCGAGTGCAGTGGCAGTGGTGGGAGCCTCTCCCACCTCCATTGCAGGTGGGTGGTAAGGAGCAAGGGGTCCCAGACTGGGAGAGCCCTGGACTGGGAGAGGGATGTTCACTGCCGGCTTAGGCCCAATCCCTGGGGGTCCCAGACTGCAAGAGGGTGCAGACCTGGCTGAGGGCGCCCCTGTCCTGCACGAATCTTGTGCACTAGGCCTCTAGTATTTTAATATTAGAGCTCAGTGTGCACTAAACTTGGCAAGAAATACTTGATTTTGACTTGATTGTATTTGATCAAATATTTGATTTGATTATAAGTTTAATATTTGCACCTGTGTAACAGAAACCTTTGTTTGTGAATCACACCCATTATAAACATCACCAATTGTGTGCAGATGACTGCACAACTATAGTTTCTTCCAAGGAAAATTAAAACAAATTATATTTCTTTCCTTTTTTTTTTTTTTGCGATAAAAACTAATCTTACTATTTGAAAAGACTGGAAAATTGCATGTTCTGGATAAAATTTATATGGAAAAATAAGTTATTGGAATGGCACATGGATACATACACAAGATTGCTCCCCCAGCTAGGCCTTTTACTAATATCACTCAAAATGACTGGAACTCTTTCCGTAAGAGAAATAAATATATGGAAGAGAGATGTGAGCCTTACCTGCACTGGCAGGATCTTGTAATCCCTTTGTAATGATGGCATAGAGGAAGAGCCCCCACATTCTTTTTGGGCTACTCCCTATATTTACATCAGCTTTCCTATAGGCAGACATTATATCATAGAACAGTAAGAGACTGGTAATATATCTAAATTTTATGTAATAAGAGCTGCTTTATAATAAGGTTCTGTTGCATGAACATTTTTGTTTCATCTTCACTATCTTCTGTTTGTTTCCCAGGACTGTTGTTAAACTTTTTTTTCTCTCAGATAAAGCACTGTAATTGTAATGTGGGCTCAGTTAATTTAAGAGAGTGACTTTTGTAAAGTATATCTTCTTCTCAAATGTTGTAGGGTTAATTATTTATGGATTTCAAAATTGACAGTGAAACGTATTATTTAAATGCAAGGAGTGTTTTAAAAGAACTCTGTGACGCCAATAAAACGTTCTGTAAATAAAAGCACTCATTCTGGATAATTCAAAGTCCAGGCCTAAGAAGCTTCTGGATAGAAGTATGGCCAAAAATCAATTACTGATTAAGAAAAAGAACATAATTAGAAATAAAGAAGACACTGAATGGATGTGTGTCTAGTTTGTGGATCTATGAAACGAATAGATAATCAACCCTAAACACTGTATTTCATATCATTAAGTAGAGAAGCATAGGGCAGACATCAGACATCAGGATCCCTATTTAACTGGAAAGGAAATTGGGGAGCAGAAAGCTTTAGTGTTCCCTGTGTGTCACACACTCCTCTTTGGCTCTCATAAGACTGCTTCGCCATTTCTTGACACTTTAGGTGTAAAATATCAATAAAGACAGAGCTTGCGTGCTGCAACATCACTATTCTGGCCCTCCAGTTTTACCAAAGAAGAAACTGAAGCTCCTAGAGATTGAGTTCCTCATTATTATTATTCAGAGAGAGGTTCTTAGAACTTAGGGGAATGATATATACAGGGTACATGTGCCTCTGCTGGGGGCCCTAACGCATCTGCACTCCAACACACATTTATAAAACACGTTCATTTTATTTATTTTATTTTATTATTGTGTTACATGTATACACATCTTCCCATTGCCACCCCCCCGCCCCCACTCTTAAGCAAACCCTAACCCCCCACTGTCTTGTGCCCATTGCTTATGCCTATATGCATGCACACAGGTCCTTCAGTTGATCTCTTATCTACCCCACCGCTCCCTGACCTTCCTCCAAAACACGCTGGTTTCAGTGAACGCCCCATGGGTCCTCTGCAGCGACTTGTGCAGCGGCGCCCACGCTCTCCCCTGGCCTTTCCCCCGGTTCTACTTGGGCCTGGGCTTTCTGGGTCAAGGTTG
>JAAGEH010000018.1:48394115-48564987 GCA_011751065.1 Lasiurus cinereus
GCCCACCATGGAGCCCGCCGGCCCTCGCCGCCGCCACACCCCCCAGCGCGGCTGCTCGGTGCTGCGGGACTCCCGCCTCAACAAGGTAAGCCCCGGGGCCCCCTGGTGGCCCGCGGCCCGGCCCCTCACGGGGAGTCGCCCCCCCCCCGGACGGTGCCCACCGGGCGGCCCGCGCGCGGCCCTGGGCTGCCCCCTCCGCGCCTCGGAGCCGGCGGCGCGGAGGGGGCCGCCCCCTGGGGCCTGTGCCCGCGAAGGTGCTGGGAGCGGCGGGTGGTGCCGCCCGCGCCTCGGCATCCCGGTTTGGGGCCGGAGAAGAGGTAACTTGTTTCTCCGACCGGAGGGCCTCGCTGCTCCGGAGCCAGGGCCGGGCTGGGGAGTGGGAACAGACCGAGCGAGTGTCTGCGGAGGCGGCCGGCGGCCCCCGCTGGTGGGCAGCGCCCGCCCCTCCCCACGGGGCTGGCGGCTCTCGGGGGAGCGTGGCCCCGCCGCTCCCGCCTGGGTCACAGGGAGCCCGGGAGGCCCGGGCCTCTCGGTTCGGTTCCTGGGGTGACACAGGTAAGAGCCCCCCCAGAAAGGCGCGGGGCGTGGCCTCTGCCTTGGACACTGCGTGGCCTGCTGCAAGAGCCGTCTAGCCATCTCTTAACTTTTGGAATCTGGCCTTCGGAAAATGACGATTTTTTTTAAAAAAAAATTAATATTAAAAGGAAAATTCAGTGTACACTGTTCAGAAAACCATTTTTGGATCCTGGGAGGATTTCGCTGTTCTTCACAAGTATTGCAGTATCGTCCCCTAAGACTTCTTGCAAATGAAGAGCACCTCAGCCGAAACCGGTGTGGCTCAGTGGATAGAGCGTCGGCCTGCGAACTGAAGGGTCCCAGGTTCGATTCCGGTCAAGGGCATGTACCTTGGTTGCGGGCACATCCCCAGTAAGGGGGTGTGCAGAGAGCGGCTGATGGATGTTTCTAACTCTCTATCCCTCTCTTTTCCTCTCTGCAAAAAATCAATAAAATATATTAAAAAAAAACAAACACACACCTCAAATTTTATAATTTGCTTGTCCAGATACTAAGCAGCCACAGTTATGGCGAGGCTGGCTGTGTCTCTGGTTGGTATGTGTGTGCTTTTGACATCGCCTTTGTATTTAGCACATGGAAAATGCACCGGTCAGCACAGAGATGAGTTTAGTGACTTTGGTGGTCTCTTTACTGGACGCTCTTTTTCGTTAGGAACTGGGCCTTATTCCCTGCCCTGTCCCACCCACCCCATCATGTTGCTGGTGATTGTGTGTGTGTGTGTGTGTGTGTGTGTGTGTGTGTATGTAAATGTGTGTGTTCTCCAGTTTTAATTTTCAGTTATAGTTGACATTCAATATTATATTAGTTGCAGGTGAACAACCCAGTAATTAGGCATTTAGGTAACTCTCCAAGTGATTCCCCCAATAAGTCTAATGCCTAGCTGGTACCATATATCTATATAATCTATATAATAAAAGCCTAAGTGACCATTATGGCAGAATGAGCAGAAAGACCAGTCACTATGCTACACACTGACCACCAGGGGGAAGACGCTCAACACAAGAGCTGCCTCCTGGTGGTCATTGCGCTCCCACAGGGGGAGTGCCCCTCAGCTAGAAGCTGGGCTCATGGCTGGTGAGCAGCGGCAGTGGCGGGAGCCTTTCCTGCCTCTGTGACAGCACTAAGGAGCAGCGAGCTGGGTGGAAGAAGGGAAGCATCCCAGACTTCAAGAGGACACAGGCCAGGCTGAGGGACCCTGCCCCTCTCCCCAATGCACAAATTATTATACTATTACTAGAGGTCCAGTGCATGAAAATTCAGTCTCTCAGCCTGCCCTGCCCCCTTTCACAGTCTGGGAGCCCTCAGGGTGGGAGGTGACCAGCGGAAGGCGATGCCCCATCACTCTTCTGCTGCTGCCACTGCCAGCAGCGCAAACCTTGGTTGCCCTTGGTTACCCGAGCCTCGGGCAGCCACCATCTGAGGCTTGCCTGCACCTTGGGCTGGCCCTGGGTGTCTGGGACACTGAGGGGACTGAGGGACTCCGGAGGCAGGTGTACCACGTCATCACTTCGGTTGCTGCACACCTGCCGCCCCAGTGGGACTGAAGGGGCTGGGTACCACCATCTTGTGGCTGTGGGCACCACCATCTTTCAGGGCATGGCAGTCAATTAGCATATTTCCTCCTTATTGGCTGTGGACACTACCATCTTTGAGGATGGGGCAGTCAATTATCATATTCCCTCCTTATTGGCTGTTGTGTTGCCATTTTGCATTTTGTGTGATAGTCAATTAGCATATTCCTTCTTTATTAGATAGGATTGACTGTATTCCCTATGCAGTACTTTACATCTCAGTGATTATTTGTAACTGCCAATTTATACTTCTTACTCCCCCTTGATCACCTGCCCCCCCCAACACCCTTCCCAACTTGCAGCCATCAGTTTTTTTTCTCTGTATCTATGAGTTTGTTTCTGTTTTGGTGGCTTACTTTGTTTTTTAGATTTCACATATTATGAAAACATATGGTATCTGTCTTTCTTTGTCTGAGATATTTCATTTAGCATAATGCCCTTAAGGTCCATTCATGCTGTCACAAATGGAAAGATTTCATTCTTTTTATGGCCAAGTAATATTCCTTTGTATGTATGTACCACTTTATCAGTTCGATTGCTTCCATATCTTGGCTATTGTACATGAAATATCGTTTTTTTCTCTTCTTTAGCCTTTGTTTTACAGTCTGTTTTGTCTAAGCTGCTATTCCAGCTTTTTGTTTTTTGCTTCTGTTTGCATAAAATATCTTTTTTCATCTCTTTAATTTTTGTGTGTCTTTCACTCTGAAGTGCGTCTCTTGTAGGCAGTAAATGTATGCGTCTTGTTTTCTTCTCTATTCAGCCATCGTATGTCTTTTCATTGGAGCATTTAATCCAATTACATACATTTAAAGTAATTACTGATAGGTATGTAGTTATTGCCATTTTTATTCATATTGTTTTGTTTCTTCATTTTGGCTCCCTCACTGTGTTTGTTTCTAAATATTAGGTAGATCTGCTATGTCTCCCGCCTTGTTGGGGTAGCATTGCATAGTAGATGTCCTGTGGGGTCTAGTGCTGCAGACTTTCTGGTCATTTGAGCCGGGTGCTCTAGGGGTGTCCCTTGTGAGAGTTCATGCCCTCCTGTTGTTACAATCAAGTCCAGGGCTTGATTGCTATTGGCATGTCAGTGGGTGGGTTAGACCCTGCGGTTGCCTCGTTGTGAGGACTCTATAGTGGTTGAGGTGTTGTGTGGGAGCTGACCCCATGAAATGGGATTTACTGTACTTTAGGGGACTCTGGTGCCTGCCAGTCCGCTCTTTGGGTGTGTCGTTTATGGTGCTAATTGGGTAGTGCTCTGGTGAGGTCTGAAGTCGTCCCCTTGATGTGTTGGTTCTAGGGCCTCTCGGGAGGGACGACAGGGTAGGCCTAGGTTAGCCACTATCTGTGTCCATCCTTGGGCCACCTGGTAGGAGATGCAACATGGTTTGTGGTTGGTAGCTGCCTGTGCTGGGCTTGGAGGTGCCTGGGAGAAGCTATGCTGCGAACCAAAGACTGTCACCACGAGTGCCTGGCTTGGGACTGCTTAGCAAGAGGTACAGGAGACCTGTTGTTGTTTATTTGGGGTTTGTGGATTTTTGAGAGATTTTTAGGAAAGTTGGCAGATTGGGTCAAGGTCAGCAGCATATGAGGAACAGCTGCAGAAAGAGGTTCCTTTGGTGCATGGGTTGGGTGAGTTAAAGGATTTCAGAGAATTACCTGGGTGGGGAGAGAGGAGTGTTAGGGAGGTTAATGGAGACTTTTGTTTGGTGCCCACCTGTGATTTAGTGGGGAGACCTCATCAAAGAAACAGTGGAGCCTGTTAGTACTTTAGTCCCAAGAGAGCTTCCTCTCCAGCTCTCATCCTGAAGCAGACAATTCCATTCCCCACATTTCCTTGGCAATTTTCAAGCTGCTGTCCTTGAGCTGGCAAGCATTTTTGAGCTACTGCATCCAAGCTCAGGCCCTTGAGAGGACATTTTCACAACTAGTTGTTGTTGGGACGCCTCTTCTCAGCACTGGTGCTCAGGGCTGAGGAGCCCAGGGTGGGGCTGGGACCCCTCACTGTTTAGTGGGGACCTATACAGCCAAGATATCCCTCCTGATTCTGCCACAGGTAGTGTGGGACCAGCCTGTTTTAGGCCTCTGCCCCTTCTACCAGTCTCCAGATAGCTTCTGTACTAGTATATGCTTGGTTATATTTCTGTTCAGCTAGTCTTGAGATGGTTCTCAAGGGTTGTTCTGTAATTTAGTTGTAATTTTGATGTCTTGGGAAGAGGTGAACACAGCATTTACCTACTTTGCCATCCTGACAGGAATTCTCTGCTGGTGATTTTTAAATTCCATTTTAATGGCTTTAAGACTTGTGATTTCTTTTATTTAATAAATTATTGTTAGTGTGAATTCTTTTTGATTTTTGTGGTGACAGGCAACTTTTAAAAATCTATGTTTATTTAGCATTTTTAGTCATAAAGCATTACGAAATTGTAAATACTTCGAAATGAATTTAATTGCTAGTTTGATTTTTTTTTCTTCCTTTTTATTATTCTGCAGGTCTGGACCTATTTTCAGTATAACAAAGGTAAAATTTGATGTGACAAAACAATTTTGTTACTTTCATGTCTAGCTTCCTTCTGTTTATGACCCAAGTATGGATCACAACTTAAAAGGACCACGTGAGTGGTATGACCTGTTTGAAATCCTCAAGTCAGGGGCTAGAGTGTCTGTTCCGAGTAGGTAGATGAAATAGGCACTCCTTGAGAAAGAGTAATTATGCCTTTACATCAAGAATTTATTACATTAAAACCCTTTTTATTCCTGTTTATGAATAAGGATTAATTTCTACTTAGAACGATGCAGCATTAAGAACACCTTTTTTGAATTTGTAATTGAACTTTATTGGTTGCATTGTATCAAATTGGATTTAAAAAACTAATTCACCAACTATGGGGAGGTTAATGGACTACACTATTCTTACTCAGTGGTGTGGTACCTCATGGAAGTGGCAATATCCGCATATATAGGGTATCAAAAAACAACTGTATACACACACTTTGAATAACTATAAAGGCAGTGTTTATTAAAATACATTTCATTTTCAAAATTGAGCTATCAACTGTTATAGTGTGTATACATATGTAGGCTGTTTTTTTTGAACACCAGACTACTACTGAAACCATAGTTGTGGAACCTTCTTGACCTGCCCCGAACTCTGAAGACTTCTGGGCCTTTAAATTTTTTGCTAGTTCAGGAATTTATATTGATTTTCGTGATAGCCTTGGCTCTAAAGAAACACTAGTATTTCTTACTGTCCTATCACCTAACTATATGAACACTTCTTCTGCCATAACTCACACAGACCTTCTTTACCCTACTTTTGGGGTAACTGCAAGTTTTGCTAGTTTTATTTTCAGTATTGTAGTCTGTCCTACATCTAAGTATGAGAGAAATGTCTTAATCAATTAGCATTTTTCTTTATGTTACTTACTCTTCTATTATCCAGGTACTTATAGTATGTTATTATTTTCTTTTTTTTATAGTTTAATGTATTTTAATAGCAAACTTACAGGAACAGCACAGGAGACAGACAACATTAAAAACATGTACTTGCATGTAGGACAACTAAGTTAGAAAAGTATAGTGAATGGATGGAATCTACTGTATGATAAAAATGCTACAAACACCATTTAGTTGCCATCAATAAGAAATTTACTTGTTTAAAAAAAATCCAAATGCTGGCATTGTCCAGAAAAATTTAACAGGTTTATTTATATTGTTATAAAGTTGAACTGCTGAAACTTGTTCACTGAAACATTTGACTTGCATTAATGCTTTATGTCCCCGCATTTATATTAAAAAAATTCACACACAAATGAAAAAGGAAAAACTGCCAATACTTGATTTTTGTCCCCTATTTTCAACTTGCAATCTTATACTTAGGTACCTATGACCCCATGGGGGAAAAAAACCTTAACATTCAGAACTACCAATAATAGGAAGAAGAGAACTTTTTTAAAAGAATGAAATGTTTTCCATCATAGTGGATTCTTAAGCACGTTCTCCACGTATGCGGCGTGCTAGCTGGATGTCTTTTGGCATAATTGTTACACGTTTGGCATGGATAGCACACAGGTTGGTGTCTTCAAAAAGGCCAACCAGATAGGCCTCACTTGCCTCCTGCAAAGCACCAATCGCTGCACTTTGGAAGCGCAGGTCTGTTTTTAAGTCCTGAGCAATTTCTTGCACCAGACCCTGGAAGGGAAGTTTGCGAATCAGAAGTTCAGTGGACTTCTGATAACGTCTAATTTCACGAAGTGCCACGTACTGAGCTTGTAAGGATGAGGTTTCTTCACCCCTCCAGTGGAGGGCGCACTCTTTCGAGCGGCTTTGGTAGCCAGCTGCTTCCTGGGGGCTTTGCCCCCCGGTCGATTTGCAGGCAGTCTGCTTGGTAGGAGCCATGGTACAGAGACCTCTTAAACCGCTTTACTTACCCCCCCTTCTCTTTAGGCTGGGGCTCCTTGAGCTGGAGGTGGCGCAGGCGTTGGAGAGCGACCTATTATTTTCTGTTACGTTGAATGTAAATTCAATCTGTCAATTAGGTTTACAGCTTTTCCAAATTTATCTCATTGGTTCCCCAAACTTAGCCGTCCACTTAAAATATATATGCTGAATCTCTTACTTAATACTTTACTTTTTGTCTGTGTGTAATTCCTACAGTTCAAATGTCATTAGTTTATTTAATAATAGTCTCTTTAGGGAAGACTTTCCTAATCATATTAGTCCTATTATCATTACTTAATAACTTTCTTTTTTTTAAATATATTTTTATTGATTTTAGAGAGGAAGAGAGAGGGAGAGAGAAATAGAAACATCAACAATGACAGAGAATCACTGATCGACTGCCTCACATATGCCCCCAAATGGGGATTGAGCCCACAACCTGGCATGTGCCCTTGACCAGAATCTAACCTGGAACCCTTCAGTCCACAGGCCGATACTCTATCCATTGAGCCAAACCAGCTACGGCACAATTTTGTTTCTTATGTATATAGTTGCACCACATCATTTTGTATTTATTGCATTGTATTTTTAAAATTTTGATTATTATAGGGCAGGAATCATAATTAGTATCGAATTTTTCCCAATGAACATTAAATAAATGTTTTTGGAAATAAATGAATGGATCATATTTTTATTTTTTTGTCTTTAAAGAGTACCTAGATTTTAAAGCAGGTAGCTTTTCTTTTTTTTTCTGATGCATATTAAGTTTCTCAAGGCTAATAAACTACCTTTAAGAGCAATAATTTTGAAAAGAGTGATGGCAACAAATGATGTTTCTGTGTGGTATGGAAGGGGGGGCATATCAGAATCTCTAGCCTTAGTTTGAAGAATTATATTTAATATATACATGTTTAATATCATAACATTTCAATATATGAAAAACTTAATTTAGTTTTCTAAAAAGATAAACTATAGAAAAAATGTGAGAGTATTCTCAGAAAGCTATTTTGTAGATATTGACAGACTGATCCTAAATATTTATTTATTACTTTTAAAGAGTAATTTGGACATTATCTTAAAACATTTACCCTCTTTAATGTAAATTTTTGAAAGTAAATTCACATTAAAGTCTAAGCTCAGCTGATTCTGTATACTAGCATAGTGTGTAATGAAATATAATCAGAAAAGTTGGAATTTGGTTTAAGTCTGACCATCCTATGACATTTTAATTACTTGCTGGAGAGCTTCAGTGAGATGCTTTATATTGATAAAAATCAAGGTTAAGAGGAAATGTGATCTAATTTAAAAATAAAAAACTTAAGACAAATAGGACATTTCTTCTTTGGTAATAATTCATGTATAATTCTTACTATTTGCATATACTTAAATATACATCATTTCAGGTAGATATCATCATAGCATTTGGGGTGCTTATCTTTGTATTATGTTACACGTGTTTATATAATTTAATGTTTAATATTTGTGATTTTCAAGTATATCTTCTGATTTAGGTGAATTTGTTTAAAAATATTTTTCAGGAATTTTCATGTGACTAATAATGTTTCATAAATCACTCTTTAAGATTCTACACATGCCCTGACCGGTTTGGCTCAGTGGATAGAGCTTTGGCCTTGGAACTGAAGGGTCCCAGGTTCGATTCCGGTCAAGGGCATGTATCTTGGTTGCAGGCACATCCCAGTAGTGGGTGTGCAGGAGGCAGCTGGTCGATGTTTCTTTCACAGTGATGTTTCTAACTCTCTATTCCTCCCCCTTCCTCTCTATAAAAAAAAATCAATAAAATACATTTTTTTAAAAAAAGATTCTACACAAATAAAAACAGTCACATTTATTTTCTTTTATTGTTGACAGAATTACAGCTGTCTCCCATTTCCCATGCTTTTCTCCTTGCTCTACCCAGCCTGTGCCCACTTTCCCATGTCTTCACCACACTATTGTAAGTGTCCATGGGATATATATATCTATTTATATGTATAAAAGGCTAATTGCTAAGTGTCCCTCCCATGATCTGATCTGTTGCTATGATGTGCACTGACCACCAAGGGGCAGACACTCAACACAGAGAAATGGCACTGCAGACCTGGTGCCCACAAAGCAATACAGTGGTACCTCGAGATACGAGTTTAATTTGTTCCGTAACCTTGAGGTGTGGGAAACTATGAGACGCTCAAGTCGAGGTAAACTGGTGGGTCGTGTGCAGCTGGCTGATCCGCGAGATTACTCCTATCTCAAATGTTGCTCGTATTTCAAAGCAAAAATCGTGCAACGGCTTGTATCTCAAAAATCTTGTATGTTAGGGCACTCGTATCTCGAGGTACCACTGTACTTGGCTTCCCCCAAATGGGACACAAGCCCTGCCACCTCCCCGGAGCAACAGACAACCAAATCACAGCCCATACTGCCGAGACCTCGAGACCTCGTGGTGCAAAATGCGGCCCACAGCTCATCCCAGCCCACCCCCAAAAAGATGGCTGTAGGCGCCAGGTAATGATGTCACATAGCACCGCCTGGTTTTCTCTCCCTAGCAGTTAGCCCCTTTGCAGTTTCTTCAGACCAGGAACATGACTTGCTTTATAGCCAAGTGCAAACATTTCACACTTTAACCAAATGTCTGCGAAGGATTTCCAGTGCCTCATCTCATTTGATCCTCACAGAAGTCCTGGAGTAGATAGATAGATAGGAGACTCGATGGTATCCTATTTTCTTTTCATTAGCTGGAAAATAAGATTTAGAAAATTTAGAAACTTGACCCAACTGCAAAGAAGTAAGAAATGGTGGACCTTGAAAATGACTTCAGGTTTTCTCACTGCACAGAATAAAGTCAAACACTGCTGCAGTTAAATATTTTACCCTTTATTCTTTCTGCATGATCTACAATAATAATCTGCTTTGTGTTGATATTTACTGCTGTGTTGCTGACAATTAATTACCTGAAAGAGAAGATGGGTTGCTTCACTGAGCTGGAAAAAGTTTAGCTACATCAAAAAGCAGGTCTAATTAAGCAAGTTTACTCTCTATATGTAAAAGGCTAAGTTGACTTGCGCATGTGCAATATATATATATATATATAAAGCTCTCACTGGCAGCAATTGCACGTTTTGGTCTGTCATTGTCAATTGTGAATTTGGTTGACACTCCTAATATAGAGAAAAGGTGAATAGCCATATTAAAATATTCCTTATAATTCATTTCCTTTCAATGTTCACGAATCTGGGCACTGGGCCACTAATAAGTATATATGTTCTTTGGTTTATCTCTCTTTATCCCCCCTCCCACATGGAAGTATGTCATTCTAGTCTGTTCCATGCCTCCATGATTTGGGTCTTAATTTGTTGGTCAGTTCGTTTTGTTCATTAGATTCCACAAGTAAGTGAGATCATGTGGTATTTGTCTTTCTCAGGTTGGGTTATTTCACTTAGCCTAGTAGTCTCCAGGTCCACTTATGCCTTCCCAAGGGTAAGAGCTCCCTCTTTTTTATAACTGCATAGTATTTTGTAAATGTCCCACAATTTATTAGTTTGCTTTGTTTTTCTATGTAATGTTAAAAAAAAACAACAACCACTAATTGATAGTTATCATAATTTACTTTTGCTTACATGATTTCCATTATCTTCAAGATTAAATAATAACATGTTTTGCAAATAAACTTCCAAAAGACATCAGTTTGATCCAGTTTCAGTTAGTGATAGAGTTTCATCAAAGTCAGTTTTGGTCAACTTTATTAACTTGAATCTAAAAAATTAGCTTCTGGACAAGGTCTTTTGTAGGTGTTTGTGTCCTGGCATGTTAAGACCTAGTTAGATGTATTGTAGGGAAAGGAAAGAGAAACAAGTCTCATGACTATGAAAGGAAGGTACCTTAAACCTCTATTTTTTCTTCAATGTAAACTATCTTTTACCTACCACAGTTCTCTAGAATTTTTCAGCAATATGAAAAACTGATATATTACTTATCTTGGAATCCCACTGATGTTGAATGCCATTGTAATGCACATGTACAAGCCATATGCCTCCAAACATGTCTATTACTTTGCTTAGCTGAAACAACAGTGATAGTATAGGATAGCACAAAAACAAAATAATGTACTTTGAGAACTGAGACTGGTGATATGGAATACATAATATTAAAGAGGTTTTCAAAATCAACATGACCAAATATAATTATGTAGCCTCTCTTGTTATGGGGGATACATTCCAAAACTGATAGTATCAAAACCTATTTTTACTATGTTTTGTTTTCTTTTTCCTATACATACATATTTTTTCATTTAAAGAAAGCATTTACAACTTCTCTTTGGCATATCTGAATTGCCAGCTTCACTACTCTTGCATGATGGGGCTATTATTGAGTAAAATAAGGTTTACCTGAACACAAGCACTGTGATACTGTGACAGTCATTCTGATAGCCTCGATGGCTATTAAGTGATTAGTGGGGTGTGGGGGGGGGCGTGCGGGGTGGAGGGGAGAGAAGGTGGGGGTGTATACAGACATTGGACAAAGACAAGACTTAGGTTCTGGATGGGACAAAGCAGGCTGTAGGAAATTTCATCACACTACTTAAAACAGCTCATAATTTAAAACTTTTAAATTGTTTATATCTGGAATTTTTAATTTAATATTTTCAGGCCACTCTTGACTTAAAACCATAACAAAACCTGTGGATAAAGGGGGACAACTGTAGATTCAAGATTGCCTAATTTGGCCCATTTATTACTTTATTATTTATGTTACTGAGCCAACTCAACAACTTTGTTGCAAGTCTAGTCAGCAAATAGTATGTCTTAGTGCTTAGAACCAAAAAGAAATTGAAACTTGGTTAATAAGCATTTAATTTTATTTTTACTTATTCAAAATCTTGCTTATATTTACTTCTTACACATGATAACTATAACATAATAATATGACAGAATTGAGAGCAAATATATTGGTCATACCAATAAATATAAATGCGAATAACTCACCTACAAATAAAATTTTTTTCAGATTGTTTCACAAAGTACAAACTATACTGCATATAAGAAATAAACCAAGGACAAAATGTTACAGACAGGCTACAAATAAAGAAATGGGAAAATGCAAGCAGCAAGAAATCAGAGTTATCCTGAGATCAGAAATGTAGAAGTTTTGTCAAAAAGCATTAAATGAGATGAAGTATTATTTATAATGTTGAAAGGCGCAATTCTGAATGAAGTTATGATATCTAATATACCAAATAAGACAGTAGCCATCTTTATTCAAAAAGACACTTCAGGACATGCAAAGGGAAATTTAAAAAAACACACCAATAATAGAAGACTTAACGTATCTCACTTAGTAGTGCAAGATGTATCAAAGAGACAAACTGTTTCCATACTGAAATTTCTTCAATTTCTCACAAAAGTTATGCTTTTCCAAAGTGTGAGATAATTTAATTGGGAAATTGAAAACTGTACTATAATCTTCCTTTAAGAATCAATTAATAACAGAGACATTACTGGTTTGAAAGATCCAATGACGTAAGTCATAGGGAGGAGCTGGAAATGGTGACATATAGAATAAGAGGTTAAGGTCAATATTTTCTGTATCTTCACAGAAACATATAGGTGAGAAATAGTAATGATATAATCAGTCAATTTTGATTGTTGCCAATTTATGACAATGTCTGTCCTTTAATTTCTAAGTTTAGACCCTTTATGCTTAATGTAATTATTGATATGTTTAGATTTCTATTCACCATTTTATTATAAAGTGTGTGTTTCCTCTGCTTTTTTTTATTCCTTTTTTCTCATTTCCTGCTATTTTTTTGTATTGTTTGAATATTTTTACTACCCTCTTTTAATTTACCCATTGAGTTTTGACAGTTTCTCTTTAGGAATAAGGACCTCTTGCCCCCAAGTACTCCACAATCTACTTAAAATCAACATCAATTTGAATGCAGACACTCTACCATCACATAGGTCTAATTACTTTCATCTGTTTATATTATAGTTGTTATAGGTATTATATCTACTTATCTAGGCATGTATTATATAAAAATTTAAAAATGGAGATATAGTTGACATGTAAAATTATATTAGTTTCAGGTTTAAAACATGATGATACAATAGCCTATTTAATAAAGAGAGAATATGCGAATTGACCTTCACACCCTCACAAAGATGGAAGCACCCACAGCCAATAAGGAGGGAATATGCTAATTGACTGTCACGCCCTCAAAGATAGCGGCACTACAGTCACAAGATGGCAGTGCCCAGGGCCAGCCCAAGGTACAGGCAAGCCTTGGATGGCTACTGCCCAGCCACCCAGAGTCGCCTGAGGTTTAGGTAATCAGGGCCAGCCAAGGCTTGCGCTGCTGGTAGTGGTAGCAGCAGAGGCATGAGGGGGGTGTTGCCCTTCCCTGATCACTGGTTGCCTCCCACCCCTGAGGGCTCCCACACTGTGAGATGGGGCAGGCTGGGCTGAGGAACCCTCACTGGGTCACCTCCTCCCCCTGAATACTCCAGACTGTGAGACGAGGCAGGCCGGAATTTTCATGCACAGGGCCTCTAGTTTAAGTCTAGTTAACACCCATCACCACACATAGTTATACAGGTTTTTTTGTGTGTTGAGAACTTTTAACATTTATTCACTTAGCAACTTTCAAATATGCAATATAGTATTATTAGCTATAGAGGCTCCATGCATGAAATTTGTGCAAAGGGCTTGGCCCTCGCAGCCCTGGCTGCCTTGGCTGGCCCTCACAGCTTCTTGCAGCCTCAGCCAGCCCTTGCAGCTCCAGCTTTGTCCAGAAGGTCACTTGGCTATTCAGTCTAATTAGCATATTAGTTCTTTATTATATAGGATAATTACCATGACATATATTTTATAACTGAAAGTTTACATCTTTTGTCAATCTTCACCTATTTTGTACCCCCTAGCCTCTCACCTTGGTATCTATGAGTTCATTAAAAAAAACACATATAAGTGATATTACACAGTGTTTGTCTTTCTGTCTGAATTCTCTTAGCATAATGTCCTCAAAGTCTATATAAGTGGTCACAAATGGCAAGATTTCTTTCATATGGCTGAATAATATTTTATTGTGTAAGTATATATATGTGTGTGTGTGTGTGTGTGTGTGTGTACATATGTACACACACACACACACTGAGTGGCCAGATTACTATGATCTTTGAACGCATAGTAATCTGGCCATTCAGTGTATATCCTGTATAATAAAAGGCTAATATGAAAATTGTCCCCTTGACCAGGAGTTCAACCAGCAGGCAGGCCAGCCAACCATCCATATCCCCTCCCCTTGGCCAGGTCAGCCAGACCTCACCCATATATACACTACAGGCCTCCCCTTGGCCAGGCCAGCCAGACCTCACCCATATACACACTACAGGCCTGGTGCATGAAAATTCATGTACTGGAGAGGGGTCCCTCAGTTGGCCTGCCACCTCTCACAGTCTGGGAGCCTTCAGGGGCAGGAGGCGACCCAGTGATCAGGGGAAGGCAACATGCCATCACACCACTGCTGGCAGCACAAACCTTGGCCGGTCCTGGTTACCTTGAGCCTTGGCCAGCCCTGGGCAGCTGGGCAGCTGCCATCTGAGGCTTGCCTGCACCTTGGGATGGCCCTGGGCGGCTGGGGGAATGAGGGAGTGGGGGTGACCTCGGAGGCAGGCATGGGCCTGCTGCCCTGGTGGGGCTGAGGGGACTGGGCACTGCCATCTTTGAGGGCATGACAGTCAATTAGCATATTTCCTCATTGGCTGTGAGCGCCACCATTTTGGAGGGCGGGGAAGTTAATTAGTATATTCCATCCTTATTACCTGTGGGTGCTGTCATCTTTGTGATGGCATGAGGGTCAATTGGTATACTCCCTCTTTATTAGATAGGATATACACATATATACACATACTTTATCTATTTATCTGTCAATGTGCACTTAGATAGTATCCATATCTTAGTTATTGTAATAACACAGGGGTACAATGAACACAGGGGTGCATATATCCTTTTGAGTTAGTGTTTTTGGTTTCCTTTGATTAATACCCAGAAGTAGAATTGCTGGTCAGATGGTAGTTCTGTTTTTAAGTTTTTGAGAAACCTGTATCTTCTTGGGATTGATGCTTGTTTAGTTTATTTTCCATTGAGAATTAATGTTTTTCTGTTTCTTTGTATGCTGAGTAATTTTTGCATGGATCTTGAACATTTGCATATTATGAGTTTATAGGTTTTAGTTAAATTATAAGGAGAATACTGTTCTTTTTATTTTTAGAAGCCATTCAACCTGGCTAGTCAGTGTGTAAGTTAGACCCAGCTTCCATGGGTGTGGTTTCAGTATTCCATTTTCAAAGCCTGCTTTGTACTGCTTCTTGTATCTTTTCATCATGTGTACCATCTAGTGGCCAGTGTGGGGTTTATGCAAGGGTTCACTGCACAGTTCAAGTGTTTGCTATACTTTAAGGTCAGATCGATACATGAATAGCACAAAAATGAGCTCCGGAGTTCATATACAACTTTAGGGGATTGCTCTTTGCGTTCCCTTCTCTGTGATTTCTCTGATACTATCTTGTCTCCTTCAGGTCCCCCTTTCCAGCCCACAAGACAGAAAACTCTGGGCCTTTAGTTTCCCTGCTCTGCTGTGTACTTCCTGCAGCTGCATTTGTATCTGGGACCAAGTAACTGGAAGAGAGAGAAATAAGCAGCAGGCATTTGATCCATGATCTTGAGACCATTGCTCTTCTGGTTAAAAAGAATGAATTCCTCCCTTGGAATTTTTGACATCTGTGGTAGCTATGATCCTGCTGCCCACTATAAGATTGCCTTGGAGCTGGGGCTGGAGAAAACGGAAAATAGCAGTGGATTTTCCTCCTCTGTGACCTTTGAGAGTCCATCTTGGGCTTTTTGGTGTGTCCACAGAGTGATCAAGAACATTGCTGCTTTGCCATCCTCAAGATCACTTCATAGTCCTGAGTATAGATTTATAGATGTTATGTACATGTTCCCAGGTGACTACTGGAAGAATGAAAGAAATACTAGAAAACGCACTTTTCAGTGGAATCAGCTGTCTTTAAGGAGTTTTCCCCACATCTCATACAACACTACCATTTGTAGTCACATGGCCACATCTAACTACAAGGGAGTCTGGAATCATAGTCTTTTACCTGATGCATTACTGCCCCAAATAAGGTAATGGGGAGAACAGAAATGGCAGACAATTAGTAGTCTCTGCTATAGCCAGAGCTGCCAGAAACAGGCTAGAGATTTAATATATATAAAATACAAATATGATACAATATTCTTAGAGATTGAGGTAAGTGGCTTTAATAGTTATTAATATTTTAATAGCCTTACAGATTCATTGTACAAAAATAAAAATAGCCAAGACCAGTTTGGCTCAGTGGATAAAGCATCGGCCTGCGGACTGAAAGGTCCCAGGTTCGATTCCGGTCAAGGGCACATCCCCAGTAGGGGGCGTGCAGGAGGCAGCTGATCAATGTCTCTCTCTCATTGATGTTTCTAACTTTCTATCCTTCTTCTTCTCTGTGAAAAATCAAATATATATTCAAAAATAAAAATATACAAAAATGTAAATTTCTTGAGGCTATGGACCGTGTTTGGCATATCACTGTTTCATTGGCTTAGTGCCTATAAGCATTCTGAGCAGACACTCAAAAAATACTGGTTGAAAAATATTTGGGGAATGTGATGATGAATTTTGTGTGTCAACCTGACTGGGCCACTGGATGCCCAGATATTTGGTCTAATATTATTCTGGGTATGTCTTTGAGGGTGTTTGTGGATGAAATTAACATTTGAATTGGTAGACTGAGCAAAGCCAACTTCCCTTCCTATATTGGGTGAGCCTCATCCAATCAGTTGAAGGCCTGAATAGAACAAAAAGACTGACCCTCTGTAAGTAAAACAGAAACCCTGTTACCTGACTTCAAGCTAGGACATTTTATTTTCTTTTTCCTACCTTTGGACTTTTGGACTTAAACAGAAACATTGGCTCTTCGTGGGTTTGGAACCTGGTGGCCTTCAGGCTAGACCAGACTCTCAGCTCTCTTGGTTTCTCAGGCCTTTATATTTGGACTGGAAATACACATTTGGTTCTACACCAGTGCTGACGAAGGTGTGGAGAAAAAGAAACCCTCGTGTGCTGCTGGTGGGAATGCTGTAGCCACTGTGGAAAACAGTATGGAGTTTCCTCAAAAAATTTAAAATGGGACTCTCATTAGACCCAGTAATCCTACTTCTAGGAATATATTCCAAGAAATCAGAAGCACCAATCAGAAAGGATATGTGTACCCCTATGTTCATAGCAGCACAATCTACAATAGTGAAAATTTGGAAACAGCCTAAGTGCCCATCAGCAGATGAGTGGATTAAAAAACAGTGGTACATCTACACAATGGAATAATACGCTGCTATAAAAAAGAATATCTTACCCTTTGAGATAGTATGGAGAGACCTGGAGAGTATCATGCTAAATGAAATAAGTCAGTCAGAGAAAGACAAGTATTATACAATCACACTCATATGTGGAATCTAAGTAACAAAATAAACTGATGAACACAGTGGATCCAGAGATATGGAAGCATGGAACAGAGGGCAGAATCACAGAGGGAAGGTGGGGGAGGGTGGGTAGGTGGGAGGTAACCTGTGGGAGCCCCTTTCCACGTCCCACATGGTTCAGGGTTCCCGGTTCAGGGTTCGGGTTCTGAAGGAGGCCGCACGCAAACGAAGAGAGAGAGTAGAAAATACTAATTTGGCGATATTGGGGGGCCAGGCGGGAGCCTTCCTCTAGTGGAAAGGACTACCACATGCTCTGGCCTTTTTCTCTCTTTTATTAAGGCTTTGGGACACACCCCTAGCCTTTAGGCAGGAAATAACAAAACAGAAATGAACATGAAACAAACAGGTAGAGGCTGCTTCAGCTAACAATGTTTTCAACTAAACAGTGAGTGATTAGCTCTCAGAGCAATTAAGGTTGACCAGCCTTCTAGTTTCCTGTTTACATCCATTTAGTGAGAACAATGTTTGGTTTCTGGCAGTAACCAACCAAAGATTTTGTATGCATATATGCATAACCCATGGACACAGACAATAAGATGCTGAAGGCCTGGGTTGGGGTGGGTCCTGGAACGGGTCAGTGGGGGAAAAGGGGAACATGTGTAATACTTTCAACAATAAAGAATTAAAACAAAAATGGATTGACTGCAAAAAGCATGGTTATGAATATGTTTCTGTTAGTGTGAAAAAATGAAATAATATAGTATAGCTAGGATTGTTAAATGGTTCAACATTTCACTTTTTCTCTGAATAGATTTTTGGAAGCTGCTGGTTGGTAAGAATCACATTGATGTGTAATTCTTAAAAACTGTGGCTTAAATGAAATCATACCATATACATTTTTATATTTTCAGGGACTTTAAGATTAGTTTACATATTCATTTATTATTTAAAAATCAGAGGGTAGTAATAAAATATGAATCCAATTACAGGAATTTAACTTGGCCTAGTTCTCCAGGTTTCTAAGTTCTGAGTGGGTTTTTGTTGTTTTTATAGAATTGAATTGGCACTTCACTCTGTCTTGGAAAATTTTGCTAACAGTGTATGGGAGTTTGTAGTTACTAAACATAAAAAGATATTAAAAGACTAGAGGCCCGTTGCCTGAAGATTCATGCAAGATTATGCCTTCCTTCCCCTGACTTTGCTCCTGGCTGCCCAGGATCCAGCAAGTCCTCATTCTGGGCCAGAGCACCGCTCCTGTAGCTCCCTCTGCCCCCCTTTTCCCTCATAGCAGGCATCCCACTCTGCTCAGCTGTTCCTAGCCTGCATATACAAACCTGCCATCTTTGTCTAGTTAATTTGCATTCTCACTCCTGATGGCTGTGGGTATAGCAGAGGTACGGTCAATTTACATGTTTGTCTATTAATAGGTAAGGCATCCAGATGACATTATAATTTACATGGCACAAGATATAGGAGACCTTTTAATGTTAGAAATTAGTTTCATATATTTTCACTGGAAATTTTATGTAAAAAGACTGGCTGTATTAAGAAATCATAGTTAAATGCCATTTTTAAGTGAATGATAACAAGCCTTATTCTCAGGTTATTGATATTTTGATTATTATATTTTCAGGCAGATTTTCAAGCCATAACATTAAGAAGTTTACTGTTTCTTTATAGATATTCATGTATTTTTGAGACTAACTTTTAGCCCAGCTTCCCAGTTGTTTTTAATTTCCAAATTTTTCATTTCAAGCTTGAGAAAAGTTTGAGTTTTCTTTTTCAAATACTGCATATAATTCTGTGTCATTTCAAAGAGTAATTTTATGGCATTTTGCTTTAAATGATCAGTCTTCCCAGTTATATCTTTAGCAAGTGAAATATGCTTTCTATTTTATAGTTACTTTTTATGCAAATTTCACTTCCCAGTTGCTTTACATTTTATTTTTTCAAGCCTTTTATTTCTTTATTTTTTTACTCTTTTAAAAATATTTTTATTGTTCAAAGTATTACATGTAGTAGTACATATATATCCTTTTCCCCCTCATTGACCTTCCCCAGCTTCCTCTACTCCCTGTCTCATGCCCTCATCCCATTGCCCCAATGTCTTGTGTCCATTTGTTGTGCTAATATGCATGCATACAAGTCCTTTGGTTAATCTCTTTCTCCCCCTCTCCAACACTTCCTTGCTTTCCCACTGTAATTTGATAGTCTGTTTGGTGCTTTACTGTCTCTGTATTTATCTTTTTAAAAATATATATTTTATTGATTTTTTACAGAGAGGAAGGGAGAGAGATAGATAGTTAGAAACATCAATGAAAGAGAAACATTGATCAGCTGCCTCCTGCACACCTCCTACTGGGATGTGCCCGCAACCAAAGTATGTGTCCTGGACCAGAATCGAACCTGGGACCTTTCAGTCTGCAAGCTGACGCTCTATCCACTGAGCCAAACCGGTTTTGGCTGTACTTATATTTTTATCAGGTTATAATGTTCTTTGTTTTCCATAAATGAGTGAGATCATGTTTTATTTTTCTTTCATTGCCTGGCTTATTTCACTTAACATAATGCTCTTCAGGACCATTCAAATGGTAAGAATTCCTTCTTTTTTGTGGCAGCATAGTATTTCATTGTGTAGATGTACCATACCATAGTTTCCTAATCCACTCATCTGCTGATGGGCATTTGGGCTGTTTCCAAATCTTAGCTATTATAAATTATGCTGCTATGAACGTAGGGGTGCATATATCCTTTGTGATTGGTGTTTCTAGTTTCTTGGAATATATTCCTAGGAGTAGGATTACTGGGTCAAATGGGAGTTCCATTTTTAGTTTTTTGAGGAAACTCCATACTGTTCTCCACAGTGGCTGCACCAGTCTGCATTCCCACCAGCAATGCACGAGGGTTCCTTTTTCTTCGCATTCTCACCAACATTTGTCATTTGTTGATTTGTTGATGATAGCCATTCTGACAGGGTACGATAATACCGCATTGTCATTTTGATTTGCATCTGTCGAATAATTAGAGACTTTTGAGCCTGTTTTTATATGTCTCTTGGCCTTCCTTCTGTCTTCTTTTGAAAAGATTCTATTTAGGTCCATTGCCCATTTTTTTATTGGATCATTTATCTTCCTTTTATTAAGTTGTATCAGTTCCCTGTAGATGTTGGAGATTAAACCTTTATCAGTGATAATATTTGCAAATATGTTCTCCCACACAGTGGGCTTTCTTGTTGTTTTGTTGATGGTTTCTTTTACTATGAAAAAGCGTTTTATTTTGATGTTGTCCCATTTGTTTATTTTCTCTTTAGTTTCCATTGCCTTAGGAGTAGTATTGGTGAAGAAATTGCTTTGGTATATGTCTGAGATTTCTCTGCCTGTGGATTCCTCTAGCATTTTTATGTTTTCCTTTCTTATGTTTAAGTCCTGTATCTATTTGGAGTTTATTTTTGTGTATGGTGTAAGCTGGAGATCTAGTTTCATTTTTTTTGCATGTATCTGTCCAGTTTTCACAAAACTATTGAAGAGACTGTCTTGGCTCCATTGTATGTTCATGCTTCCTTTGTCAAATATTAATTGAGCATAATGGTTTGGGTTGATATCTGGATTCTCTATTCTATTCCATTGGTCTATATTCTGTTCCTGTGCCTTTACCAGGCTGTTTTGAGAACAGTGGCTTTGTCGTACAGCTTGAAATCTGGTATTGAGATCCCAGATACTTTGTTCTTCTTTCTCAGGATTGCTGTGGCTACTCAGGGTCTTTTTTATTCCACATTAATTTTTGGAGAGTTCTCTCTAGGTCTGTGAAATATGCTATTGGTATTTTAATGGGGAGTGCATTGAATCTATAGATTGCTTTGAATAATATGGACATTTTAATGATGTTGATTCTACCAATCCATGAACATGGTATATTCTTCAATCTGTTTACGTCTTCCTCTATCTCTTTTTTCAGTGTCCTGTAGTTTTCTGTGTATAGGTCTTTTACCTCCTTAGTTAAGTTTATTCCGAGGTATCTTAATTTTTTTGGTGTGATGGTAAATGGGATTGCTTTTTTAATCTCTCTTAGTGTAAGTTTTCTGTTGGCATATAGAAATGCCATAAATTTCTTGGTGTTAACTTTGTATCCTGCTACATTGCCGAATTCATTTCTTAAGTCTATTAGTTTTTTGATGGAGTCTTTTGGGTTTTTTATGTACAATATCATGTCACCTGCAAATAAGGAAAGCTTTACTTCTTATTTTCCAATTTGGATGCCTTTTATTTCTTCTTGTCTAATAGAAATGGCTAATACTTCCAGTACTATGTCCAACAGGAGTGTTGAGAGTGGGCATCCCTGTCTTGTTCCTGTTCTTAGGGAAAATGGTTTTAGGTTTGCCCATTGAGTATGATGTTAGCTGTGGGTTTATCATATATGGCTTTTATTATGTTGAGGTATGATCCTTCTATTCCCAACTTGTTGAAAGTTTTTATCAAGAAAGGGTGTTGGATTTTGTCAAATGCCTTTTCTGCATCAATTGATATTACTACGTGATTTTTATCTCTCAATTGTTTATATGATGTATTACGTTTATTGATTTGCAGATATTGTACCATCCTTGCATCCCTGAGATAAATCCTATTTGGTCATGGTGTATGATCTTTTTGTTGTACTGCTGGATCCAATTTTCTAGAATTTTGTTGAGGATTTTGGCATCTATGTTCATGAGGGATATTGGCCTGTAATTCTCTTTCATTTTGTTGACATTATCTGGTTTTGGTATTAGGGTGATGCTGGCTTCATAGAAAGAGATTGGAAGTGTTCCTTCCTCTTGAATTTTTTTGAATAGTCTGAGGAAGACAGGTTTTAGTTCTTCTTAGAATATTTAGTAAAATTCCCCTGTGAAGCTGTCTGGCCCCAGGCTTTTGTTTGCTGGAAGCTTTTTGATGAGTGCTTCTATTTCTTCCATAATTATTGAGATGTTTAGATTCTTTCTGATTGAGTTTTGGAAGGTTATATTTTTCTAGGAATATGTCCATTTCCTCCAGGTTGTCCAGTTTGTTGGAATAGAGTTGTTCATAGTATTTTTTTAACACTCTTTGTATTTTGGTAGTCTATTGTTATTTCACAGCTATCATTTCTGATTTTGTTTATTTGGGTCCTCTATCTTTGCTTCTTGGTGAGCCTGGCTAGAGGTTCATCGATCTTGTTTATCCTTTCAAAGACCCAGCTCTTGGTTTTATTGATCTTTTGTGTGGTGTTTTTTTTTTTTTGTTGTTGTTGTCTCTACGTCGTTTGTCTCTGTTCTTTACTTTTTTCTTTTTTTTTATTGTGTTACATGTATACATATCTTCCCATTGTCTCCCCCCCACAGGCATACCCCAACCCCCAAGTGTCTTGTGTTCATTGGTTATGCTTATATGCATGCATACAAGTCCTTTGGTTTATCTCTTATCTACCTCGCCTCTCTTTAATCTTCCTGCTGTAATTTGACAGCCTGTTTGATGCTTTACTGCCTCTGTATCTATCCTTTTGTTCATCAGTTTATAATGTTCTTTATTATCCTCAAATGAGTGATATCATGTGGTGTTTCTCCTTCATTGACTGGCTTATTTCACTTAGCATAAGGCTCTGTTCTGATCTTTATTATTTAATTTCTTCTGCTTACTCGGGCTTTTATTGTTGCTCTCTATTTTTTTTAACTCTTTGAGTTGTAGGGTTAGGTAATTTATTACCATTGTTTCTTGTTTTTTGCAGTAGGCTTGTAAAGCTATGAACTTTCCTCTCAAGACTGCTTTCACTATGTCCCATAGATTTTGGATTGTTCCGTTTTCATTGTCATTTGTTGCCATGATATTTTTTATTTCTTCTTTTATCTCTCTGGTTACCCAGTCATTGTTTAATAGCATGCTGTTTAGTCTCCATGGTTGATTGTTTTTTGGATTGTTTTTATTGTAGTTGATTTCCAGTTTTATGCCAGTATGACCTGAGAAGATGCTTGCTATGATTTTTATCATTTTGAATTTGAAGTGATTTTGCCTATGACCCAATATATGGTCTATCTTTGAAAATGACCCGTGTGCACTTGAGAAGAATGAATATTCTTTGGCTTTGGGGTGAAATGTTCTGAAGATGTCAATTAATTCCATCTGGTCTAGAGAGTCATTTAGCATTGATGTTTCTTTGTTGATTTTTTTGTTTAGAGGATTTGTCCAATGGTGATATTGGAGTATTCAAGTCTTCTATAATGATTGTATTACTGTCAATCTCTCTCTTGATATCCTGCAGGAGTTTTTTTATGTATTTGAGTGCTGCTGTATTGGGTGAATATATGTTTACCAGAGTTACTTTTTCTTGTTGAATTGCTCCCTTTAGAATTATGAAGTGGCCTTCCTTATCTCTTGTTATGTCCTTCACTTTGAGATCTAATTTGTCAGATATAAGTATTGCTGCCCCAGCATTTTTTTTTTTTCATTTCCATTCTCTTGAAAAACCTTTTTCCATCCCTTCACCCTCAGTCTGTGTGCATCTTTTTTTTCTGAGGTGGGTTTCTTGTGGACAGCAGATATATGGGTCTTTTTTTCTTATCCTGTCCATTACCCTATGTCTTTTGATTGGGGCATTTAACCCATTTATATTTAAAATTATTATTGATAGGTTCTTATTTGTCACCATTTTTGTTCTTTACCCATGTTCTTTCTTCACTTTTTTTTTTTTTAATAGCAGACCCGTTAGCATTTCTTGCATTACTGGTAATTAATTCCCTTAGGTTTTTATTTTTTTTGTCTGTGAAGCTCCTAATTTCACCTTCAATTTTGATTGATAGCCTTGCTGGGTACCGTATTCTTCGATTCAGACCCTTTCTCTGCATAACTTTGTATATTTCATTCAATTCCTTCTGGCCTGATGAGTTTCTGTTGAGAAATCAGTCTCTAATCTGATGGGGGTTCCTTTGTAGGTAACTTTCTTTCTCTCTCTGGTCGCTTTTAAGATTCTTTCTTTGTCGTTAGTGTTTGCCAATTTAATTATTATGTGCCTTGGTGTCAGTCTTTTGGAGTTCATTTTGCTTGGTACTCTGTGAGCTTCTTGGATTTCTGTGAGTTTTTTCTTCCATAGATCAGGGAAGTTTGCTATTATTCTTCAAACAAGTTTTCTATTCTTTGCTCAGTTTCCTTTCCTTATGGAACCCTTATTATGCAGATTTTGTTTTGTTTTGTGTTGTCCCAAAATTCGCTTAGGCTCTCCTGCTTTTTAATTTTTTTTTTCTAGAGGCTGCTCTACTTGGGTATTTTGTCCTACCTTGTCTTCTAGCTCACTGATGCAGTCCTCTGCTTCTTCTAGTCTACTCTTGGTGCTTTCTATTGAGTTCTTTACAGCAGTTATGTCATTTTTCATTGTTTTTTTTTTTTTTTGGTTCTTCTTCATTTCCTCTTGGTTCTTACACATATTGTCGAATTTGTCTTCCATTCTTTTCAGCCACCTTATGACCATTTCTCTGAATTCTTTCTCTGACAGGTTGCTTGCCTCCATTTCATTTACTTCCTTTTCTGGTGATGCCTGCTTCTCTTTCATATGCAGGCTATTTCTTTGTCTCCCCATGGTCTCTCTTCTCTGGGTGTCTGGTTATGTAAATCTCTCCTTATCTCAGGCAAAATCTGACATTTTTGTGTGGAATGTGGATCTCTGAATCCGCGTGTTTGTGCCAATTGGGGACTGATCTTCTAGGGTTCACAGCTGTTCGGTTGCTGCTGTAGTTGTAGATTTCCTGGGCTTTTCAGGCTCCTGACAAGATCCACTTTCCCCTTCAAGATGGCATTGTCACTGAGTCTGAGCCGGTTGCCCTGGGAGGGAACCCAACAGCACTGAGGGCTGCTCGATCAGGGGATCTCCATCCAGTAGTCCCCCAGAGTCTCCTGGAGGATAGCTGTCTCTCAACTCACCAACAAACACTCCCCAAGCGACCACACACTCTCCCTTTGTTTTCTCACTCACAACCCTATTTTGCAGTCTGCCATTCTGTTGGCAGCTATCTTCTTTTCTCCTGCTTTACATTTTAAATGTAATTGTACCAGAATCAATAAGCTAATTCGTTTTCTGAGCAGCGATTTTAGTGTTCTTAACATTTTAATGTAAGTCTTTAAAATTAAACATTTAAAACTTTACTGTTTAGCAGTAAATTACTGAAATCTAGTTATGCCAGGTCCTATTCTAAGCACTGAAGATAAAAGAGTGAAATAAACAGACAAGTTCTCTGACATCATGGCATTTGCATTCTGGCATTGGGCCACAAATGACAAGTGGAAAAGCAAATGGCATGGAAAAGGTTCCAGCAACACTGCAGTGGAGTCCTGGTTTCTGCTAACTCTCCTAAGCCAAGAATTGACAGGCTGCACTGGTCTGCTCTTCTCTAGGTAACCAAGAGAGGGGGATGGAGCAGGCACAGATGGGCACACTAGATTATTCTCTCGGAAAGGAACCATACTGCTGCTGTCCGCACATTGTGGGGCTCCACAGGACCCCCTGTTGAGCATGTAACAATGGGAGTTTTGCAGTCATGAGAATTGCACCTGGAGACTTTTTAAGAAGTCAAAAGGAGCTATTTGTCCCAGCTAGCTCTTTCAGGCAACTTCTAGAGCTCCACCAGGGCTCAGGGATCATTCAGTGGGCAAATTTATTTGCCTTTTTTCAGTCTGCCCCCAGGAGTCTGAACATAAGGCTTTCTATCAGTGACATGAATTAATGGGCTTACCTGTATTTTAAGACATAGAAAATATAGAGGGTTATTCATCTCTTGACCTCCTTTACCTGCTTCCTAAGGTTGGACATGTTCATTTCTCAACCCTCAGGGTCTGTCAACCTCAGGGATGAACCAAATTGTCTGTCCTTTTCCTAGAGTAATAAACTGCACAAAGACTTGGGAGTCACTCGTTTACTATTGTGAGAAACTTTCAGAGGCAAAGGAGGATGGCTATAGAATTGTGCAACACAAAATTAGTGATCAAATTCCTACTCATCCAGGTTGTCTAAGAAACATCAGCAGTGTCACAGTGAGCGAACTTGACATCATCATATTGATGCACTTTTGCCAGACCCATAGGTACAGCAGCCACAGTCTAACTAGAGAGTCCTCTTGAAATCCCCAGGAGACCTATCTCCAGGAGAAGACCTTTCTCCGGGGGGAATTGCTCATTCCTGTAGATTAATAACTTGGGTTTTCTCTTGCTATTACTACTACTAATATTACTACCCCTTCCCAACAAATCTCTTAGGTCCATTCTGGGTCTTTGTATCAACCCATCAGTTCTATTTTGTTTGCTTGTTTTCAAGCCGCATAGATTCTTTACTATTGTTTTATGCAATCAGTGTTCATGTAAGTAGGTAACATAGCATCTATAATAATAAAAGGGTAATATGCTAATTAGATCGGATATCCTTCTGGAAGTCAATCTGGACATCCTTCCTGATGAAGCCGGGGGTAGAGGGAAACCAACCCAGGTCCTAGCCAGCCTGGGTCCCAGGTGCTGGAGGAAAGCCAGTGCCAGCTACCAGGGGAAGGAAGACTTACTCTTACACAAATTTTTGGGCCTCTAGTAAGTGTAATACTGTAGTAGGATTCTAATAGACATACTGAGTGATTCTGGGAAGCCTTTAGATAAAATAGAGCATTTAAGGTAATGCTTGAAGGGCAGAGAAGCAGTGAAGAAAGATATTCTTGACAATAGTATCATAGAAGAATAAAATGTTTTCAGGTGTGTTTAGGAAATGGCGAGAAGTTTTGTGTGGTTAGGAGTGTATAAGAATAGTATAAGAATACTTAGGAAAAGAGTCTTGAAACAGGTGCCTCACTCTGACCTATTTAAAGATGACCTACTCATGTTCATAATTTAAAAGTCTCTTATAATAACTCCTTTTCATTTTTATATTTAATGATGATATTAATAATGATATTTATATCTGTCACTTGCATGTCTTCAACTCATTTTCTCCTTTTACCTAATTTGATCTTAACAATATGTGAGTGACACGGATCTGAAAATGTTGTAGTATTGTAATATTTGACATTGAAGAAACGGAGGTATTGAGAGGTTACATGGTCTATTCAAAGCCAAATGTCTATGTTTAGTTTATCGCCAGATCTTCTGATTCTTAATTCCATGTACTTGTTGAATGTTATTTTTGTAAATACATGCTTTCTCTCTTTTTTTTCTCCTTAAGTTATTGCCTTTCTTTTCTCCACAGGACTTGGCTTTTACTCTGGAAGAAAGACAACAATTGAATATTCATGGATTATTGCCACCTTGCTTCATCAATCAGGATATCCAGGTTCTTAGAATAATTAAAAATTGTGAGCGTTTGAACTCTGACTTTGACAGGTAACACATTTTATATTTCTCTTAGGCAATTGTTTATTTTATTTTTTATTAGATGAGAAAGGTAAAATATTTAGTGATTTGGAAAAAGTAGTCAACTTTGAGGAGAATTTCCTATGAATACAATGATATTTTAAAAAATTTACCCTTTTTTAGGAACATTTGAATAAAATTTTCTTTTCCAAACTGTTATCCTCAGAGAGACTACTTTGTTCTTGTGATAAAATTGTTGCTATAAAGATGAGTTATCAGGAAATGCCATCCTGGACAGAACAAAACAGGTTAAAGGGGCTTTTAGTCAGACAATGAGTGCATATTAGGTGAACTTTTTAAACTTCTAAACCTGGTTCTAATGCTATTGCAAATTTAGGTCACTTACTGTGTTTAGAATTCAGTTTCCATGTTTGTACAGAGATAAAGGTAACGTGTACCCTACCTCTGTAATGAGATAGCCCTAGTTTGAAATTTTGGCTGTGTTTCACTAGCACTGAGGCTCAAGCAAACCAACACAACCACTGTGAGGACCACTCTGTATGCCTTGTCCTCTGCTTTGGACTCTTTCCCTATTAAGGCACTAAACCTCAGGTTTTTCATTTATGGATTGCAGAGAATAGTTATTTCAAAATATTGTTGTGAGATTTAGAAGAGGTAGCTAACCCAATACCTATAAGTATTTGTATTAGTTAGGGTTTTCTAGTGGTCTTCAGAGAAACAGAAGCAACAGGATATATGTGTTGTGTACACACACACACACACACACACACACAAATACATCACATCCTGTTGGATGGTGATATATATTTATTTCAAGGAATTGGCTCCCATGATTGTGAAGCCTGATTAAGTCCTAAGTCTGCAGGTAGATTGGCAGCTGGAGAACAAGAAAAGACTTGCAGCCTAAAGGCAGACTATTTGCAGAATTCCTTTTTGCTAAAGAGAATACTACTACTAATAATGGAGCAGCAATCCAAATTCCCGTTGGTAGACAGGATCAGTCACCCTAGCCAGCACAGTAACTTCCTTCTTTGCTTATTGATTCAGAGGCATATGACTATAGTGGCTAGTAGCCATCTTAATTTCCATTGTAATGGAATAATTGTCTCCTGATGGATACATTCCTCCTTTTGAAATTGAGAGTTATTGGCCAGCAGAGCTTAACGTCATGGGGACAAGAAGCAAAAATTTTGCTAGTGGGTCATTGGCAATAATAGTGAGTGGTGCCACTTCCATTTTTACCCTGGGTTTGTAGACCTGTGAATTCTGTTATGAGAGAAACAGCATCATACTGGACACATCATACATAGCCTCCTAGAGAACTTTGCCTCATCTTTGCGAGGTATTACCACCTAGCTGGTGCTGTAACTGAGCTTTAGAAGGCCATTCCACCATTCTGTCACGTCAGCTGCTTCACGATAGTGGGGAAACATGGTAAGAACAGTGAATTTCAGGAATATGGGCCCAGTGCCATGCTTCATTTCCTCTAAAGTGAGTCCCTTGATCAGAAGCAATGCCTTGTGTAATACCATCATGGTGGATAAGCCATTCTATAAGTCCACAGATGGTAGTTTTGGCTGAAGCATGTGTGTAGGGAAGACAAATCTGTATCCAGAGTAAGTGTCAATTCCAGTAACAACAACGCTGCCTCTTCTATGATGGAAGTAGTTCCATGTAATCACCTGCCACCAGGTAGCTTGCTGATCACCTGGTGGAACGGCACCCAATCAGGCATGTAGTGTTGGCCTCTGGCAGATTGGACACTCAGGAGAGTCTAAAGGCAGGTCAGCCTTGGTGACTAGAAGTCTATATTGCTGAGCCCATGATAAACCTCCATTCCTGGCACAGCCACTTTTTTCAGAAGCCCATGGATGATGTTGGGCACCTGGAGAAAGAGACTGACTTAGCTTGTCCAGTTGTGTATTTTTGTGTCTTCTTAAACCTCTCCACATTTGTTTTCATTTGTTACTTAAGTTCTTCCTTTGGCTTATGTTTTCACTTTATATTTTTTTTGTGGTTTGAAGATTAATCGGGATAACTGTGTCAGGAATAGAATGAGTGAGGGGAAGAATGGTAGGTTGTGAAAGGAAGTTATTAAGGTAATAGAGGATAGATTATGTTTTTGAAGGCCAATAAAGGACTTTTGCTATTAATCTTAGTGAAAAGGGAAGCCTTTCAAGGTTTTGAACAGGAAATCAACATGATTTGAGCTACATTTCAAGAAGAGAATGGCTGCAATGTTGAGAATAGAATGTAGGCGGGAGGAATGTTTAGGAGACTATTACAATAATCCAAGCAAACGATTATGGTGATTGAGACCCAGGGTGGTAGCAATGAAGGCATTTAGATTTTGGATATATGTTGAAGGTAAAGCCTAATTTATTAGAGATGAGTGTTAGGGAACTTGTAGAGAAGAGAAAACAACAAAAAGAAACAAAAAAGAAATTGCAAAGAAACAGGAAACTAGTGAGATAGAAAGAAAATGAAGAAAATATGTCTTAGAAGTCAAATAGAGTTTATTGACTTATAGGGAGTGTCAAACATTCTGATAAATAAAATAAGGTCTAAGGGTTGATAATTGATTTAGCAATGAAGACTTATACATTTGCTAAATCAATTTTAGAATGTCTAAAACAGCGGTTCTCAACCTGTGGGTTGTGACCCCTTTGGGGGTCGAACGACCCTTTCACAGGGGTCGCCTAAGACCATCAGAAAATGCAGATATTTACATCACGATGCATAACAGTAGCAAAATTTCATGGTTGGGGGTCACCACCACATGAGGAACTGTATGCAAGGGTCACGGCCTTAGGAAGGTTGAGAACCACTGGTCTAAAAGTCATCATCTTCCTAAATTTTAATTTTTTTGGGTTAGCATAACCTATTTGCCCAGCATTAGAATCCTGTATGTCTGACATTAAATGCTCTGTATTTTCAACTACTTCAAGGAATGGAAATCAATTCAAAAAGGCTGGTAAGATTATTAAGTACAATCTTAAAATACTCTTTTAAATTATACCAAGCAATTTGAGTTTTATTTTACACATGTAACATGTTAAGTTTGATGCTTAGAAAGATAAGTCTGGGTGAAAATGTTTTTCTGTCTCTAGAAAGAAAAAAGCTATTTGATACAAATAATAAGAAAAGTCCCTTGACCCTTCTTCCTCCCTTAGTAATATTTAGGACTGGTGCTATATTCCTTTTCAATTTTTCATTTGTTATTTCCCTTGGTTATTCAGCACTAAAAGTTAAAGGATGAAGTCTTTGTATTACTTAAAATAAAAGCTATGTGTATATTGGTATTTTCATCATTCTTTCATTTTAATAGGGATAAAATCATTTCAAATATTAAAGTAAAACTTCCATTTTAGCAATTATTTTAATTATTTGAATGACACTCCCTGAGGTTTATGGTTCTTCATTCTTTGAGGTATTTAAGAATATTTCTACATTATTTTTTTATCAGATGTTTCCTGTGTGACCTAAAAAGTTCTTCAGACTTCATTGAAAAATGTTTGATAAGATTTCTAAGCAGCTATTTCACGGTTTTGTTGAAATATAGACCTCATTTTGTCCATTTTCCACAGATATCTTCTCTTAATGGATCTTCAAGACAGAAATGAAAAGCTCTTTTATCGAGTGCTTATGTCTGACATTGAGAGGTTCATGCCTATTGTTTATACCCCCACTGTGGGTCTGGCTTGCCAGCAATATAGTTTAATTTTTCGGAAACCAAGGTATGTAAATTTTTATTTTAAATACAACTCGTGTCCTTATTTATTTATTTTTTTTTGGTAAAGATATTGAATGGAATTGAACTTTGGAAAATCTAAATCAAATTTTATTTAAAAGGAGGACATTAAGTATAAATATATGTAACATTAAAAATATATTATTTTCTTTCTAGATTTAAGATAAGGGGAAAATATTTCTAAACCAATTTAGGTTTCCTTTTACAGAGAGTAAATGAACTTGTTTTTTATTTGGAAAGAAAATAATTGCTCACAATTAAATTTGCCTTTGAGATGATAATTATTATTATGTATATATTTTACAAGTTAAAGCAAAGATTCCAAATTTTTGTGAAAATGGGAGACTACTATTTTCTAAAATTAGAGTTGGCATTAAAGTAGTTCTTTTGTTGATTTCTCTCTCTTAAGTGAAATAGTAGTCACCTTTAATGATGAATACAGTTTTTTTAAATCTATAGCTTTACTTTATTCAATATATTAAAGAATTTAATAAGAAATGTTTATAAGTTTATACTAAAAATATAAAAGCCTACTAAAAGCATTGTCATTGAAAGTTAGATTAAGTATATAGATTTTACATATATATTTGTACGTATGTATGTGTGTGTATATATATACATATATATGTATATATATGTATACATATATATGAATGTAGTGGTATTTAGCATATCTATTCCATGTTACCCTTTGTATAAATAAAAGAATTAGATCCTGACCAGTGTAGTTAAGTGGTTAGAGTGTGGGCCCCTCCTACTAAAGGTTTGTGGGTTCGATTTCCAGTCAGGGGCAAGTACCTCAGTTGTGGGTTTGCTCTATGCCCTGGTCAGGGTGGTCAGGGAATGTGCAGGAAGCAACCAATTGATGTATCTCTCTCACACAGATGTTTCTCTTTCTTTCTTCCACTCTCTCTAACAATAAGAAAAAAATCCTTTGGCGAGAATTAACAAAATAATAATAATAATAATGATACACAGTACTCATATACCTCAAAAAATTTATTTCTCACAATACATTTGCCAGCTAAATTCTAAATCTTATGCTTTCTATAAAAGAAAATTTGTATTCACTATTAAAATAGCCATTATATACTGCAATAGATTTGCACTATTAATATCATTTAACAGATTACCTACAAATATTGACCTACTGCTCTTTATACAAGCAGTGATGTGGCTAATTTTTGTTGTTGTTATTCCTTACCTGAAGATATTTTTTCCATTGCTTTTCAGAGAGAGTGGAAGGGAGGGAAGAAGGGTAGAAGAGGAAGAGAGAGAGAGAGAGAGAGAGAGAGAGAGAGATATCACCGTGAGAGAGACACATCCATTGGCTGCCTCCCACACACCACACACATCTCGACTGGGGCCAGGGATGGAACCTGCAACTCAGGTACATGCCTTCGACTAGGAATCAAACCCAGGACCCTTTGATGTGTGGGCTGGCACTCTAACCACTTCAGAAAAACTGGGCTCTATATTATTTTTTTATTTTTATTTTTTTAAATATGTTTTTATTGATCAGAGAGAGGGAGAGAGATATAGCAGTATCAATGATGATAGAGTATCATTGATTGGCTGCCTCCTGCACGCCACCTACTGGGGATCGAGCCCACAACCCGAGCATGTGCCTTTGACCAGAATCGAACCCAGGACCTTTCAGTCTACAACCCAATACCCTATCCACTGAGCCAAACCAGCTAGGGCTATATATTACTTTTTAATCATATAAATAATACATATAAATGAATAAAAAGAGAAAATGCAAATATACAGATGAAAAAAAATATTTTTTAAATACGTAATGTCATCATGCCCAAAAACGTGATATACACAAATACATTTTATACTATTTATATAAACTGTTACCTACTTTATTGTCTTCTCTGAGTGACGTCATAACATCTGTTCATGTCTATGAAATATAATTCTACATAAAGAATCTTAATAAAAGCATAATTGGATAAAACTTGGCTATTTAAAAATGTAATTTAAGTATATTTATTGAAATTCGAACTTTTCTGAGAGATACTGAGAAATGCTAACAACTATAAGGAATGTGGGAGCTTAGGTTAAAGTTGACAGAAATCTCAATAGCAACGATTATTTTTGAGCACTTATATACTAGATGATTTTCTAAGGACTGGGGATACTTTGGTGTATGTATAAATCTAAGTACAAAAATCAGGAAACTAAGAAATAAGTATATTGTCTAGAATGTTTGCAGGTAGTTAAGTGTTTAGGAGAAAGAAAGAGCAGGGACAGGGAGATCAGGAGTGTCATTTGCTTTGGAGGGTGCAGTTGCAGTTTTAAATAGAGTGATAGTCTAGGCCTCATTGGAAAGTAATATTGGAGGAGTGAGGAGGAGTCATTAAGATACAGAGGAGCCGAGACCGGTTTTGCTCAGTGGATAGAGCGTCGGCCTGCGGACTGAGGGGTCCCAGGTTCGATTCCGGTCGGGGGCATGTACCTTGCTTGCGGGCATATATCCAGTGTGGGGCGTGCAGGAGGCGGCTGATCGATGTCTCTCTCTCATCGATCTGACTTTCTATCCCTCTCCCTTCCTCTCTGTAAAAAAATAAATAAAATTAAAAAAAAAAAAGGATACAGAGGAAATGTGTGCCAGGCAGGAGGAATAGTCAGTGCTAGGGCCTAACTGGGAACATGAGTGGAGACCAAGGCAGCATAGAGACCACTGAGGCTGAAGTGGGGTGAGAGAGGGAGCAGTAGATGAGATAACAGATGTTAAGATAAATGAGAGGGCACAACCTATAGGTTCTTCTATGCTATTTAAAAAAAATTGGCTTTTACTGTTAAGTAGGTAGAGGAATCAGGTAGCCTGGTTAGTAGGCTGTTCGAGTAAACCAAGTAACTCAGATTAGGAGGGTAGCAATAGACTTAGTGGTAAGGATTCCGATTCTGGATAAAGAAAAGAAGGTCACAGGATTTCTTCTGGGATTGGAGGCTTCCTAGAGGAGTGCTTTTAACTACTCTGGAGTAGTTTGCCTATTTTCGCTTCTGGTTTTGGTACTTGTTTTAGTTTTGAATAAATTATTTCATGTTTTCTTCCTCTGTAACAGGGATAATACTCCTGCCCACCATCCTTTCACATTTTTCAAATCCAAAACTTTGAAAACCAAAACATTAAAAAAAATGTTTTTTTTAATCTCATTTGGGATACAACCTAATCTATCTGAACCCATTTGTGACAAAATGTGAACTGAATTTATAGTCTTGATATGACTGTAATCTATACAGTATAATCTGTTTTTCTTTAGAAGCCTTAATTTATTTGGTTTCTGGAAGCTTTGTCAGGAATAAACAGGGTGAATGGATGGGAGGATGGATGGATGGATAGACAGACAGATTGATAGAATTATAGGAGAGGGAGAGAGGAGGAGGTATGGCAGGAGGTAGGAGATAGTAAAATGCTCACAAATGTTGAATCATTGTATTATTATTTTTTTAATTTTCCACAATATTATGGCAGTTTGGGTATGTTGATTTTTAATGTTTATATTTTGTTAAACTTGATTATTTTGAAGTTGTTAGTAAAATAGTTCTCATGGCTTCTCCCATAATTATAAAAAGAGAACTTATTTGAAAACATTATGTAGTATAAATTTAGACATTGTATTTAATGGGAAAGAAAGTGGAGATTGTGTTTGAAGAATAATGATGGACCTTTCAGGCATAGGTAGCATATACACTATTTTTTAAAAACCAAAATTAACAAATGTCTATTAAACCTTTCCTGTTACAACAGCAGGTATTTTAAGACATTCATAAAGTGAACAGGAGGATTACACCTGTTATTATATTTACTTTGTGAATTTGGTGGTAGCAATTAGGAACATACTAAGTGAAAGTTAAGGGTTAATATTATAAGTACTGAGTATAGTACACTAGCATAGCTTAACTATATTTTACTTACTATGACTAGATGTTTATTTTCCTTTTGAATATGTCATTAAAATCTGGCTAGGTATCAAAAGATAAATTCTTATAAGAATGCTTCTACTTCCAGTATATTTTTTCTTAAGGTAAGATGCTAGAATATCCATTTATTGTTTTTGTGTGGGATTTCTTTTCTTTTTGGCATAATTTGTGTGGGTTTTTCAAGCATTCATGGATAATCCTGTTTAAGAAAGATGTTGAGTTTGCTTGGATTACCTCCTTCGCATATGTCTATAACATGTGGATTTTTGCAGATCCAATACTTGGTAGTGGAATGATTGTCTAATTGTGGCTAATTTGTTGATATAGGTGTAATTTTTGGATGTTAGAAACAATTCCTTTTTGTATTTTTGCAGAATGCTAAGCTTAATGTGTTAATTAAGTTATTTGCATTCTGTCAATCTTTTTTTTTCAAAGAAATGCTTTTAAAGCAGATTTACATAATTCCTTTGGAAATATTTTTACCTGCTATATTTAGACTGCATTTTCCAAGAATCTCTCCTTTTCTTATTCATTCTTATTAGCTACATACCATTTTATCATGCCTTTGGCAACTAAGCATGTTCCTATTTTTCATATTTCTGATGTACTATCAAATAGTTTATAAGCATCTAGAGAGAAAGGATTGTATTTCATGAATTATATCCATATTTTTCATCCTATTTAAGCTTAGTACCTGGTTGGTGCTGAATTAATATATGTTTTTTGCTTCCTCAAATAAATAGTAATTTAATATTACTGTATTCATTTCCTCACATCGAAAACTATAAAGTATTGGTAATGTTCTTTATTCCTCCTACTGTTTAAGCATATTGTTCTAAAAGGTAACTTCTCATAAATAATAGATCTGAAAAAATTAGACTCACTTCAAGGAATCAGGCTGTGAGGAAGTAGAATTTTGATTAAATATAGATAATACATCTTTAAACACACATTATACTCCTTTCAAAATTACTAATTTTATACAGTAATTTGCTGATAAGATTTTGGCAAAAAGGATGAGCAAATATAATTTTGTTGATTATGATTCTTAAAAAAGCATTACGAAGCATTTACAATTAGTACCATTGGTTGACTTCCCAAATGTTATTGTGAAAAAAGTGTTCAATGCTCAAGTCAATTGTGGAAAATTTGAATTAACTAAAATTAAACAGGATTGTTTATTGTAAGATTTCACAGAATAATGCTTTGTTTGCAAGTTTTGGGAGAGTGGGGATTGGATTTGTCATAGATAAAATCCATGATTCTTGGCATAGAGTAGCTATTCCCAGATAGTAGTTATTGCATCTGGCATTATAGCTCTAAGCTTTCTTCATGACTAAGTGGTTGATGGTACCATTTACCAAGTTTCAGAATACTGGAATATGTTTGTAAGGGAATAGAGAGTTCTCTTGGGGACATGCTGAGTTTTAAATATATTTGGGTCTTCGAAGTACAGATGTCCAGTAGGCATTTAAATGTATGACCTGGAATTTAGTAGATATTGTATATAAAGCTCTTAGTATTTTAAGTACCATTATATATGCCACATAAATGGTACCTGTTTTGATATTGACAGTGATGAAGATTAACAATTAGACTAATTGTCAAAGTGAATCATTCATTAAGATGTTTTAATTTTTAGTTTTATTTTTTTCCTACACTGTTCTTAAGGAAATGCATTAAAAGGAACATTAAGATAAACCAAAACAAAATACTAAAGTGGTGTTTCTACATTTGTTGTTTGTTTTCTTTGGAATTCCAAAAAGTACTTGAAGTAAAATATTCATTCTTAAGTTTGTGAGGACTATGCTTTTTTATTATCCCATGTGCAGTTTCATATGAGAAAATAATATAGAAATGGTCATAACCATGACCATGATTAGACCACGATTAGAAGTGGAGATTGTTTACTTTTACAGAAACATGCAGTTTCTCAGAGGGCCAATAGTTCAGCAGATTTTGTAGTCTTATACAGTGAGGGTATCAATTTTGCCTGATTTTGGCTTAAAATAGCAGTAAGAAAAGAAGCTTAAAAAATAAGTGTAAAAGAAACCTACCCAAAGTTACTATCTTTTAACGCAAGAATGTTCTCATCTTGTAGGATGGATTATAATAACTATCAAATGAATAGTTAATAGAATGGAAACTTTCATATTCTTGTTCTATACATTTTCTCACTTTAAATCTAGCTGGTTTTCTTAAACATAGCCTAATTTTGATGCTCTATAAAGGCATGTGATGGCAGTTTTACTTTTATTAAGCTCTTTAAGTACTTTAATAACTCAGTAATTGATTATAAAGAATTTAAGTTGTTTATGGCAAAGAAACATGGTTTCACAGCCAGTTTTTATAGCTGCAAATTAAATAATTTAACCCTTGAAATACGGCTGTGGCACTGTCAATAGTTTAGTGTTGTTACTGGATCATAGTGATGTAACCTGCCAAGTTATCCAGTGCTCTTATGTTAGTTGACATTTCTTGCTGTCCAAGGTCATCTCACTTTTGAAGTTTCTAGGTAGGGGTAAGGAGGTTCTAAACCGGGTGAACCAGGACTATTTTTTAAATTAAATTCATTGGGGACGACATCTATAATAATATGCTACTTTAGACCAGATGTCCTTCCAGACAAAGCTGTGGCAGAGGCAGCAGAGGCCCCAGAGGCCCCAGTCCTGGTAGCGGTAGGCAGGGGTAGCAGAAGCAGCAGAGGCCCCTAGCTGCAGTGGCAGTAGCAGCAGAGGGTGGGGGCCGGGGCCAAGGCTTTTGCACGAATTTTGTGCATCGGGCCTCTGTTTTGTTAATAAAAGTATAGATTTCAAGTACATAACTATGATCCATCATCTATAAATTGTATTGTGTGCCCACCCAGCCCAGTCAAATCTTTTTCTGTCACCATATATTTTACCCCCTTTACTTTCACTATTCCCCTACCCCCTTTCCTCTAAACCGAGACTATTCTTTAAAAAAAAAAAGAATAGTACTCGGTTGCGGGTACATCTCCAGTGGGGAATTGTGCAGGAGGCAGCTGATCAATGTTTTTCTCTCATCGATGTTTCTAACTCTCTATCCCTTCCCCTTTCTCTCTATGTGCCCGCAACCAAGGTACATGCCCTTGACCAGAATTGAACCTGGGACCCTCGAGTCTGCAGGTCGACACCCTATCCACTGAGCCAAACCAGTTAGGGCCCGAGACTATTCTTGCTTGGATTTGGCATTCGTCAGTTCAATCACTTTAAAATCTTTAGAAATATTTAGGAGACTTTTGTGAACCATGGAATATTTTTAGCTTATATCTCTGGTTTAGTTTATAATTTTAGTTTTTTTAAAAATATATATTTTATTGATTTTTAACAGAGAGGAAGGGAGAGAGATATTAAGTCAGAAACATCGATGAGAGAGAGACATCAATCAGCCGCCTCCTGCACGCCCCACAGTGGAGATGTGCCCACAAGCAAGGTACATGCCCCCAACCGGAATCGAACCTGGGACCTTTCAGTCTGCAAGCCGATGCTCTATTCACTGAGCCAAACCGGTCTCAGCATAATTTTAGTTTTTATTGTATTGTAATTTTCTATATCTTTAGAATTTCAAATAATTGGTATTTAAGAGAAGAACTAATTTGTAATGCTTCTAGAAAAATGATCATTTTAATGTTAGATGTAATAAACTTTTTACCATTTACCTATAGCAGTCTTTCATTTTGATTATATTTATTAAAAAGTATAATTTTGTTCCAGTATTTTGTTTCCCTTGAAATTGGCCTAATATTTTTACCTATGCTATTTTAAAGTATGAGAAAAAGCACATGGTAGAATATTTTTCTCAAAGATATGAAACAAGTTAAATGGAATGTCTGGACTAGTTGAAGTCTCTTAACTGTTTCCTCAATTGATTTTTTTTTAAGATACTGATTTGAAAATAGTTTATTTTAGTTTACTATGAAGATTTAGATGATTTTTTTAACTACTAGTTAATTCAAATTAACAATATTTTCTGATCAGACTAAATATGCTATTTATGAAAATGTATATGTGACTTTCATTAAATAAGGGAGGTAGAGTATCCTCAGTCTTACACACTGGAAATTCAGTGTGTTCCCAGAAGTAGTTTAAAATGCCAGCTATCTTCTTTCCTAAGTATTACTTTAATTAGGAAAAATTTGGAGAATGGAAAAAATGTAGGCATGATTCAAACATTAATTCTGCACATCAAGATCTAAAGATTGTCTATACATATGCATAGACAAATTTCTTTAACAAGTCAGTGAAACTTATCTTTTATTGTAAAAGGCCCTGAAGTATAAAGTAACAGTTCATCTTGAGACTTTAAGTGTGGAAAGCTTAAATGGAAATTCAAGTTTGGGATCCAAAAATAACTGCCACAGTCTGTGTGGCACACCCCAGTGTTTTGATTTAAGTTTAGTTTACACATAGCATATGGAGAATTAAGAAAGATTGCCAAGTTTTATCTCAGGTAGTATTTATGACAGTGTATTAATTTAGGTGCTTTTATATATTTTTAAGAAAGATTATAAGTTCCATTCTTCATTACTGAAAATAAAGAATTTTTTAAAAGTGGGGCAATGGCTATTTTGCATCACATACCCAGATCGTACCTGTGTTTAGTTTTGGATGCCTTATTTTTGAAGGGTCATTGGCAAACTGAGATTTATCCTCAGAAGAGTAACTAAAGCAGTGTCAGTTATTGAAAACTTACCACTATATATGAGAAAGTGTTGGGAGAAATAGAAATGTTTATTCTAAAAGAAAAGATTGAAAGGGATATAGTCAAGTCTTCACTTAACTTGAAAGATTTTCATGTGAAAAAAAAAAGAATACACTTGCATGATATAGACCCAGTATATAAAATGAATGGATGGAAATTATTACAAGGTTAGATTTAACTTAAATGTAAAGGAAGATTTCTGATAATTTAACTATCTTACATTGGAATACACTTCTTTTTTTCCTCACTGGAAATATTCACATGGTGTAGATAATCATTAATCATACAGGTCATTCATGTGATTCTTGCATTGGGTGTGATTGTAAAATAGTTGAATTCTAAGGTCACTTTTAACAAGACAGTGCTGTGAATTTTTGAAAACTCAGCCTACAGATGAATAATTTTAAGTATTTGGAACATGTCCTAAAGTATAACTAAATCACACATCATTTCAACTAATCCTCCTTTCTAATTCAGGAAGGTTTTTTGGTAACAACTTAATGACAGTTTTAAGAATTATTAAAAATATTTTTTAAAATAAGAAATGATTTATAACAGATTTAAAATGATTTAATGATACAACTCATCAGAATTCCTATTCCATCTCACAAACAATTGCACAAACACTTCAGTTTACACAGCTGTACCCTCAATATAATGTTTTGATTGCAATATTTCTTCAATTTGACTAGATTAAAAGGTGTGTTTTTTTTTGTTTTTTGTTTTTATATATATTTTATTGATTTTTTATAGAGAGGAAGCGAGAGGGACAGAGAGCTAGAAACATCAATGAGAGAGAGATAATCAGCTGTCTCCTGCACGCCCCACACTGGAGATGTGCCTGCAACCAAGGTACATGCCCTTGACTGGAATCGAACCTTTCAGTCCACAGGCCGATGCTCTATCCACTGAGCCAAACCAGTTTCGGCTGGATTAAAAGTTTTATGTTAACATTTTCTCACTTAAAGTAATAACTTTATTCTGATCTAATTTTTATTTTTTATAGTTTTTTTCAGACTATTTTTCTATATATGCTTTTAAGCTTTCATTTATTTTTATATGTTTTCCTTAACTTAGTTTCAGTGTAGCTAATGGGGAAATTATTAGGAAGAATTTTCTCTGAGGCAGTGCTTCCACCTTTCCCCATAAGCCCTTTCTACCCAAATCAGTAATCAAGAAGAAATATCTAGGTTAGAATTTTATTATCTTTTCCAAAATTTTCTACATGCTTTCTAGATATACTTCTGGAAGTTTAAAGATTTGTTTTCATGCATTTTCTTGACAAAATAATATACATTTAATATTGTTTAATAATTATTTATATTTGACCCTACCCTTCGCTGGATTAAATGTTGGATTTTATCCAAGATAAATTTTAATTCTTCAATTGAAATTGGCAATTTAGCTCAATATCTATACTAATAAAAGGGTAATATGCAAATTGTCCAGGATGCCCTCACAGTAACAACAGAACAGCAGGCTACGTGGGGCCATCAGGCTGGCAGGGGGGTTAGTGAGGGGCAACCAGACAGGCGGGAGGGGAGAGGAGGACAGTTGGGAGCGACCAGGCCAGCAAGGGGTGCCATGATGGGTGACCAGGCCGGCTGCGGGGGGGGGGGCAGTTGGGGGCAGCCAGACCAGTAGAGGGGGGGCAGTGAGGAGCAACCAGGTCAGTGGAGGAGCAGGGGGACAGTTGAGGGTGACCAGAATGGCAGGGATTGCTATGAGTAGTGACCAGGCCAGCAGGGGACAGTTGGGGCCAACCAGGATGGCAGAAGGGGCAGTTAGGGGCAATCAGGCCAGCAGGCAGAAATGGTTAAGGGTGATCAGGCTAGTGGGGGGGGCAGTTAGGGGTAATCAGGCAGGCAGGTGAGGGGTCCTAGATTGGAGAGGGTGCATGCAGTGTTGAGGGGACCCTTCCCTCCCATGTACAAATTTTGTGCACTGGGCCTCTAGTATATTTTATAATGTTTTATATTTACTGTGATAAAATTATTTGATAGACAAATTATGCACACAAAGCCTTCCTTTATTTGATAGTTTATGTGACTGTAAGCAAAATGACATATATTGAAACCAATTGCAATAGGCTAATATAAACATCTCATGTTATAAAAAAAGATGTTGAACAAAACAGTGCTACTTGAGGACCTGATGTAATTATCTACTTAAATCATGAAAGTTCATTTTAATTTCTTTTTGAGCAAAAAAGTTTCTCATTTAACAATATAAATCGTGATCATTAGTGGCTGAATAAATGACATTTATAAATATTTGGAGAGTATCATATTTTATATATTTTATAAAAATAGTACTGCCTTGTGACATAAAAAATCATTTCACTATGAAATGAAGTAATTTATTTTGAAAGCTAAAAATGTGTAAGTATATTATTTCCCTAATGGAATAAGTTAATATTTATTGACAGTCTTCCAAATAAGTGCCATCTGTCTGATTAATTCAGTGTTACCTTAGGATTCTTTCCTGTGTTTTCTTTCTACCCTGGAAAAAAAGTACTCTGGATTTTAACTATCAGAACAACATTAATTAATTTTACTTAATTACTTGGTGTACTAATATTAGTTTTAAATTGAATAAATGAAGAAAAACTTATATAAAATTATTTTTATGTACATTTCAGTTCATATTTATTTGGAAGCAGCAGTTGAGTTGTGGTATGTAGAAATGGAGTCATAAACATTTAATAGTTATTGATTTTTTAACTTTTATAATTGCAAACAATCATTCTAAGGAAACTTAGTATCACCCAGGAAGTGAGTACCAGAGTTGGGACTTGAGCTCATGTTTTCTATCTTTTATACCTCTGTATTACAGTTCTTCAGTGAAAGAGACCAATACTATGTCTGGTACATGTCTGAGTATGGAGAGAAAGATTTATTTTAAGGCATTGACTCACACAATTCTGTGGGCTAGCAAGTTCAAAATCTTCACAGGTGGGTGACAGACTGGAGACCTAGGGAAGAGTTGATGCTGCAGCTTGACTCCAGAAGTAGTCTGCTAGCAGAACTCCTTCTTCGAGGGAGGTTACTTTTCTAATAAGACCTTCAACTGATTGGACAAGGCCCATCCACCTTATGGAGGGTAAAATGCTTTACTCATAGTCTCCTGGTTTAAATGTTAATCTCATCTAAAAATTTTCATAGAAACATCTAGAATAATAAACCAAATGTCTGGGTACCTTGCCTAGCCCAGCTGGCATAGCTCAGTGGTTGAGTGTCTACCTATGAACCATGAGGTCACAGTTTCATTCCCAATCAGGGCACATGCCCAGGTTGTGGGCTCATCCCCAGTAGGAAGTAGTTGATCAAAAATTCTCTCTCATCATTGATATTTCTCTCTCTCTCCCTCTCATTTCCTCTCTGAAATCTATCAATTAGATAAATAATTAAACAAATATATAAATAAATGAGCAAATCTATCTATATATCTCTACACTAATAAAAGAGAAAGATGCAAATTGACTGTACCTTTGTGATGCCCAATAGCCAATCAGGAGTGAGTATGCAAATTAACCCAACAAAGATGGTGGTTTAATTTGCATATGCAGGCACCAAGTGGCAGGGGGTGGGGTGGGACACAGGCTTTCTGCACCACCCCAGCAGCTCCAGACCCCTGGGCATTGAGAGAAGGCAGAAAGGCATCTCTGGCCAGAGTGAAGGTGGTGCCAGCAGCCAGGGGAAGAAATGCCCATTCTTGCATGAATCTTTGTGCATTGATCTCTAGTCTACATTAATAAAAGAGAAACATGCAAATTGACCATACCTCCCCTAAACCCACAAGCTACGCCCACCAGCCAATCAGGAGCTAGTATGCAAATTAACCCAGCCAAGATGGCGGTTAATTTGCATGTCCAGGCACAGAGCAAAGACTGAAGACAGTGTAGAAGGAAGCCTAACACTACAGAAGGGAGTGAAGCTGCGGAGAAGCAAGTGGGGCAGCTAAGACAGGAGAGAAGCAGGAGGAGCGGTTGAGAAGGGAGGGAAGCAGGCAGGTTGGCAGAAATGGGAGGGAAGCAGGCAGGACAGTGGAGATGGTCACAGAAACCTCTATTCCTGCAGGAATCTTCCTGCAACAGGCCTCTAGTATATATATAAAGAGCCAGGATCCAGTATGTGTGTGTGTGTGTGTGTGTGTGTGTAGAGAGAGAGAGAGAGAGAGAGAGAGAGAGAGAGAGAGAGAGAAAAGAGAAGAGAAGAGAAGAGAGAGGGAGAGGGCACCCTCACGCACGCTTGCGCCAGGTAACAACCAAGGCTGGACCAAACACTGGAAGTCAGTGCTGGGTTGCCATGGTGACCCAGCACTGATTCCAGCTGGTGCTGGCACAGTGATTGAGCATTGACCTCTGAGGGCCTATGGACCAGGCCTAGAGAGAGGCCTGCAGAGAGAGAGGCAGGGTTTGATCCCCAGCCTCCATAACAGCTGTTGATCAGCCATTGCCTCTCTTTCTTTCTCTCCCAGCTTCCACAGCAGCTGCACCTCTGTTTCTCTCTGGGCCTCCTCGGGGGCTGCCAATCAGCTCCACCTCTTTGATCAGGCCCAGAGATAGGCCTAGGGATGCTCACTGGCATAGAAACTGGCCAATCAGAACCAAATCTGGGTGAAGTACCAGGAGCCAATGGTTGCCTAGGAGGCAGAACTTTTGACGCTGACTGGCATAGAAACTGACCAATCAGAACTTAATCTGGGTGAACTGTGAAGGCAGAACCTAAGGTGGAGGCTGAGGAGGAGTTTTAAGGGCAACAGGTGTTCAGTATAAGGTGTAATAAAGCAGTTCATTTTTTTCATGACTGATTTGGTAGTATAGTGCATATGGCTGGCTATCAGTCCAGATATAGGGATTATGTGTTTTTGTCTGCCAAGAGCATCTCCTCCTGCTGAAAAAGACTCCATCCATCGACTACCCCCCCACCCCCATTTAAGAAATTCTTTTCTATATAAGCTATCTATACTACTAAAAGAATAATATGCTAATTAGACAGGGTTAACCAGCCATCTTCCAGACATCTGACTTCCTTCCAGACAAAGCCATGGTTGGTGGGGGCTGAGGAAGAGGCAGTTAAGGGCGATCAGGTCGGCAGGGGAGGGCAATTTGGGGTGAGATTAGGTCATCAGGGCAGGGCAGTTGGGGGCAAGATAAGGTTGGCAGAGGAGGGCAGTTGGGGTGAGACAGCAGGCAGGCAGGTGAGCGGTTAAAAGCCAGCGGTTCCAGATTATAAGAGGGATGTCCCCAATTGGAGAGGATGCAGGCTGAGCTTAGGGAACCCTCCCCCTGTGCATGAATTTCGTGCACTGGACCCGCAGCAAATAAATAAAATTAACCATTAGCTCCTTCTAGACCAAAGTTATACTTTCATCTTAGATAGATTATGTTTTTACAGTGGGACTGTGTTTAGAGAAGCTGCATGCTTATCATGTGTTCATTATTCCTTCTTTCATTCTTTTTTTAGTAGAAATTTATTGAGTGTCCACTGCATGCCAGGTACTTTACAAATCTGAGTGTAGATAAATAAAAGACATATTTCCTGCCATTGTTGAATTTACAGGTAATAGTCAAGTGAACAAATAAATATGAGTATAGCTTATATTGTGAAAGAAATGAACAGAGTATAGTAATAAAGAATAACAAAGAGATTTTCTTTTATTTTTTTCTTTATTGTTGGAAGTATTACAGATGTCCTCTTTGTTTTCCCATTGATGCCTTCCACATTGCACCCACCCCTCCCAGGCCTTCATCATTCTATTGTCTGTGTTCATATATGCATATACTGGTAAGTTCTCCAGTTAATCACTCCACATCCATTCTTCTACCCTGCCTTCCCTCTGAAATTCGTCAGTCTAGTCCATGTTTCTATGTCTCTGAATTTATTTTGTTCATCAGTTTATTTTGTTCGATTCCACGAATGAGTGAGATCATGTGATATTTATCTTTCTCTGACTGCCTTATTTAGCTTAGCAGAGTACTCTCTAGGTCCAACCATGCTATTGCAGATGGTAAGAGTTCTTTCTTTTTTATAACTGCATAGTATTCCATTTTGTAAATGTATGCTTTTTTATCCACTCATCTGATGGCCAAATTCCATTCTGTTTTTCATATTGGCTGCACCAGTCTGCATTCCCACCAGCAGTGCATCTGTCATTTCTTGATTTGTTGATGATAGCCATTCTGACATGTGTGAAGTGATACCTCATTGTCATTTTAATTTGCATTAGTGACTTTGAGCATTTTTCATATGTTTCTTGGCCTCTGTATGTCCACTTTGGAAAAGTGTCTATTTAGGTATTCACCCATTCTTTAATTGGATTATTTGTCTTCCTTTTGTTAAGTTGTATGAGTTTCTTAAGTACTTTAGAAATTAACCCCTTATTGGAATAATTGGCAAATATGTTCTCCCATGCAATGGGCTCTCTCTTTATTTTGTTGATTGTTTCTTGTGCTGTGCAGAAGCTTTTTATTTTGATGTAGTCCCATTAGTTTACTTCTTAGTTTCCATTTCCCCAGGAGGTATATCCATAAACATATTGTTATGAGAGATGTCTGAGATTTTGCTGACATCTCAGACTTATAGGTAAGTCTTTTATCCATTTTTAGTCAATTCTTGTGTATGGTGTAAGTTGGTTGATTAGTTTCATTTTTTTTTGCAAGTCTCTGTCCAGTTTTTCCAACACCATTTATTGAGGAGACTGTCTTGAACCCATTGTTTGCTCTCATCTTCTTTGTCAAATATTGATTAAGCATAATGGCTTGAGTTAATTTCTGGTTTCTCTGTTCTATTCCATTGATCTATATGCCTGTTCTTAAGACAGTACCAGACTACTTTGTGTAAAGTGGCTTTGTAGTATTACTTGCTATCTTGTATTGTGATTCTTCCAACTTTGTTCTTCTTTTTCAAGATTGCTGTAGCTATTTGGGATCTTTATTAATTCCATATAAATATTTTTAGTGATAGTTCTATATCTGTGAAATAATGCCATTGGTATTTAAATAGGGATTGCATTAAATCTATAGATTGCTTTAGGTAGTATGTGCATTTTAATGATGTTGATTTTACCAATCCATGAACACCATATATCCTTCCACTTGTTTATATCTTTTTCTATCTCTTTTTTTCAACATCCCATGGTTTCCTAAGAACAGGTCTTTTACCTCCTTCGTTAAGTTTAATTCTCAGTACCTTAATTTTTTGTTGTTGCAGTAGCAAATGGGATTGGTTTTTCAGTTTCTCATTCTGTGAATTCATTATCCTATATAATAAATAGCTAATATGCAAATGGTCATCACACCCTCACATCATCATGCCCTCATGCCATTATACCATAACTGCTCACTCAACACTGGGGAGAAAGGAATGGGAACCAGCCAGGCACAAATGAGCTCTTGAGAGGAGAATGAGTACCACCCAGGCTGCGGCCCAGGAGAGGGACAAGCTGCCCACCCTGCAATCCTGGGCACCAATGGCTATGCCTATGCCTGCAGCCTGGGAGAGGGATAATCTGCAAGCCCTATGGTCTCACGGTCCTGGGTGCCAGCGGCTGGGGTGCAGCCTGAGAGAGGGAAAAGCCACCGGCCCTGCAGTCCTGGACGCCCCGCAGCTGCTCCTACACCTGCGGCCCAGGAGAGGGACAAGCTGCCTGCCTCGTGGTCCTGGGTGCCAGTGTCTGCAGCTGTAGCCCAGGAGGAGGAAATGCCACCCATTTCATGGTACTGGGTGCCTGGCCTGTGGCCTGTGCAAAGCTTTCTGCCCACAGCCCCCTGTGGCTACGGCCCTCCTCGGTGAAGCAAGCCTGGGTCCTGGGTGCCTGTGGCCAGCTAGAGGGAGGAATCTTGGGTCCCGGGTACCTGTGACTGTCCAGAGGAGGGAATCTTGGGTCCTGAGTGCAAGGTGAAGCAGAGGTGGTTAGGGGCAATCAGGTCAGCGGGGGAGCAGTTATGAGCAATCAGACCAGTAGGGGAGCTGTTAGGGATGATCAGGCAGGCAGGAAGAGGTGATTAGGGGCGAGCAGACAGGGAAGTACACAGGTGAGCAGTTAGGTCACAGATTGTTAGAGGCAGTTGGATATCCTCCGAGGGGTCCCAGATTGGAGAGGGTACAGGCCAGGCTAAGGGACCCCACCCCCCATGTACGAATTTCATTCACCAGGCCTCTAGTTTTATATAATAAAGAGTTTTATGCAAATTGACCTTAATGGCAGAACGACCGGGAACAACTGGACTCTGTGAAGCACAGTGACCACCAGGGAGCAGACGTTTAATGCAGGAGCTTCCCCCTGGTGGTCAGTGCACTTACACAGGGGGAGCTAGAAGCCGGCTCATAGCTGGTCAGCATAGCAGCGGTGGTGGGAGCCTCACCTGCCTCTGCGGCAGTGCTGTGGATATCTGATTAATGGCTGCCAGGGGAATGTCTGACTGCCACCGTAGGAAGTGGGGCTAAGCCAGCATGTGGACATCCCCCAAGGGCTCCTGGACTGCAAGAGGGTGCAAGCCGGGCTGAGGGACCCCCCGCCCCCAAACCCCGGGTGCACAAGTTTTTGTGCACTGGGCCTCTAGTTAGTGTATAAAAGTGCCACAGATTTCTGGGTCTTAATTTTTTATCCTTCTTCATTGCCAAATTCCTAGAAAAATGGTCTTCCAGAACTCAATCAGGAAGAAACAGAAAACCTGAATAGGCCAATAACTACTGATGAAATTGAAGCAGTAATCAAATAACTTCCAGCAGACTAAGGCCCTGGATCAGATGGATTCACAGGGGAGTTTTACTGAACATTGAAAAAGAACTAACACCCTCAAACTGTTCCAAAAACTTCAAGAAAAAAGAATATTTCTAAGCTTTTTTTATGAGGCCAGCATTACCCTAATTCCAAACCAGATAAAAACCCAACAAAGAAAGAAAATTACAGGCCAATATTTCTGATGAGCACAGATGCTAAAATCCTCAACAAAATATTAGCAAATTGGATCCAGCAATTCATTAAAAAGATCACACATTATGACCAAGTGGGATTTATTCCAGGGGTGCAAGGCTGATACAATACTTACAAATCAAAAATGTGATATATCACAAAAACACATTGGAAGACAAAAAGAAAAAAAATCACATGATTATATCAATTAATGCAGAAAAAGCATTTGGCAAAATCCAAAACTTTTTTTTTTATAAGAACTCTCCTGTCACCTCATATTAGGAGCCCTTTCTCTCACCCACCCTACTCTGGCAACCACTACACTGCTGTTTGTATTCATAATGTTCAGATTTATTTTCCACACTAGAGGCCTGATGCATGAAATTCATGCATGGGCCGGGTGTCCTTCAGCCCAGCCTGCTCCCTCTCCAATCTGGAACCCCTTGAGGGATGTCCAACTGGCCATTTACGCCCTATCCTACCTGGATCAGGCCTAAATGGGTAGTCGGACATCCCTCTCATAATCCAGGACTGCTGGCTCCCAACTGCTCACCTGCCTGCCTTCCTGATTGCCCCTAACCGCTTCTGCCTACCAGCCTGATCACCCCTAACCACTCCCCTGCCAGCCTGATTGATGCCTAACTGCTCCCCTGCCAGCTGTTTGCCCCTAACTGCCCTCCTTTGCGGGCCTGGTCACCCTTAACTCCCCTCCCCTACAGGCCTGGGTCTCTCCCAACTGCCCTTCCCTGCAGGCCTTGTCACCCCCAACTTCCCTCCTCTGCCGGCCTGGTCACCCCTTACTGTCCTCCTCTGTAGACTTGATCACTCCCAATTGACCTCCCCTGCTGGCCATCTTGTGGTGGCCATCTTGTGTCCACATGGGAGGTAGGATCTTTTGACCACATGAGGGCAGTCATCTTGTGTGTTGGAGTGATGGTCAATATGCATATTACTCTTATTAGATAGGATAGAGGTCTGGTGCACGTGTGGGGGCCAGCTGGTTTGCTCTGAAGGATGTCCTGGATCAGAGTGGGTGTTCCTTTGGGGCATGGGCTGGCCTGGGTGAGGGGCCTGTGGTGATTTTCAGGCCAGCCACGCCCCCTCACTGACCCAAGTGGAGGCCCTGATATCTGGGATTTATTTATCTTCTACAATTGAAACTTTGTAGCCTGGAGCAGAGCCAACCTTCTGTTAGCTCTGTGGCAACAACTATTGAAACTTTGTTGCCTTAAGCAGAGGCTAAGTCCTCCAGGTTGTACAGAAAGCTTGGCTTCCTCCATCACCGGGAGCAACCAAAGCCTCCCTCCTGCTCTCTCTCTGGCGGTAGCCATCTTGGTTGGGTTAATTTGCATATTCACTTCTGATTGGATGATGGGCATGGCTTGTGGTTGTAGCAGAGGTATGGTCAATTTGCATGTTACTCTTTTATTAGATAGGCTATGAATGAAATCGTATAGTTCTTAGCCTTTTCTGTCTAACTTATTTCACTTTGCATAATGTTCTCAAGGTTCATCCATGTTGTAAATGACGCTATTTCACTCTTTCTTTTGGCTGTGTAGTACTCCATTGTGTATATACACTACATCTTCTTTTTCTAGTCCCCTATTGCAGGGCACTTTGGCTTTTTCCAAGTCCTAGCCACTGTGAATAATGCTGCAATGAACATAGGGGTGCATATATCTTTGTGTATAAATGATTTCAAGCTTTCAGGTATATATCCAGGAGTGGGGTGGTTGGGTCATATGGTAGCTCTATTTTTAATTTTTTGAGGAATTGCCAAACTGCTTTCCATAGTGGTTGTATCAGTCTATATTTTCACCAGCAGTGAATCAGAGTTCCCTTTTCCTACAACCTCTCCAACACTTGTTGTTGCTTGTCTTGTTGATAATGGCCATTCTAACTGGTGTGAGGTAGTATCTCATTGTAGTTTTAATTTGCATTTTCCTAATTGCCAGTGAGGTTGAATATCTTTTCATATATCTATGAGCTGTTGGTATTCTTCTTGGGAGAGGTGTATTTTCAGGTCCTCTGCCCAGTTTTAGATTGGATTATTTGTTTGGTGTTGAGTTTTATGAGTTCTTTATATATTTTGGAAATTAAACCATTGTCAGAGCTGCTGTTTGCACATATCATCTCTCATCTGGTTGGCTGCTTCCTTGTTTTATTGTTCATCTCTTTTGCTGAACAAAAGCTCTTCAGTTTTACATAGTCCAATTCATTTATTTTTGCCTTTATTTTCCTTGCCTTTGGGGTCAAGTCCATAAAATGTTCTCTACCACTCAGGTCCATAAGTTTGGTATCTATATTTTTTTCTATGTGAGTTACAGTTTTGGGTCTTATGTTTAAGTCTTTGATCCATTTTAAATTAATTTTTGTACATGGGGACAGACTGTAATCCAGTTTCATTTTTTCCATGTAGCTTTCCAGTTTTCCCAGCACTATTTATTGAAGAAACTATCTTTACTCCAATGTGCATTTCTGACTCCTTTGTTGAAAATTATCTTGTTCATATATGTGTGGTTATGGGCTGGGCTCAAATAGCTAGCTGGGCTCTCTATTCTGTTTCATTTATCTGTCTGTGTATCTATTTCTCTACCAATACCATGCTGCTTTGATTATTGTAGCTCTGTAATGTACTTTGAAGTCAGGTAGTATGATACTTCCAGTATCATTCTTTTTTTTTTTTTCAGGATTTTTTTGGCTTTTTTGGGTTTTTTTGATTTCAAAAAAATTTTGTTTTTTTTTACTTTTTTTTTTTTTTTTTTTTTACATGACATTGGGATTTTGATGGGGATTGCACTAAATGTGTACATTGCTTTGGGTAAAATGGCCATTTTAACTATGTTGATTCTTCCAATCCATGAATCGGGATATTTTTCCATTTTGTTGTATCTTTCTCAATCTCTTTTAATGTTTTATAATTTTCAATATATAGGTCTTTCACATTCTTTGTAAAGTTTACTCCTAGGTATTTTATCATTTTGGTTGCTATTGCAAAAGGAATTGTTTTATCCATTTTGTTTTTGATATACATGAAGGCAATGGATTTTTGCACATTGATTTTGTATCCTATAACTTGACTGTATTTATTTGTTGTTTCCAGTAGTTTTTTGGTAGAGTCTTTAGCATTATGTAGTCCACAAAAAGTGATAGTTTGACTTCTTCCTTCCCTGTTGGATGTCTTTTATTTCCTTTGCTTGCCTTATTGCTCTGGCTAGAACTTTCAGTACTATGTTGAATAAGAGTGGTGAGAGTGGACATCCTTGTCTTGTTTTTGATCTTAGGGAAAAAGCTTTCAGTTTTTCACCATTGAGTATGATATGGGCTGAGGATTTACCATATATTAGAGGTCCAGTGGACGAAAATTTGTGCACTTGGTGGGAGGGGGTGTCCCTCAGCCCGGCCTGTGCCCTATCACAGTCCAGGAGCCCTTAGGGGATGTCTATATCAGCTGCAGCATGGAGCAGGCCTAAGCTGCGGTCTGGTCTCACTCAGCAGGAGGCAACCAGGTAGGCTGAGCAGGGATCGGTCACTGTTTGCCCCCACCCCCATCACCCCACTCTCATTGCCTCATCTCCCATCACCCTGCCCCACTTCACCCCGCCAGTGGCCTCCCTCTGCAGGAGGTGATCAGGGAGGCTGATCAGGGGACAGCACCAGCAGGTGAGCAGCCAGCCTCCCCCCCAATGACCCTCTGCTGCCACTGGTTGCTGCCCCCACTTCACTGTCCCCTTCCTCTGCCTATTGGCATGCACCTTGGCTTGCCTGGTGCTACCTGCTCACCAGCCCCACCCCCTGCCGATGGGTTGTTCTACCATTCAGTCGATTTGCATGTTATGCTTTTATTATATAGGATGGCCTTTATTATGTTGAGGTACTTTCCTTCTATTACTCTTTTATTGAGTGTTTTAATCATAAATGGATATTGTATCTTATCAAATGCTTTTTTTGCATCTACTTATAAGATTGTATGGTTTTTATCCTTTTTTTGTTAATGTAGTGTATTATGTTGATTGATTTACGAATGTTGAACCATTCTTGTGCCCTTGAAATGAATCCCACTTGATCGTGATGTTTTATTTGGGGATGTACTGTTGTATTCAATTAGCTAGTGTGGTCTAGTCCTTGAGAATGTTCCATGTGCTCTGGAGAAGAATGTATAGTCTGATATTCTGGGATGAAATGTTCTGTAAATGTCAATTATATCCATTTGATATAGTGTTTCATTTAAGGCTGATATGTTTTTATTGATATTTTGTTTGATCTGTCTAGAGCTGTCAATAGAGTATTAAGGTCTCTAAGTATAATTATGTTTTGACCTGTTTCTCTGTTTAGTTCTGTGAATAGCTGTTTAATATATTTCAGTTCTCCTGATTGGGTGTATATATATTAAGAAGTATTATGTTTTCTTGATGTAGTATTTCTTTTATCACTATAAAGTATCCATCTTTTTCTCTTGTTATCTTGAGATATATTTTGTCAGATATAAGTATGGCTATACCTTTTATGTGAATGTTATTTGCTTGGAGAATCATTTTCTACCCTTTTACTTTGAATCTATTTTTGTCTCTGCTGTTTTATATGTCTTTGGTAAGCAGCATATGGTTGGGTTTTTTGTGTATTTTTTTTTCCCATTCTGCTACTCTGTGTCAACTTACTGGTGGATTTAGACCATTTACATTTAATTATTGATGTATGAGGATTTCCTATAGCCATTTTATTTTTTGTTTTCTAATAACTCTGTGCCATCATTGATTCTTTTCCTTTATGCTTCTATGTGTTGTTTTTGGTGGTATTCATACATCTCTCCTCTGTTCTCTATTTTTTTAAGCTGTATGTCTTGTTTGGGGGATTTTTGTGTGGGGTTGCCATTAATTTTATAAAAAGTGAAGTTGCAAATATACCATGGTTTTTTTCTCTTTGAGTGCATGTAATCTTCATCTTCCTTTGCCTATTCATACCTGCCCCTCTTCCCCTTGTATATTTTTGTGTAACAAATTATTCAACAAGATTTTTGTCAATCCTACTGGTAGTGTTATAGTTTTATGTTCTTTGTTTCAGGTAGAATAACTCCCTTGAGTATTTCCTTCAATGGAGGTTTTCTAGTAATAAAACCTGTCAGCTTCTAAACGTCTGGGAATGTTCTTATTTCTCCTTCATATTTAAAGGGTAATTTTGCTGGGTATAAGTGGCTGGTAATTTCTCTTTTTTAGACCTTTGAATATTTGGTTCCACTCTTTTCTGGCTTATAGAGTTTCTGCTGAGAAGTCAGGTAAAATTCTGATGCTTTTCCTTTGTAGGTCACTTCCTTCTTTCCCCTGAATGCTTTGAGGATTTTTTTCTTTATCTCTAATTTTTGATAGCTTTATTACCCAAGTGCCTTGGAGAGGGCCTCTTTGCAATCAGGTAATTAGGTATTCTGTTTGCTTCTTGGAATCGAGGATTTAATTCTTTCCATAGATTTGAGAAGTTCTCTTCCTCTACTTATTTTAATAGACTTTCCGTTCCATATTCTTTCTCTTCCTCCTCCACTAGGCCTATGATTCTGATGTTGTTGTTTTTTTATGCAATCAGAGAGATCTCATAGGGCTATTTTGTATTTCCTTATTCTCAGGTCTCTCTCTTTTTTCCTCTGCATCATTTCTTGATTCCTATCTTCAATATCACTAGTTCTTTCTTCTAACTAGTTCTTTCTTCTAACTGTTTTCTATGCTCATCAGCTCACTCTTAATTTATTTAATTGCCTGCTTCTTTTCCAGGATTTCTGCTTGGTTCTTTTTTAAAATTTCACTTTCTTTGGAGAAATACTCATTCCGTTCATGGATTTGTTTTCTGGGTGCGCTGAATTGCCTGACAGTATTTTCTCGCATCTTATTGAGTATTTTCAAAACTGCAATCTTGAAATCTCTGTCATTCAACTCGTAAAATTCCATTTGTTCCAGCCTATTTTGGATGGATTTTTCATTTTCTTTCTGGTCATCGTTGTGGTTGTTCATGGAGTTCACTGGTCTTTGTTTTCCCATTTATCTCTGAGGAGGTCTTTCTGCTCTGCTCAGTAGATGTCGCTGAATTGCAAGATTTTTATCCTCTGTGACCTCATAGTTTTGAGCCTCGGTGACTTTCCTAGGGCTGTACTTCTGCTGCTCAGGGGTGAGGTTTGTTTTCCCTCACAGTAATGACAACCCCTGACCTTCACAGGTCCAGCCCAAGAACCCCTCCAGGGGTTCAGTCACAGAGGGAAACTATTATGCTTCTACTACAACAGCTCTTGGTCTACAGATAATACACTCCTGGAGCCAACTCCAAGGGCAGCAGGAAGTGAGATTTGGGAGTCTATTCATTGGCAGGGCTCTGTGATCTACTTCCTTTGCCTGAAACCCTGAAGTTCTGTAGGACAGGTTTCTGCTGCCTTACAGCTCAGGCATGCAATTCAGACCCCATTCACAACAGACCCCACAGTACAGACACTCTCTCACTGCTTGTGTGCATACAATGCCACCACTTCAGGGGCTACTCTGTTAACAGTCAGCCACTTGCCTAGTTAGCTCTCTTTTCATCCCAAAGGCTAAGGAAAGTGTCCTTAACTGCGCTGCCAGTTCCCAGCTGTGCTGCAGACACACTGTTGCGCTGTAGCCTTGTTCGGTTTCTCTCCCTTCTTGTATCCCCACTTATTCCAAGGAGCCCACCTTAATTGTTCCAGTGTGCAGGTCTCTCATGTTGAGCAAGGACTTCTTTGTTGAATTATAGGTGGTTATTTTGTTGAAGTGTTTGTGGGAGAGGATAGACCTGCCATTATGCCTCCATTCCTCTGATGTCTGACCCACTTTCACCACTCTTACTCAACTTAATACTGGAAGACCTAGCCATAGCAATCAGATTAAAAGAAAAAATAAAAGGCATCTATTTTGGGAAGGAGAAAGTAAAATTGTAATTATTCGCAGATAACATGATATTGTACATAGAAAACCCTAAAGACTTCATTAAAAACTACTAGATTTAACAAATGAATTTGGGGACTTTGTGTTATAGTACAGTCAGAGATGTGTCTCTGAGAAGATAGTATTTAAGCTGACAACAGAAAGTGATGAGGAGTCAGCTTGTGAAACCAGAAGAAAATAAAATTGAAGGTGAGGAAATACCATGTTCAAAAGGTCTGGAAGTGGAGAGGGTGACATAGTCAGGAGTCTTATGGGTCATGGTAGACTTTCATTTTTATTTTTTATCTATTTGAGAAGCTATTATATTTGAAGGAGAGGAATGATAGTATCTAATTAAATTTTTTTAAAGATTACAGTAGTCTGACCCCTTACCTCTGGTTTTGCTTTCTTCTGTTTCATTTAGAAATCTGCAGTCAATCATGGTCCAAATATATTAAATGGAAATTTCCAGAAATAAACAATTTATAAGTTTTAAATCGAGTGCCATTCTAAGTAAAGTGATTAAATCTCACACCATCATGCCTGGGAGATGAATCATCTCTTTGTCCAGTGTCTCATGTTGTATATGTTCCCTGTCATTAATCACTTTAGCCAGTTCAGTTGTCAGATAGACTATCTCAATATGTCAAGTTCTAGCAATCCTTTTTTTACTTAATAATGGTTCCAAAGTGCAAGTGTTGTGACTCTAGCAAATTGGATATGCCACAGAGAATCCATAAAGAGCTTCCTTTAGTGAAGGATGAAAGTTCTTGACTTAATAAGGAAAGAAAAAATATGTATCCTGAGGTTGCTAAAACCTACAGTAAGAATGAATCTTTTGTCTGTTAAAGTGTAAAGAAGGAAAAAGAAATTCATGCTGGTTTTGCTGTCATATGCTAGACTGCAAGAGTGACAGTCACAGTACATTTGCGGGTGGAAGACATGAACAGAAAACGTGCTCCAATTGAGGGCAACATGTTGCACCAAAACACGTTGAGCTTATGCAAAGACATCAGCAAGGGGTCCCCTGAAATGAGTGATACAAAGCCACTTACAGATAGTAAGGGATTGTTATACAGATTCAGGTATAGGTTTGGACTGAAAAATATAATAATTATTGGAGACAGAGACCACATTCATAGAACTTATCACAGTATTATAATTGTTCTATGTTATTGTTAATCTGATACTGTGCCTAATTTATCACGGGTATCTATGTATAGGGAAAAACATAGTAGATACAGGATTCAGTACCATTCGAGGTTTCAGGCATCCCCTGGGAGCCTTAGAATATATTCCCTGTGGATATGGGGATGAAAGATTGGAAATAAGGGACTAGAAGGGAAATGGGAAGACCAGTCAGAACACTGTTGCCATATTGGCTCCCCTTCTGTAAATCCTAACCACTCTTAGTGGACTTGATCCTCTTCAGAATGGAGCAAGGAAATCAATCAATACTGTAAACTAACACAGTCACCAGTAATAGTAACCAGTTCACATGTGTATAACTTCTGCAGTGATGGCTGTAAGTCAGTGAGGTGACAGGATACAAACACCTAATATATTTTTACACTGACCCTAAAAATACCAACAGGAGACAATAAGATCTGCTGTACATAAGAATTTATTTATAACTCAAGTCTATATTCTAATTATTCTTTCCTTTACCCACTGCACAAATCCATCCTGAACCAATCCTCCTCCCCCCCTCAAGGAAAAGCCAATTACACATATTCATAGTGCTACTACTCTTCATTTCATGTCTGTGTGCTTATTTTAAAATTAAAATATTAATGTGAGAGTGGAATTCTATAACTGTCTGAATAATTTAGTCTTAGCTGGGCCTTCTACTCCATGAAGTTGAACACCAGCTGTGTTCTTGGCTCTTTTTATTCTGTGGTTGCAAGTGCATGAACAATTCTGCAGCCTTACCCTCCTTATCCTACCTAATAAAAGAGAAACATGCAAATTGACCATGCCTCTGCTATACCCACAAGCCACGCCCACCATCCAATCAGGAGCAAATATGCAAATTAATCTAATAAGATGGCTCCAGCCATGAAGCAACAGGAGGCTTGGGTTTCCCTGGCAATGGAGGAAGTCAAGCTTCCCTCTAGCTCTGGCCAGCCCTGGTCTCCACTCAAGGCTACAAAGTTTCAATTATAGAAGATAAATAAATCCCAACAAAAATGGCTGTGGCCATGGAGCGAGCAGGAGGCTTGGGTTTCCCTGGCGATGGAGGAAGCCAAGCTTCCTGGCCTGCCCTGGCCTCCATTCAAGGCTACAAAATTTTAATTATACAAGATAAATAAATCCCAGATACCAGGGCCACCACTTGGGTCACAGGGGGCACAGCCAGTCTGCAAACCACCACACATCCCTCACCCAGGCCACCTCATGCCCCAAGGGAACCCCCACCCTGATCTGGGACATCCTTTAGGGCAAACAAGCTGTCCCCCACCAATGCACCAGGCCTCTATCCTATCTAATAAAAGAGTAATATGCAAATTGACAGTTACTCCAACACACAAGATGGCTGCCCTTATGTGGTCAAAGATTACTGCCCCCATCTGGACACAAGCTGGCCACACAAGATGACCAGCTGGGGAGAGCAGTTGTGGGTGATCAGGCCAGCAGGAGAGGGCAGTGGGAGGGACCAGGCCTGCAAGGAAGAGCAGTTGGGGGCAATCAAGCCTGCAGGGGAAGGCAGTTAAGGGTGACCAGGCCAGCAGAGGAGGAAGGGCAGTTGAGGGTGACCAGGCCTGCAGGGGAGGAGCAGTTAGGCATCAATAAGGCTGGCAGGGGAGTGGTTAGGGGGTGATCAGGTTGGCAGGTAGAAGCAGTTAGGGCCAATCAGGCAAGCAGGCAGGCGAGCGGTTGGGAGTCAGCAATCCCAGATTATGAGAGGGATCAGGCCTAAACTGGCAGTCGGACATTCCCAAGGGGTCCCAGATTAGAGAGGGTGCAAACTGGGCTGAGGGGACCCTCTCCCATGGAAGAATTTCGTGCACCGGCTGCTCTAGTTGAGTATAAATAAACATTGCTGGCATAGTATGTGCTTTGGACCGAAAGAGGAGGCTTGGTTTAAATCTCTTCATTACTTCTTATTAATGGTATGATCTTGGGTCAATAATATAAATACCCAGGTCTTTGGTTTCCTCATCTGTAAAATGAATATTGTTGTTATATTTGAAAAAGATCATCTTTCTTATTGACAGGATGTGTATAGCAGAAATTAAAAACTGATTTATCTGAAATTCAGATGTACCTACAGTATTCAGGTATAAAATTCTTAACTTATAAAACAGAAATTTCTTTTCTTAAGTAATTTAAACTTAATTTAATACTATCACTAAAGACATGTTTTTAATAAGTATTTATAGAACACAAAGGAAATTTGTTATTCTGCCTCATGAACAATATATTATTATATTTGTATTTCCAAGGAAATACAAATATTTTTGTATTTAAACTATATAAAGTTTAATTTAACTACATATATAATTTAAACTGTTACTTAAACTAAATTAAGTTTCTTAAGGAAGTCCTCACTCAGAAAAAATCTATTGGGTATTGGACATTTTTCTTTTTTTCACATAAGAAGATGAGATCACAAATTTTTCCAGTAAGATAAATAACATACTGATATTGCATAGTTATTTTTGCAAAGATTATTTCAATACCAAATGTAGCTTCTAATTTATTATCTTTCTTAGACACGGCCATGTGGTTTCTTTTTTCTTTGTTACTCATCATTATTTCTCATGAAACAAAATAGAGCACAAATTTAACTAAATAATATAAAAAGTTGTATTAATGAAATACACTTTGTTGGTGACATAAATAACTAAATAATTTGAACATTATTTGTACTACAGTAAGTAACTCACTAACATAGCTATAAGAAAAAGTGTGTGTGTGTTTAGCTTTTTTGTTTTATTTTTTGATTTGGAATGAGATACATACTCAAAAAAAAAAAAAAAAAAGAAAAAGAAAAAGCAATCCCAGAGGACAATCTTCTTCTTTACTTCTTATCCAGAGAAAACCACCAATGACTATGGTGGGAAGAATTTCTTGTGGTTGGAAAACAGATGAATAAGTTGCTGGGAGCCTTAATTTATGTATTAAGCTAGTTGAGTCAGTTTAAGAAACTTTTATATGTAATATTTATGTTGTTCAAGTATCTGCTGCCATATTGAATTTATATAAAACTTGTCCTCCATTCATACTGCCCTCTCCCCATTCTACAAATATAAATATCTGAGTGGAGAATATCAGTGAAGTTTTATTTTGATTTCTTAAATATTATTTGCAGGCATTTGTAACTTGCCATTATATTGTGTGGTTTGTTTTTTTTTAAAAAAAATCAGAGTTCATAAGAAAGAAATATCAACTAGAGAAGGCTGTTCTATGACTTTTATTAAAACTTGTATTGAAAACAATGTCTAATAAATTAGTCAATGTCCATTATATAAAGTCCTATTTCATAAATTCCTCTCAGAACTGAAGCAATGCTATATATACTTTCTTTATTAGACTTGAGAACTAACTTTTTTTCCCTATATTTTGTGTTCCTTTGCAGTAGGTTTTTTTAAGATCATCTTTTCCTGCCTGTCCCCTCTTTTATATTCATCTTTTAATGGGTGAGTCTTGCAAACCTAGGTTTTAAAAGGTTATTCGCCCTTCAGTCCTACCCAGGCTAAGTGTCTTAGAAGCCCATGTCTTCTAAGAAAAGTATCATCTTATTTCTCCAGAATTGTGGTGGCTTCTTTTTTTTTCAATGTAAGGGAAATTATAATAGGTAAAAATAAGGAACAGAAATTGCCATAACCTTCTATAGAGGAAAATGTAAAAGATCTTTATATTTACTTATTTTTAATTATATTTGTCTGTTTTTTATTGTTTAAAATATTACAAATAGTAGACATATGTCTCCTATTTTTGCCAATTGACCTTGCCCTTACCCCCCTCCCAGTATCTGTGTCCACTGGTTATGCTTATATACAAGTCCTTTGGTTGATCACTTACCTCCCTCCCTCCCCTCCACAACATTCTCCAGCCTTCCCACTGTAGTTGACAGTCTGTTTGATACTTCTCTACCTCTGTATCTATTTTTGTTCATCAGTTTATAATGTTTTTTATTAGCCATACATGAGTGAGATCATGTGGTATTTTTCTTTCACTGACTGGCTTATTTCACTTAGCATAATGTTCTCCAGTTCCATTCATGCTGTTGCAAATGATAAGAATTCCTTCTTTTTTATAGCAGCATAATATTCCACCGTGTAGATGTACCATCTGCTGATGGCCATTTAGGCTGTTTCCAAATCTTAGCTATTGTAAATTGTGCTGCTATGAACATAGGGTTGCATATAACTTTTCTGATTGGTGTTTCTGTTTTCTTGGGATATATTCCTAGAAGTGGTATTATTGTGTCAAATGGCAGTTCCATTTTTAATTTTTTGAGGATATACCATACTGTTTTCCACAGTGGCTGCACCATTCTGCATTCCCACCAGCAGTGAATGAGGGTTCCTTTTTCTCCGCATCCTCTCCAGCACTTGTCATTTGTTGATTTGTTGATGATAGCCATTCTGACAGGTGTGAGGAGGTATCTCATTGTTCTTTTGATTTGCAACTCTAGGATGTTTAGTGATTTTGAGTCGCGATGATGTGCACTGACCACTAGGGGGCAGATGCTCCAACTAGTAGTTTAGCTTTCAGCTGGGGTCCGTCCGGCTGATTGGGACTGAGGGAGACGGGCTTGGACACACACTAGAGCCTTCCCATGTTTCCCTCCCCAGCTGGCCAACCTCCCAAGTCTCTCCCTGACCCCAGTTGTGCACATGTGGGGTCCCTCGGACTGGCCTGCGCTCTCTCGCAATCCTGGCTGAGGGACCCCACTCCTAAATGCATGAATTTTGTGCAACGGGACTCTAGTACTTTAATAAAGTACATATATTCTTAGTATGCCACTCAATTGATTTGTTTAAGAATTTTGCGGTCAATCACATTCAGGAACAAATATAATTTAAGATTGAACTTTTGTATCATTTAGTAAACTAAGATGGCACATCTGTCAACCTCAGTGAAACCTCAAGTGTACCTGTGTGTTTATTAATGTAGATTAGTGATCATCATACTATTTTGTTTGCAAACCTCTTAAGATGATTTGAAAAACTCTGTAACCCTTGCCTTTCTTCACTTGTCATATAAAAACTTTTATCATAACTTTGAATAGTTGAGAGGAGTGTTTCCTGCATATTTAAAATAAAACTGCTATATCTTTCACTTAAATATATAATCATGTATTCTATCATCCATTTAAAATATGCAAAAAGAAATATTTCTCTAACAGAAATTTGTAATATTCCTTTATCTCCTAGAATCTTTATTTTAATTCCACTCCTGTTTATAATTTTATCATAATATAATACATTTAATGGTTGAACTTCTTTATTGATCAAGTATTATACTTCTGTGCAATAAAGCTATGTATATAAAATGACTTTACTGTTTTTATTCTGCAATTATACCTTCAACTGTTAAAAATTTCTGTTACAGTTATATGTGTTAAATTTTTAACCATTTAAAACAATTTTATTGGAAATGAATCATTTAATGAAATTGGAAAATCACAGAGATTTATCACTAAACTTATTTTAAGTAATCTACCAAATGACAGCTCAATTGTATCCTCTTTCAAAAATGTAGAAAGCAAAGAATTAGAAACAACATGAATTGCAAAAGATTTTGTTACCCAGTCTTTAGTCATAATTTTTTCAGTTTCTGAGAATTATGCCTAAAAATTTTTACCAGATCTACCCCAGTGGCCACTAATCTGTTACTCTTTCACTTTCAGGCATTTTGTTTAACTTGATATTCTCAGAAATGGTTGATCAAATTGAAACTTAATTGAACATTAATTTCAGTACATCCTTTATAGTACATATTTTCCAGTATAAAATGTTTGCAATTTGTCAGAACCTGGAAGTTGCAGATTTAGCTCATTCACGTAATGGGAAATACTTGTCATATACCCTTAATTGGTCTAAACAGTCCTTTCTTATCAAGTCTTTTAGTCAAAATACTTTCTGCTAGTTAAAATAAATGTGTTAATGGTTTTTTAATTATAAATACCACTGAGAAATAATTTATAAAACACACAGTATATGATTGATTAGTAAGTCAGAATGTCAAGATTAAAATGATGCAGATAATTAAATGGATTTATCTATTTAAAAAATAAATGATATCCCTGGCTGGGTGGAGTATCATCGCATACACTAAAAGGTTTCAGGTTCAATTCCTGGTCAAAGCACATACCTAGGTTTCAGGTTTGATTGCTGGTCGGGGAGTGCACGGGAGAGAAACATCTCTCAGATCAGTATTTCTCTGTCTCTATCTCTCTTTTCTCTATATATAATCAGTAAAAAAACAAACCCTTGTGTGAGGATTAAGATAAATAAATGCACACATACATAAATAATTAAACAAGGTAATTGTATCTCATTCATTAATTTATTATGAAGCGATGTATTATGTAGCTGGTATTACAAGTTTTTATGAAGTAGGGAGTATGAAAAAGTTATTACTTTCGTATGAATATGTATGCATGTTATAATTCTGGTGTTGGGCTTTTAGAAATAATTAGATAAGAAATATCTATAAATAAAAAATAAATCTATGGATGTTGTTAGACCATCAAAATTTCTATATATTTAATGAAAGATAAAAATACATGTTATTTAAAAGTAGCTGATTTTGTAGATAATAATTTTACATTTTAGACAAAGTTGTAGAAAATATGAAACATTAAAAAAAGAAAAAAAAGAAGAGAAGGGGAGAAAAACCTAAAAACTGATAGAAAAGTCCACCACCATATTGTAAAGACACTCAAACAGCCCTACAGAGAAGTACACATCATTAAGACCAGAGGTCTCCTGTCAACAACCAGCACAGAGGGACTAGTCCTGTGAGTGAGCCGTTTTAGAAGCAGATCCTTCAGTGCCTGTAAGCCTTTGGTGACTACAACCTCATGAAACACTCTCCAGTCAGAACATCTAACTAAGCTGCTCCCTAATTTCTCACAGAAACTATAAGAGAGAAATGTTTATGACTGTCTTAAGCCACTAAATTTTATGGTAATTTGTTTGTTATGCAGAAATAGGTAATTATCTCTGTACATTTTGGAGACAAAACCAAAATTTGTGCATAAACACCTGAAAACAGTTCTTCCTTTACCAGTAACAAATGTGCATATGCCAATTTCAGAAAGGAGATATTGAAATTTTTCTGAAACTTTCTTTTATGCACTCAGCCTAATTTTGCAGTACTCCTGTTATTCTTCTGAGGATGGAAAAAATAATATAAATAGAATACAATTAATAACTTTTATATTTAGCAAGCCTAGTTAATTATAAAACAGACCCCTATGATATCAGAAATGAGATTATCAACCAAAAAACCCAAAGCATTAAGATATGAAGTAGAAAAAGAACTCTATACTCTCAAAACAATGCATTTTTATACTGAAATATCTTCTTTTAATTTTCCATAACACATTCTTGATGTTTGTTCTTACTTTAAAGACATTTAGACATTTCCTATTCATAATTGTATTTTTAGAAAATTTAATCAAACTAATATTAAATCTTGCTGTCTCTTAAAAAATAAAAAATGAATATGAAACATTTTATAAAATAAAGGATTAACTGTAATAGGAATACATATTTCATAAATTTGATAAAATTATATAATATCTAATTAAATGATACACCTTTTATTCAAGTGAAATCTTAAATTTTTATTTGTGGATTTTATCTAGTGTATCTAGAAATATTTAGCAGTTTTGGAAAATATTTGATTATATTTAAAACAATAGATATAATTAACTACTTTTTGCAGTTGTTTAAAGATTTCTTTATTTCCCATAGAAATATTGAGAATAGCTGAAAATGTATGCTTTTCATTAAATATTTGACAGTAAAGGCATTTTTAATGTGGCCTTTTGTGGGTGTTTCCTTCAAGACTGAAACCTCCTCCCACTAATCTATTATATATTATTGTATCTGGACTCAGAACTGAGAGAGCATTATTCTAGTACCACAGTTCATTTTTAACTGGGATATGTGAAAAATGGGGCTAGGCAAGCCGCACTAAATTCAGTGAAATCCTAAAGGATTTGTAAAGTAAAATTCAGAACAGGTAATTTGATGTCTTTCTTTTATAAACTAGAAGGTCTAGTATGAAATGAGATAGGGAATGGAGGATCTCCATGAGTGGATTCATCTTTAGAGAACCACACCAGGTCTTAGATCAATTTTAGGAAAGAGGGAGATGGAAGGTAAATATCTGGAAATTGATTCCTTCAAAACTATTCATGCATTTGTATCCCTTGCAAAATCTTCTCAGCCAATACTCATTAGTTTTGGGACTCTAAGAGCAAGTGTGCTAAGAGACAGGAAGTGGAACCCTGGTTTCTTATGGATTGGTTGGAATTGAGCACATTTACTTTTGCTATATTCTGTTGGTCAAAGCAGTTACAGAGGTCATTCAGAATCAAGGAGGGGACATAAACCCCACTTTCTATGGAAGGAGTGTCAAAAGAATCTGTGGGCATCTTTAATCTGCCTCAGCTACTAAGTGTTAGGTCATCTATAATAATAAAAGTGATAATTAGCCTGGATGATCTTCCAGACAAAGATGCAGCTTCCAGACGAATATCGTGCATCAGGCCTCTAGTTGTAATAAAATAATGAACAAAACATACATAATAGTTTGCCTCATAAGGTATGTAGTTTAATGGATGAGACAAACAATAAGCAAGCAGTTATAATACTGTGTGATAAATGTTATAATAGAACAGTACACTTGCTATGGAAACATAGGAGAGCCTCTACCCTGACAGACTGGGAATTGGGCACAACTTCCCAAAGGAATTAGCCTGAGAACTCTATTATGAATCTAATTAATGCTGTTTAACTTTATTCTTTAATTTTCTCCAATTATTGATATGATGAAACAGTTTATGCTTATTGAAAGCATACTTCTCAGTTATGCTAGACTTAAAGGAAACTAATAACAGAGTTCCAATCTTAGAATTAATTTGAATTTATGTGGGAATTATCTAAATCTGAGGGGGAAATGGGTGTTATTTGGTCTATAGTGCAGGATTGAGAGGGATCAGTTTCTTAGCAAAAGAAGCCTCACTTAGCAAAAAAAATTCCTCACAAGGAATTTGCTTGAACTGTACTAGTATTTGGCAGCATATAACCCAGGTGGCTTACATTTATTCTATTGATGAATTTTCTTTCTCTGAAAAGGGGGAAAAAAAACTACCTAGAGAAAATTCCTGTAAGCAGCAGGTTTTTTTTTTTCTTTTTCTTTTAGGTATTAATAAAGACCTATTTCTGTAATTCTGAGTATATGCATATGGCTGTCAGTTTTCTTCAATATTAGCAAAGGGCCGAGACCTGTTTGGCTCCGTGGATAGAGCGTCGGCCTACGGACTGAAAAGTCCCAGGTTCGATTCCGGTCAGGGCATGTACCTTGCTTGCGGGCACATCTCCAGTGTGGGGTGTGCAGGAGGCGGCTGATTGATGTCTCTCTCTCATCAATGTTCCTGACTTTCTATCCCTCTCCCTTCCTCTCTCTGAAAAATCAATAAAATATATTTTAAAAAAATATTAGCAAAGGACATAAGAATAATTGATTGTATAGTTTGGTCACTAATTTTGGGTTTAGAGAAGCTAGTCTGCAAGAATAGACTTCAAAAGTAAAGATCAGCAAAAAAAGAAAGATATATAAGAAAGTTAAATATATGGCCACATGCTAAATGTTCTTTTAGAAATATAGCTAGATTCTGTGGAATTATAGAGAAATTCCAACTCAGCTTAAATGTGGGTCAGGAAATATTTCCAAGAGGATGTAACACTGCACTGCCTCTGATAAGCAGTTAGGAGCTAGCCTATCAGTGCAGAGGAGTTAGAGGAATTGGAGGGATGCCTAAGTGAATCCGTAAAATATCACCCAGAGTTGACAACTAGATAGTTCCCAGGCTTAATTGATCAAATGGCAAGAACAAGAATGGCGCCAAAATTAGAACAAGCTTAAAGATCAGACATTCAGCAGAAGCTGCAACTCATTTTAAAGCATACTTTAAAGCATACTTTAAGATTAGTCCAAGGGTGACAGCAAAGTGGAGTCCTAGGCCTTCACTATCAGTTAACAGTGAAAAAGAACTTTTTTTTGAATCTAGATGCTGGAGAATGCCAGCATCTAAGGGTTAAACAGAAAACAAAAACTGTGAAGAAGACTAAGAATTGGCTAATGTCAGCATGAGGATAAACTAGACAAGAGAGCAGAGATACTGACACTTATTCACTAATGAATAGTGAGTAACAAAAGGAAGTTTTTTTAAATACGTTTTTTTATTGATTTCAGAAAGAAAAAAGGGAGAGGGAGAGAGAGAGAGAGAGAAACATCCATGGCAGAGAAACACCGAACAGCTGTCTCCTTCATACCCCCTATCAGAGATCAAGCCTGCAACTGGGCCTTGTGCTCTAATGAAGAATTGAACCTTGACTTCTGGGTTCATGGTTCGATTCTCAGCTACTGAGTCATCCCGCAGGGCTGGAAGGAAGTTTATAGGTGGATAGCTAGAAGCTGAAAGTCTCTGTTTTCTTCAGAGTGAGAAAAGGTGTGAGGACTTTGCCAACACTGGTGAAACTGTGAGGTTTTAATGGAGCTAACACACCTGGTGAAGTGCTTTCTTAAAGCATCATTCTATGGTAGGGATTGAGGAAAAGAGAAGATGGATGGCTTGATTTAGATTTGGAGGTTTTTAGAAAGGGTGTGATAGAAAGAGAAAAAGGCAAGGGGGTTAAGAATGATTGGCAGAATGGACAAAATCTAACTGAATAAAAAAAGCAAATTCAGTTAAGACAAACAGGTAACTTGGAGGAAAAACTATAAAAGCAGGTGTTAAAAGACAGGGGTCATTAATGAGGCCAAAATGTAGTTATACCAGAAGTGTGATATTTGGAAAAGTATGAAATGGGATACTAGATTCTCACGTCACAGACAATACTGAAATTTTATGTACATTTAAGGAATGGAATCAAATCTAGAAAAAAAGGTAAAATGATTGATAAGGCAGAGTTTGGTATTTAAGATATCTGAAAGGTTGAAAATCAGTTTGTTTCACTTTATGTAAATAAAAAACCATAAATGAAAGATAAAAAATTAGGAAATTAGTTTCCACAAGTATGATAAGCAAAGGGATAAACATCCTTGGTTTGTGACGATGTGGTCAAGTTTTATTTCTCCAGCAGCAGGAGATAGTGGTAGCTTCCTTTTGCGCTGCCAGCACCAGTCTTCTGTGTTCCTCAGAGACTCCAGCAGCAGTCAGGCCATACCCTCTGTCTGCTTTGTGGTCCTTCAATCTCTGATGGAAAGGATTGGGGACCTAGCATGGAGTTTTGGAGCCTGGGCGGCGTTAGGAACACCCACACAGGAGGGCAGTCTGACTTGAGAAGCGAGCCAAGCAAGAGGAAGGGAGGGGAGTGCCTGCTGTTGGGCCCCAGGGGGGTGAGGATGGCATCTGTGTAGGAGGGGGTGCCAGGTGTTGGGCTCCCAGTGGGGTGAGGAGGTAACCTGCGTTAGAGATTGGAGCCTTAGTGAGGTGAGTGGGTTGTCCACTCAGGGAGGGGACAAGATTAGTTTATACAAAGAGGAGTGATCTAATAAATAAACATATTAAGCACAATAGGAGCTAGGTTTTTTACTGTTAGATGAAGTTATTACAAATGTGGAAACTGAAGGGAGAACACTAGAATGAATCTTGTGGCATTGAATAAGAATTGGAAGTATTAGTGTGAACTTAAGGTTTGCAATGTATAAATAGAAGATGGGTATAGAAATAAATATAATATATATGTGTGTATGTATACTCACATGCACACAAACTATGTATGCACATATATATATTCTCTAGCTATGTCCATTGAGTTGGCCTGGGAACAATAACACTGGGAACAATGAGCACACCTAGCATTCAGATCTAAATTAGATTCTCTACTAAAAAGGAACCAAACTCCTTAGAGAAATTGCTGATTCCAGGGCTGGGCTGGATAAGGAAAAGATGAGCCTGCAGCATCTTGTACCAAAAGACATAGACATCCTCTTGTAGTGGATCCCACTCGGGCAAAAGCTGGAATATTTTGAGCATCCTATCTAATAAAGAAGTAATATGCAAACTGACCATCACTCCAACACACAAGATGGCCACCCCCATGTGGTCAAAGATGGCCATCCCCATGTGGACACAAGATGGTTGACACAAAATGGCCAGTAGGGCAGGACAGTTAGGGGGACCAGGCCTGCAATGGAGGGGGTCGGGGGTGATCAGGCCTGCAGGGGAGGGCAGTTAGGGGTGACTGAGCCTGCAGGGGAGGGCAGTTGGAAGTGACCAGGCCTTCAGGGAAAGATGGTTTGAGGAGACTCAGGCCTGTAGAGGAGGGCAGTTAGGTGGGACCCAGGACTGCAGAGGAGGGCAGTTAGCTGGGTAAGCCCATCTATTCTTACGCTACAATTACCATCTATGGTCATTAAGTCCCAAATCAATCTGCAGATCTGACCTACAATGGGCTGAATTATGTTCCCCCAAAATTCATATTCTGAAGGCCTAACCCCTTTACCTCAGTGGTGACCTGGCCAACAGGGGAGGGCAGTTGGGGGCGACCAGGCCTGCAGGGGAGGGCAATTGGGGAGGACCAGGCTGGTAGGCAGAAGCAGTTAGGGGCGACCAGGTAGGCAGGCAGGTAAGCGATTGGGAGTCAGCAGTCCTGGATTGTGAGAGGGATGTCCTATGGGCAGTCGGACATCCTTCAAGGAGTCCCAGTTTGGAGAGGGTGCAGGCGGGGCTGAGGGACACAAATTTTGTGCACTGGGCCTCTAATCACTATATAATGTTTCCTATAGATTAAAATCTACTGAATAAAAAAACAAACACATGCCCACATTTTAAAATTAAATATTAAAAAAATCATAGATAAATAACTTCCTTGTCTAAGCATTTCATTTTATAACTGTTATTTATATGTACTTATTGAGAATTAACATTTCATATTCAGCTCTGTGTGTATGAGTCTTTACTGTGCTGAAATGTTTTTGGATATCTCAATAGGTTTTTTATCAAAGTAGCATTTCAGAAGTTTTGAAAATTATTTCCTTAAAATGCTTGACTTTGGTGGGACATTGCAGATACTTAATTTATTGAGGTCTCTCTGAGAGTAAGCATTTTTACCACAAATGAATCTCTAGCCAGACCAAGATATTACAGGTGATTAACTTTCTCTCTCACTGAAGTTGTACTCATATCTGTATATAATGACATTTAATTGATACAAAATTTAGTATCATTCGGTGCCCCTCTTGTTTTAGTAAATGATACTGTTTCCTCAGACCAGTGTTACTTAGAAAACCTTGGCTAAATAACAAGTTCCCAAGAATATTATTTAATGTTATACTGCCAAGAACATCTTAGATAATTCAACAAAAATGCCTTATTTTAAATAGTCCAAGTACATTTCCTTCTAATTTTGCCATTATTTATTGAGATCTTTTGATTGCAGAGTTGGATATAACAGGGATCCAAAAGAAATATATGTTTTATAAGGAGCTTATAATCATTTGGGGAAACAAAATAAATTCACATGGAACAGTGAAAAAAACAGGAAAAGATATAGTTTAGTGCCAACTTGATAAATTAATATTTTTGTTGAGTCTGACAGTCATCAGTAATCTGCCTGTAGCACTTACTATTATCATATAATTTTTGGTTACTTAATAAGTCATACTAAGTCTGGCTTTATTTCATATTTTTGTTACTTAAAAAAAGAATATAGAAGCCTTACTTTTCAATATTGAAGTCAGAGCACATTGTTGGACACATACTATGTACCAGTGTACTTATAAGCATTAAGGATAAAAATGTGAGCAAAATGGAGAATCTCTTAAGTAGTTTGCTGCTTTGTGTGTATATACAGTATGTGTGTGAAATGGAAAGGGGGTGGCAGTAGAAGTAGAACTTGCAAACTCTACGTATACAGTGGCCCTGGCTGGGAATGGATTTTTCCCCCCTCATCAATGTTGAACTAAACAATGTTATTAGAGGTCCTGCTGTATTTACTCAAAATGAGTTCAAGACTTACACACACAAACATGTGCAGGAATGTTTATAGCAATAGTAGGGGCCCAATGCCTGAATTGTGCATCTTGAAAGGAACTGTGGGCTGCAAGGCTGCTGTGGGCACAGGGCGGATCTCGGCCCATCCTCTGTACCTCCACCTGGCCCCTCCAGCTGTGGCCCCCCATCCCCTGCCTGCCTGTAGCCCTGCTTCCCACAATCGCTGCTCCTATGCGCTGATAGCACCAGCCCCACTGACACCTGCTCTTGGCAAAGAGCGATTTGGGCCAGCGTGAGCAGTGGGTTCAAGTAGGCCTGGCCCCTCGGGAGCAGTGGGAGATGGAGAAGCCCTCAGGGGTGATCAGGGCCTGGACCTGCCACTCATTCTCCTGATGGTACTGCGTGATTAGAACTGGATCCAGGCACCAGCAACGGGTGTGAGCAGGGCAGGCCCCAGCTTTGATGCATGCGAGGCTGGTGCCAGCAGCAGATGTGAGTGCCAGGCAGGACTGCAGCCTGTGAGAGCAAAGAATTTTCAGTAACCATCAGATGATCACCCCAATGATAGCAATCAGCACCCTGCCTTGGTCTGGTGCCCCTGCTCACCTGCTTCATCATCCCGCCGTGGCTGACGCCAGCCATGTTCCATGCGCACCCCCTGGTGGTCAGCACACATCATAGCAAACAGTTGTTCAGTTGCTCTACTGTTCAGTCTATTTGCATATTAGCCTTTTATTATATAGGATGTCTTTGTAAATTTTTCTAAGTCCATAGAATGTACAACTCGAAGAATTAATATTAATGTGAACTATGTACTCTGGGTGATAATGATGTGTCAGCTGTGGATTCATCAGTTGTAAAAAATACACCACTGTGGTGGAGAACTTTGGCTAAAAGAGAGTATACGTGTGTGGGGGCAGAGACTATATAGAAAATCTTTGTACCATCTTCTGTTTTGCTGTGAACCTAAAACTGCTCTAAAAAATAAAGTTTAATTTTTAAAAAGATGAAGATGGTTAGTGGAAAAATATTATAGAAGTGGGAAGATATTAGAAAAACTAGAGGCTCAGTGCACAAAAATTTGTGCACTCGGGGCATCCCTCAGCTGGGTCTATGCACTCTCGCAGTCAGGACCCCACAGGTGATGTCCAACTAAGGGATGTCCAACTGACTCCCCAGGCGATTGAGCCTAAGCTGGCAGTCAGACATCCCTCTGGCAACCCGGGAGCCCTCAGGGGATATCTGACTAACTGCTTAGGCCCACTGTTAGTCAGACATCCTTAGTGCTGCCCAGGAGGCAGGAGAGGCTCCCACCACTGCTGCTGTGCTGGCCAGCCATGAGCCAGCTTCTAGCTGAGCAGTGCTCCCCCTGCGGAAGTGTACTGATCATCAGGAGGCAGCTCCTGTGTTGAGCATCTGCCCCCTGCTGGTCAGTATGTGTCATAGCAACCAGTTGTTTCCAGTCTTTCTGCCATTAGGGTCAATTTGCATATTATCCTTTTATTACATAGGATGAGGCAGTTTTTACCCTATTGCATCTATTTATGTTTGAAATTTAAGATTTGTTTATTTCCTGAGAGGTGAGGAGAGGTGAGGAGGAAGAAGATGTGAAATGGTTCTCCCAGAGAGCAGTAGGTTGAATTAGCTAGGAAATCAGTGGTAAACTTTTCAAGAGAAGAGTGCCCAAACCAGGAAGTGAATTTTAACTTTGTTTTGTAAATTTTTACAATAAAACCAGGAAGTGAATTTTAACTTTGTTTTGTAAATTTTTACAATAACAATACCTGGATCAACTAGTAGTGATAGGGATCACTAGAACCTAGATTTTGGTCTTGAAGTACCACATTCTACTAAAAGAAAGCAGAGCTTCTTATAGAAATGGCTCATTTTGGCCTGGGGCAAACATTTTAAAGACTAAATGGAATATTTTCATAGCATAGATCAAGGAAGCTATCAGAAATGCTAAGGGCCAATGTGAAGAGCTTTCCACTGGTTAAAAATGGGACAGTTTGGGGTTCAATAAAGAAAATAACTATAATGGATTAAGACAAACTGTGTTTAAATTCCTGAGTTTGTATTGATCCAACACACACACACAAACGCGCGCGCGCGCGCGCGCACACACACACACACACACACTTTAGGGGAAACACTTGAAGAATTCTAGCAAATGCATTCTTTAAAAAAAAAACAACTGATAAAGTAGCATTAACTAGTTTTCTCAGTGTTTAGAGCATTGGCCTGAGGACAGGAGGGTTTCAGGTTGATTCCTGGTCAAGGGTGCATACCTGGGTTGCAGGCTCAATCTCGGCCCAGTTAGGATGTCAATGGGAGGCAACCAATCAATGTGTCTCTCTTACAATGATGTTTCTCTCACTCTCCTCTCTTCTGCTTCTGCCTCACTTCAATTCTCTCTCTCTAAAAAAAAAAAAAAAAAAAGGGAAAAAAAATATTCTCAGGTGAAGATTAAACAAACAACAATATAACAATAACAAAACAACAACAATAAGAAAACAAAAAAAGCACCTGATAAGAGAAAGACTCAAGCATTTATCCCTTTTTTAACTATAAACTTTACCCTAGGGTAACTAGATAATAGGTATGATGAAAATTCTCTTTAAAGAAGTGTTCCACCAAAAGTAAAATCTTCTATTACGGTATTAGTATATTTGATCCCCTCGACCCTCCATAGGCACACTTCAAAGTATACACTTGCAACCTATCCTATCTAATAAAAGAGTAATATGCAAATTGACTGTATCTCTGCTACACCCACCAGCCGCATCCACCAGCCAATCAGAGCAAGTATGCAAATTAACCCAAACAAGATGGTAATGGCCACAGAGAGAGCATGAGGGAGGCTTGGGTTGCCCCTGGCAATGGAGGAAGCCAAGCTTTCCACAAGACCCAGGCCTCCACTTAAGGGAACAAAGTTTCAATGGCTGTGCAAGCAGAAGGCTTGGCTCCGCTCCAGACTATGTACAAGTTTCAGTTGTAGAAGATAAATAAATCCCAGATACCAGGGCTTCCACTTGTGTTTCCGGGGGGCATGGTCAGCCTGCAAACAACCATAGGCCCCTCGCCAAGGCCACCCCACGCCCCAAGGGAACACCCACCCTGATCCAGGACACCCTTTAGGACAAACCAGCTGCCCTCCACCCATTCAGCAGGCCTCTATCCATCTAATAAAAGAGTAATATGCATATTGACCATCACTCCAACACACAAGATGAGTGCTCCCATGTGGTCAAAAGATCCTGCCCCATGTGGACACAAGATGGCCACCACAAGATGGCCAACAGGGGAGGGCAGTTGGGGGTGATCAAGCCTGCAGGTGAGGGCAGTTAAGGGTGACCAGGATGGCAGAGGAGGAAAGTTAGGGGTGACTGGGCCTGCAGAGAAGGGCAGTTGGGGGGGACACAGGCCTACAGGGGGCAGTTAGGGTGACCAGGCCTGCAGGGGAGTGCAGTTAGGGGTGGCCAGGCCCACAGGGTAGGGCATTTAGGGGCAAACACGCTGGCAGGGGAGCAGTTAAGCATCAATCAGGTTGGCTGGGGAGTGGTTAGGGGGTGATCAGGCTTGCAGGCAGAAGTGGTTAGAAGTAATTCAGGAAGGCAGGCAGGTGAGCAGTTGGGAGCCAGCAGTCCTGGATTGTGAGAGGGATGTCCGACTGTCCATTTAGGCACGATCCAAATAGGATCGTGCCTAAATGGACAGTCGGACATCCCTCAAGGGGTCCCAGATTGGAGAGGGAGCAAGCTGGGCTGAAGGACACACCCCCATGCATGAATTTCATGCACCGGGCCTTTAGTATGTATCATAGAGTTGTACACTTGAAATCTATATAATTTTATTAACCAATGTCACCCAATAAATATAATTTAAAAAGAAGAAGTGTTCCAACTAATAAATAATGGTTGATAGAATTGGAATAGCACCATTTTGAATTAATTAAGTTAGATATTATGCACCAGCAGCTGCTAAAATCACAAAAAGGACTACAAGATCTTATGCATCTTCTGAAACACCAAACCGTCAAGTGTCTTGTAAAAAAAAAAAAAAAAAGAACCCATTTAAGCCTTTAAATTCAATTACCAATTTTCCAAGAAATATAGAGTGGATGGTAATGTGTAAGTCTACTATAGGGATGCAATCGTCAAATTTCAGATTTGGGGAAACTTAACCAGACAAATTAAACAGTAATCCATAGGGATGGTTTGCTGTTTGGATGATGAAACTATAAACTGAGGAAAGTCACTAGAATGGTTATTCTTAGGAGGGAGAAGTGTTGATTGGGAGAAAACATGTAGAGAGTTCTGGGTAGCTGACAGTATTTTCTCTGCTTCAGTAGATATTCTGTAGAGGGGTGGTTGCCTTATAACACTTTATTAAGCTGTACATTTGTTGTAGGTAGTTCTCTGTAGCTATGTATAACAAGAGTATAGTAAAACTTTTAAATGAGATTAAGAAATTAAAAAAAAATTCTATCTTAATTTTTTAAGTCACTTGTTAGACTTCCATAGGAACTGGCCTGTATAAGGGTGAGAAATGTAAAAGCCTTCAGTTGAGGTTCTGAATAACAGCATTGCAAACAAAATCTAAAACCACAAATCAAGTAAGTGACACCTGAAAGGGCTATTCAGCAATATCAGTCACTTCAGATATAGCCAATGCATGTTCTCCTTTCCACACTGTGAACCTATAAAAGTCTAAGTGACCATCACAACTGAATGGATGACCCAACAGGCCGCATGGGGCAACTAGGCCAGCAGGGGGCTTAGTGAGGACGATCAGATGACCGCGCAGCAGGCTTCATGCAGTGACCAGGCCAGCAGGGAGGTTAGTGAGGGGCAACCAAATGACTGAACGAGCAGCTGTGTGGGGTGACTAGGTTAGCAGGGGGGTTAGTGAGGGAGACCAAATGACTGTGCAGCAGGGTGCATGGGATGACCAGGCCTGTGTTGTGGGGGACAGTTGGGGGTGACCAGGTTGACAGGGAAGGGTAGTTAGGGGCTACCAGGCTGGCAGTGGGGCGGGGGGCAGTTAGTGGTGACGAGGCCAGTAGAGGGGGCCTGTGAGGGGTGACCAGGCTGGAAGGGAGTAGTGAGAGGTGATCAAGCTTGGGGGGGGTGCAGTTGGGGGTGACCAGCCCAGCAGAGGGGCAGTAAAGTGCAATCAGACAGGTAGGCAGGTGAGCAGTTAGGAGCCAATGGTCCCAGATTGTGAGAGGGATGTCTGACTGCCAATTAAGGCCCGATCCCTATGCCTAAAGAGGCAGTTGGATATCCCCTGAGGGGTCCCAGATTGGAGAGGATGCAGGCTGGGCTGAGGGGAACCCCCCCGCCCCAATGCACGAATTTCATGCACCAGGCCTCTAGTTTATATATATATTGCGCATATATATATATATATATATATGTGCATGCCAAGCAAACAACAACAGAATGACCAGAAACAACCCATTGCTATGATGCACATTGCAGTAGCCAACCAGTCTGATTGGGGCCCTAATCAGCCCTTCCAACCTCCTATGGTCCCTTCCCCAGACCTGCCCCCAATGGACCCTCTCCCCAGCTGGCCCTTGCCTGATTGGCCCCTATCATGGTGGGCTGGCTAGACTCTACCCATGCATGAATTCATGCACCAGGCCTCTAGTATTTAATAAATGGGATATACACTGAAAATGCCTGTTTGCATATGCTTCATGTTATTCTTTAAAGGCTTCTATACATACGTATTATTTAATGCAAGACTATAAATGAATCTATGAGTGGAATGATAATGCTATTTAAATTCTCTGTAGACAAAATAATGAATGTTTCATTAATTAAAAAATCTTTAAGAATATCTAATAGTCAAATGAATGTATTCTTATTGCAGGTATCTATATATTATTTAAATACTTTGTATCTTATAAGATTTATATGTCTTATTTGTTTAAGAAAATATTTTTAACTAGTTTGATAAAAATGGAGATACATTAAATTTATTTGAAAAAAAATTTATATGTTCATGATAGTTTGATAAGTCTGAAGTAAATTAAAACTACTATTTTTTTTTTTCCCTGTCAGAGGTCTTTTTATCAGTATACATGATCGAGGGCATATTGCTTCAATTCTTAATGCATGGCCAGAAGATGTCATCAAGGTAAGTTATCAAATTTCCCACTATGGCAAATTCGTTCTTTTCCTTCTCCTAAAACATAGTGATAGTTACTGTGACCTTCAATAGCATTCGCTAGCTTTTCTAGTAAATGTCACCTAATTTATATCCCTTTGATTTTTGTATATCATTTAGATGCTATTTCCTCACTATTTCCATCTAACTTCTTTATTCATTGTAAGCAATGATAAATGTTGAATAAACATTGAAATGATGTCTGAATATGTTTAAGCAAACTCTGTTTTCATATTAAGCATTCAGTAAGAGTAACCCAGGTGGGCAAAAACCTGTTAATTTTCTTTATCATCTGGAAATTAGGAAGCTAATTTGAATGTGAATGAACTGATGAAAATAAAATAGCAATATAATCTAACAATGTCAGGTTTCTCTTTGAGACACTGTACCTGGACTCACTCTTTTATTTATCCTGATAATTTGTGGAGGAAAGGAAGGCACAGCTTATCAGTGGGTCACACAGAAGTGCGGTGGTGTGGGAACTGAATGCAGGTCCCAGAGCCTTTGCTCTTAGACATGTGCTCGACCACCTGCCTTGTCTAAAGACAGTGAGATGTTCTTGTCCCTCCTTGGCCCCCTTTTCTTTCTGTTAAGTGCCCAGCAACTCTGTGGTAACTTTCAGGATTATGTTTGAATACACTGACGTCTGTGGTACAAAGACTCTTCAGCTGTGACTTCTGAAATGTTACTTCCTGAACAGTCTTTTCTGTTTGAGCAGTTGTGGCTAGAAGTGGTTCACTCTGTTCTTTAAGTCTCATGCTGGGCAAACTTGTAAAGCAAAATGTTTTTACTATTTCCAGTCTTTTCAGTTTTTTCTCTTTCTCCCACTAAGTTGCTCCCTCAATTTTTCTACCAAGTAGTTGGCACTGTCCACAGGTCCAGTCCTTGGGAACTACCCTAAAGATGGGCTAATTCAATAAAGTATAAATGTCTCATCCTCTAAGAAGAAAGATACTTACATTTACTTATTTTAACCCTCACCCGAGGACATGATGAGAAAGAGAGAGAGAGAGAGAGTGAGAGATATTGAGATTTCAGTCTGTTGTCTCCTATAAGCACTCCAACCTTGGATCGAACCCACAAATTAGGTATTTGCCCTGATCAGAATCCAACCCACTACCTTTTGGTGTATAGGATGACACTCCAACCCATTGAGCAACCCGGTCAGGGCTGGATTGTTTAAGTCTTTATGTGCATAGTCCTCTCTTCTTTTTTCAACAACCATATTAATCACATATGTTTATTTTTAACAAAATATAGAATGCATTTATCAAATTTATTTACTCTATTATTTATATATCAAATTTATTTATTCTTCCATGTACAATCACATAGTATTTTTCCATGTATATTCAATTTATGTATTTTGACACTTTAGTATTTTATTACATAAGTATTAACTTCAGAAATGGAGACCAGGAACTGTGTCCCAGGATTTGTGGACATCTGTCTATTAATAGATATTATTTCTTTTTCTTCTAGGCTATTGTGGTGACTGATGGAGAGCGTATTCTTGGCTTGGGAGATCTTGGTAGTAATGGAATGGGCATCCCTGTGGGTAAATTGGCTCTGTATACAGCTTGTGGAGGGATGAATCCTTGTGAATGTCTGCCTGTCACTCTGGACGTGGGAACAGAAAATGAGGTAAACAATTTAAGTTTCTAAGAAAGCTGTTAACCTTCAAAAACAAAACAAAACCACAATTCTTTTTAATTTTGAGCTTATGCCAAGAACCTCATAAAATACTATCATTTAGAGAATTATTTTCTGGCTGGTTTTCCTCTCCTCAAATCTGTCCCCCAACATTTTTTCTTTTCTTTTATTAAATCTTTATTATTCAGATTATTACATTTGTTTCTCTTTTTTCCCCTCCATAGCTCCCCTCCACCTGGCTCCCACCCCTCCCTCTACCCATACCTCCCTCCCATTGACCTCATCCATAAGTGTATGATTTTTGTCCAGTCTCTCCCTGCACCCCCTCAACCCTTTCCCCCTAAGAATTATCAGTCCACTCCCTTTCTGTGCTCCTGATTCTATTATATTCACCAGTTTATTCTGTTGATCAAATTTTTAATTCACTTAATTTTTAGATTCACTTGTTGATAGACATGTATTTGTTGTTCATAATTTTTTGGCTTTTACCTGTTTCTTCTTCCTCTTCTAAAAGAGTACCCTTCAGCATTTCATATAATACTGGTTTGGAGTTGATGAACTCCGTTAGCTTTTTCTTATCTGTGAAGCTCTTTATCTGCCCTTCAATTCTGAATGATAGCTTTGCTGGGTAGATTATTCTTGGTTGATTATTCCTGCTATTCATCACGTTGAATATTTCTTGCCACTCCCGTCTGGCCTGCATCGTTTCTGTTGAGAAATCAGCTGACCATCGTATGGGTGCTCCCTGGTAGGTAATTAACTGTTTTTCTCTTGCTGCTTTTAATATTCTCTCTTTGTCTTTTGCTCTTGGTATTTTAATTATGATGTGTCTTGGTGTAGTCCTCTTTGGTTTCCTTTTATATGGGTTTCTGTGTGCTTCCTGAACTTGTAAGTCTATTTCTTTACCAGATGTGGGAAGTTTTCAGTCATTATTTCTTTAAATAGGTTTTCAATATCTTGCTCTCTCTCTTCTTCTGGCACTCCCACAATTCTGATGTTGGTACACTTGAAGCTGTCCCAGAGGCCCCTTACATTATCTTCACATTTTTGAGTTCTTTTTTTTCTTGCTTTTCCAGTTGAATGTTTTCTGATTCTTTATATTTCAAATTTTTTACTTGATTCTTGCCTTCCTCTAGTCTGCTGTTTGGTCTCTGTATAATATTTTTTATTTCAGTCAGTGTATATTTAATTTCTAGTTGGTCTTTTTCCATCTCTAGTTGGTTCTTTTTCATCTCCCATTGGTTCTTTTTCATCTCCTCTTGGGTCTTCTAACTTTATCCATCTTTTCTAGGATATTCTTGAAAAACCTTATAAGCGTGGTTTTGAACTCTATATCCAGTCATTTGTTTTCCTCCATTTCTTTTGTTTGTGATCTCTCCTTTGTCTCTGCATTTTCACTATGCTGGGAGAACTTCTGTGTTGGATTCAGCCTTATGATACAATACTTGCAAAACTGCAAAAGCCTCTCTGTTGAACTTGGGATGGGTGGACTCTCAGGGCTTAATGGAACCCCTTGCCTTCAAGACGGCCCTGCCCTCCACGGCCCCTGAGTCTCATGTGACTGGGTAATCACTGGAGCGGTTCCTGTGTGCATAAACGCTCTCGCAGTGCCTCTAGACTGCTGCCTTTCCGGCTCCCCTACACTCTGGGACCATATGAATCTGGGTCCCCAGGGTTTCATCCAAAACTGGGGTTTAGTGGAGTTAAAAGTGGCACAGTTAGAAGTGGCCCACTTGTGAAACCAGCGGCACAATCAGCAGTCTGTCTTCTGCGCGCAGTGCTGTGCGAGCCACCCGGCTTCTACCCTTTTGCAACTCCCCTAACTTTTCGTGTACTTCTCCCTTTTCACAGTCCAAACTCCCCCCTAATGAGTTTCTGCTGGACCTGGGGTTTAGTGTCGTAGGATAAGGGGTTCAATGCCGTTGGGAGTCTCTGTCTTCCTCCCGACAGAGAAAGCCAGCCAGGTACTCCGGCACCCGCTCTCTCCACGCGCGCGTCTCTGTACCTCAGCTTTTTGCAGCTCCTCTGGGTCTCTGTGAGCCCCTCTCTTTTCTTCTAGTTGTAGAATTTCCACTCAGCCAGCTTGCCTGTGGTTCTGGCAGGATGCTGTCCATTCTGTCTTTTAGTTGTAGTTTAGAAAGTATTGTGTGAGGCAGCAGTGTAGGTGTTTACCTATGCTGCCATCTTGGGTTCTCCTGTCCCCCAACTTTTACAAGAAAATTACTTTCGCCTTTCATTGTCCCTTCTTTATAATATTATTTGTTTTTTTTTTTTACCAACTTCTTTAGTGTTTATTATCCTTTGGTGAATATTGATAACATTATCTTAAAGAGTATTATGTTTTACTTTAGATCATCATAGTTTCTGTTTTTTAAATTACTATGTTCATACTACATAGGAACCCAAAGGATATTAAGTTTAATCAGTTTGAAATACTTTTGTCCTAAAAGTCTGTATTGAATCTTAGGTAGATGATTTGGAGTTTAGTCTTTCTTATCCTGCAATGGTATTTTAGAATCTTAAAGTAAAATAGTACATATTTTGCTCATCCTTTATTGCTAATATTCAGGATTACTTATGGGTGAAAAATACTAGAAATTAAAGATAGAATTTTCTGAAGTAGAAATGAAAGATAATGGTCAGTTAAGGATGGACTTTTTAAAATTTACATACAAATTTCAGACCTAGGTCCAGAACAGATTCATTATCAAATAAGACCTTGCTACTTGATATAAATATGTATACATTTTTTATATTTGTTTTTTTTTGTTCCTTCCTAAAGCAATTTAAGATATAACTTTTGACCCATTAATAATTCTATATAATGAAAGCCTAATATGCTAAATGTCCAGTCATCTGGTCAGCCATTCAACCAATAAAGTGTAATATTTTAATAATATGCTAAGGCTGCTCAACTGCTCACTATGACATGCACTAACAACCAGGGGGCAGATGCTCTGACCAGTAGGTTAGCTTGCTGCTGGATCCAGCCAATTGGAACTGAACCAGAGAGGCCAGACATGACCTGGAGCCCTCTCACGATCCCTTCCCATGTCACTCCTCAGCCCCGATCATGCACCAGTGAGGTCCCTGGGCCTGACCTGTGCTGTCTCACAGTGCAGGATCCCTGGGGGGATGTTGGAGAGCCAGTTTCAGCCCAATCCCACAGGCCAGGCTGAGGGACCCCACTGCTGCACAAACTCGTGCACTGGGCCTCCAGTCCTATATAATAAAAGCCTAATATGCAAATCAGCAGAACAACCAGCAGAATGACTGGTTGCTATGACATGCTTTGACCACCAAGGGTCAGATGCTCAATGCAGGAGCTGACCCCAGTCCATAAGCCCCAGGCCAGCCAAGTTGAGTGCCAGCAGGGACCCCAGATTGGGGTCACCCCATAGAGGGAGGCAACCAGCAGTAAAGGAGGGGGGTAGGGCCAGCAAGTGGGCAGTGCCAGGGCAGCCAAGGCAGGTGTCAGTGGGGGCCTCCCTGATCACTCTGCCAGTCTACCTACAGAGGGAGGTGACTGGAGGTGGGGGGCAGGCCGCACCAGGCAAGCCCGGGTGGGTGCCAGTGGGGGCCCCCTGATTCCCCTGCCAGTTGCCCCGCAGATTAGTCCTGATCACCAGCCAGGCTTAGGGACCATGCCTATGCATGAATATTTTGCATCGAGCCTCTAGTCTATATAAGTAAAAGCCCAGCAACTGAACAGTGAAATGACCAAGACAGCCAGTAGACCAGTCACTATGTTGTGCACTGACCACCAGGGGGCAAACACTCAACGCAGGAGCTGCACTCTGGTGGTCAGTGAATTCCCACAGTTGGGAGCGCTGCTCAGCTGACTGGGGTGAGTGTTGCTCTCCCAGGGAGCAGGCCTAAACTGGCAGGTGGACATTCCCCAAGGGGTCCTGGACTACGAGAGGGTGCAGGTTGGGCTGAGGGGACCCCTGGGCTTCTAGTGTTAAAATAATAACATGAATAGTTTTTATGTTTTTTATGTTTAACTTTCTGTGTATACATGAGTGCGTATTTAACCTTTATAAAGGATACATTTTGACAAAAACACATTGCTTATCGGCATTTTCTTTTTCAATGCCAATAAAAATGACTTAGAAATTATCAAAGCTGACCTCTTAAAACAATTATTCTAAAATTGAGCATGTAGATTGAATATTTCCTCTTTTTTTAATATATTTTAAAGCATTCTTCTGTGATAAATTCCATTGAAATCAGAGTTTAAAAGTCACAAAATCTGTAAAATCTTAAAATTTTTTGGAAGAAATAAAGAAGAATAAAGAGTGATGCAAAAATTTAAGAGTTTGGTTTTAAACTTGGGCCTTTTAATTAGATTGTGTAATGTGGACATAGAGTAAATTGTGCACTACTGAAACCAAACACTGGGACTGTTGCGTTGATTGTATTAGTTACATTAAATATTTAATTGACTGAAAGTGTGTCTTAAAATTGTCAAATTTGCTAATTGTCTTGAAATTTTCTCACATTATGTCCATTTAGTTTTCTTTTACTATTTTAGTATTCACTGCTTTTATGTTATTCCATTTCTTCTCTCAGCCTCCCACAGTCTGCAAAACCCATCTATCCATCATCAAATTTCTTACTTTGCCCTGCTATAGATCTAGCATTCTAAATTCTTTTTCCATTAAAATGCCTGGTACTTACCATATTTCAAAGTTTTTGAGCTGCTAAATTAGAAAATAATCTGATATGTTAAATAAATCTATTTTTAAAGTACTATGTGTTATTTCTAGGTATTTTTGCTTACTGCCAGTGGACTGTTGGAGACATTAGGGGGAAAATTTAAGTTGGGGGTGGAATATTAACTCTTTGACAGGTCACTAGAGAATCTTTTTAACCTGAGAGATTTTCCTGAAATTATTCAAAGTTTTGTAGAGTTTAATTGAGTCAGATTATGTTGATTTAACTGAGTTAGATAAATATTGAGCACCTACTATCTGTCAAGGCCTAAATGAAGGCTAGATAATATAAGAATAAACAACTTAAGATCTTGACGCAAGATGCTTTGAATCTAGAAGAGGAGACACATACTTAACTAGATTCAGCATGCATTGAATGCTTTGATAGGGATATTTTATAAACCATTAAGGACAGTTAGCAAACCATTTCTCTGCCAGTTCCAATATATTCTTAGTCTCTAACTATATTTAGCAACCTTTTTAACTTACCTTTTTCTAAAATCATATATAAGAAATTTAATGGTGAAAATGTATATTACAAATGATCAGCTGGAGTTCTTCTCCTAAAAAGAAAGTAAATTATTAGTTCCTTTAGATAGTTTAGCTATACCTGAAGTTAGCCAAACTACAAAGTTTGAGGGCATAGTTCCACGACTGTTCTCATTTCTGACACCAGCTGAAAGGTTTGGGGTGAGGGGGAGGGGTTCCCAAAGCACTCTTAGGTTTTTTAAGGCTAAGACTCATAGATATCACTGAAAGTTATTATAATTACAGTTAAGTTGTATTAAAGAGAGAGGGTACATATTAAAATAAGCTATAGGAAGTGATATACAGGGCAGAGTCTTGGAGGACTCTACATGTCAAGCTTCTATTTCCCTCCCTTTGGGAAGCCAAGACACCTTATCTTCCAGTGTTCAAGTGTGGGACTGATATGTGCTCTAGGATTTCATTACCTAGGCATGATTGATTGATTGCCACCTATACTCTGGTCTCCAGTTGACTGATAACCAATGACCCAGGGTCCCCCACCCCAAATCACATGGCTAATTTTCTGGCATAGCCAGCCCGAGCCAGTGACAGTTAGTTATGGTCCCTAGGCAACTAAGTAAAGTGGTTAGGCCCTATCCAAAATAGTTGAATGCATGTGAACCATGTCGCCAGAGTCCATGGAAACATGAGACAAAAATATGAGGCAAACATAAAAAGAAAAATAGGTCTAAATTTTAATGTTAAGTAGAATTCAAACTCAGATCAGATTATGAGTCTGATATTCAACTTTCAGAAAACGTAGTTCCTGTGCCCTAGAAACTGTTCAAGAACATATTAAAATTTATAGCTTCACATTTCATTATAAGCTTGATTTCCAAATCTGGTAAAAATAAAAGAATTAGTCTTATGTTTATCCATGTTCCCAGTTTCATCATTTACTAATTGTGTGATCTTGTAAAAGTGACATAACTTTTTAAAAAAACATATTTTTATTGGTTTTCAGAGAGGAAGGGAGAGGGAGAGAGAGATAGAAGTATCAGTGAGAGAGAATCATTGATCAGCTGCCTCTTGCATGCCCACTACTGGGGATTGAGTCCACAATACAGGCATATGCCCTGACTGGGAATTGAACTCAGACTCTTCAGTCTGCAGGCCGATGCTGGATCCACTGAGCCAAATCAGCTAGGGCGTGACTTAACTTTTATGTGCTTCAGTTTCCTCATGTAAAATGAGTACCTATCTTATAGAGTTGTCATCATTTAATATACTTAAGAATCTTTAGAATTGTGACTGGCATTTTGTAAGCACTTAGTAAATGTTAATTTACATTAATGTAGATCAGAAACAAAAATCTTTCATTAAATATTGCTAAATTATATATTGTTAATATATTTAAATGTATTTATAATTTTTATTGATTTTTAGAAAGAGAGAAGGAGGCAGGGGTGGAGGAAGGAGAGAGGGAAAAAGAGAGTGTGAGAGAGAGACAGAGAGAAAGAAAGGGAGAGAAACATAGATGTGAGAGAGAAACATAGATCTTTTGCCTCCCACCAGCTCCCTGACCAGGGATTGAACCCAAAACTGGGGTATGTGCCCTGACCAGGAATCAAACCTGTCACCTTCTAATGTACGGGATGACACTCCACCCAACTAAGCCACCCTGTCAGAGTGCACAGTTATTCTTTGTTTATGATGCCATTACTTCAGGTCTTAGCTTTTCTGATTCTGGTTGTATGTTTAGTTTGACCTTTAGTTCTTGTGAACATTGTATCTAGGTCTAGAATCTTCATTGGAACTTGAACTCAAGTTGGAGCCTCTTCCCACTGAGAAAGTTCCCCTTGTGTTCTAGAAAGTGCTCTTTGTAGATATTTCTCTTTCCACGTCCAGCACGGAAAGAGAGTGGGTTCAGTTCCCACTGAGTAGAGGAGCTCGGAATTGAGAAATAAAAGAAAGAGACAAGACACAAAATGGAAGGAAAAAGCTGTGGCCTGGTGGGACCACCATCCCAGGGACCCAGCAAGTTTATTTTATACCCCCAAATACCAGGAAGTTTCACCAAAAGTTAGAATCAAAGGAGATTATTTGCATTCTTGAGTAGGTCGGAGCACTCCTAGTGCTTGACTGGATTTACATATCAAAGACCTACTACTCAACACCTGGGCAAAGGTAAGAGTCAGCATTGTTAGCACATCCGCCTTCTTGGCAAATGTCTTTCCAAGACAGGGCTCTTCCTCTCGTTTTGGACTCAGCTGACAATAATTAAAGAAATGCCCATGTGCCTTACCAGGGGGCCCTCTATACTCTGTCTGTGGCAGGAGCCAGCTGTGTCAGAGAGAAGCTGAACTAAAGAAAAACCTTTAAAGATTTTCTGTCATATGTATCTGCCATGTATCTTTCAGCCCTTTTATAGAAGCTAGTTTGACACTAGAATGTGGCCAGCATTCGTTTTCAGTTGCTAACATGGCAATTCATTACCAACTTAGTGATTTAAAACAATACAAATATATGCAAGTCTCAAAAGGCTAAAATCATAAAAGATGCCAGCAGACTGCATTTCATGTCCTTGCCTTTTCCAGCTTCTACAGACTCATTCCTTTGTTCATGTTCCCCTTTATCCATGCTCAAAGCCGGCAGTGTAGTATCTCTCTAACCCTGCTTCCAAGTCACATTTCTTTCTCAGAGCAGGGCCAGGAAAAGTTTTTCACTTTCAAAGACTCACCCTTTATCACCTCTGCAAAGTTTCTTCTGCCAAAAAGGTAACATACTTTTAAGTTTGGGGAGAGGGAGGGTCATTGTCTGCCTACCACATGGTCCTAGTTATAGTGTCGTCATTTCTCGCTCAGGTTACCTTAAATTCTAGCCATTATCCTTCCATAGTATGGGGATTCCTTGCCACTTCTGACAAGTGATCCTGCATTGGAATGAATACTAATTATTTCTTCATTGTCTGAAATACTACACCAATGCCTTGGGAAAGAAAGGGGGAATTTCTTCAGTTTGATTTTATATACGTTATAACTATGAAATTTCTTGAGGTTTGTGATAGATTTTAGAAATACCAATTATATAAACTAGAATAGAAAATATAATTACCTAAGACAGAAATGAATCTTTGGGGAAGTATAATCTTATTTTAACTTAATAAGTTTGAAAGGAGTGGTCCTCAATTGTGTTCTATGGACCAACCACTATAGAATTACCAAGGGCATGTGTTAAGATTGCCCAACTCTGACCCCCACTTCAGACTTACTGAATCACAGTCAAACTTAATCATTTTTATTTTTACCACTTTTTAACTTTTGTGCCAGCTTATGTGCATGCTGACATTTTAATTATTGTTTTAGAATGTCGGAAGTTTGCTTAATGTTACTGATGTGAGTGAAAATTACATATTATTTCTTTACAGAATCTTGTTTTTTCATTTGAAAATAATGAGGTCAGAGCACCAAAAAATGATCATCTATATGTTATAAATAAAATTTAAAAATAAATGCTAAAGTGGGGAATAGTCTTAACATGGCAGATAAAAGTTTATAATGTTCTCAGTATCAGAGAGAACATTTTAAAATCAATAAGAAAATGTCAAATTTGAAATATGCAAATTGCTAAATGACATGTGGACACAGATAATTTACAAATGAAGAAGTAAAAATGCTCAATAAATTTATGAAAACAGTATTAGAAAAGAAGTACAAATGAATGTTATTAACATTGCAGATAAATAATAGGTTTATATATTTATTTTGCTATACATTATATGTATTATATATATTTATATTTCACATACACACATGTATATATGGAAAGATAATAATACTTTTACTTGAGGCTACAACAAGATAGGTGTACTTATAATATGTCATTGGGAGGACTATTAATTTGTTCATCCTCTTTGAGGGCAGAGTTCTAATATAGATCACAGATTTTAAGACTGATCCTCTATTGACATGAAAAATTTTCACAATATATTCCTATGTGAAAAAGGATTATGATATTGCCCAAAATTTGAACAGATAATATTATACAAGCACGGATATAAAGAAAATGGCCTAGAAGACTATTCATCAAGGTGATACTGGAGGATAGTTCTGAATGGGTAGAGTTTACTCAGTACTCTCAAATTTTCTGATAGGAAATATTGTGTTACTAATGATAAAAACTTAAAATATTAAGAAAATAGTTTTTAATTTTCAAAAACTTAAGATTTGAAAGGTATAACTGTGAGAAACAAAAGCAGGGTGTGAGTTGATGATAATTACTATTAGCTTCAAATAAATGAATGCTTCAAATAAAATTTCTCAAGATTCCATAATTGAAGTAGTGCTAAAGATCATTAACTTTACCAATATATACCCTCCTTATTTTCATGTGCTTTGTCTTTTACTGTCTTCTTCTAATCTTTTTCTTTCTCTCAAGCTGTAAGTCTTCATAAGTCTTCAGTGATATCATCTGCATTACATGTGACATCTCTTGCTAAAGCATCACTAACCTTTTAAAATGCTTGCTTCATACCAAGTCTTTCATTTATTCTCCAAAAAAGGTTCTAGTGCGTGTTTAATCTTGGCCACAAGAAGCTATTAATGTGATAAGTTAATATCACTTCTGTGCCAGGTGACTTGGTCTGTGAAGCCATTATCAAAGTTGGGTAATTTTGTTTTTTGTAGACTTTTTTTCAATCAAATCTCCAAGAGTGCACTCGTTATTCAAGCCTTAATTATTATGAAAATTAAAAAAAAACACACAGTAAATATGGACAGGAACATATTTGGGAGAATTTTATAACTTCCTGATTTAATGTAAAAGCTTTATCTTGTTCATAAATCTTCAAATTTGACTCTCCATTGTAGTTATATATACTTTAATTATTATCATTGGAAAGAATGAGCAAAAAGAGCAGGGAAACGTGACATCTTTTCTTAATTGTGTTCTTCTAATTCACATTTTAGAAGTCCAAATACATCCCAGACATGGAGAAAGGGTTTTACTTCTGGCAGGCATTAGAAGCTCACTGGCAAGCCAACTTCAGCTGTTCAGAAGCATGCCAGTAGATTGTTTAAAGTTTGTAGGCCTCGAGGAACAGCTGGGCTTTACAACAGCACTCAATTTGAGATTTTACATTTCATCTGAAATATGTTTATATGATTAAGTATGTTAACTTCCAGCTAGCCAGAAAGTCTTAACTCGTTGTTGTGCAGATGTTATATGTAGGATGACCACATACTGTATTAGCCAAACCAAGACACTTTCAAAATGAAAGAGGACACTATTAATAATTTTGCTAGGACAGCAGGTATGAACCAGGCTATTGCTTCTGTTGGCTTGAAGCAAATCCCTACTCAGATTATTTAAAGGCCTTAACCTGCAGAACAACATCACCACACTTACTAGAACTTATCATTTATCTATAACAGACCACCTCTAAACTTAGTGACTTAAAACAATTACAATTTTATTAATGTTTATGATTTGCTGGAATGGGTAGGAAGGCTAAGAGGCATGGGACAGCTTGTAGATTCTCCTTCACAAATTGTTCATATTCCACATGTAAAAATATGCTCATCTTCATCCAAGGTTTCCAAAAGTTTCATCCCAATAACAATGGAAGGCCCAGACTTCAGGATCCGTCCTCTGATTTAAATGAGGTCCAGGTACAAATGAAGCTTCTTGTGTATTGGTCCTTTTTGTGGGTCTTTCTTATCTGTGCCCACATATTAAACCAACTATGGTGGAGCAGGGTCAGAATAATCACTTCCCATTCAAAATGGAAGGGATAGGAATTATATGGCTCTAAATGGTTCATAGAAATTTTGAACATATGTTTCCATTGGACATATGTTGTCAGGCCACTTACCTAGGCGATAGGCAATGTTTTTGAAAAGGGCCTAGTTCTCTTATGCCTCTGGCTATGCTCTCTGGACTCGTTTGCTGTCCTCTGTATCACAGTTAAATAGCTTTCTCCGCCTGGTTTCTTCTTGTGGAAAGTTGGGGACTAAGCAGAGTAGTTTCAGTTTGAACTGTTCCAATTAATACAGAACCCTTAGGGTTTTTAAAAAAAATTTCTATGTATCAGATTATACTCTACTCTATTACATAAAGGCCCCACTCACAAGTCTTTTCAAAACAGACCTTCCCCCTACATTGGTAGTGTATCAGAGCTCTGGGACTAGTTCCTTTTATCTAGACAAGATGGTCTATTGGACTCCAGTTCAAATCATTCTGATATATTTTTAAAAAGTTGTTACAACCACACATTTCACTTGACCTTTAACTACAGGACTTATTTCACTTTTGAAATCTTTTACAAGCAAGTCCTATATGTTCTTTAATTTTGCTCATATACTAAACATTTTCTTCTTTAGCTCATCCTCTATTAATCTTATCTTACATCTGTGAATCCAGTTTACAGGGCTTATACATATTTTGTTAAATATGTCCCTTTGGATTTCATGCTTTGGAATTCTATTATAAATGAGTTGTGTATTTTATTTCATTTTCAGTTGTTCATTGGTAGTGTTTAGAGACGCATTTGATTTGTATATATTATTAATGTTATATTCTGTGATCATGTTAAATTGACATATATTTTCTAGTGGGTATTTTTTTTTGTAGATTCCTTTGTGTTTTCCATGTATGTGATCATGTATATATAAATAAAAACAATTTACTTTTTCCTTTCCAATCTGTATCCTGTTTTTTGTTTTTTGTTTTCTTTTGCTTGCCTTATTGTAAGGGCTAGAATCTTCAGTATAGTATTGAATAGAAGTGATGAGAGTAAATATCTTTGTCTAGTTTCCAATTTTATTTATTTACTTTTAAATATATTTTTATTGATTTCAGGGAGAAAGGAGACGGAGAGAGAGATAAAAACATCAGTGATGAGAATCATTGACCAGCTGCCTCCTGCACGCCCCCTACTGGAAATTGAGCCTGCGATTCAGGCATGTGCTCTTGACCGGAACCTTTCAGTCCGCAGGCCAATGCTCTATCCACTGAACCAAATCAGCCAGGGCTAGTTTCCAATTTTAGGAAAATAGCACTAAATCTTTTTCTGTTAAATATGTTGTTAACTTGGGTTTTTTATAAATGACTTGAGGAAGTTTCTTACTGTTCCTAGTTTCTTGGGAACTTGTTGTGAATGGATATTACCATATGTAAATTATACCTCCATTAAAAACTATTTAATAAAGACAAGTATATTACATATACTAAAACTTGAACAGAGTAACTTTGGCTCACATACATCAGGTTTTAAAAAAAAACAATTATGTAAAGTTTAAGAAAAACTTTAGTCAAGGCTAAAAGATTATTTTTAATATTAGTCAGTATAATATTAAAGATATAATCAAAATGTTTGTTAAAGATTTTGCTTTCAGAAACAAAGAAAAAGGAAAGGAATTGTTAACTTCCCTTTTTCTAAGCTCATTTAATGCTCGAAACTCAGTATTATGTTTCTATGTGATAAAACTCTGCCTGTAAAATCTGAACTCAGCTTTTCTAGTTAGCACCACTGAGAAATTTTAATTTCTTTTCTTCCCCCCCAGAATAAGGAACAATGTTTTTAATGTTTAGTAATTATTTTTCTTATTTGGCATATAATCTATTTAACACTAAATATTGACTCTGTAGGTTGCTTCTTCATCAGTTTTACAATATTTTATTTCCATTTCTATTCTTATTATATAAGTAAGGAAACTGAGGCTTAGAACAAGTATATGACTTGCCTTTAGTTATTTTTATATCTCTGGTAACTTTCTTAAACTAGGAGTTACTTAAAGATCCGCTGTACATTGGACTCCGGCAGAGAAGAGTGAGAGGTCCTGAATACGATGCTTTTTTGGATGAATTTATGGTGGCAGTTTCTTCCAAGTATGTATATTATTTATTTTACCTTTATTTGAATTGAATTTGAAAAATTTAAAGGTAACCTAACATAATGAAGTATAAAATGTCCTAGTTTTGTGCTATATGTCTAATAATTAGAAACAATTTGAATAAAATACATATGCATATATACTCATAGCAATTAGTGGCCAAGTGATATCTTCATGTGTTTATCCCCTAAAAGGTTGTCTTTGTTGTTATTCCTAGAGAAACTTTTCTCTTATGATTATTGGCAGTCTGCACTATACTTCTGGCTGCTAATAAATCTGACCTTTGATTATCTTTTTGGATGAATCTGATCCCTTTGTGGTGGGAAAAGCAGAGAAAGAAGTGAGCGTGAGTTAGCACAATGCATAAAGTCCAGCATATAGCAAGGACCAGCATATCCAATCACAATCTATGAATCTCTGATTAAAAATAAGGTATTCAATTAAAGTATAGTACTATATTTTACCTAGTCTAGGTAGTATATAACTATGGGCCTAGTGCTACTGTAAAATTTTCCAATTTTTTTCTTTCAAAGAAGAAACTTCTGCCATAATTTAGTAATATATCCTAGGAGAATTTTGTCTCACTAACAGTCATACCATTTGTTACTATATAGCCACAGAAACCATATACTATTTAAACACACGTATGTTGCCTTGGTTTTTCATGGAAATAAACTCATCACTTGAATCAACTCTAAATGGAGACATCCTTCTGGTTTCTTTTTATTATAAGGTTTAATTTTAAGAAGTTGAATCCAATAGCAAAAAGCTTCCACCAGATTGTACAATATTTAGAATAAATGGAATCTTTCATTACCTAAGGTTTTAATGCAGAGCATAGTTGCCAATTAGTATGGACTATTTTTTAAAAACCCATGTCTGATTTATTGTTATTACTTATTAACTTAATTAAACTGTACTTATTTCATAGAAATAGTTGAGAAATTCCACAGTTTAAGTTCAAGATTGCTTAATACAATTAAATGTTAGTAGTTTTTCCTATTTAATTTTAAATTTCTTACCCTAAAACTTACATAAGCTTTTGAAATTATAGTTTTTCAAGTAGCAACATTAATCAAGGAATTATATAGTGAATACTATGAGACTATATAATAGGAGAATGAAATTTTCTATGTATTTATTTTTATTGTCTATTTGTCTGACCTTTAGGTCATTTAAGGCCTGAGAAAATATTTGGTCTGGTCCTGGCAAAGCATTAGGAGTGAGTTAAGTGTTTGACCAAATATAGCAGGCTAATTTTTAAGTTGATAATTTTGTATGGCCTGTGAATGATGTTACAAATATCCAAATGGCCCTTGGCAAAAATATCCCCATCCTTGGTGAAAATGAACATGGTTTACAATTATTTGCTTTTCTTTCCTAATCTTTTTATTCTATTCATTAATTCTGATTGCATTGATTCAAAATTCCTTTAATGTACTTCTATACTGATTTTATTCTTTTTGTATGAGTCTTATTGAAATGTATTTTTCCATGTGCTTTATTTTTCTTACTAGAATGTAAATTGTTTCAGCAAAGTAACTTTATTACAAGAAATTACTTTTTATCTGACCATCATACATAATACTGTAGTGTGCATAGTGGGTATAAAGTAACTACGTTGAAAGCATTACTTAAACATTGAATGCAAACTTAATAAAACCACAGTGACATACATCTGAAGTAAAGGTGGTTCTCTAATGAAAACCAGAGAAACACTCAACTTTCCAAATAAAGTATCTTTACTTGTAGTAAACTAAATATTTGAGTTTTAAATATATAGATACATTTATATGTTAACATTGATCTTTTCTCTAAAGAAGAAAAGTATTTTAGTAAATTACTGCATCCATTATTATCTATCATTTTCTCTTTGAGTCATCAAACAATGAGATAAGAGGAATTCCTTAACATTTTATGAGTTTTAAAGCTAAATTATATTTATAAAGATAATAATTACCTTTGACAGTGACCTGTACACCATGCTTCTTTTCTGTGTGTGTTCTTTGTCTATTCCCTTGACTTTCATTTAGTAAGGTGAAGCCCAGTTCCTTAAAAACTTGTTTCTTATTGTTTTCCATCAATGTACCATATATAATGAGTTAGAAAGTAAGAATGAATATATCTGCTCATTAGTAATATTAAAAAAAGGAAACTCAATATAGATTTATTTTGTTATATCTAAAAACTAATCTAAAAACAAAAGCACAAAACCCAGTAGCAATGTCTTGTGGATCAAGATAAGGTCCTTTGTTCAAATTCTTTTTCTTGCCCTCCTTAATTTATATGCATTTATAAGCGAAGATAAAGAAGGTATGCACATACCAGTATGAAAGTAGTTTGGTTCTTATTTTTAAAGACTATCATGTGGCTGGTTTGATAGGGAAATAGTATAACAATATTTGCTGACCTTACTGCGGTCTTTTTTAAAATTTTTCTTTATTAAGGTGTGACATATGTGTCCTTATTCCCCCATTACCCCTTCCTTGCCCCCCCTTCCCCACTCATGACCTCACCCCCCTCTTGTCTATGTCCATTGATTAGGCTTATATGCATGCATACAAGTCCTTTAATTGATCTCTCTCCCTTACCCCTCCCCTCCCCTAGTATAACAATGTTTGAATGAGATATATATTATTTTATCATTGGAGATTAAAGATGAAAGTAAAAGGATAATTAAAAAAAGGATATTAGAAAGTTGGTTGAGGTTAAGTTCAGAAATTTAAGGGGACTTTTTTTTCAATTCAGCAATCCCTTGTAAAGAAATTCTCTAGGAAATGTGAGATCAGATTTGCAATTAATATAATATCTTGACCTAACCTTATTGTTCATGATCACTACCTTTCAGATAGTAAAGGTGGGAGTCCTTATCATGGTCTCTCATGACCTCTGATGGACTCGCTGCAGCCACACTGTCTGCACAGCCTTCGCTGTCAATGAACTTTTAAAGCATGTTTCCATCTCAGAGTATTTGCTCTCATTCTCTGCTGTCTGAAATATTCTCCCCCAAGAAATCTACTTGTTTAATGACCTAATTGTTGTCAGTACTTTTTTTTTAATTAAATCTTTATTATTCAGGTTATTACATTTGTTTCTCTTTTTTCCCCTCCATAACTCCCCTCAACCTGGTTCCCACCTTTCCCTCTACCCTTACCTCCCCACCATTGACCTCATCCATAGGTATATGATTGTTGTCCAGTCTCTCCTTGCACCCCCCCTCACCCCTATCCCCCTGAGAATTATCAGTCCACTCCCTTTCTGTGCTCCTGATTCTATTATATTCACCAGTTTATTCTGTTGATCAAATTTTTAATTCACTTAATTTTTAGATTCACTTGTTGATAGATATTTGTTGTTCATAATTTTTATCTTTACCTTTTTCTTCTTCTTCCTCTTCTAAAAGAGTACCTTTCAGCATTTCATATAATACTGGTTTGGAGTTGGTGAACTCCTTCAGCTTGTTCTTATCTGTGAAGCTCTTTATCTGCCCTTCAATTCTGAATGGTAGCTTTGCTGGATAGAGTATTCTTGGTTTTAGGTTCTTGCTATTCATCACTTTGAATATTTCTTGCCACTCCCGTCTGGCCTGCATAGTTTCTGTTGAGAAATCAGCTGACAATCGTATGGGTGCTCCCTTGTAGGTAATTAACTGTTTTTCTCTTGCTGCTTTTAATATTCTCTCTTTGTCTTTTGCTCTTGGTATTTTAATTATGATGTGTCTTGGTGTAGACCTCTTTGGATTCCTTTTATATGTGGTTCTGTGTGCTTCCTGAACTTGTAAGTCTTATTTCTTTTATCAGATGTGGGAAGTTTTCAGTCATTATTTCTTTAAATAGGTTTTCAGTATCTTGCTCTCTCTCTTCTTCTGGCACCCCCACAATTCTGATGTTGGTATGATTGAAGCTGGCCCAGAGGCTCCTTACATTATCTTCACATTTTGGGATTCTTTTTTCTTCTTGCTTTTCCAATTGAGTATTTTCTGATTCTTTATATTTCAAATTTTTGACTTGATTCTTGCCTTCCTCTAGTCTGCTGTTTGGTCTCTGTATAATATTTTTTATTTCAGTCAGTGTATATTTAATTTCTAGTTGGTCTTTTTCCATCTCTAGTTGGTTCTTTTTCATCTCCCATTGGTTCTTTTTCATCTCCTCTTGGGTCTTCTAACTTTATCCATCTTTTCTAGGATATTCTTGAAAAACCTTATAAGCGTGGTTTTGAACTCTATATCCAGTCATTTGTTTTCCTCCATTTCTTTTGTTTGTGATCTCTTTCTTTGTCTCCACATTTTCACTATGCCGGGAGAACTTCTGTGTTGGATTCAGCCTTATGATACAAGACTTGCAAAACTGCAAAAGCCTCTCTGTTGAACTTGGGATGGGTGGAGTCTCAGGGCTTAAGGGACCGCCTTGCTTTCCAGACGGCCCCGCCCTCCAGGGCCCCTGGGTCTCATGTGACTCTGGGTAATCACTGGAGCGGTCCCTGTGTGCCCACACAGTTGCCTCTAGACTGTTCCCTTTTCAGCTCCCCTACGCTCTGGGACCATATGAGTCTGGGTCCCCAGGGTTTCGCCCAAAACTGGGGTTTAGTGGAGTTAGAAGTGGCGCAGTTGGGAGGCTCTGTTTCCTGCCCAGTTGTGAAAGCCAGCGGCACAATCAGTAGTCGGTCTTCTGCACACAGTGCTGTGCACACCACCAGACTCCTGCCCTTTCGCGACTCCCTAAATTTCTGTGCACTTCTCCCTTTTCACAGTCCAAACTCTCCCTGTATGAGTCTTACCTCGACCTGGGGTTCAGTGCTATAGGATAAGGGGTTCAATGCAGTTGGGAGTGTTCATCTCCCTCCCACCAGAGAAAGTCAGCCAGGTACTCTGGCACCCGCTCTCTCCATGTGCGCGTCTCTGTACCTCAGCTTTTTGTAGCTCCTCTGGGTCTCCGTGAGGCCCTCTCTGTCCTTCTAGTTGTAGAATTTCCACTCAGCCAGCTTTCCTGTGGTTCTGGATCTGTCTGTTCTGTCTTTTAGTTGTAGTTTTGAAATTGTTGTGCGAGGCAGCAGTGTAGGTGTTTACTTATGCCGCCATCTTGGATTCCTGTTGTCAGTACTTGTTGAAATCTCACCTTCCTCTGAGGCTTGTCCAGATTCTCCATATAATATTGAAATCTGCCCCTTCTTCTCCCCATGCCTGGCTCTCCTGATAATCTTGCTTTTCTGTACTTTTCTTATTTTATAATATATTATTTTATAATATAATTTATTCATTTATTACATGTTTTGTTTACTGTGTGTCTCTGATAATAGAATATGTATTCCCTCAAGGACAGGAATCTTGCCAGTTCATTTTACGAACAAGTTTCTTTGTCAATTCCTGGCACAAAATAGATATGCAATAATTATTTGTTAAATTGGATTGAGCTACTCTAATGGAGGCCACACAAAAGAATGTGAGTGGATTGGCAACAATCTTTCAGCATACCAGACAATTAAAGTTTAAATGTGTCCTACATTTGCTGAGTTACTACCATCATTTTTATGTAGAAAGTAGAAAAATAGGGATTGGTGAGTGATGAATATCTGATTTTCCCAAGGATAACAACAAACACATTATCCCTTGAGGGGCAAAGGTTCTTAAGTCAGTATGTTACATAAAGTAATCTAACTACATTTAATGCAAGTTGGCAGTAAATATTTTCTGAGCTGATAGATTTCAAAGTCTCATTATTTGAACAAAATTTATATATAATTTGCCCCAATCAGGACATAAGAACAAAATAATAATTCATATTGCTAAGATGATCACATTCTGGCTAGCTTAGTTTTCCATCATTTGACTGTTATTTTTATTTCACAAATTATAAAGCAAGCCAAAACTGACACAGCATGTAATGATTTTGATTTAACCATAATGTAGTGATTAATTCTTAAGACTTTGTTGTGGCATCCACAGATGGTGACCCATTTTTTTTTTTACATGTTCAGTAAAAATAAAACCACATCCTACAGTATAGATGGCAAAGACTGCCACATATATGAATAGAAACAAAATAAGCAATTGTTATTATCTTTAACCAATACAGTTAGATTTGGGTATGTAAAAATTATAATTGAAAAAAGACTCAGTCTTACTGAGACATATTAGAGTGGTATTGCCTGGATAAGTTTGCAGTCCATTTCTACCAAGGCATTATAGAATGACATTTCTTACTTCATTGAGTTTACCTTGGTTTGGGATCTGACCGTTAGTTTGGGAATTCAGAACCATGATTTTGTCAGTGTACAAAGCCCATGTCTCAGGGACATGTGATAAGTAATGGCAGTATTTATTAGAATTAAGAAAAGGAAGTATTTATTAGAATTAATAAATGGAAGTATTTATTAGAATTAAGCATTTTCTTAAGTGTTCTAACTTTAGCATTCTATTAAAGTACTAAAGAATCTGTATTTTATTTAAACATTCAGTGCTGAGGTATATCAAAAAATTCAGTGATTCAATTATAATTGGGAATATTATGAATCAGTTGAAAATGTTTGATCATCACATCATATATAATTATACTTGACCCAGAGGAATATATTTCTCATTCAACATTTTAAATTATTTAGTTTTTCATTGTTTGGCACAAACTTTTTTTTTTTTAATATATTTTATTGATTTTTTACAGAGAGGAAGAGAGAGAGATAGAGAGTTAGAAATATTGATGAGAGACATTGATCAGCCGCCTCCTGCACGCCCCCTACTGGGGACGTGCCCGCAACCAAGATACATGCTCTTGACCGGAATCGAACCCGGGACCTTTCAGTCCACAGGCTGACGCTCTATCCACTGAGCCAAACCGGTTTCAGCCACAAACTTTTTTCATCAGGAGTTAAAGGTGATTAATTTAAAGAAAAGAAATGTACTAAAAATTTTTATTTGCCTGCTGTTACATTCCCTGTGCTGCATATTCTTTGTAAGTCAGCTTCAAAGCAAGTCCATGACAAGAATGATTTCCTCTATAAAAGATAATACAACGATACTAAAAACTATTGAATTAACTTGCAAAGATTAAAAAGGAGACTTGGGCCCTAGCCGGTTTGACTAGGTGGATAGAGCATCGGCCTGCAGACTGAGGGGTCCCAGGTTCGATTTTGGTCAAGGGCCTGTACCTTGGTTGCGGGCACATCCCCATGGGGGTGTGCAGGAGGTAGCTGATCGATGTTTCTTGCTCATTGGTATTTCTAACTCTCTGTCCTTCTCCCTTCCTCTCTGTAAAAATAAATAAATAAAATATATTTTAAAAAAAAAGGAGACTTGGGCTTCTATAAGGCACATATGCAAATCAACTAGTCCACTTCTTCACTATCTCTCTTTCTTTAAAAATCATCTGTAACAGTACCATCTATTTTATATCCCAAAGCAGAAATTGGAATAATTTTTATTTTTAGTATCTGCTGTGATTCCCCAGTGTTTTCCTGTGCATTTATCTTATTTAAGAACAGAATTTATCTTAAGAACAGAATCATTATTAAATCGATGCAGACAGTTCCTCTGTTAGGTCCTTCATCTACACTCTTGACTCCCATTTCCATAACCATAACCCAACTTCCCTAGACTTTACCACTTTATGTCTTTATCACCATAAAGAACTTTTCAGTAATTTCTAATTCCTTTTGTATCATAACAGTAAGTCTTCAAGAATGTATCTTTACATTTTTAGTAACTGTTTTCACCTTCTGCTTATAAATCCCTTCTGGTCTGGCCCATGCATGTGGCCTGTTTCCTGCCATCTTCTTCCTCTCCGTGAATCCTTTATAATGGTCCTTCTTATCTGCAGTTTTATTTTTCAGATTAGGAGAGGACTATTATATCTGTCCTCTTATCTAATGTGAACTAGAGAAGCACAATTTTCCAAATAAAGTCCAAAAGTATTAAATGGAAACTTTTAGACATAAACAACTCATAAGTTTTAAACATTGTGCTGTTCTGAGCAGTGTGAGGAAATCTTGAGCCATCCCTCTCCATCTTGCCTGGGATGTGAACTATCCCTTTGTCCAGCGTCTCCACACTATATATGCTCCCTGCTAATTAATTTATGCACTTCAAGTATAAAAGTGTAGCACATACAGTTATGTACAGTACATAATACATGATAATAAATGACTCTTACTGGTTTATGTAGTTATCTACCTAATAAAGAGTAACATGCTAATTGACCGTACTTTTGCAACACTCACCAGCCAATCAGGAGTGAGTATGCATATAAACCTAACAAAGATGGCTATGGCCACAGAGCAAGCAAGAGGCTTGGTTTTCCCTGTGATGGAGGAAGCCAAGCTTCCTGCCAGCTCTGGCCAGCCCTGGCCCTCAACTCAAGGCTATAAAGTTTTAATTTTAGAAGATAAATAAATTCCAGATACCAGGGCCTCCACTTGGGTCACCAGGGGCCTGGCCAGCCTGAAAACAACCCTTGCCCAGGCCACCCCATGCCCCAAGGGAACCCCCATTCTGACCCAGGACACCCTTCAGGGCAAACCAACTGGCCCCCACTAGTGCAGCAGGCCTCTATCCTATCTAATAAAAGAGTAATATGCAAATTGACCATCACTCCAACACACAAGATGGCTGGCCCCATGTGGTCAAAGATTTCTGCCACCATATGGACACAAGATGGCCACCACAAGATGGAGGGCAGTTGGCAGGGACCAGGCCTGCAAGGGAGGGCAGTTGTGAGCGATCAGCCCAGCAGGGGAGGGCAGTTGGGAGGGACCAGGACTACAAGGAAGGGCAATTGGGGGAGATCAAGCCTGCAGTGGAAGGCAGTTAGGAGTGACCAGGCTGACAGAGGAGGGAAGTTGGAGGTAACTGGGCCTGCAGGGAATGGCAGTTGGGGGGTGGACCCAGGTCTGTAAGGAAGGGCAGTTGGGGGAGACCAGGCCTATAGGGGCAGGTAGTTGTTGGGGACAATGCCAATAGGTGAGGGCAATTGGAGGCACCAGGCCTGCAAGGGAGGGCAGTTAGGGGTACCAGGCTTGCAGGGAGGGTAATTGGGGGAGAGAGGAACCAGGCCTGCAGGGGAGGGCAGTTGGGGGGACCAGGCCTATAGGGGAGGGCATGTAGGGGCAAACAGGTTGGCAGGGAATCAGTTGGGCTACCAGGATTGAGCTTAAATGGGTAGTCAGACATCCCTTGAGGAGTCCCAGATTAGAGAGGGTGCAGGCTGGACTGAGGGAAATATCCCCTATGCACGAATTTTGTGCACCAGGCCTCGAGTTTATATTATAAAAGGCCAGTGGCTGTAACACTGTAATGCCAGAACAACCAAATGACCAGTCACCAGAAGGTGCATGGAGCACTCCTCAGTCCCTCCCACTAGATGTGAGCTGCTCAAGGTGGCAGGGCAGGGCTCACGCGGCTTGCAGGGCACAGAGGTGCACACGGCAAGATGGGGCTTGCAGCTCAGGAGTGAAGCGGAGTTGGTGGCTCAGGTGGCAGAGCTCACATGGCGCAGAGGGTCTCGCGGCTCACATGGTTTGTGCTATGTGGTAACGGGCTACTCATGCATGGCTGGTCTTAGGTCCTGCTGGCACAGTGTGGCTGGGTCTCGCATGATTTTGCACACTGGGTCTCTAGTTGAATTATAACTACACAATAGATTTTTTTTCCCAAATTATATTTACTTTGTAAGATTTTATCCAACTAAAGCACTAGAAGTAATCAGAGTTCTGCTGTTCCCAAACTTAATTTAGGTTGATAATTATATATCACCTTGATAATAATTTGTTATTTTTGCAAAAACTGAAAAACAATGGAAGTCATATTTTATTTTTCTTTAGAATCAACTCATGCCTCTAATATGAAATGGTTGTCATTACGTATTGATTTACAACTATGTGTTACTTACTATTGAATGAGGCAGAAAATTATTGATTATCTGGAACTTTAAATGCTGGAATTCCAACCTAGAGAGTTAAAACATTTCCCAGACATCTTTTTGCATAGAAAGATAATCATTTATATTTGATAATTTGGTTGGTGTTAGCATTATATAATGCCATATGTAGGAAACAAGAATGCTATAGCCTCGTCAGGTCTTAATGTGAATGTGGGTTCACAGTCATACCAGTATTTTTATAACTAACTTAAACTTTTTTTCTGGATAAGCTGTATTGATATATTGGAAAACAAATAAATAATAGTGAGAATAAAGGATAATTCAAACATTGTTGACTGGTGTATAGTAAGAAAAATTAGCTATCCCTATAGTAAAGTTGTCACCCCTTGTACAAATGATTTCTGTAAACTTAGTCAAAGACAATATTTAGAGTACCTTGAATTATTTATTTATTCAAAAACACATTGAGCACCTATAAGTATCAGGCATTTATTTTGCTAAATGATTTTAAGGAACTCAGTATAGTTGGGGAGAGAGGTAAGTAAACAGACATTTTCAGAAAACCCTTCAGTGGAAATGAGTTTATGATATGTAAGAATATAGGAAACAGTGTATCTATAAGTAACCTGGGAAATATGAGTTGTCAGAGAAGACATAGCTAGCCTGTCTCTTCTGACTTTTATAAAAAGAATAGTTTAATATTAACTGTTCTTTTTAAATGCCAAACCATATGAAATTAAAATTAGGAGCAGATTTTGCTCACTTCAGCCATTTGAGTTCACTATCATGTCTTGGTATTTTGAAAAGTTGTATTAAATTTCTAGGTCTTTAATCATGGGGTAAGGCTGCCTAAATCTGCGTACATATCTGGAAAACTTTTAAAGTGTTTTTTCAAAAGTGAGACAAGTGAGTGTTTTACTGGTATATTTAAAGACTTAGACACCTGCTCTCAACACCTTGTAATGTGCCAAATGTAAGATGTTTCCCAGGCACACTCTTAATACTTCTGTGAAGTTAGATTTCAGAAACGCAGACCAATATAGAAGACTTAATTTTATTTGTGAGATGGGTATTATAGCAAGTTGACAAACAATATTTGGAAAATATTGTTAGTTCTCACCAGCTATTAAAAATATTCTTTTTAAAAAAATCAATTCATTTAAGAAATAATGAATACTTGCTATGTGCCAGGTACTATTCTGGGCACTGGAGATATCCTATCTAATAAAAGAGTAATATGCAAATTAACCATTACTCCATTATACCCACAAGCCACAGGCACTAGCCAATCAGGAGTGAGTATGCAAATTAACCCAACCATGCTGGCTATAGCCATGGAGAGAGCAGGAGGGAGGCTAGTGTTTCCCCAGTGACAGAGGAAGCCAAGCTTTCCATGCACCCTGGCCATCCCAGGCCTCCATTCCAGGCTACAAAGTTTCAATTATAGAAGATAAATAAATCCCAACAAAAATGACAGCAGCCATGGAGCTGGAGAGAGCAGGAGGCTAGGGTTGCCCCCGGCGATGGAGGAAGCCAAGCTGCTGCAGTCCTGGCCTGTATTGGCCTCTGCTTAAGACTACAAAGTTTCAATTATAGAAAATAAATAAATCCCAACAAAAATGGCTGTGGCCACAGAGCGAGCAGAAGGCTTGGATCCACTCCAGGCTACAAAGTTTCAATTGTAGAAGATAAATAAATCCCAGCTACCACGGCCTCCACTTTGGTCACCTGGGGGCATGGCCAGCCTGAAAACCACCACAGGCCTGGCCCAGGCTGCCCCATGCCCCAAGGGAACCCCCACCCTATCTGGGACATCCTTCAGGGCAAACCATGGCCCCCATCCATGCACCAGGCCTCTATCCTGTCCAATAAAAGAGTAATATGCAGATTGATCATCACTCCATCACACAAGATGGCTGCCCCCATGTGGTCAAAAATCCTACCCCCATGTGGACACAAGATGGCGACCACAAGATGGCCAGCAGTGTAGGGCAGTTGGGAGGGACCAAGTCTGCAAGGGAGGGCAGTTGGGGCAATCAAGCCTGCAGGGAGGGCAGTTAGGAGTGACCAGGCCAGCAGAGGAAGGAATTTGGAGATGGACGGGCCTGCAGGAAAGGGCAATTAGGGGCTACCCAGGCCTGCAGGGGAGAGCAGTTGGGGGTGAGTAAGCCTGCAGGGGAGGGCAGTTAGGGGTGAACAGGCCTGCATGGGAGGGCAGTTAGGGGCAAACAGGCTGGCAAGGGAGCAATTAGCCATCAATCAGGCTGCCAGGGAAGTAGTTAGGGGGTGATCAGGCTGGCAGGCCGAAGTGGTTAGGGGCAGTCAGGAAGGCAGGCAGGTGAGCAGTTGGGAACCAGTAGTCCTGGATTGTGAGAGGGATGTCCGACTGCCTTTTTGGGCCCGATCCCATCAGTATTGGGCCTAAACGGGCAGTCATACATGCCTTGAGGGGTCCCAGATTGGAGAGGGTGCAGGCTGGGCTGAGGGACACCCTTCCCATGCACGAATTTTGTGCACCAAGCCTCTATTATATGTGTGTGTGTGTGGCTAGCATTATCAGATGCAACTGCAGAGAGTTGTTATAATCAACTAATACATAAAACATGTGTTCATGGTGAGGCCCAGGGTTATAAAAAGTTTCACACCTCCATATATTTAGACATTGGGTTATTGGGTCAGTTGTTTCACTATTATGGGCAGTGTTTTTTGTTTAATTTATTCACCATTTTCCAAAACATGGATAGCAAAAAGAGCAATTGGAAGAGCCAAAACTTGGACTACACAGAGTTCTAAAAGACACAGTATCTAACAGATACTGTAAGTAAAGGAAAGACAAGGAGTTATCCCAAATAATAAAAAGGTTATATGGAAATTGACCCTAATGGTAGAACGACCAGGAATGACCGGTCACTAAGATGTGCACTAATCACCAGGGAGCAATGCTCAACACAAGAGCTTCCCCCTGGTGGTTAATGTGCATCTACAGGGGGAGCACTGCTCAGCCAGAGGGCAGCTCATGGCTGGCCAGCACAGCAGTAGCAGCAGGAGCCTCTCCCGCCTCTCTCCTGTCTCTGCGGCAGCACTAAGGATGTCCAAGTAACAGCTTATGCCCACTCCCCACAGCGAGCGCAGGGAACAGGCATTAGTTGGACATCCCCCAAGCACTCCTGGGCTACCAGAGGGATGTCTGACTGCCAGCTTAGGCCTGATCCCCTGGGGTGGTTATCCCCTGAGGAGTCCTGGACCTGCAAGAGGGCACAGGCTGGGCTGAAGGACTCTAGTCCAGAAGAAAGGGATAGGGGGAGCTAGTAAAGCATAAAGGAAGTCAACAGGCAGAACTTTTTTGCAAGGCAGGTCTAGTAACAAATCCCTTCAATTTCAGTTGTCTGAGAAAGTATCTCTCCTTCACTTCTGAAAGATAATTTCATTGGCTACAGAATTCTAGATTGTTTTTTTTCTTTTAGTACTTTCTTTTAATACTTAGAGTATTTAACTTTAGTTTCTTCTTAGTGTTATCCTTAATCTTTCCCCTCTGTAGATAAGGTGTGTGTGTTTTTCTTCTGGATTCTTTCAAAGTTTACTCTTTGTCTTTGATTTTCTACATTTTGAATATGATATACCTAATTATAAATTATTTTTTTCGTATTTATCCTGTTGGTGTTTTTTTTAGTTTCTTGGATATGTAGTTTGGTGTCTATTATTAATCTTAATTAATAAAAATTATTCTCCCATTATTATCTCAAATATTTACTCGGTTATATCCATTGTGTGAATATTACACTCTTTGTAATTGTCCCATAGTTCTTGAGTATGCTGTTCTTTTTCTCTTTGTATTTCAGGTTTGGGACGTCCTAATGACATTTGTTCAAGCTCACTCATTTTTTCTTCTCCATTGTCTAGTTTATTGTGAATCCATCAAATGCAATCTTCACTTATATAGTATTTATATTACTTAATTTATATTTCTAGCATTTCTTTTTTATTCTTTATTAAATATATCATCTCTTCTGTTGAATGTTACCCATATATTCTCACATATTGTCTACTACTATTTTATCTATTAGACCCTTTAACATATTAAGCATAGTTACTTGAAATTTTTGGTCTGATTACTCCAAAATCTCTATCATATCTGATTCTAGTTCTGATGCTTACATTGTCCTTTCAGACTATATTTTTTATTTACCCTTTGACTTCCTGGTAACTTTTTGTTGAAAGCTGGACATTATGATACAAAGTAAAAGACATGAAGGCCTTCAGAGTAAGGATTTGGGTTTTGCTAGCAGTTAGGCTGTGTTTACTGTTTGCTGTAGCTATAGTGTTAGAGGATAAGTTTTCCTCAGTGTCGCTTATCTCCCCTATTGTCTTTGGAATTTTCTCAAGATTTATTAAGTAGAGTTTGAGGCTAGTAGTTCTTTTAGTTGTAATCTCTGTTATTTTTTTTGGAGCCCTGTGAAGTAGTAATAAGATGTGGGGGGAACAGAAGCATGTTATAACCCTATGTTTAGGTCTCAGTCTTTTTATATCCCTTCCTCATTTTAGAAGTTAGAGGGAGCTGGAGTTGGGTATTTCATTTTCTCCAGGTTGAAGGCTAGAGGAGCCTTTTATTTTTTATTTTTTATTTTTTATTTTTTTATAAATCTTCATTGTTCAGATTATTACAGTTGTTCCTCTTTCCCCCCCGATTAGCTCCCCACCACCCAGTTTCCACCCCACCCTCTCCCTTTCCCCCCTCCCCACTGTCCTCATCCATAGGTGTATGATTTTTGTCTAGTCTCTTCCTGTATCCCCCTTACTCCTTCCCTCCCAAGAATTATCAGTCCATTCCCTTTCTATGCCCCTAATTCTATTATATTTACCAGTTTATTCTGTTCATCAAATTTTTTATTCACACTTGATTTTTAGATTCACTTGTTGATATGTATTTGTTGTTCATAATTTTTATCTTTACCTTTTTTTCTTCTTCCTCTTCTTAAAGAATACCTTTCAGAATTTCATATAATATTCCTTTGGTTTAGTGTTGGTGAACTTCTTTAGCTATTTTTTATCTGTGAAGCTCTTTATCTGCCCTTCAATTCTGAATGATACCTTTGCTGGGTAGAGTAATCTTGGTTGTAGGTTCTTGCTATTCATCACTTTGAATATTTCTTGCCACTCCCATCTGGCCTGCATAGTTTCTGTTGAGAAATCAGCTGACAGTCATATGGGTGCTCTCTTATAGGTGACTAACTGTTTTTCTCTTGCTGCTTTTAATATTCTCTCTTTGTCTCTTGCTCTTGGCATTTTAATTATGATGTGTCTTGGTGTGATCATCTTTGTATCCTTTTGTTTGGGGTTCTGTGTTCTTCCTGGACTTGTAAGTCAATTTCACCAGGTGGGGGAAGTTTTCAGTCATTATTTCTTCAAATAGGTTTTCAGTATCTAGCTCTCTTTCTTCTCCTAGCATCCCCATAATTCAGATGTTGGTATGCTTGAAGTTGTCCCAGACACTTCTTACACTGTCTTCACATTTTTGGATTTTTTTTTTCTTTTTGCTTTTCCAGTTGGGTGTTTTTGCTTCTTTATATTTCAAATCTTTGACTTGCTTCTGTGATTCTCTAATCTGTTGTAGGATCTCTGTATATTATTTTTTAATTTAAGCATAGACATGAACACACCAATATCATAAGACAAAACCAAATAGAAAAATTTAAAAAGCAGGCAGTAAGCATAAAATAATTTTATATTCTCTCCCATATTTCAGTGGTAGCAGAGCATTGGGAAATACCAACTTACTGCTAGAAAGGCAGCAGTAAGACAAGCGTTTCAGGAAAGAGGAATTTAATAGGACCACACAAAGCAGTGAATTAAGCAAGGTAAAGATGAAAACATTTCCCCTGGAAACAACAAACAAACACACAAACAATAAGAAAAACACATTTCCACTGAAACTCAATTTTTTTTTCATTATAAAAATAAGATATACTTGACCTGAAAGGGTTAACAGCCACTTAACCAAATAAGGTCCCTGGGGCACACATGAGAGTCCATTTAAAAAGTCCCCATAGAATAAAACTTAAGTAAAGCAGCAGAAACAGTATCATAACTTTTATAATACATAAGATAAAGTAGGTTCTTGTCAACAGACATGAAGTCTTTCAAAAATTGTATTGATTTTACCTGATTTGGCACTGCAACATAAAAAAATCTCAATCTGTTAGAATAATTGAGTATATGGGAAATCAACCTCAAAACATTTTTTAGATTATGTGTCTCCTATTGTCTTGACATTACTTGGTATGTAGAGAATTTAGTGTGTCCCATAGTTGAAATTTTGCTTACAACCAGCATCTCTGTGAATCTGTATTCTCTTATTATGAAAAATTTCTTCTTAACTGGGGGTTTGAAAATATAAATCTTTCCATTTTTTTCCTGAAAACCACAGAATCCACAGAATGTTATTGTTATCTCCTTCGGGGAAAACAAACTGACTAATACAGCTCAGATGAGAAAGAAGAGTGGGAACTTCTTTACTGCACATATGCTTATGATTTAAGCATTGTCAACTTTCAAAAAACCAGTTACAGCCTCCCTGTGACTCAGTGGTAGCCACATTCCTCCCCCTCCCCCCTCTCTCTCTACATTTTCCCCATTAAACTGCCCTAAACCTCTTTCTCTTATGATCAGATAGAGCCACCCACAGGAAAAGAAAACTTGTACATTCATGACTTTGTCTCTAACTTATCATTTGACATACTTTCTTTTAAAAATTTTGTCTGTTTTGAATTTTGTGGAATTTTGTGAATTATTATTTAATGTATAGCTTTGAAAAGAGAGCTATACCAATAAATAATCTTAGATAGGTATGTCCTTGAATTATAAACCCATTCCTTTTTGAGATGTTTATAATTTGTATTACCAGAAAGCAAGATTGTTTCCTGAAATTTTGTCTGAGTTCCCTTGTAGATTTTTTTTAAATTTCTTAACCTAGCCACAAACTTCTCTTTATTTGAAATTAACTTAGTTTTTTTTTTTCTTTAATGATACATATATCTTGTTATGACATTTAAAATTTTCCCTTAAAAAAATTACATCCTTATTCTATTTGTTACTATAGAACAATAATGAACTCTAACAGGTTTTGATCTTTATTATAAACTATTTAACAACTTAGAACCTTTTTAAACCCTATGTTAAGGGTTACATGTACAGGGTCTTTCAGTATTCTTTTCTACTCTTTTTGGGCCATGAAATGGTATTTTCTAGTTCAGTTAGAATGATAAATTCACATTTTATGCATCCTCTTCTCAGAGATGATCATTTTACAGTAAATAGTATGTTAGAGTTCTGAGAACTCAAATACTGAGCGAAGAGATGTGTTTTGTTTTGTGTACTGGTTCTCAAAACCATTTGGGCAAGGATTCCTATTTTTGCAAAATCCCAGTTGACATTACTTATAGCACAAGTTTCTGAGAAATCCAGTTCCTCTGATGTTTCTAATCACTAAAGGATATAGTGATCACTTTGGCCAAAAGAAAGTGTAATGGTTAAATAAGATATGTACTGCATAAAGATTGAGCTTTGTTTATTTTGAGGGGGTTTTAGCAAGAAGAAGAATTTTGATCATTTTACCCAGAAATATGGAACCTAATCTGTTCTGGAGTTTAGTTAATATGTATAAAAATAAATGAAGAGTGGTGATTTATAAGTTATAATATGAAAAAACAGATATAGTTTGATAAGAAATATATTTTTATAGCATACTAGAGGCCTGGTGCACAACATTCTTGCACTGGGGTTGGGTCCCTCCGTCTGCCTGTGCCCTCTCACAATCAAAGCCTCGTTGGGGGGATGTCTGCCAAGGGGTCCTTAGTGCTGTTGTGGAGGTGGGAGAGGTTCCCACCACCGCCCCTGTGTTCCTCAGCTGTGAGACCAGCTTCTGGCTGAGGGGCGCTTCCCCTATGGGAGCACACTGACCACCAGGGAGCAGCTCCTGCATTGAGTGTTTGCCCCCTGGTGGTCAGTGTGCATCATAGTGATTGGTCATTCCACCATTTGATCAATTTGCATATTAGCCTTTTATTATATAGGATATATCTTACCAAACCTAATCAGAATTTAGTATGCAAAAAATTGAAGTAAGATCATTCATTTTACTGACAAGATAGTACAAATCTTTCTTTCCTCCTGCCCCTTGCTCCAGCACTGTTTTTGATGCACTATCTAGGGTTTGTTTTTTGTTTTTGTTTTTGTTTTCCACTGGATAGATTAAAGGATGAGATATATGATCTCTTTGCACAAATGCATCAGAGGTTGTCCTCTGGGCACATATTTCATATGGGTTTTGGAACAATACAGAAGTTATTTTTCTTGCAATGGAGAATTACAGAATTTTGGAATGAGACAGAAAATGTATTTCAGCAAGCTAATGGAGACTTCTATTTTTCCAGGCATCTACTTATTCCAGCAGTTTATATTTGGCCAGACTCCTAGTTTTAAAACTAAAGATAGGGAGTAATATCACATTACAATGAATGTTTGACCAAGTCTTAAGTACTAATTACTCTTCCAAATTTTCATTAACCTGGCCTCTGAGGACAAGAATGCAAAAAGAATGTATTAGTTACTGAGCTTCTTTCCTGACCTTTCTTCATTTCCATTTGTCATTATTCTAAATTTTAGAAAACAATGAAAAAAAGGGGGATCTGGTGGATATTTCTGGGAAAATAATTTCAGGGGAAAAATGTCTATTTAAAAAAGAATACCAGCCCAAACCGGTTTGGCTCAGTGGATAGAGCATCAGCCTGCAGACTGAAGGGTCCCAGGTTCGATTCCGGTCAAGGGCATGTATCTTGGTTGCAGGCACATCTCAAGTAGAGGCCGTGCAGGAGGTGGCTGATCGATGTCTCTCCCATCAGTGTTTCTAACTCTCTATCCCTCTCTCTTCCTCTCTGTAAAAAATCAATAAAATATATATTTTTAAAAAGAATACTAAATATGTTTTGACTTATGGGAAAATTTTATGATGGTGTTTGATTCTTAATATCTTCTTAAAAGTAAACTACTAGAACAGTGTCAAAATTTGTACACTATGAAATCCAAATATATGGTGCACTTTGATAGAAAAGGCATTTAATCATAGCCTCCCAACAATGATTTTCCACTCTTGCAGTTTATATTCCTTAATGTTGCTTGTATATATGTATAATTTATTATAAGCAAAAAAAAAATCAAAACACAAATGGTTTTAGAATATAAATTAATCATTGACAAAGATAGACTGGGATTATTCATTATCAGTGAGTATTTTATTTGAGATCACTATGTTTACCAACACGCTACAATAATACCTACTAAATATACATACACCTAAAGAAAGGAGCAATAAGTATCCCCAGGTCATTGTTTACAGTCATGGTTTCATATAAACTGGAGCTTAATCATAACTCTTATGGTAAATAAGGAAATCACTAGTATTTATTGAGGGCTTTTTATGTGCCAGATGTTTTTTCAAAGGCTTATATTATTTTAATTGTTCACATCTGTGAAGTAGGTACTATTATTATTTCCATTTTAGAGATAAAATAACAGAGGTTTAGGGAAATTAAACAACCTGCCCAACATCCAAAAGTAATAAGCAGAGCTGATACAGATCCAAGCAGTTGGATTCAGCAGAGGCTTGAGCTCTGATGAACTCAGTCATATCAGTTTGAGTTTTCCTTGTAGTAGTTCTTGAAATAGAGTTGAAGTGTGAAAAGTGTATTGGAAGTAATGCCTGTGGAACATAAACAGGGAGGGGAAAGAATAGGGCAGGGAAAGCCTTCAGACCATAGTGCACATCTGGGAATCAGAATTGGCAGAGTTTCAGGCTGTAACATATAGCTGGCAAAGTCTCAGCCAACCCAATGGAGAACTCCAGAGCAAAGATCGCTTGTTAGATAGCTCTCATTGAGGAGGAATGGCTAGGCTCCAGTGGTACTGGTGTGCTGAGAATTTGACTGAGGACTCGCTGGGAGGAGCATGGCCTTGGATGGAATGTTGGAGCAGATCTTAAGATAATGTGTCTGGAGGCAGTTATCTAACTGCACTCATAGACAAGTTCTATTTTTGAAGGGCAATTGAGACAGCATATTTCCATGGCTGCCCAGCACCATACTGCCATTTCTCAGATATCAACTACCATTTCACATTCATCAGATTGGCAAAAAATGTTTAAATCTGCCCTAGCCAAGTGTTTGTGAGACTGTGGATGAATATGTACACTGCTTGCGGGAATGTAACTTTATAAAACACTTTGGCAATATAGCTAATATTTTCATAATCTACTGCTCAGCAATGGCACCCCAGAGAAACTTGCTCATAATGAGTCATGTACAGAAATTTTCACAACATTGTTTGCAGTAATGAAAAATTGGAAGAAATCTAAATGTCCATCAACAGGATAATGATAAATTGTGCCATAGAAGTACCATGCAATATTGTATTGTACAAAAAAGTGGAAGGAATATAACTAAGAATCATATAATTGAGGGAAAAAATTGTAAAAGGAGACATTTGAATACATTCAATGTGAGCTCTTAATAATGGCACTATATTATCATGTCATAAGAATCAGATATCCTCAATATCCATCAGATTCATGTACAGTTATCTATGTATATAACATTTAAAAACAATGTCACATTTGCTTTTGGATGCTATACATTTATAGTAAAAATACAGGATGCCTGGGAATGATGAACAGCAATTTTAGGAGAGTGAAATGGGATTCAGGAGGGACAGGGAATTTCAGTTGATGTTTGAGTTTTCTTGTGGTCTGAAACAAATAAGGCACAATATTAATATTTCACAAAATTGTGTAGGGAGCACATGGATGTTAGTTAATATTTCTAATGCTTTTATCTATGGTTAAAATATTTTGTCAATATATGCGTGGTTATTTAGTAGTGAAATTATAGGTACATGTTTAAAACTTACTTGACATGTAAGCATCGTATATACAGATCTAAATAATATAATACATTCAAGGAAATTCAATTCCATTTTTCTGAAATCCTTTGTTAAAAATTTTTATGACACAAAAATGTAAGTCTTTTTTTTTTTAAATTATAACCTGGCAGGCTTTTTGTAGAAATTAGCAAGAATGACTCTAAATATATTAGGAAAAGCAAAGGACTTAGAATATAGAATAGCTAAAACAGTTTTGAAAAAGAAGAATAAAATTAGAGGACTTATACTCCGTAAGTGTAAAACTTACGAAGTTACAGTAAATTAAGATAGTGTGAAAATGGTATAAGGCAATAGAATAATAAAGTAGATCAATAGAAAAGAATAGAAAATGCAGAAGTAGACCAATATGCATATGGTTAATTGAATCTAGATAAAGTATGAAGGTAATTCAGTGGGGATACAATACTTCTTTTAAGACATAGTCTTTGAACTATTAAATATCTATAAAGAAAACATGAACATCAACCCACATCTCATACTTACCGCACAAAAAATTAACTCAAAATGTATCATAAATATAGACATAAAGCTAAAACGAAACCACTTAAAAAATATACAGAAGAAAATCTCAGTGCCCTCAAGTTTGTTAAATATTTCTTTTTAATTATTATTATGTTATTTTTTTTCCTTTTTTAAAAATATTTCTTACAGTAAACACAAGTTATAAAAGAAAAAATGTTAAATTGGACTTGAATAAAGCTAAAAACTATGCTCTTCAAAAGATGCTGTTAAGAAAATGACAAGGCAAATCACAGATTGGAGAAAATAGTCATCATATATATATATATATACACACACACATACACATATATGATGAATTACTTAAGAATATATTTTAAAAATTCTTACAACTCAGTAATAAAACAAAGAACCCAATTTTTAAAAATGGGCAAAGATTTGAAACAACACTTCACAAGGATCTTAAAGTACATGTAAACTCATTAGTCATCAGGGAAATGCAAGCTATTTTGTTAATTCTCACCCGAGGATATTTTTCCATTGATTTTTTTAGAGAGAGTGGAAGAGAGAAGGAAAGACAGAGAGAAATATGGATGTGAGAGAAGCACATCAATTGGTTGCCTTCTACAAGTGCCGGGACCAGGGCTTGGGGCTAGGAGGAGCCTGAAATAAGGGCCCTGACTGGAATTGAAACCCTGGATCCTTCAGTCTGCAGGCCAGTGCTCTATCCACTGAGCCAAACTAGCTAGAGCAGGAAATGCAAATTAAAATCACAACGAGATACCATTACACACTCATTAGATGGCTTAATTTTAAAAGACAAATGATAGCAAGTGTTGGTGAGCATTTGGAGCAACTGGAACTCATCCTTTTTTATTTTTAAATGTTTTTATTTATTTTAGGGAGATAGGAAGGAAGAGAGGTAGAGAGATTGAAACATTTAAGAGAGAGAAACATCAATTGGCTGCCTCCTGCATGCTCTCAGCAACCCGGGCATGTGACCTGACATAGAATCATGGTTCATAAGTTAACATTCAACCACTGAATACTGGCTGGCTAGAACTCATCCATTGTTGATAGATATGTAAAATGACAGAACCACTTGGGAAAATTGGCAGTTGTATTCTTTATATATCTACCACATTACTAAGCAGTTCCATTCCTTGGTATTTTCAAAAGAGAAATGCAAACTATTTCTTTAAATAATATTTTTATTTTCCAATTACAATTGACAAACAATATTATATTAGTTTCAGTGTGCACTCAAATAATTAGGTATTATATAACCTACTAAGTGATTATCCCAACAAATCTCATATCCATCTGACAGAGTACTTACTTATTATAATATTATTGACTATATTCTTTACACTGTACTTTATATTTCAATGACTATCCAAGTACGTCCTTGCATGGGCCCTTTCAAAGGGATTATCTAGGCCTCCAGCTCCCATTCGTCTCCCTCAAACTCAATCCCCACTGATTTGTACAGCCACAAGTTATGAGGAATTCTCTTTCTGACACTGGAACTCTGTGCTGGGGGTTGGAGGTGTGTGGGAGGGGCAGGTGTAGGGCTGGGACCCCTAGCTTCTGAAGGGAACCTCCACAGCTGAAATATCCCTCCCAATTTTTATTCACCACATGGGACTAGCCCATTCCTCATTTCAACCCTACCCAGCAGTCTTAATATGGCTTTTTCTCTATATCCTTAGTTGTAGGATTTCTGTCCAGCTAAGTTATGTAGTTTAGTTGAATATTTTATGTGGTTTCAGGAGGATGAGAGTACCTTATTTATCACACTGCAATCCTGACCAGAAGCTGCAAAATGCAAACTTAAAAATAACTCAAAGCAGCTTTACTTGTAATGTTCTTAAAATGAAATTAAACTATATGTCCATCAATGTTTGTAATAATATACCCGAAGTGATATAACTGTATATAGGAATACTGTTCAGCAATAAAAAGGACCTTACAATTTATGCAACATGAATGAATCTTAATATATTATGTCAAACAATAGAAGACAAATATAAGAGGTTTAATTTATATTATCCCACTTACTTAAAAATCTGGAAAAGACAAATGTAATCTACAGTGGTTTTCTGTGGGCCAATATTAGGGGATTGACTAGAATGGGCTATAAGAGTTTTTTGAAGATTGAGCATATTCTGTATCTTGCTTATAGAAATACATTTATTGAAACTAATCAAATTGTACACCTAAAATGGATACTTTTTTTTGCTTGTAAATCACATGTCATTCGAGTTGATTTTAAAGAAAGCAAGGCATAGAAAATGTCTTAACATGACATGAAACTCTTTAGCAACTTACTGTTTTTCTAGATGACTATAGATTTTGTTATTTATTACGCAGAATTTAGACTTTCCAGTCACTTTCTTTATTTTCTCATGTTTTTATTGAGTTTAGAGAGAGAGGCAGGAAAAGGGAGAAAAAAAGAGAAACATTAATGTGAAGGAAAAACATCAATCAGGTACTTCCTGCATGCTCGCTACTGGGGATTGAGCCAGCAACCCAGGCATGGGAAGATGCTAAACCAACTGATCCACACTGGCTAGGATTTTTGACTTACAGTATTATTTAATCAGTCTCCTATTGCTCAGAGGCAAACATGGAATTCTAACACGAAAACCCATAAACTCTATTTTAGAACCTATTTTTATATTCTTGCACATCTATTAAAAAACCCCCCAAAACAATATTTGCACAGCCAGTGGTTGAATGTTGATTTATGAACCAGGAGGTCAAGGTTTGATTCCCAGTCAGGGCACATGCTCAGGTTGTGGGCTTGATCCGCAGAAGTTGTGCTTGAGGCAGTCGATTTATTATGGTCTCTCATTGTTGATATTTGTATCTCTCTTTTCCTCTTTCATCCTCTCTGTAATAAATAAAAACATTTAAAAATATATATACATCTTGCCCTGACTGGTTTGGCTCAGTGTATAAAGCGTCGGCCTGCAAACTGAAGGATCCCACTTTCGATTCCGGTCAAGGGCATGTACCTTGTTTGTGGGCACATCCCCAGTAGGAGGTGTGCAGGAGGCAGCTGATTGATGTTTCTCTCTCATCAGTGTTTCTAGCTCTCTGTCCTTCTCCCTTCCTCTCTGTAAAAAATTCAAATACACACACACACACACACACACACACACACACACACACACACACACATATATATATCTTGGTATGTATGTTTGCCTCATTACCAGTCATAGTTTTATTTATAAATCTCTTAGAGAGGATACAACTGTTTTCCATATGGATTGCCCTGAGAGCAAATTTATAACATTTTTATTTCCTTACTTTCATTAATTGGATTTGTGACAGTCACTTTTTCAACACCTGAGAATTTTGCATAGTAGTAGGTGGCCTGACTTATTCATCTGACCTCTGTTGAGTATATTTTTCTAATTCTTTTTATTGATTTAGAATTGCAAAAGGAGTTCTCAGAAGGATAGTGGAAAGACTGAGAATTTGACCCAAAAAACTCAATTTGTAAATGAAGAAGCAGCACTCAAATCCAGGTATTTAGATCCTAAGGGAGTTGGAATATTAACTTCATTTTACATGTTCTTTTCAGTAAGTATTATTTTAGGCATAGAAATTACATGTCTTGGCTTATATTTCTTAGCAATAGCAGAATAAAATTCTATTTTATAAATGATAAGTTATCATACTTCCACACACTCCCAAAGGAGTAAACTCAATAAACTACTAAAAATCATCCTTCCAACACAAACATAGCTTTGTTAATTAGGTTTTGGACATACATCTGTCTGGCAGAGACAGAGTTGCATTCTTGAAAATTTAGCCTGAAATTTGAGTATACTTGTTAATTCATAATATATCAACCCGGCTGGCATGGTTTAGTGGTTGAGCGTCAACTTATGAATGAGGAGGTCATTGTTCAGTTCCCGGTCAGGACTCATGCCCGGATTGTGGGTTCGGTTCCCTGTGTGGGGTGTGTAGGAGGCAGCCAATCAATAATTTTCTCTCATCATTGATTTTTTTTTATCATTGATATTGCTATCTCTCTATCCCTCTCCATTATTCTCTGAAATCAATTAAAATTATATGTATGTATGTACACACACACACACACACACACACACACACACACTCACACAAACATCATCATCAGAGTTAAACACTAGTGACCTAGTACACGAAATTCGTGCATGGTGGGGGGTTTCCTCAGCCTAGCCTACCCCCTATCACAGACTGGGAGCCCTCAGGAGATATCCTGTCAGCCGCAGTCTGGCCACACTCTATGGGAAATGACTGGACTGATCAAGGAAAGGTGCCAGCCCCATCACCCCGCTGCTGCAGGTACTGCCAGCCACTGCAGCCACCTAGGTGTTTTCATCAACACGGACTCCAGTCCCTTCATTGTGAAAAATTGACAACTTTCTTTAGGCATTTTCAAGATACTTTCATAGGATATGACATTTCTTTCTTCTTTTTTTTTTTATCCTCACCTGAGGATATGTTTCCATTGATTTTTAGAGGGTGTGGAAGAGAGAGGGAGAGACAGAGAGAAACATCAATGTTAGAAGGACACTTTGATTGGTTGCCTCTTGCATGAGCCCTGACTTGTGCCCTGGCCAGGGAGCAGCCTGTAACCTAAGTACATATCCTTCATCAGAATTGAACCCAGACCCTGCAATTAGCAGGCCAAGGGTCCACCCACTAAGCCAAACCAGCTAGGGCAGATATGACATTTCTTAGCCCCTCTAGCAGCTGACCTTCATTTTTTTCCTCCAGGAGTAAGGTGGAAAAACCCTAGATCACCTTCTTGGATTCTTATAACGCAAGTTACCAAGAACATTGCAAGTGGCGGCATATAGTGAGCTTAGCCAATGAGCGGTCAGAAAAGGTGTTTACTCTCTAACTGGTTTAGCTCAGTGGATAGACCATGGGACTGCAGCCTGAAAGGTCTCAGGTTTGATTCCTGTTAAGTACATGTACCTTGTTTGGAGGCACATCCCCAGTGGGGAGTGTGCAGGAGGCAGCTAATCGATGTTTCTCTCTCATATGTCTATCCCTCTCCCCTCTTCTCTGTAAAAAAATCAATAATGTGTGTGTGTGTGTGTGTGTGTGTGTGTGTGTGTGTGTGTGTATATATATATATATTTTTTTTTTTTTTTAAATGGTATTTCCTGTGCAGCTCATGCAGTCCCTGCTTTGTATCCACTGGGCTAGGGGTTGTCCCTGCCGCCCGGTGGCAGCCACCTGAATCTCTGCATACTCCAGAGACCTGCCAGCCCCTCCCCCCATCATGGGCACCAGGCTGGGGGCGTGCACCCGAACCACAGGTTGGTGCCGGAGCACACGCATGTGGCTGCACCCATAGTCCCGAGTGGCTGGGTGGTGGTGGTGGGGGGGGGTGTTTTGGGACCCCTACTGCAGAGGGCCTAAATGTGAGCCTACAGGTTAGGAGCAGCCTGGGTCCCGAGAATGCTCCTGGGACCCAGGCTTCTCAGTGCCTGTGTATGCAAATCAACTGCCATCTTTGTTGGGTTAATTTGCATAGTCACTCCTGATTGAGTGTGTGTGTGTCTTGTGGGGGAAGCAGAGGTACGGTCATTTTGCATGTTTTTCTTTTATTATGTAGGATTGTTTAATATAAAAAGAAGTTAAAGCCATTCTTAGAACTGTATCATATTTTGTCTCTTAAGAATTATTTAGGATTAACAAGGAACTCTGTAATGGAATTATAATTTTAGTATGTTGGATTAAATCATTTCAACTAATTATTGAGCTGATTTAAGGGGTTGGAGGGAGGCATTGACATACTGGTTAATATATGTACAGGTGCCAATAGAAACAGTTTGGATTTAAATTAGCTTCCATACCACTGGAACATATTATTGCTTAGTTCATGAGGACCCCAGTGTGTGGGAAGAAAAGAGCTTATTAATAAAACAGGGAATATGATATTTTGGCAATTGCATTAGTATCAGGCAGCACTATTTTTATGGTATTATAAACAGACAAAACTTTGGGACATATTATTAGTAGGTGACTACTAGTTGCAGAAGATAGTTCGTGTTCAAACTTTGACATTGGCCCACATGTTGTAGCACAAAAACCATATTTATAATTTACATTGGATTTGTGCCCTCAGCTATTTCTAAATGTATCTTTCTCAGATTTTTCTCCAATAATATGCATAAATTTCTGCTAATGGAGTGGCATACAAATGGTTGTAATTTTTAAAGTTTTAAAGTAATTATACATTCAAGGTCCTTTTTCATTTTTACTTTGGTTCTGAGGTTTCTTTTAAAAAATTGTGTGATTTTTAAAAACAGTTAGAATCCAAATGAGTTTCCAAATACTACCCTGGAACTCTACTATAATGATTGCTAATGTTCACAGTACTTTTGGAAGTCCTCTTTGAAGACTATCTTTACAACCTATAGCAATTCTTTTAAATATCACTGTGATGGCATTTTAAGATAAATCCTTTAAGGCTGATATTGATTCTTGAAAATAGAATGAGAACATTAATCCAAATCAATATTTGGATCGTGTCCACAAAATTTTTGTTCAAATCTAATATCACTAGTTAAGAAAGAGGGGAGAAAATCACCAACAAGATAGAATTATGAAGCAATGAAACGATTTTTTCTTATATAAAGATAAATTGTATTTATTTCTTTTTATTGATTGGTTTTTAGAGAAAGAGAAAGGAGCAGAGAGAAGGAAGGGAGGGAAAGAGGGAGAGGGGGAAAAAAAAAGAGAGAGCCGAAACCGGTTTGGCTCAGTGGCTAGAGCATTGGCCTGAGGACTAAAAGGTCCCAGGTTCGATTCCAGTCAAGGGCATGTACCTTGGTTGTAGGCACATCTCCAGTGGAGGGGACGTGCAGGAGGCAGCTGATTGATGTTTCTCTCTCATCGATGTTTCTGACTCTCTATCTCTCTCCCTTCCTCTCTGTAAAAAATCAATAAAATATATTTTAAAAAAAGATAGAGAGAGAAACATTGATTTTTTTTTGTTCCAGTTATTTCTGCATTTATTGGTTGATTTTTGTATGTGCCCTGACTGGGGATTGAACCTGCAACCTTGGCATATTAGGACAATGCTCTTAACCAATTTACATTTATTGGGGTGACATTGGTTAATAAGATTATATAGGTGCTTAGTGTACATTGCTGTGATACATGTTCTATATATTGCATTTTGTGCCCGTTGCCCAATGTCAAATCATCTTCCATCACTATGTGTTTCACACTCGTTACCCTTTACTACTCCCAACCACTTCCCTCTGCTAATCACCATACTATTATCTGTGTCTACGAGTTTCAATTTTATATCCCACATATGAGTGAAACATATGGTTCTTAGCTTTTTCTGACTGACTTATTTCACTTAGCATAAATGATTTTAAAAAGTAATTAAGCAGTTGTAACATCATTGAATAAATGCATAGTCTGAAAGTGAGCACTCTGAAGGATAACATTCATATTCACTTGGATATATGAATTCTGACAAATTCCTCTGAAAATATTCTGTATTTTTATAGTCTGAAATAACATAGAAGATATTTTCCTACATTAAAAAAAGGTCTCCTGGTACAAGTGACCATTGTACTTGGCCTTTCTGGCTTTTCTCTAGGTGACAATGCTTATGCGTATGTCTGCTCCTATAATCTTGGTGTCATGTAACTTTCTTGGGCATTACTGGTTGCTAAATGGCCTGTAAGGATCTTTTGAGCTTTATGACTCTGATAATCTGCAGCAAAATAACATACAATTCTCTCTGTTCCTCAAAACTTGATCTCTTGCCTTTTGTGGAAGTTGTTTGCTTTTAGAAATAAACAGTTTGATCTAGACTAAATTGAGAAGGAGACATAGACAGATTTAGTGATTCAATCTGCAGAAGTAAATGACACATATGATTGAGGTTGGGGATAAGATATTTACTGGAATATGCAATTGAGGAGACCTTTAATTCTCTATGGTAAGTTTGCAGATGGAGTTTATAAAAGCATTTCCTAAATTTCTGCATCCTCTGGATGAAGGCATTCTGGGCATGAGAAATAGTGCAGATCAAAATACAATGGCATGTTGAAGCACAGATCAGACCTTTAGAGCCAAAGCTGCTCTGAGGGTTTTAGCCTGTACTCATGCTGTTCTCAACTCATAGAGACCGGGATGCAGTCTTCCCCACCTATATGCCCATCTCCTCACACTCCACTTTTGCAGGCCATCAGTTGGCATCTGGACATAATTCTTAGAAAACCTTGCTTCACATTATTTTTATTATTGGTCTTTCTGTTAAAATGTAAATATAACATGTCATTGGTTTTTTTCCATATACTCTTTTTTCCCCCTTTTTTTAATTGCTTAAAGTATTACAAATAGTAGTACATATGTCTCCTTCCCCTCCCGCCCCCTATTGAACTCCCCCTGGCCTTCCCTACCCCCAGTACATGCCCTCACCTGCCTCTCCCCCCCAGTGTCTTGTATCCATTTGTTATGCTTATATACATGCATATAAGTCCTTCTGTTGATCTCTTACAGCTCCCCGCCCCAGCCTCCCCTGCCTTCCCGCTGTAATATGATAGTCTGTTCAATGCTTCTTTGCCTTTGTATCTGTTTTTTCCCCCTGATTCTTTTCTTTAAAAACATTTTGCCTCTGCAGACTAGAAATAAACCTGTAAGAACAAAAGATGTTTGAGTCCCAATTTCAATGTCCAACAGTTCTGAGTCCCAGTTTCAATGTCAAACAGTTCCTTATGTGTATCTGGATGGTGGACAAATGGTGGCAAAGCAGGTCCAACCCTGACTGGTTTGGTCCTAGGCAACCTGTAGAAACGCACAGCTGCTGAATGCTAGAATGGCAAGGTGTCGTCAGCATCTTCCATCTCTGGACTATTTCTCCTCTTGTCTTCATGGTTGGAGCAGACCACTCCACTTGGTCTTGGAGTTGTTTTCTGAAAGTATACTCTTTCACATACTTTCATGCTTTCATACTTTATGTTACAAACTCCCAATATTCCTCTCCCCCTGAAACGTTTCCACTGTGCCTTTGGAAACCTATTTCTGTATATTCCCTTTATCTTCTTGCATTACTGAAGCATGGCTTACATTTAAGACCTTTGCTTTTCACCCAGTGTTTTCAAATAGTTTGTATTGGCCCACACAGTGTTTTAGTGTTTGGAGAAGAGATCAGTATCTTCTCCTTTTGTTCCTTTCAGATTATCGGTATTCCATTCTTATGTAAGTACCCTCTCCCCTCAACACAGCTTTGATGTTTATGTCTGTTGGTGTTATCATGTCTCTATCTTCTCCCAATTTATTAACTACACTCCCCTGTTTTAAACACTCTTTCCTATTTTCAAAGTCATGCTCTTAACCCACTTTAATTTCCATGTGGATGACTTTTCTTATATGTTCGCCTTTCTTGTTCTTAAGATATTCATTTCTAATGGAGTTTTGTACCACACCACTCATGGCTGTATCATGGGCCTTATCTTCGCTTGCAGCTGCTCAAACCTGAAATACTAGTCATACATCTTAACATCTCATGACAACTTCCTTTGCTTACAGGTCTCTAAAGTTGCTCAAAAGTGTCATATGGAAAGCTGAACTCCTGATTTTCCTTACTAAGCCTGCTTCTTCTCCTGAGGTTTCATGTTTTTTAAATAGACCCCATCCTGTACCAAGTTGCCAAGCTAAAAACTTAGAATTCATTCTTGATTTCTTCTTCCTCATCATCTGCTTCCCTTCACCTAATATTGTCAATTCTGTCTCCTAATATTTCTTGAATCCATTTTCTTCTCCTTATCACCATTCTCTTTCCAGATGCAGATCTGGAGTTTTGCAGCAGCCTCCTAAGGAAACTTTTCCTGCACATAGTCGTGCCTTTCTAATCCAGTCTTCACCATGACCACACAGAATTGGTCTAAAATGCAAACTGATCACATCACATTCCTGTTTAATGTTATTCTCTTAGGATCCAGTGCAAATCCCTGAACATAGATTAGAGGCCCTGCATATCTGGCTTTGTTTACCTGTCTAGCCTTAATTCTTGTTTCTTTCCCATCAAACATTGTGATTTAGTCATGTTTATTTCAGTTCCTGGAATAGGCATTGATTTATTTAACTCTGAGCCTTTGAGGATGTTCCCTCAAGACAAATTTTTCGTCTTCCTCTTAGTTTGACAAACTCGTACTCACCTTTCAGGCTTCAGCTTTCTCTAGAACGTTTATCTTAATGCCCTTAATTCTGGAAAGGTGTTTCTTCTCTGAATTTTTGGCATTCTGAATTTTCTCTATTCAAGTACTTATCCAACTGTATTATAATCCCAATTTACTATATTTGTCATAAGCTTTGTGAGAGCAGAAATGTGTCAACAGCACCTAGCATATTCCTGATTCCTAGACGATACTAATAGTTTATCATTTGCTTCCCAATGAAACTGTTAAGCATTTTAAGGGCAAGATCCATGTTTTCTATTTGCTGCTCAATTATTTGACCTTCCTCAAACCTTAGTTACATTATTAAACATGAGTAATTTGGAATAAACCATCTCTAAGGTACCTGTCAGAACTAAAATGCTTTATATCTTAAATGCCGCATAGAATCCTGTAAGTCATAAATCCTGAACAAAACAAAACATTTTACTGTATCTTTTGGAGAAAATAAAAATGTTTTTGGTTGACTTGGTTAGAGTGAATTCTTGATAGTGTATAACCAAAGAAAAATTCTAACGTTTTCATTATTGTCTACCTATATACTTTTTAAAAAAATCTTTATTATTCAGATTATTACATTTGTTTCTCTTTTTTCTCCTCCATAGTTCCCCTCCACCCGGCTCCCACCCTTCCCTCTACCCTTACCTCCCTCCTGTTGACCTAATCCATAGGTGTATGATTTTTGTCCAGTCTCTCCCTGTACACCCCTCCCCCTCTTACCCCCTAAGAATTATCAGTCCACTTCCTTTCTGTGCTCCCGATTCTGTTATATTCACCAGTTTATTCTGTTGATCAAATCTTCAATTCCCTTAATTTTCAGATTCACTTGTTGATAGATATGTATTTGTTGTTCATAATTTTTTATCTTTTACCTTTTTCTTCTTCCTCTTCTAAAAGAGTACCTTTCAGCATTTCATATAATACTGGTTTGGATTTGATGAACTCCGTTAGCTTTTTCTTCTCTGTGAAGCTCTTTATCTGCCCTTCAATTCTGAATGATAGCTTTGCTGGATAGAGTATTCTTGGTTGTAGGTTCTTGCTATTCATCACGTTGAAAATTTCTTGCCACTCCTGTGCCTATATACTTTTTATAATAAAAAAATCTAGTGTGTTGAATGTATACAAATGCTATCTTACTAGTTTTATGATAAAATTGTAACTCCCTTATTTTATCAATGCAATGCTTTAATTTTGAAATATACTCTTTACTTTATTGACTTGACTATGATGTTGGTGTTCTATGGAGCCTGATATATAGTAGCTTGAACACGGGTCCTGTGGGTCAATCCAGACCTTCCCACTTGTTAGCAGTATGAACTCAACCATGCCCCTTAATCTCTCTGAGCTCTGGTATCTTCATCTGTAATGGATGAAAACAATACATAGACTAATGTGTTTACTGAGGGAATTAAGTGAGACAATCCCTGTAAAGTGTAGAGCAGAGTATCCAACACTTAGAAAGTGCTAGATATACTCATTAGTCACCATAGTAAGATTTTTGTCTGTTTCAACAGTGCCACAAGAGAAAAATCTCTCCAGTTCTTACATGTTAATTTCATGGGTGGTATTTCTGTTACTTTTTAAAACCATTTACACCCACTGGTTTATGTGATATTTTGATCATAAAATAGTAGGTTCTTTTTGTAGTTATGTAGATTTGAATTGGCTTACTTCCTTGTGTTCCACTGCTCATAATTTCATAGTGACAAGGCTGATTCAATATGGAACAAAATACCCTTTACATGGCTGCCTTTTTTATATGATGCAAGATGCTTGTGTCACAAAATGAATTCAGAATGCCTGTCTCTAAATCTTTAGGAGTCAAATCAGAGTTAACTATCAGGTAGAGAAAAGTTGTGAATTTAAAATTGATATGCAATATTCTCCAAGGAATAATTTTAAAATAAAATTTTGTAAATGATAAGGTATCTTGTATACCAGCTTACTACCTATTCCTATGCTTTGATTTCACTTAGAAAACAGTATAAATTTATAGCCTGACCACATTGTGTCCTAAACACCAAAGGCAAATGACATTGAGAGGATTTCATCTTAACCACAGAGAAACTGTGACAAGCCCAAAACCACAGGATCAAGTAAGTGGTAGATCCAGGAATAGAACTGAGAAGGCTCTGATTCCTCCTCACATGCTGAAACCACAAGGTTCTGCTGCTTTGGGACATAATGATAGATCAGCTAATGCTGCTAGACCACTAGTACATGACACTTTGGGGCCAACTATATGAGGGCACTATCTGAAAGCATGCAAACTTTACTGTCTAAAGGCCTGCATGGAAAACGGAGCCATTACAGGCACTGGATGTTTATTGACTGATATTTGTGTTTGGGGTAATCAGTTGCTACCACAAAGTTTGTTTCTCTACTAAGATTGTAAAACAACAACAACAAAAACAACCACCACATAATAATTTATAACCAGAAAAAGGCCATTCTTAGTAACATTTTAGTAATTTTTAATAAAGCTAGTAGCTGAAGAGTTTACTAGAATAACATAACATGTAAAAGAAGCATACGATTTGTTTGTTCCTTTAAAAAATTAACCTCATTCCCCCATTGTACTTTACAATTTTTATTTCTTTTGCCTTTACTTGTTTTCCATAGTACTGACATGGTTGATTTGAAGGATTTGTTCTGCTATTTCTTTTCCTCTTTGGGGACCAGATTTGCCAACCTCCTCACTCTGTCATGCCAGAAGCAGCCTTATCCTTTGTTGCTATATTATGTGGATAAAAATTGTTTTTGCTTATATTTTGCTGTTTTATTATGTTATAAACCTTCTTGCTAGGGTTATTTTCTTTCTTTTTGAAATTCATCCTTTAGAAGATACTTTAGTAAAAGTCCTTTAGCATTTATTTATCTAAAGATGTCTTGCTTCAACCCTTACTCTTGAAGAATAAATTTGCTACATATATTATTCTAGAATGACATTTACTTTCTTTTAGGCCTCTGAAAATATTTCACTGTCTGTGGCTTCTATTGTTGCTATTAAATAATAAAATATGTCTAATGATGATAGAGTACTCATCTGCCATCTTTGTATGATGAACACTTATATGTATCACTTCATTTAACCCTGATAACAAATGTATTACAATATGCCATTATTCTCATTTCACTTAATGGAGGAATAGAGACACAGACCAGTTAAGGATATAGAAAAGAAAGGAGGGCAGGATTTCACCCCAGGAGCTCTGACTCTAAAACCTAGATTTTTAAACAACTACTATAGCCAAGCAAATACTTAAAGAGAATGAGGTAATAATATTGTAATAACGATATATGGTGCCAAGTGGGTACTTGAAATATTGGGGGGACTATTTTGTAAAGTATATGACTGCTTAGCCACTATACTATATGGTATGCCTCAAACTAATATAAAATATTTAAAAACATATAAAAATAGAATGAAAGATAAATAACATTATTAAATTATAAAGTTATTTTTAAAATTTTAGTAATTATAACAGGGAGACATTTTTTTTCTGGGTAGAAATATTAGTAGATTAATCATCACTGTTAGACTATCATTACCCAAAAGGGTCAACATGCTCCTGCCTGTTGCTCATCTACAAGGTGAGAATAATAGTACTACCTGCCTCATAGGTGATTGTGAAGGATAAGTCACTATGTTACAGAAGACCGGAAAACCAAGCCATGCTTAGAGAAAGGGAGTTACATTTTAAGGGCAGGGCCAAAGAAAAATGTGCCTTTTAAATTCTGGCCCTTCTACCCCCTACATGGAGGAAACCTTTTCTATTTATACTTTTCCTAGCTCTTTTGTCTCCCAAATTTGGAATGAGACTTCCGGGCCTTCTGGGAAAGAAGGCCTAGTGCTGGGAAGGGTCCATGAGGCCATATCTCAAGGCCTAGCCTGGTGTTAGCACTGGCAACTCTGTATGGGGCATAGTCCATGGCCTCACTGGAATGGGAGTAATCTTATTTTCCTTATTATTTAAGCAATCAAGCATTTACAGAAGCCAAAATAGCAGGGTTAAAATTTATAAGATGGTTGCTTCATTCCCCACTTGTTTTATGTACATGAGTCAAATCATTGACTGTTTTGGGTCATTGTTGGTGAAGGAGTTATATTGACCCATGAGGACTATATGCTTGATAGAATTAATTCTCTGCTGAATAAAGTCAGTGGGTCTGTTTATAAGATAAGGGCCCAGAATGAGGGCCAGGACTAATCTCTCAATGGTCCAAAGAGTCACGGACTCTTTATTTTGCCTGGGCTGTCTTAAGCCAGGTGTGATGGAGCCATGTCAGGATCCTGTCCACCTGGACTACTGAGGTGGGGGAGGGGTCCTTTCCAGGTAGGAGTCAGTCCTTGTGTGGCAAATTTCTTTACCCAAACAGTCACCAGAGTGTTAGGATGGACCACATCAGAAGTTAGTATAGGCAAAGTACTTCTGGACTGTTTTCTGGGAGGATTGTAAAGCCTGTAAGAACTTGAGTAAAGATTGGTTATGGATTTCAGCTTTTCTACATTGGGTTTTCATGTAAGCTGGTGAGGTGGATAGGTCAGGATTTGGAAGAGTCACTAGAATCTGTAGAGGCCCCACTGGTTTGGGGCAGTCTCCTGGGCTGCTTCATCTGCAGCCTCATTCCCTCTGGCTTCTGGGGAGTCCCCTTGTCTCACATAAGTAGAGACGGATAGACTTAATTACTTCTGGTAGTGCTAGTTGGCCCATCATCCTTGCTCTGCTCATATCTCTTTAACTGAATATTATATTACCTCAAGGATCCTGCCTCTGAATTCTTTTAGGGAAAATGGACGTCAGTGGGTTCTTCTAGCTACTTCCTGCTTAGTGGGGGGGTGGGGTGTCAGAGGTTTCTCTCAGAGCCAAGAGATCCTGCTGTCTGTCAGAGGGACAGTGAGGCCTGGGCACAGAAGGAGGTGGGCTTGTGACCTGGGGGAGATAAACTATAACAAATGTTCTGGTGGAAGAGAAATAAAACTTTTCAGTTTTAATTACTTCTATTGAAAAATAGTTTTTTCTCCTCAAAATTACCCCCATGTTTATCAAAAGAGCCAAATTAATACTAATTTATCTATTGTATTTAATTTGGTCTTTATTTGCATAAACATAACAAGAATGGTAACTGACTACCTTTGCCAGAATTTCATGATTGAATTTTTTTAAAAATATATTTTATTGATTTTTTACAGAGAAGAAGGGAGAGGGACAGAGAGCTAAAAACATTGATGAGAGAGAAACATCAAACTGCTGCCTCCTGCACACCCCCCACTGGGGATGTGTAATGTCCTTGGCTGGAATCGAACCTGGGACCTTTCAGTCCGCTGGCTGACGCTCTATCCACTGAGCCAAAGTAGTCTTGGCTCATGATTGAATCTTAATGTGCCCTGTAGTGCCAGGAAGCCAAGCCATCCAGTGCCGTCAGGCCTGCCTGTAGTATCTGCTGAATTAGGTGAAGTGCTCACCTGTAGTGGCTCTACCCAGGCCCATGTCCTAGGCTTCAAGGCCCATCTTAGCCCTCCTCTTCGTCGCGGATTAGAATACATGGGGGTACCGCAGGGATGCAGAGGCTCCCTTATTGCTCCCCTTGTACTCTGACCAACTGCCAGTGATAATAGGGTGTGGTCCTGATGCTCCAGCACCAGCTATTTTCAGGGCTACCAAGCAGGATACTAGACTTTCTCCATGGCACTCTTATTGACTTCAAGTCTTCAGAGTTCAGGCAGGACTCTTTAAAACATGATATTCCAGTCAAAGTTTCTGATTAATAAAACCACTATTGGAAACTGGTCTTATTGAATTTATGAAAATAAATGTATTGCTATGATTTATTTATTAAGTATTGCCAAATTTCGGAGGCATTGTATAAGTAGAAAAATATATTGGCCTGCTTTAAGATAGAATTTTTCTTGCCAGTCCTTTTTGTGGAGTTTCCAAAGTAATAAAAAATGGTCTGGTGAAAGGGAAAGAAAACCTTTCAGTTTTAATAACTTCTATTTTGGCATAACTATTTACCCTCTGTTTAGGGAGGCAGAATGTACATTATTTACTCTTCCTGGCTTACTATCCTGTATTATTTGATTTCCTTTCAACATTTCTCTTCTCCTTCTTATTACATACACAACCTTTATAAATTTTACACTTCCAAATTAGCCTTCAAACCTTCCTTCTATGTCCTTTAAAAATGTATAACCATGCCTCAGACCTTCTACTCAGTATTCCTTGTTCTTTGAAACATCACTCCTTTAATGATTACTAAAAAGTAAACCGACATAATTTCTTAGATTAACATTTATGACTTAGACCTTCTGTGATAAAACAAGAGTAGATAAAAATATTTCTTTTTGAGAGACAGAGATTTTTAAAACTTAAACTAGTTGTAACATTAAAGATATTATATTTTAAAGTTCCTTTGCTGAATATTCTACCACTGCCCAAGAAGTTCCCAGTAACCCCACCCTGCCAGGCTCAGACAATGAGATTTTCTTTATGTGTATTAGAAAGGTTAAAAAGAAGAAAACAGAGCAGAGAAAGATCCTTATGTTTTGCAGAAAGCCTTGAGTCTAGCATAATTCAGATAAGTAAGAAACCAAGGGCGCCAGCAGAGGGGGTTATAGCCAGCAAAATCAACAAAAACCTATCTCCCCCTGTTCTTCCAGCTGACACCCCCCCTTTTCTGCATTAACCATTTACTCTGTCCTTTGCAGGGAAAATAAGGCAAGTGGTCTGAGATCCTGTATAACCAGGCTTTTTACACTTAAGGAACAGCTGCTCTCCCTCCCATATTTTCCTTCTCTACTCCAAAGCCCCAGAAGATCTCAAATCCTCCTCCTCCTTCACCACTTCTGATATCTCTAACCATGCCCCTGCCCCCCAGCCAAGGGTTTCTCTATCTCAGCAGGCTGAAAGTGAATTCCACCACCTCTACCCTTTCTCAGACCTGCTCCAGAGCAGTTTTTGGCTCTCTTCCTCCCCCAGAGACCCACTGTAAATCTATCAGGAAGAGCAGGGAGGTCACAGTTCTTGGGACCACATGATTCTCTGTTTGCTAGCACGGCTGAAAAAGGCAGCCTACAAAGCAGTTAATTATGACTAATCTTAACCCAACAAGCCTTTGTTTAAACTTTTTTGGATTGGCAACCTTCACAAATTTTATACCCTTAATCCTTGAATTCCAAAATTTTAAACTAACACAGCAAAATTATAAATCAAGGAAGAGCAATTAAAAGTTCTTTACTGTCTCCCCACTGCAGCAGGGTTTGCACTGTCTTTTACACAGACTCTCACACTTACATTCATACACCTGAGTTTTTTACTTCTACCAGATATTTACTCAGAGTTTAAACAGTCCACTTGATTCTTGATTAATTGCCTGAGGAAGTCCTTGACTTCTGGGGAGGTGATCAAGCTCTCCCTTCCACTCACTCGAGTGGGCCTGACTGATAGGGCCCCTACCTTACCAATTCTGTAGACAGGTCTAGAAGTGTACATCCACTCTCCCCAGATGGTGGCTGGGTCCTAGGCTGAGGTCTGGAAGTGCCCAGAGTCCCCCGGTTCAATTCTGCTAAATCAGCAGAGCGGAGGCCTGTCTAGCTCCCCTAGGCCCCAAACCCAGTCCATTCACTGGAGGCCAAAAAGCCAGCATGCTTGGCCTTCTTCCTGGTCAGGGAACCATTATGTTACAGAAGACAGGAAAAAACAAAACAAAACAAAAAAACCACGCCTTGCTTAGAGAAAGGGAGTTACATTTTATTAAGGGCAGGGCCAGAGAAAAATGTGCCTTTTAAATTCTGCGCCCCCCCCACATGGAAGAAACCTTTTGTATTTATACTTTTCCCAGCTCTTTTGTCTCCCAAATTTGGAATAAGACTTCTGGTACTTCTGGGAAAGAAGGCCTACATGCTGGGAAGGGGCACCATATCTCAAGGCCTGCCCTGGTGTCAGCACTGATAACTCTGTATGGGGCATAGTCTATGACCTCTCTGGAATGGGAACAGTCTTATTTTCCTTATTATTTAAGCAATCAAGCATTTATAGAAGCCAAAATAGCAGGGTTAAAATTTATAAGATGGATGCTTCAACTACATACATGCGCATTCATGCACACACACACACACACACACACACACATACACACAGAAAAGTGAAAAAATATTTGTTGTTATTGCATAGAAACTAACCTTACTATATATCAGAATATAGTATCTGATTACAGGTGATGAGAGAAAGGATGGGCTATTAAATAAATGATGCTATGTAGTTGTGTGAATTATATAGAAAACAGAAATTTTGATCTACATCCAAATAATAAAAAATAATACCAGATATAGAGCTTAATTATTGTCTAAATTCATGATATCATTAGAACAAAATTTTGATTAATAGTTAAAATGCATGTAGAGAAGGCTGTAATAAGCATACCATCAAAGGTATGAATTATAAATAAAAAAAATGGAAAGACCTTTTCACATAAAAATTTAAAATTTCATAGTGGAAGAATTGATCAAAAAAGAAGAAAAGGAGAATGGGAACACATGGACATGGACAACAGTGTGGTGATGGTTTTGTGGGAGAAGGAGATGGGTGGAAGTGGAAGAGGCATAGAGGGGACAAATGGTGTTAGAAAAATTTGTTTCAATTTCTTTTGTAAAAACAAATAGAAGCACTGTAAATGATTAAAGGCACAATATACTACAGTAGGGAAATCTTCTGTAACATATATAACTGAAAGTTGTTAATCTTAATTTTTAAAGAGCTCTTGTGAAATAATAAAGAAAAGGACCATAAGAATAGAAAAATCAACAAAGTAACATACAATCTTTTGGAAAGAATTACAAATAGACACGGGAAAAAATGCTGTTTCACCAGTAATAATAAAAAATACACCAGTTTGCACTTAGGAATTTAATGTGATTTAAAAAGATAGTTCATCAAGAACAAATATAATAATACACTAATAACCAAATGGAAGGAAATAATTACAAAGTATTTGTTGCATCCTAACAAAGTGACCCCTCATCTGCATTGTAATAGCACAATGTGGTGGTTTGAGACTGTCTTTGAAATATAGGCATAATATAGATAAGAAGTGAGAGGTTTGGCAATAGGATGGAGGGAGACAATAAATAACCATAGTTTTGGTTTTGTCATGGCAAAGGAATGAGGTTTTAAAAACAGGGAGTCCTGAGAATCCTTGAAGACAGGAAGGGACCAGTAGAGGAGAAAAGGAAACTGTTAGTACAGAGAAGTAAAGTTGAAGCAATAGGTCCATCGAAAGATTAGAAACAGGAAGTAAACGTACTTCAGAAGTAGATGGGGGAAAAAAGAAGTAAAAGTATGAAGATTTTTAAATGAAGAGGAAAGATAGGAAAGCTAAGATTGTTCTCTCTGCATAGCATTAATCTTAATGAGGGAGTGACTGGTAAGAGATTGAGTGCCTGTGGGACTAGGAGAATAAAAAAAGATTTGAAAAAGCTGCTTTGGGATCATGGAGTGGACCAATAGGCAATGAAAACAAATATTGCAGGTTAAGGACCTGGCTGAGACTCCATAGAATTGCGTGCTATCTAAGTGGAGTGATGGGATTATTCAGAGTGAGGGAAAAACTGTTTTTGGCATACAGAGGTGAAGCAAGCTAGAATGAATTAGGAGAAAAGGAAGGACCAGAATGAAGATATTATGTGCTGGAAAAAGAGTGGAAGAGATGGAAGACAGGACTGGGGACAAAGAGAAGAGTATTTTAGAATTTAAGATTTTGGCAATACAACTTTTAGACCATTTGCTTCTTCCTCTTAATTCATATTTTACTAGCTGATCTTGGCTCATATGGAAATGTTCTAATTATTTTTATTTGGATAAAAAATTTTTACCATGAAAGTATTATTTTTTTAATTATATAAGTTTCAGGTGTACAACATTGCAATTTGACAACTGTATGGAATACAAAGTCATCACCTTTAAAAGTCTAGTGACCATCCATCACAGTGTTTGCCACTCTTCACTCCTTTCACCCACATCCCAACTCCTTTCCCCTCTAGTAACCACTTGTCCTCTTTATCTATGAGTTTGTTTTTTTGTTTATTTTTTTAAGACTCCACATATGGGTGAAATCATATGGTATTTGTCTTTCTCCTCCTGACTTAGCATTATATCCTTATTGTTGTCACAAATAGCAAGATTTGTTGTCAGAAATAGCAAGTTTTTATTCTGTTATATTCTGTTATATCCCACTATATATATCACATCACCTATATTCATTCATCCATTGATGAGTACTTAGGTTGTCTAATTTCCATATTGTAGCTATTGTAAATAATGCTGCACTGACTATAGAAGTTATATATCTTTTTTAATTAGAGTTTTTATATTCTTCGGATAAATATTTAGAAGTGGAATAACTGAAACATACGGTCGTTCTGTTCTTATATTTTTGAAGAATCATCATACCATTTTTTTTAGTGGCTACATAAATTTACAATCCCACCAGCACAAGGCTTCTCTTTTCTCCACATTTTCTCCAGAATTCGCTGTGGTTTTTGTTTTGTTTTGTTTTTTGTTTTTGTTTTTTTATGTTAGCCATTCCTACAGGTGTGAATAAAAGCTCATTGTGGCTTTGGTTTGCCTTTCCCTAATAATTAGTGATGTTGAACATGTTTTCAATTGCCATTTCTTTGAAGACCTAATGAATGGTTATTATACAGTTACATAATGTTTGTTTTACAGTTAACTGGTGGCTACTTTAGAGACCACTGCAAAGTGAATTGATAAGTGACTTTGAGACACTGATTTACTGTATCATTATGCATCCAATCTTCAAGTAAGGGTTATAACACATTAAAATTAGACAGTTTATATTTCCTTTCTGAATTCCTCCAGATGTTCACTTCTCATGAATAAATAGTCAAAAAGAACTTTAATACAAAAATGAAGAAAATGAAGTTGAAATTATGTAGGATCATACGAATGAAGGATCATACAAATAAAGGGTCAGACAAGTCAGTTAATTTCATAAATAAAAATTCATCCTGTATACTTCAAAGATCAAAACCTTTCAGTGTTTGGCCATAAATAGATAGTAAAAATCAGAATCCTAGGCTAGAATGTTAGTGTTTCCAACATAAAATTCTGGCCTTATCTTTCACTACACCTTATGTGTATCCCAACTTTCACCTTGATTTTTTTGTTTCTACTATTTGCATCTCAACTTTTCAAATCATAACTATTCATTAAAACTCAGTTAATTTGTTATGCAGTCTGTGACTCCAGCCAGAAGTGATACCTGTTTTCCTATCATCTATAATTCCTTTGTATACCCCTTTTATATTACTTTTCATGCTCTTCCTATTTATTTAAAAATATTTTCGTCTCCATTAAAATTCCCTTATGGTAAAGACCACATTTTTATTATCTTTGTATTATTTCACAGCACTAATTTAATGCTTTTTCTGTTGTAAGCATGGACTAAATATTTGCTGAACAGGCATTGGATGCTACTAAGTAGCAAGGTAGGACCTTTAAAAAAATAATGTTTTTCTTTTTCTTTAGATTACTTTTAAACTAGAGGCGTGGTGCACAGATTCATGCACTAGTGAGGTCCCTTGGCCTGACCTGCAGGGATTGAGCCAAAACCATCTCACCGACATCCTCTAAGGCAGCAGTTCTCAACCTGTGGGTCGCGACCCCTTTGGGGGTCAAATGACCCTTTCACAGGGGTCGCCTAAGACCATCGGAAAATGCAGATATATACATCACGATGCATAAAGTAGCAAAATTTCATGGTTGAGAGTCACCACCACATGAGGAACTGTATGCAAGGGTCGCAGCCTTAGGAAGGTTGAGAACCACTGCTCCTAAGGGGTCCCAGATTGCAAGAGGGCAGTTCTCAGGTGACGCACCCAAGAATCAGGCTCCCTCCTCTCTGGTTTTGGGTGAGTCACTCAAGAACCACAGCTGCCAAGTCACTGCAGCTCAGTGGCTCCTGTGTTGAGCGTCTGCCCCTGGTGGTCAGTGTGCATCATAGCTACCAGTCAGCTGGTCAAATGGTAGGCTTTTAAATATATAGATGTTACTTCATTAACCTCTTCTAACATGAATGTTTTATTCCTTAGGTATGGTATGGATTGCCTTATTCAATTTGAAGATTTTGCCAATGTAAATGCATTTCGTCTCCTGAACAAATATCGAAACCAGTATTGCACATTCAATGATGATATTCAAGGTAATAAAATTTTCACTGCGTGTGGATAAGAATAGTTTCTGCTAATGGCTGCCAGAGTGGAGGAGGTTGGCGGAATGGGTGAAAAGAGTTCAAGAGTATAAGAGATACAATCTCACTGTTATAAAAGAAATAACATATGATATTATAATCAGTAATATCATAACTTTCTATGGTGACAGATGATTCCTAGACTATTGTGGTGACCACATAGTAAGGCATATAATGTGGAATCACTATGTTGTATACCTGAACCTAATATGATTTTGTATGGCAATTATATGCTAAAATTTTTTAAAAAAGAATATCTACTGAATGCCAGGAATTATGCTTGATGACTTGATACATTATTCTCATTTACTTCCTTATACTGTATTTGAGAAAAATATTCTGTGACACTGGAATATATTATATATTCCATGAGCTAGACATTGAGCTCCCCAAAATCTGATAAAATCCCATGATTACAGCTAATAAGAAAGCAAAATGAAAATATATTGTTTATTGTTTAAAAATAAGACTGCATGTACTTCTCTCTTTAGCTATTATCTCAATCAGCCACAATTTCTAAGCTTCATCCCAATAAAAGCCACTTTTCTGTATAGTGCATTGATTTTTACTATTTTATTTTTGATAGAGTATAGTTCCTGAACTACCTGTGTTCATTTGTTTGTTTCTTTTCTTTTTAAACCCTGATAGACAGCCCTAGAAAGAATTCTGAAAGTGATTTGATTAGGCTAGTGGGGGATGGTTTAATACATTTTTAAAAAACATTTTTTATTGATTTCAGAGAGGAAAGGAGAGGGAGAGACAGATAAAAACATCAACGATTAGAGAGAAAAATTGATCAGCTACCTCCTGCACACCCCTCTGCTGGAACCCTGGTAACCCGGGCACATGCCCAGACCTGGAATCTAGGTTAATATTCAACTACTGAGTTCAACTTCTTAGTCTTGTGAGCTGTGATTGTTGTTTTGTGAGCACTTTCACACCCTTAGCAACATTAGCACTCTTGATGGCCTCTTTATGTTTCAACATTATGCTAATTTCTGCCAGCAACAAAAGCATTCTCTTCTTTGTTGCCTGATAGAGACTTTTTGTCAAGCTGAGGTATCAGCATGAAAGGGTTGTCAAAGTCATGGTTTATCATCCCCTGTAATCTGCCCTCAAATGTAATCACATCCATTTTGTCTACCTATTTTCACATTGGAGTTTTAGAATATAACTGCCTTAGCCTCAAAATGAATGATTTGGTAAAAATAGATCTAATCTCTGAGAAAAAGAAAACTTGTGGCCACTTATTAGGTTTCTGACTAGAAATGACCAAACCATTTTTCCATACCAAATAGTGTCCTTAGTGACATATTTCCCACATATGTTTCTATTTTACCTTTTTAACCTTATGTTTTTACCATTTTGCCCACAAATGTAATATTTTCCCCACTGTGGGCATAGAAATTGCCTTCCAGTGCCAACAAAAAGAATTATGTAACTATTACAGCCTTACCATGTAAATAAATGTTTTTACATTAAACCCTTGGGGAATTTTTTAAAACAGATGTATTATTTAAAGATACTATTTTATGAAAATATTTGATTTTTAAAAATATTTAAAATTCTATGTATTAGTGATATAAAATAAACATAAATGATAGAGATTTTGGTTCAAAATTTATTTGGTTCTTAATGCATTCTAATTATAAATTATTTTTAACTAAAAAAATGTGTGAGTTAAGTCTATTAAACATTTAATTATATAACCTGGAGACCATCAAACTTGAGCAAATTCACTGAAAGAGTTGGTCTCATTCTCTAGTCATTTTAAAATCAGCTACAAAAAAAGATTTTTCTTCTCATAGTAGCCTCTTTCGCTCCTAGTTTGATTGTTAGGATTTTAAAGATAAGGTAAATGTTGCCTAATCTTATACTAAATGTGTTGATAATTGAAAAGATAAAAGTTAGAAATGGTCAGACATTCTACAAAAGAATGAATACTTTGGCTGAAAACACATTTTAAAGTTTAACTACACCACTAAGTTTTAAAAAGTGTATTAAACAGCAAATGAGAAACTGCTTTTCTCTATCAAGTTGGCAAAGATTTTTATCATTCTAGTCGTTAATGATGTTTTAAAGAAAAATGAGCATTCTCATTTGTGGAAGGTGGAAATATAAATTGGTAGAACTCCTGGAGAGGTAACATGTGTCAATAACCTTGAAAATGTGCAAATCTTTGATCTGATAATTTTATTTTTAGCAACTTATCCTAAGCAAGTAAAAATACAAAACAAATGTGCAGATATTTATTTATTTTAAATATTTATTTTTCAAATTGAGGTATAATTGACGTGGAATATTGTATTGGTTTTAGTTGTATAACATGATTTGATATATGTACATACTGCAAAATTATTACCACAATAGGCTTAGTTAATTACATCCATCACTTCACATAGTTACAAATTTTGTTTCTTGTGTAAGAACATTTATTCTCTTAGCAACTTTCAAATATACAATACAGTATTGTTAACTATAGTCACCATGTTGTATGTTACATCCCTAGGACTTATCTTATATAATAATCCTATAAATAAAGAGGTAATATGCAAATTGACCCTCACACAAGATGGCTATCCCTGTGTGGTCAAAAATGGCTGCCACAAAATGACCAGCAAGGGAGGGTAGTTGTGGGTGATCAGACCAGCAGAGAAGGGCAGTTAGGGGCAACCAGGCCTGCAGGGTAGGGCAGTTGGGGGTGATGAGGTTGGCAAGGGATGACAGTTGGGGGCAATCAGGCCAGCAGGGGAGCAGGTAGGCTTTGATCAGGCTGGGAGTAGTTAGGGTGTGATCAGGCTGGCAGGCAGATGAGCGGCTGGGAGCCAGCAACCCCAGATTGTGAGAGGGATGTCTAATTGCTGGTTTAGCCCCAATTCCTGTCGGGTCCCAGATTGGAGAGGGTGCAGGCTGGGCTGAGGGACACCCCCTCTCCCCAGTGTATGAATTTTGTGCACCGGGCCTCTAGTTTGTCATGTTAACTCCCTTCAGCCATTATGTTCATTCCTCACCCCCAGCCTCTAGCAACCACCAATCTGTTCTCTGTATCCCTGATTTTGGGTTTTTGTTTCAGATTCAAAATATAAGTGGGATCATGAGTATTTGTGTTTTTCTGCCTGACTTAGTTCAGTTAGCAGAATGCTTTCAAGATTCATCCTGTTGTCACAGTGTAGGATTTCCTTCATTTTTGTGGCTGAATAATATTCCACTGTCACATATTACATTTTTCTTATCTATTCATACATCTGTGGACACTTAGGTTGTGTCAATGTCGTGGCAATTGTAAATAATGCTGCAGTGAATAAGAGAGTGGCAGTCATTTTTTTTTTTTGAGATAATAACTTCCTTTTCTTCTGATAAATATCCAGAAGTGAAATTACTGGATTATATGGTAGTTCTATTTTTAATTTTTCAAGAAACCTTCATACTGTTTTCTATAGTTATATTTATACCAACAGTACCCAAGGGTTCTCTTTTCTCTACATCCACACCACTATTTGTTATCTGTTTCTATTCTTACAGTGTGAGGTGATAGGTTGTTGTGATTTTTATTTACATTTCCTTGATGATTAGTGATGTTGAACACATTCATAAACTTATTGGCCATTGGTATGTTTTCTTTGGAAAAAATGCCTGTTATGTATATTTATTGGAATGTTATTTTCTACAAGAAATTAGAATGATCTAAATATTCAGAAATATAGGTTTGGTTAAATAAGTTATCATATATCTATACTGTAAAATATAACTATAAAATATTTTAAAATACATTATTAACATGATAATATAGTCAGAAGTATTAAGTGATGAAATACATTAAAATAATAATCATGGCATGAGATATATATTTTTAAAATATATTTTATTGATATTTTACAGAGAGGAAGGGAGAGGGATAGAAAGTCAGAAACTTCGATGAGAGAGACATCGATCAGGTGCCTCCTGCACACCCCCACTGGATACATGCCCTGCAACCAAGATACATGCCCTTGACTGGAATTGAACCTGGCAACTTTCAGTCTCCAGGCCGACACTCTATCCACTGAGCCAACCGGTTTTGGCAAGATATTTTTTTATCATTAATTTTTTTTTGAATTTGAAAATATTAGCTATAAAAAAAATAAGAATACTAGAGGCCCAATGCATGAAATTGTTGCACTGGGGGGTGGGGGGTGTCTCTCAGCCTAGCCTGTACCCTCTCCAATCTGGGACTTCTTGGATATCCCTCTCACAATCCAGGTTGCTTGCTCCTAACCGCTCACCTACCTTCCTGTCTGATTGTCCCTAACCACTTCTTCCTGACAGCCTGATCACCCCCTAACCACTCCCTGCTGGCCTGATTGACACCTAACTACTCCCCTGCCGGCTCATTGCCCCCAACCGCCCTCCCTATCAGCCTGGTCACCCCCTAATTGCCCTCCCCTGCAGGCCCAGTGCCCCCAACTGCCCTTCCCTGCTGGCCTTTTTACCCCCAACTTCCCTCCCCCGCTGACCTGATTGGCCACAAATGCCCTCCCCTGTCAGCCATCTTGTGATGACATGGGGGCAGCCATCTTGTGATAGGCAAGACACTGCCTATGCTTTTATTAGTATAGATATATCAAAGATTTAAATGAGCTTCTAATTTGTCTACATGCTATCAGCCTCGAAACTCAAATCAGTTATCCCCACTGATCTCTGAATTTAGAATCTTTCAGCAATCTGTCACCTATAATAAATCATAATGACATATAGTCCCATACATATCTATAGCTACTATGATTTTGTAGTAGAAGGCACTGTATAATCTCATCCTGACACTTCTCTAGCCTCATATCACTTTACATTCCATAAACTATGTTTGCTTCAGCAACACTGCAATACCTACAGTTTCACATATGTTCTATGTTTCCTCTCCTTTTACATTTTTGGAAGCTCAGTATAAAAATGGAGCTTGTATTGTAGGTCTTTACCATAAGGTGACTTGATTGAGCCATTTCCTTAAGGAATCCTTATCAGTCTGGTGTGTGTTTTTTCTCTTAACACTGCTCAGATTCCACAGAAATTATTTTTTCCAATTTCTCTTCTGATATTAACTTGCTGGTATTAGCTTTCTACCAATGTTTTTTGAGCCATGTAAGAGAAGACTGGGGGTTTCCATATTGAATATTCCAACTTTCATTTAATCTTCTGTTTACAACTATGTTATTCTTGCACCCAGTTAATCTTCTTGTTTAACAATTATTCCTGGTGTCTTACAGCTCAGAGATCCTCTCTAGAAAATAAGCTTTTAGTTTTTTTCTAAGTCTCCCTAGTGTGAGAAGGCCAGTGGTCTGCTAGAAGGAGAGAGAAGTGAATCTGGGTTCTGACTACTTCTTAGATGTTTGACCAGCCTCCTGTTTTTAGCCTCTTTTTCATCCCCACTTTCAGAGGTAGTTAGTGCCTCCTATATCTAGGCCTTTTGAGACTTTTGCCGTATCAGTCTGATTGCTCCTTAGAATTCCCCATGACTGGCCAGGAATTCAGCTTTTCAAGTCTGCTACATCATTTGCCATTTGCCCATCTGCCTTCCAACTTCTAAAATGTTATTGCTATCCTCTTCTCCTGGTCTCTTTGATTTAAAAAAAACATCTTTCTGTTGTTTTAGTAGAGTTTGTTGGGGAGAAGGAAAACTATGTTATATGTTCAGTCTCTCATTTTTCACACTTACCCCACCTTCCATTTCTTTGCTCATACTTTCCTGTATAGTTTATCCTGCAACCTGAGGTGCTGGACCTCTCACATTAACCCTTTAGTGCTGAGCTCAGTGGCTATGTTCTCTAAATGCCAGGGCCTGTGCCTAAACAAATTCACTCCTCCTGTTCTAAGCCTTGTTCTTTGCCTGATCTATTTATGTAGTGGCACATGAGGATTACAATTTATAGATTGCATGTCAGTCTCCTTTAGTGGTTTTATGTGTGTGTGTGTGTGTGTGTGTGTGTGTGTGTGTGTGTATAAATTATAATCAGATTAAATTTTTGTGTTAGTAGAGGTCATTCTTTTATAAAAGATAGGACTGACATTTAATAAACATAGCAAAAGCACAGCATAACTGTGACTTATTTTAATGCTGAATTCATATTATATACAAATACAAATAGAAGTTTGTAAAATTTTAAGATTGAATCACTTTAGTAGCTTACTAACAATATTAAATATTAAGTACTCTTGACAATACAGTGATATTACAAAGATAAACAGTAGCTTCTCTTTGACTAAAAGTTTAGTTGTCAATTTAAAAAACAAAGTTATTTTGGAATAACTTATTGTAAGAATTCAAATAATTCTGAAATATCAAGTTACCATATTTATTCTGACTATAATGAAATTTAAATAAAGATTGTACCAGGAGGTCCGACCAACCCATGTATATGAATCATATTCCAGTATCTTCTTGGTACTGCTAAAAAATATCTTTCTGACTTTATTCTTTTAAAAAAAATATTTTTTACTGATTTTTGGATAGAGAGGTAGAAATATTGATGAGAGAGAAACATCATCATCGATTGGCTGCCTCTTGCATGCCCCTAATGAGGATCAAGCCCACAACCTGGGCATGTGCCCTGACTGGGAATTAAATCTTTGACCTCTTGTTCCTGGGTCTATGCTCAACTGCTGAACCACACCAGCTGGGCTCTAACTTTACTTAATTCTGTGAAGAGAACTGTTTGATTATGTCCTCAGCAAATATTATGCAATATGTATTTAAGTATAAGGCTCTGATGATACCCAGTATAGATAGAAATTTATTTTTGTCTTAATTGGGATATGTATGTGTGAACTTAAAGCATTTTGAATTAAAAATACAGACTGATCTAGCATAACCATATACAAATAAGTCACCACTTTATAGATAGAAACTTTCAGAATATTTTATTATCTATTCTCAAATGTTCAGTTCTACTTAAAATCAAAACAATAATATAAATATAGAGATTGCTGATGACACCATAATGATGACTCTTCAACTAGTTAAATCTTGTGGTGCTGGTAGAAACTGTAGAAACCCTTAAAACTACAAATATCAGAGTTAGAAGGGAATGTAGAGTCCCTCAAATCCAAATTTCTGGCTACTTTACTTCAAAAGAGCCTGAAATAGATATACGTAGATTATTTGTGAATAAGTACTTATCTAGTGACTAGTTATACTTCTCTAAAATTATTTTTTTTCATGTATTTAACAATTGTAGTGAATATATGGAAATGTATGAGACAAATACTATTCTAATGCGGTCATGGCATTTTTCATACATAGATCAGCTGTATTTAAACAACCTTTCATTTTAAATAATATATGGAAAAGTGGCCTTTGCATAGAGTATAACTTAACACAGATCATATTTTATTCTACTGGTGATTCCAAATTGCAAGCATTTTATTTTTTGTGATCCACATTATGTTCCAAAATAAAAAAGATACATACAAGAGAGGATCTTCAATAATTATAATTATTATTTATTGTGATCTTATTTATGACCACAAAATTCTATAGGAAAGAAACAACCAAAATATTTAAAAGAACAGATATACTGATGATGACATGTTTAATGTGTTTTGGTACTTGACATATGTAACACTTCATAATTGTCATTCATCAGACCTATTCTAATCTGTTTCTGTTATTTTTTAACCAATAATTATTTTTACAGTTTAATTAGGCTTTATCTAGAATCATTATCTAGAATCATTACTTTACATGAGTAAAATGTAGACACAGCTGGAACATACTGCAATAAGCTGCAGTGATTTATTTCAGACATGAGCCATAAAGAGGTTGAGCTATGTAATTATGCTCAAAACAAAAGAACTGCTCTGTGATCTGTGAAAGCTTATATGGCAAAGTAATAAAATTAGAACTGGTGAAGTTTCTATGACATGCAGAAAACTCAGTTTTAATTCTAAATAAATTTTACATTAATTTTGTCTAGCACCTTTGGGATTCACCAGTGATTACAGATAGGAAGCCAATTAGTGAATACTGCAACATCTGAATTTAAAATTGATAAATATTTTTATTGATCTTATCAATAAAATATTTATTGATTTCATAGTGGAAGGAGAGGTAGAGAGAGATAGAAACATCAGTTATGAGAGAGAATTATTGATCAGCTGCCTCCTGCACACCCTCTACTGGGGATAGAGCCTACAACCTGGGCATGTGCCCTTGACCAAAATCAAACCTGGGACCCTTCAGACCACAGCCCAGCACTCTAGCCAAATTAGCTAGGGCTAAAATTGATATTAACTGTTGATTTTTCAAATAGAAAATTAAAACATTAAATTCTAAATGTATCATAGACATCATTACCACCAACACCATTATCAATAAGCACTTACTATATGCCCACTCTGGGTAGAGGGGATCAGTAATAGACTTTAGAGCCCCAAGAGCAATTAGGTAGTAGAATCTAATAGCACTTAGTACTCTTTTATCTCATATAGTAAAACTGGTTCTATAGATAAGGAAACAGATGTACAAAATAATTTTTCTAAAGTAATTCAGCTAGTAAACAGGTTGAGGTGGAATACACATAAGAATCCAAATCCCTTGCTCTTATTTATTGCATCACCAAATTAAGTCACAGAATCTTCTTTTCAGAGTTTCAAGAATATATTAAAATATTGATGTCAGTTGCCTGAGACTTTCCACCTCATGTGGAAGGATGGAATCCGACAAACACAGGTTCCCTCTTTGTACCACTTAAACTGTTGTATAATGATTTCAAGATGCAAATAAAGATTGGAGGCTTAGACATTGGCAGGATCTGTTTGAGGATTACTTAAAGACATTCATTACTTCTTTTAGGAACAGCATCTGTTGCAGTCGCAGGTATCCTTGCAGCTCTTCGAATAACCAAGAACAAACTGTCTGATCAAACAATACTATTCCAAGGAGCTGGAGAGGTACCTGCCTTATATAATACTTACGTTCTCCTAAACTAATGAACATAGAATTCATTTTAATTATTCATTAACTTGAAATTTGAAGTATTCTTTCAAATTTCTAGTACATTGTAAGTATAGATTTTATTGAAAGATTCACAATTTATATTCATTTTGAGGCCTATTAATTTTTCATAGGAGGCTTTAGTGGTATAGAGATATTTTTCCCATTTTACATTGGTAAGTTTATCAGATGTTGCCATAGATTTTTATTATGCATATTTACGGTGCCATGCAATAACAGAAGTTTCCAGTGTATGCTTATGTACGTACTAGTATAAAAGCCTTTAAGAAATAGTTCGGGGATGCTATCTGATGCTAAGTTTTATATCCTTCAGTGTCACAAAAGTTTTCTTAATTTCACTCATAACTCAATGATTATGCATATAACTATATCCAAGTTTTTAAGAAAACAGTATTTGAGAGACTCATTGTTCATTACAACTGTTCTCACTGAAAAGAACCAAAATATTTTATACTTTTGGAAGCAGATAGCAGCAAGACAGAATTATGCTGTTTTCTGTTATCTTTTTCTATAAATTTATCATTTGAAAGAAAACTAGACTCTATCAATAATTTGCCCCCAAAATAGAAATTAAAATGTTAGTTGAGTTGAGCTTCTTGTGAGAAACCTGGTTTACAGTTTAACCAAACTCTGTTAGAATTATAGAATGTAATAAATAGAGAAATGCCTTGTAGCTGTATCATATATATTTTAAGAAGCTTTAAATTTACAAATTTAATAAGATTATGACTAAATACATTACACTCATAGAAATTGTTGTATATTTTGTTGGTTTTGATTTTACTTGTTCTTAAAACAAAATATACAAATCTAGAACTTAGATGCCAAGATATAAATATGAAATATTTAGAGTTTAAATCACAAATTTGTTTTCATATTGAAATAAAAATCAAGACAAATAAGAGTTCATTAACATTTGAGTTTTTTTATTTCTGTGCATTGTACCATGCTGTACTTCATTTTAGTAAACTTCTTTTGAATTTCTAAAGGATTTTGTTGAGTGGCACTGGTCAGCTTTTGACACTCAGTAGGACAGAAGTATTCATGGCTGGATGACTCAAAACTGTCACTCATGATAAGGTTTTGAAAATTTCACAGATTATCAAAGTTTATCAAATACCAAAGAAGTTCATTCTTTTAATCTTGCAAGAAAATTCACAGTGCTTTTTTTGTCCAAAATAAGAGGGTAAATAAATACTTGGGAACACAGATTTTCTGTGTTTCATTTTATTGCCTAATTGGTTAAGTTCCCATCCAAATGACCTGGCTTCCTTCTTCAAATTCAGTTAGAGGAGCTTCACCCCAACAATAAACAATACACAGTCCAATAAGCAAGGCTGACCAGTTCATTATTTTAAATTCAGTATTTTTGTATTGGCACAAATCTTAATTGTATTAACATGATTAAAGAAACTGACAATCAAGGATATTACTGGTTTATTTGTGGCTAAATAGGAAGCTACATAATAGTGGTTCTGTTGTGATAAGAATAAATAATTGTCATTCATTTTAACCCAAATGTGACAAAAATATTTTGCTCCCACTACAAATGAATAAATGAATAGCTCTTTAGGCCAACAGACAGGACCATTTTGTACTTCCTTATTAACAAGAACAAAATGCAATGAAATGTAACCTGATAAGATATAATGTGAAACAACTTAAAATTTTTTTGTTTTTATGACCTTTTCTCAGGCTTCCTTAGGGATTGCACACCTGATTGTAATGGCCATGGAGAAAGAAGGTTTACCAAAGGAGAAAGCCAGAAAAAAGATATGGATGGTTGACTCTAAAGGATTGATAGTTAAGGTAAGAAAGTATAACTTCTTTTATTAAAAGCTATCTGTCTAATTGCATACTAGATAGAACGAAAGGAGGAAGAAATAAATAAATAGCTACTCTTTTACCTGCTACTTTCTCTCAACCAAATTCTTATTGTTTGAATGAGAATTCCTGAGGAAGGCTTTAATAAATGGCCTGTTTCAATGTTGACTTACTTGAGGTTCAATTTCCCTAGCTTTAATAGAGAGATAATAGTCTCATTTCATAGGATCACAGTAGAAGTAAATAAGACAAGGTAAGTAACCATGTTGCTGCAAAGTTGTGAGGCATCGTTATTACTTCTACCATCTGGACACATCAATCCTACTTTCTTAAACTAATGTAAATCCCCTTTCCACACAAAGATGAATTTTTAAAAGAAACTTAAGCAGTGTATTTGGTAATTTAATATATAAGCAAATGTGATTGTATACAAACTTTCTGCAAAACTGTTTTATATTTATCATGAGCTTTTGAAAGTTCATGCTTCTGATCCAATAATTTCCATTCTAAGTGTTTTTAGAGGAAGGGAGAGGAAAAGAGGGGTAGTAACATCAATGATGAGAGAGAATCATTGACCAGCTGCCTCCTGCATGCCCCCTCCTGGGGATTGAGCCTATAACCCAGGCATGTGCCCTAAATATGTCCTCCTGTTCATGGGTGGATGCTTAACCACTGAGCAACACTGGTCAGGCCAATAATTTCCATTCTAAGAATCTATCCCATAGAGATAGAGATGTGTACAATGTTTTCTATGAAGATGTTATCACAACATTATTTATAATAGTGATATATTTTATCATACATTAATGATAATAGTGATGTTATAGTTACCTAAATAAAGGATAATTGTGCAATAAATTTTGTACATAATATAGTTACATAAGTATAACATACAAGCTTAAAATGGTTTTGAAAGAACTATAAATAACATTAAAGGATTATAATATAACATTAAGTGAAAAAAGGAAAACACTATCTTATATATAACTGTTTTGTTTAAAAATTGAGTTACATATAAAAGTCATAGAAGGAAATGCATCAAATATATATTACTTTAAAACTAACATTATTTTTATTGTCTTTCTATATATTCTAAGTTCTACCAAGTACTTGTATTTCTTTAAAGTTAGAAAAGTTAGAGAGCAGGTTGACAGCTGTCTGGGCAGGGGGCTAAGTATATGGGGTGGTGGAGGGGTTGAGCAAAAAAGAGAAAAAAACTCAAGGACACAGACAATAGTATGATGATTTCAGGATTGGGGTAAAGGAGGTAAAGGGGGCGTGTAAATGGTGAGGGATGGAGATTTGACTTGGGTGGTGAACGCACAATAGAGTGTACAGATGTATTTCACAATTTTTCACCTGAAACCTGTATAATTTTGTTAATCACAATAAATTCAATAAAAGGGGGGGAGGGATAAAACTAGAAAAAGTGTTTCATTTTAAAAATCAGTATAGACAGACAAATTTTACCTCAGAAGAAAAAGTATATGCATAACTTTTTATAGCAAATGAGAATCTCTAAAGCAATGAAACAACATAGAAATCACTTTGACAGCATCTTCTGAGAAACAATAATCATTACGTTAATTTTCTAAAATTGCAAATTAATTGTTTAAAATAGATTTACAACAAAATTTTCAATTTCTTGACTTAAAAATTGCTATTCTTTAAAGAATTGATATAACTATAAAAAATTGTGCCCTGTGGTCACATGAAAAATACTGTAGTCATGAAAGAATAACATTTACTGAATGAAATTGCCTATGGATCAGGCGTTATATTAGCCTTGGGGGACACAATAAAGCCCTGCATCTCAGGAGGCTCACAGTCTACTAGGGAAAACTCAAGTCAGGAGTTACAATTCTACCTGAAAATGTTATAGAAATACGTCCTTTATGTTAGTGGTACAAATAGATGTCACTTCCAGCGTCACTAAAGAGCTTAATAGGACTACTGAGTAAGATTCTGAGACAAGATGTCTCTTCAGCTAACTTTGAAAGGAAGAATTAGGAGTTTACTTAGAGTTTCCATAGACATCTTAAACTTCTTATATCTAAAACTGAGGCAAAAGAAGTAAAAAGGCAAGTTCACTTTTAGATCTTGATTGGAAATAGGGATCGTGTCTTTATATCTCCAAAACCCTACCTAGTGTCTATAATTGATAATAAATATTTGTTAATAAATGAATTAATTAATGAATGGCCTTTCATGCAGAAAGGCAGCATTTCCCAGCAACTGAAGAAACTTATGCAGAGGAGGTTTGCCTCTGGTCACTTTGATGGCATTGTGGAAGATGGATTGAAATGAGGTTAAAACAAGGGAAGGAAACACATTACAAAGCTGTTGCAATGATACTGATAAAAATTAGTTGGTTCTGAAATAAAGCAGTGACTCTGGGGGTGGGTGAAAAAGTTTGATTCAGTAGAATTTAAGAAATAGGGCCTTGACCAGTGTGGCTCAGTTGGTTGAGCGTTGTCTCATGCAGTAGAAAAATTGCTAATTGATTCCCCTCCTCTCTCTCTAAAATAATTTTTTTAAAAAAAGACATAGGATTATTAACATATATAGGAACTGATTAAATATGGAGGGAGGAATAGGATAGAGTAGAGGAAGGAATCTAGCAGGATTCCTTAATAAGTGATGCAGCCATAATGTAGAAAAGGAATAAAGAATGGACCAGTTAAGGGAAAGATAATGAGATCAGTTTTGGACATAGTAAGTTTAAGGTGCCTGTGAAGACATTAGACAGAGATGTCCCCTTGGCAATTGGAAATAAAAGAATAAGGCTCAGGTTAAGGGTCTGGGCTTCTGGATATGGAGATTTGGGGATCTTCCGCATGTAAATAGTTGGAGCCATGGAAAAAGCTATACAAGTTATGTTGTGCTTAAGGATGTAATACATTCAAGAATCTATACAAAAAAAGTCTATGATTGTGTGATTTCTACTGACTTTTTTATATGTGGAATCTTCATAAAATTATATAGATTTTAGCATCTCAAATAATTTTAACCTATACTTACTGAACTGAGAGTTCAAATTCCATAGATTATAATATTTGGAATAATGGTGAAATTGTTGCTAGACATAATCAGTCACTCTTACTTCATGCTTTTACTTGCCAAAATAAAGAACTGCATATATTCTGCTTGCCAAGGTAAATAAAGTTACATTTAAAAGGTTGTTATATATTTAATAGCTTGTGCAGTATTTCATATAAAAGAAATAAAAGAAGCATCAGTTAACTGCTTTTTCTTTTGTGTTTTCAGAAATCAAAATTATGTTAGTTTTTTTGTGTGGAACTAATAAATCTTAGTAAATCAGTATAATTTTTTTCAAACTTAACAAGCTTTTTTTGTGTTTGTTATTCTTTATCCTTAATATTTTGCGACCTCTCCTGAGAACCAATAATAATCATTTTACTAATTTTATTAACTTGCAGTGTAATTGTTTATATTTATAAAAATACCATAAATTTTTAAATAAAAAATTGTATTAGTCAAACTCCTTAACTCTTTAAAGACATAAAACCAAAACTAGTAAACTATAAGGTTAGCTCATTTGTGGAGTTATAGCATCACCAGATTAAATAAGTATTATCCTTACATGTTTTCACTCTTCATTTTCAACATCATAGCTATATCACTGTCTATCATTTACCTTCTATCTACATGTAGAGTGGAGTGAGTTTATGCTGTAAATATCAATATCTTAAATAGTTCATCAATATCAATAAAGTTGAATTGAAGTTGATTTATGGCACTGATAATATTTAAATACATTATGTTAGTATTTCAAAGCAAGAAATATTGACATATCTATTTTAGTCAGCTAATATTAATAGACTTTAATATAAAGAAGCTGAGAGTTAGTTTAAAAGAAATCCTTCCAAAATAAAAAGTAGAGAGAGAATAAATACAGTGAAGAAGGAATGAAAAAGGAGCATGCCAGCATGACTGATATTTGCATTTCACAATGAAATGCAGACTCAGGGCGCTTTCAGAGAGGGCAGAAGCCACACCGTGAACCAGTCCAGACTTCATGTATTCTGTCGGTAAATACTTGCCTGCTTTCACTAATGAACCAAATCAGTGTTGAGACAGAAAACTCAAACTTGGACTATAGATTTTTTTTTTAATTTTAGTTTTCTTTTAAGTAATTGTTTTGAGTTAATTAATTAATTAATTAATTAATTTTTTTGCTTTATAGTTAAATGTTTGGTTCCTATGAAAAGAGATACTGAATTAAGGCATCTTATATGTTGTAAGGGTAGTTTTGACAGTACAGTTATTTCCTTCCAGAGAGCTTAATCTATAGGTCCATGCTGTATAGAAAAGGTTTCCTTTCTTCTAAGATATCATCAGAGTTTCAGCCAGTGATACTACTACCACCTTGAATGATGGTTAATACATTTCATACACTATAGTTAAAAAAAAAATTAACTCTTAAGAATCTTTGAAGCTTGGTGAAAAATATCTGACTTGATTTTTATTCTCTCTTTTCTAGTTCATATAGGGAATGATTTGTGTATACATATGTATTAAAAAAGAGCAGAGACAAAAGATTATGAGCATGAGTCTTTTAGACAGAAAATTATGGATATTGATTTTTAACAGTATTAAAAATTGATGGTTTTAACTACTTTTATCTTAAATTATGACCATTCTTCAGCCTTTGTTATGCTCTAGCATGGAAAATATTTTTGCCACATAATTTATCTTTTTAAAGTCTATCCTGAGATGATGAAACACAGCTCTGAGGTCTTTAACAAGCGCACATACCTTCACTGAAAGTCTTGTAGTGAAGTGTTACCGACAGTGCTCTGGGAAGGCCCGTCTGCAGATCCAAAGAAGGGTCAGATTCAACTCAATACACTAATGACATGGTAGCAAAAATAGGCCAGTAAAATGGGGCCTATTGAATAAGCAGGTCTGGATTCAAGGTAGGCACTCAGGGAGGAGTTCTTTTCGTGTGTGTGTGTGTGTGTGTGTGTGTGTGTGTGTAGGCAATCGATAATTGATTTTTTTATACATACCCTGGATCATGGAATGCTAAACCAAAATCTTGACACTCTTTGCCACCTATCCTTCCCACCCTTATCAGAATGTATGTGCTTTTAATAAAGGAAATCATTTATTACATTGTTATCTTCTATCCTGTACTAAGAATCAGCACCAAAAAAATGAGGGGAGAAGGGAGCTTAAAAAGCAATATCATTCAAAAGAAATTCCCAGCTACCCATAATACATTTGTTGTAATTGGAGACTTAAAAAAAAGAAGAAAAGAGACCCTAGAATTTGGAATTTCTGAGATAAGTGCCCATAAGCACTTTACCAAAAGATAGCAAAATGCTGAGCTGAAAAGGATCCTGGAAAGGGAGAATGAAGAGAAAATAAATCTTCTGTATCTTATATCCACTTAAGTGATTGGCATAAAGAATATGGATTCCAAATTAGATTTTGAAAACAGGAGAAAAATGAGCCATTGGTCCATAAAATAGAAATCCAACGGTAAAGGCCATTGCCTTTATCTTACTAGATCTAGATAAGGTCACATTCCAAAAGTGTTTAAATCTAAACCCGATAATCACATCACGTTTAAAAATGGTATAGAAAATACTTAGGAGACCTTTATTTTGTCTTTTGATTTTTTTTTTTGACAAGTGAAGCCCATCAATTATGCAAGTATTACAATTTCATGATTCCTGGCCTTTTTTTCAGTATACTCTCAGCATTCCTAAGTCACCACCAAGAATCAAGACTTGGGGGTGAGGCTATGTGTAATTTATGTTTCTCACCAGATGCATCTTCTGTCCAAGTATGGCTTCAGTGGGTAGGAACTGTCAGTGCTATTTCTATTGATAAAGTAAGATGCTCATGATAACAGCATACATCTTTTCTTTTCAGACACTGTTTATCTATCTTCTTTATAATTTGCTTCTCATTCCAGGGAAACTTAGGGGTTTAATCCATATTAAATATTTTTCATTATATTTCAGAGTGTGGGGAATGGAATGGGGAACTGTGTCTCCTAACTTTTCAAAGATACATCATCACAGAAGTTGCTCACATAACTTCCACTCTGTCCTTTTGGCCATTAGGTAGTCTCAGTCTTATCTCATTCCAGGCTGCAACGAGCTAAGAAATATGGTTTTCACCTTGAGTAGTGATATGGTTGGCTAAAACTGGGAAATCTTATTAAAAAGGAGAGAATGAAAATCAAAGAAAAAGAGAGGTTGTACACTTAAACATTTATTGAGAGTAAACCTCATATTAAGTATTTTTGTCACAATAAAATAAACATTTATTTTTCAAGAAGTAGAGAGTGAATTGATGGGCAATTAGAATTCTCTGCCACAGCATGGCAAAAAGTTTCACTGTTTGGCCATAAAAGTAATATGACATATTCAGACTAAAATCCAGCCTTCTCTGGGAGATATGAATTTTGTTAGCAGCCCTCAAAATTATACAGTATAACATTGCATTGGATGACAAAAGCTGGTTTGGAATAGGTGAATAATTATCTCTGTTAGAGAACCTAGCACACATTATACAAGTTCTCTTGTCTGTGAAAACATCTATAAATCTTGGAAAAAGTAAGAACCAGGTTTACCTCTGAGTAGTTCTTCTCATACAAATCTGCACATTAGCAAAGGAGCTGCTCTTGCTTCTCACTCAAGATTCAATGTCTCAGCCATAAACAAGACAGTATACAATATAGTAGCTGTATACAACCATTACTTAGCACCCACTGTTTGTGATGGACTAGACAATAAAGACTGCCACATCTACCTGAAAACAAACAAACAAACAAACATCACCACCACCAGCTTTCAGAAGAGCCATGTGGCCACCACTTCATGATGCTAATTTCTCCTGTGAAGGTACATCAGCTTGGTGACCGCTATGTTTAAAACAGAAACCATAGTTGCAAGAGTGTCTGGGGACTATATGTTAGCCCTTTAGCTTCAAGTACACAGGAAGTCATGTTAGAAGCAATTTGCAGTCCTGTAGTATTTGCCATGTGTAGCCTCAGATAGATGTTAGTCTAGTTTCCAGCCTTTACACATGCAATTGTTACTATATGTCATATTTAAAATATGTCATATTTAGTTTAGAATGCTGGAAATTGAAAGTTATTGTTCCCAGGAAATATGTCTCCCCAAGTCACAACTTTATTTTGTATCTCTCTTAGAAATTTCATTGTTATGAGAATGAAAATAGTCATGAATTTTAGCATATACCACTTCTAGAAGTAGTTCAGAAATAATTTAAATACTGTCACTGTCAAGTGGTTCCAAATTGATATTCCTATTCATGATCAGACTTTTTTTTTTCTTTCTAATAATTCAGGATATTTTTTTTTGCCAAGTATCTAAGGAATAATAAGGGCATTGAGGTAGCAAATAGATTGCAAAAGCATCCTTTTATCAAATTATTTCAGTGAAAGGGACCTCTTCTTCCCAAAGCAACAGATAGGAACAACATTGAGTAAAACAAATGGTGGAATATATAATCAAAATAAAAATCACCTTCTGTATCTTTTAGATACTGTGTTATTAAAAGTCATAGCATCTCAGTGACATACAGTGATAATTACTTATTTCTCACACACCTGTCAGTCAGATAGGGTAACTTTGAGTGACTGGGTGACTCTACGCTGCACGTTGGATCTGGGTCTGCTTCACAAGACTGTCATCCCCCTTGAACAGCAAGCAAGTACATTATGCACTTCTAAAAGGATGGCAAAAGCACAAGAGAACAAGTAGTGCCAACAGTTCCTCTTAAGGCCTAACTTACTCCTCTTTCATTTCAGCTCATATTTTATTGATCAAAGCAAGCCACATGTTTACATTCAAATGCAAAGGGGCAGGAAAGTGTATTCCGCCTTTCATGAAAGGAACTATGTAATGTACTTCATGAAAAGAAGTACATTACAAAGAACATTGACACAGAAAAGGGATGAAGAGGAATTGAGGCCTAAATCAGAGTCCGAATTATCAAACTATCTGAGGAGGATTCTGTAGCAACCCAAATACTTCTATTTTCTTATTTGTGACTAGTAAATTATCATTAAGTCTAGCCATATTTTAGGATGATAATTGATTTGTGATTAAGATCTGTAAATGAAATATGAGTTCCCAGTTGTGACACTAAGAGAGGTGAGGAAGGGGACACCAGGTGAGTATGGGGTTACCTCCAACACTGTAATTTAGTGATAATTGTAAGATTTCATTGTTTTATTTTTAAAATATTATTACAAGGAAATTTTTAAAATTTCCTTGTAATAATACAAAAGAACTGTTTGAGAATATATAGTTTACTCACAAAATCAGACCAGCTTTACATAACTGTTTGTTGTTAGATTTATGACTAATTCTTAAAAGGCTCTGATAATAGATGGGTTTTATTGAACATAAGATAATGCTTCCTGATGAAAGTGGGAACTGATTCTTTTGACTATATATTTTTGTAATAATCATGATGAAAAGAATATAGACTAACGGAATTCAACTTATTACTAGGAACTAGAATGACCTCTCCTGGAATAAATACGGAACAAGAAGCTTCAAATTTAACTCTGAATGAGTCAAAAATATTTTTAAAAATTGAGATATAATTGACATATGACATTATATTAGTTTCAGGTGTACAACATAATGCTTCAGTATTTGTTTATATTGTGAAAAGATCACCACAATAACATGTTTAACATCCATCACCAGAGAGTTAATTTTTTTTCCTGTGGTGAGAACTTTTGTTAATACCTATTCTTTTAGCAACTTTCAAATGTATACTATGATATTATTAACTATAGTGACAATGCTATTTATACATATATTCTCAGGACTTAATTATTTCATAATTGAAAGTTTGTAATTTTTTATACCCTTTACCAATTTTGCCCATCCCTAACCCCCAACCTTTAGCAATCACCAGTTTGTTCTCTATATCTATGAATTAGTGGGTTTTATTATTTGTAAAATATATTTTTATTGACTTCAGAGAGGAAGGTGGAGGAGGAGAGAGAGATAGAAACATCAATGATGAGAGAGAATTATCCATCAGCTGCGTCTTGCATGCCACTTACTGGAGATGTACCCCTGACTGGAATAGAACTTGAGACCCTTCCGTCTGCAAACTGACACTCTATCCACTGAGCCAAACCAACTAGGGCAGTGGGTTTTTTTTTGTTTGGTTTTGTTTTGTTTAGAAGTGAGATCATATAGTATTTGTACTTTTCTGTCTGACTTATTTCAATTAGCATAATACCCTCAAGGTCCATACATGTTGTCACAAATGGCAAATTTCCCTTTTTTCATAACTGAGTAATATTTCATTGTAGATACCATATTTCCTTTGTCTATTAGTCCATCAATGGACTCTTAGGTTGCTTCCATGTCTTATGTATCTTTTTGAATAAGATTATAATAAAATAAGATTAATTTTCACAATATCTCAGATGTATATATTTTTGTGTAAAGAAGAAAAACTGAGATAATAAACTTCTAGAACCCAGAAATGATTAATGGTGAATTCTGTCCTTAGGAAGCTGTTTGCTTTAATGTCATGCCTATAATAGAAAATGGTGTTAGAGAAATAGAACTTTACAGTGGACTACAAGAAATGTACCAAAGTTATAAATAATAGAATTATTTCCTATTCAAAATAATTTTAATTATAACTAACATTCAACTTCTGTTAAAAATCAGACACAGTCCCAAATGCTCTAGATATATCATTTAATGTAATACACAAACAATCTGATAAGGTAGAAAGTCTTACTGTCCTTATTTTATAGATGAAAAAGTTTCAAACTATCAATAATTCACATATATTACTTTTAAAAAACAAATAAAATGATAACCTTTAAGAAAAGTATACTATCTTTAGGATTAACAGTTTGCAAATGATCTGTTATACACTGCTTGTAAAGCTTTTTCTCCAAAGCTGTACTTGTGTGTATTATCAGAAAGGCTAAATTCCATTACCTTAGGCAAGTTGTTTAACACCTAAAGCCTCTATTTCCTTTGCAAAATTACTCTATTTATACTTGTTCTACTTTTAAAAATTGTTAATGGGGTCAAATGAAATATGTGAAAACAACTTATAAGTCATAAAATACCATATAAAGTTAGGCAGAGGTTGACGCCAGGGGGATGAGGGCATGAGCAGGAGGGTGGAAGGCAATGGGGGTATAAGGGCACATATGTAATACCTTAATTAATAAAGAAAAAAATAAAAGTAAATCAAGTTAGGTAGGAGTTTATTATATAATCAACATCTTACATATTTACAACTGGACTATTATAATTAGACTAGTGGCCCGGTGAATGAAATTTGTACACGGCCAGGAGTGGGGGGACTGTTCCTTAGCCTGGCCTGCACTTTCTTCCATCTGGGATCCCTCAAAGGATGTCCTATTGCCCCTACTGCCAGTTTACAGGGATTGGGCCTAAACCATCCCTCTCACAATCCAGGACTGCTGGCTTCAGCTGCTCCCTTGCCTACCTGATTGCCCCTAACCACTCTGCCTGCTGGCCTGCTCACCCCCAAATGCCCCCCCCACCAGTCTGATCACCCCCAACTGCCCCCTCCCCCCTTGCTGGCCTGCTGGCCTCTACCTTCCCTCCCCACTGGCCTGCTCACTCCAACTGCTACTCTGCTGGCCTGCTCACTCCAAACTGTTCCCTCTTCTTCCCCCTGCACTGTCCTGATCATCTTCAATGGATCCCAACTGATGGCCTGCTCAACCCCAACTGACGCCTCTGCTGGTCTGCTTAACCCCAATGGCTCCTGCCATCCTACTCTGTCCTGATCACACACACACTCTTCCCCCAGTGACCCAAGGTTCCAGCCTCTCCTTTTTGTCTTCTTTTTCTTTTTTTTTCAGCACCTCCTTGAGTGGAGGCCAGGGCCAGCTGGAAGTAAGTATCTAGGATTTATTTATCTTTTATAATTGAAACTATTTCCAGCACCTCCTTGAGTGGAGGCCAAACGTCAGCTGGCCAGGAAGTTGGCTTCCTCCATTGCCAGGAGCAACCCAAGCCTCCTGCTCTCTCCAGCTCCATGGCCGGCTGCCATCTTGGTTGGGTTAATTTGCATATTCACTCCTGATTGGCTGGTGGGCATGGCTTGGCATAGCAGAGTGGCAGTTAATTTGTGTGTTTCTCTTTTATTAGTGTAGATGTTTTCTAGACAAGACATGGCACATTCATAATCAAAACATTGCAAGTAGCCGAAACAGGTTTGGCTCAGTGGATAGAGCGTCAGCCTGTGGACTGAAAGGTCCCTGGTTTGATTCCGGTCAAGGGCATGTATCCTGGTTGCGGGCACATCCCCAGTAGGGGGCGTGTAGGAGGCGGCTGATCAATGTCTCTCTCTCATCGATGTTTCTAACTCTCTATCCTTCTCCCTTCCTCTCTGTAAAAAATCAATAAAATATATTAAAAAAAAACAACATTGCAAATAAGCACATATAAAGCTAAGACTTATTCAGAAAATGAAACTATGGTATAAATATGGCATCAGTTCCATTCTTAATCAATGGTATATAAATTGGTAGTGCTGCAGATAAAGCCAGATCTACATTTTGAGACACTGCTATATTAAAATAAATAATGTTTAGTAACAGTATCTTTATTTAAATGACATTTTGCATTACTATTTGTTAATGTCAGTTTCTCACAGATATCTTTCGGATTAGGATTTTTAATATTAAATACTAGATAAATAGGGGAAAGACTTTATTTAGTTCTTTGTTATATCCCCATTGCCAGAACATTGTCTGAGACATAAATATTTCTTAAAAGAATGAGTGAAACGATACTCTGATCATTGGAGAAAAGAGTTTAAGAATAGCTGTAACATAAAAATGTTAAGCATAAATACTGTCAATATGGGTAATATTCTGAAATTTCTTTGATTCCTATAGGTTTGGCAGATTTATCATTTCTTCCTCTTTGCTTTACTTAGGGGCGTGCTGCCTTAACAGAAGAGAAAGAGGAATTTGCTCATGAACATAAAGAAATGAAAAACCTAGAAGACATTGTTCAAGAAATAAAACCAACTGCTCTCATAGGTAAATGGTTCCCTCCCTCACAAAAACCCCACCTGACCCCATTTTCAACTGATTCGTTTTCTTAACTACTGATTTATGAGGCATAGTTTAGCTTTTTTAAATTCTAACCTTTGGAATTGACAAACAAAATTATACGTTCATCAAAGCAGTGGTACCCCATAGACACCTAGATGTGTAAATTCATGCTGTCTTCTTAACCTCACTGATCCCAGTTGAAGTGTGCAGCCCTCTTTGCCAACCCTGTCAGTCTGTTAGTACCTGGCACATTCAGCACTTTTCCAGGCTTGATTGGTCCCAATAGACAGTGGCTCTCAATGGGATTGAGTTTTCCCCCATGGAAATATTTGACAATGCCTGGAGATATTTTTGGTTGTAACATCTGGGAGGAGAGGAGGGATGGGGGTCAGGGTTACTGACATCTAGTTAATAGAGACTAGGAATGCACAGGAAAGCCCCCACAGCAAGGAATTATCCAACCCAAACTGTTTATACTGCCAGAGCTGAGAAACACTGAACTGGATCCTCCTTGAAGACAGGGACCATATTTCACATATCTTTGTGTTGCTCATAGCACTCAACACAGTAGTTTAACATGGCATGTGCACTGTAAAATGTTTATTATGGCTAAGTTTAATGTGATTGAGAAGAAAGCCATGAAACTTAATCTCGTATTTTGTGTGTATATAATGTCAGCTCTTACTTTGTATTATACTCCATTTCTAGAAGCTCTTATGAAGCAAATGACAATATTGAGCATAATGTTGATAATCATAATAAAAACAAACACTCCATGACTGCAACTGTAGTAAACCTTTAGTGTTGTCTTTTATAAAATATCTTCTATCAGGAATTGCCTTTTTTTTTCATTTCCATTATGCAAATTGTTTCATTCTCTGTTAAACTTTAATATATTGTACTTCAATTTTTAATTGAATTGGATGATTGTCTTAAATGTTAGCATTGGTTTATAAAACACAATAACTTTATAGCCCTAGAGACAGAAATATACTCATAGATTTCTTATAGAGAGATAATACATATTGTACAAATTTTTAAATTTTTTACTTATTGATTTGAGAGAGAGAAAGAGAAATGTCTTGTTCCATTTATTTATGTGTTAATTGTTGGATTCTTGTATGTGCCCTGACTGGGAATCAAACCCGCAACCTTGGCATATTGGAACAATGCTCTAACCCAGTGGTCGTCAAACTCATTAGTCAACAGAGCCAAATATCAACAGTATAACAATTGAAATTTCTTTTGAGAGCCAAATTTTTTAAACTTAAACTTCTTCTAATGCCACTTCTTCAAAATAGACTCACCCAGGCATTGGTGTTTTGTGGAAGAGCCACACTCAAGGGACCTAAGAGCCACATGTGGCTCACAAACGGCAGTTTGCCGACCACTATAACCAACTGAACTACCCGGCCAGGGCCATATTGGACACATTTAATGTCCTGTTATAAATACCTGTGATCAGAATTCCTAGAGATTAGTCACCAGCTCAATGTATTATAGATCAAATGTTATAGTTGTGATTTTTAGACACTTGTAGATGTATAACTCTAAAGGCTATTGACATTAATAAACTTACCTTTTTTGTCACTTTGATAAAAATGTTGTTTAGTGTCTGTTAAAAAATGACCTGACCTTTCATTGTTGTTTGGGCATGGGCTTCTTGGATTCATTGACCAATGATATAGTCCTATTCACTGGCTTCTTTCTATTTTAGGAGCTGCTGCAATTAGTGGGGCATTCTCTGAGCAAATCCTTAAAGACATGGCTGCCTTCAATGAACGGCCTATTATTTTTGCTCTGAGTAATCCAACCAGCAAAGCAGAATGTACTGCAGAGCAATGTTATAAAGCAACCCAGGTAAAGCAAAAGCATAACTGATATTTTAATGATCAAATTTTGATTCTTTATAGGGAAGCCTAGGATATCAACAGAGCTTACCACTTAACTTTTAAAAAGTATGCAAGCAAGATTGAAAAAAATAGTGAACAGGGCAGAAGGGATAAGAACTATATTCTAGAATGTTATTATAAAAATCCTCTTCTTCAATAAAACAAAATAAACTTGGTAATGTTTTGTTGATAATTTTCCTCAAGTGATTTGGAATTATCTAAGGTTAAAACATAGAAGTTAAAAAGGAAAAAGCTTGATTCTAGATGCTTATTAAAATAACTTTTAACTAGCTATTCTAAAAACACTGAAGCACACAGTATGAAAACCACAGTCTTATTTTTGCTTTGCTAACCCTGGGTTTGGGTTTTGACGCAATGGGTGGAGTATCTGGGCAGCACTCTGACATCTAGCCAGGCTGGGGCTGGAGTTCTCAAAGTTTCAGTCCTTTACTGTTTCCTCAAAGTGACTTATTTATGCTCTTTGTATTAATATACAGGGTGGGGCAAAATTGAGTATGCAAAACAGAGTTTATTCTTATCTTATTTATTTTTGTATTATTATTTATTAACTAGAGCCCTGGTACATGAATTTGTGCATGCGTGGGGTCCCTCGTCCTGCTTGCCAATTGGGGCCTATAAGAGCCATCTTGATTAGTCCTTATAGGGCCAATCGTGGCCTGCCAGCTGGCTGGGGAAAGAGACCCCAGGAGGTTGGCTCACTGATCACCAGGGGGCAGCTCCTGCATTGAGTGTCTGCCCCTTGGTGGTCAGTGCATGGCATAGCGACTGGTCTCCTGGTCAACCAGTCATTTGGTTGACTGGTTGTAATGGTCACTTAGGCTTTTAGATAGATAGATAGATAGATAAATAATTGTATTATTTTCTGTATGGACAACTGTAAACCTACTTTTTCCCCACCCTCATAGAGTGTCCCCAAAATCTGTGTACACACTTTGAATAATTATAAAAGCAGTATTTATTAAAATATATTTTATTTTCAACATGTAGTAGAATCTACAGACATTGTATATACATTTTTTGTATGACATCCTGTATATTTAACTGATATGTTGACAAGAACCTTCTTCCCTTCAAATGTTTGAAAAGGTCTTTAAAACAAAATAAGGATTGAGTCATAGGTATCTTTAACACTTTTATTTTGGAAATAAATCCAAAATGAACTAGAAAGGTAAACAGGACACCAAGTTATGCCATCGCACAAATCAGACTTTGATGGTCCCACTTCTTTAATATTATGTCCTTAAGTGCTTATGACTAAAATTGATGAAATTTTGGCAAGGAGCTACTGTATTGTTTATCTCTCTTATTTGGTATGCAACAGTGTCCTCAATAATTTAAATTTTTATCTCATCTCTAGAATGGGAAATTTGCCTTATCAGTAGTTCTTAAATCCTTAAAGGAGGAAAAAAACTCTCTGAGCAAAAACAAAATTTTAACATTGCATATTGTAGGCACACTAAGTGTTCAAGTAATCATTTTGTTTTGGATATCTCATAGGTCTCAAGAGTTTAAAGACTCAGCTGTGATAATCAAACAAAATTACCTAAATTTATATACTTGTGTTTTTAAATTTGAATACATTTTATGCAAATGGCTTAAATTCTTTTGTAGAATCTTGCTTAATGTTCTGTGTCCTTATACATAAAATTGAAAGTTACTTGAGGCTGAAAATGTAAGCACTAGTTCAGCCAAAGTATTACAGAACAAAGAAATGTCTGCCTATGGCTGAATGCGAGTCTGCAGCTGCAGGCACAGGTGAAGTTGTTAAGAAAATTTAGAAATATAAAATGCAAAAAAGATTATTGAACCTAGAAAAACTATACCAAAAGTGGTATGGAGAGATTTCCTTCTCCATATTAACATTTCATGTATATGAGAATACTTATCTAGCTATCATTTACTTAATGCCATTCCTCCATAAAATATGATGATTATAGAACGATGGGCAAGAGGAGAGGGAGGGAAGAAGAGAAGAAGGTTAAATATGCATAAATTTTCAAAGGTATATGTACATACCAAATAGTACATATAAATGTTTATTTAATATATGTCAAATATTAATTTAGTTATATTAGAAAGTCACTTGTAATAAAATATTTTATCTGCTAAACAAAGCTGAAAGTATCAGATTTGTCTAAAAATATAACCTAATCTTGTGTAACACATAATAGTGTCCTATAGACACCTATATGAGAATTTTTATTTTCTTTCTCATCTATTTTCATCTTTTTATATCCTAAATAGGTTGAATCATTATACAATTTTACCTTTATACATAAGATATTCTCTGACATTGGTTAAAATGAATAAGTTAATATTATTAATAACATAATAGGTTTAGACTCTAGATCAGTGGTTTTCAACTGGTGTGCCACAAGAATTTTTAAAACATGAAATACCCAGAGAACAAACTGACAGCTGTCAGAGGGGAGGGGGGTTTTGGCGCTGGGTGGAAAAGATGAAAGGATTAAGAAAAACAACTTCTCCTCCCCCCCACCTCCCACTCCCCCCCAAAAAAAACACCTCACGAGACGTAGATGACAGTGTGGTGATTACAGAGGGAAAGGAGGTGGGGGGAGGTAGAAGAGGATCTAGTCGGGATAAATGGTGATGGAAGGAAACTTGACTTGGGATGGTGAACACACAATACAGTATACAAATGATGTATTATAGAATTGTACACCTGAAACCTATATAATTTTACCAACCAGTGTTACCTCAGTAAATTCAATGAAAAATTTTTTGAAATATGCACTACCTGACTAGTTAGTCAGGGGCACTGACCTCTTTTGTCTTAGATTATCGAATAAAAAATGACAACAGCAAATACGACAATAACCATCCAGTGTGAATGCCCTGTCTAGAACCGTAAACAAAGAGGTCATATAATATAGTTGCATCTTATTGGACATGTTGCATAATAAGGTTAATTGGTTAGTTCTTGGTACCAGAAATCTTTATATGCAAGTATGAGCATTTGGTTTTTTAACCAAAGAACTTATATGCATATATGTATAATCCATGGACACAGACAAAATCACTTTGGAGTAAAGATTACTATTGTTATTTTTTGGTAAATTAAAATTTTCTGTCCAGATTGGCAAGAAATATCAGATATTTTTTGGTATGCTGCATAACTTTAGTAATTAGTTTCTGTGTGTCATGATATGAAAAGGTCGAAAGTCGCTGCTCTAGATGTAAGATGAAAGTTCTAACCCAGCTTATCATCATTTACACTGCTTTGGGGATTTGGCACTTTAGACTTTTCCAGTGCATTTCTCAGATTGAAATGCTTTATTTGTTCAGGATTTCCTATTCCTGTCTTAGAAGCCTGGATGCTTTTAAAGATATTTCCACCCTTCCCTCATAGATCAGACAGATGCTTACCTTTAGGTAAGCAGTATGGAATGTGGCATCCAACAGGCCCAGGTTAATTCCATCTTAATGCATGTAATACATGAAGTTCCTCAAAAACACTCTGACAAAATATGAATCTAGGAAAAAATAAAGACAGTCTTTGACAATTATTGATAATTTAATCTTATTTGCTAATCCCACTTGTTCTAATGGGTTTATTTTCTGTATGATTTTTCATGTAATTCTTCACAATGTAGAAATATGTTAAATTTGTCCCAGTGATTGCTGAAACGTGTTGATCCCTAAATTCTAACCTAGAATGTCATTCTTTCCAAAACAACAATATTACTGTGTCATTTTTATCTTTAGAAGTCTATAATTGGAAGCCTATTAGATATGGTTGAAAGGCCTGTAGGTTGGACCACTGCAGAGTAGTACCAGCTTTCGGGTGTCCTGTTCATTCATGGAGTGGAGAGTAAAATAAAGAGTGGTAATAATTACCCACTCAAGAACTTAATGCCAACATCATGATAACATGCCCAGACTTACAAGGGATGAAAAATTAAACTTCTTTCTAAATGCTCAGTGGGATAGTTCTGCGTGATATATTTGTTTTAGGATTGCTAGCTTTTTTTTTTTTTTTTTTTTTTTTTTTTACAGTTGTGTGTCTGTGTTATAGGGGCGTGCGATTTTTGCCAGTGGCAGTCCTTTTGATCCAGTCACTCTTCCAGATGGTCGGACTTTGTATCCTGGCCAAGGCAACAACTCCTATGTGTTTCCTGGAGTTGCCCTTGGTGTTGTGGCGTGTGGATTGAGACATATCACAGACAAGGTTTTCCTTGCTACTGCTGAGGTACTGTAAAATACTCTTAAGTTCTCCCAGGGTGTAAAATACCAAAGCACCTCTATGTAGTTGTCTAATGTTGTTTTTATCTAGTACAATCTCAGCTCACTCCCTAGAAGATATAGCTGAAGGAGGGAAAAGTTTTCCCAGTAGAGAGAGAATAAGGGGCAGGTAGCAGGTTCATATTGAGTCATTTGTAAAAGATTGTTCTTTAGTAGCCAGCAAAAAACCCACAAAATTGTGTTCTGATTTTTTAAATGGAACCTTTTTTTATCTTTATATTTTCAAATTTTGTGCCAATAGTGAGACAATTAAAAATTTTGTTTCCAACCAGGCCGGTGTGGCTTATATTTTATAGCAGATACATCATAAGGGGAAAAAAAGGTCTTTTACTCATAGTAGCCATGTTTTCTTTCCTAAATAACTCCAGCACCCTCTAGTGACAAGTTGCTTGAAAAAAAAATCTTTCCATTTACTATCCAGGAAAAGTAATACCAAAAAACTATGAAGAAAAATAAATAAAATACGTTAATAGCATTAGTGTTATTCTTATCAGAGCTTGAGATCTCTTTTGGCCTTCCCACTTTTCTCTTAGGCTTCAAAACAATATTCCGGTTTTTGTACCATCTCATTGATTTCAGTGTCTCCCTTTCGTGTTTTTTGTTTTGTTTTGTTTTTTTAGCTATGAGCACTTTTCTGGCATTCATTTTTGTTCTTTTTTTCTTCCCTTTTGCTTTGAGAGATCTCATCCATTCTCTTGTTTCCATTATCATCACTCAAAAATTGGCCTATCTCTATTATCATCTTCATCATGTTTTCTTATCTAATGGGCATTCAGCCACAGAAATACTCTACTGATTGCTTAAACACAAGATGTGTAAAACCATATTGCTTATCTTCCCTTGCCTTCAATATTTGCATTTGTATTAGTGAGTTGGCCTTGCTAAGCAGGCACCAAAGCTTATCCTCATCCCAAAGTTTCCCTCATCTCAAAGTTTCCATGCATATACACTTACATGTAATTTCTCTCTATGACCTACTACCCATTGTTCTGCCTGGAAAACTCTGAAAATTATTCCCACCTATTGAAGCCTACCCTTCAGGTTATTGCTTAAGTCCCCCACATCCTCTTGTGATCACTCTGGCTGGTAGTGGTCTTTCTCCTTAGCCATGGCTGTCTTGATCGAACATACCAGCATTTAAATTTCATTCCTAGTGGTGTTATGCCCTTGAGAGCTTCGAGCTTTAAACAATTAAGTGTTGCCTTATGATTAAATTGTAAATTATTTATTTAAAAGAGAACTTCCATATTCTTCTTTTAAAATACCAGTAGCATCTAGTATGATGTTAAAGCATATAGCAGAAACTGAGTAGTACTTACTGAATTGAATTAAATAGAATAATCATGTGATTAGCAAGAAGAACAAATACAATGCCACATGCACTCACTGCTAGAGGGCCCTATAAAGAAGGAAGTCCTTTTCATCTAGATTATATTTTTAGTTAATCAAAGTAACATGTAGGAGATCTAGGTGAATTTTTTGATTGGCACCTGCAAATAACTATTAGGGTTATTGTAAAAATGTTAGTTAGGTATCTTAAGCAACTCGAAATCTCATGGACTGACACCAGTGATGAAAACTATTCCTGGACAGTTTAATCTCTCACACAGAGATCGCTGGCTTTCCTGGTACTCTGGACAGTCTCCCGGGCCTCTGATGAGAGCACCCAGTGTGCCCGCAGGGCAGCCCTCCTGGCTTGGCATTGAACATACAGAAGCCTGTCCATTCCTGGGAGGCAAACCTTGCCTGCTGTCCGCATGCCACTCCTCTTGAGGCACCTGCTTGCATCCTTTCATTCACCTATGTATATGTATATATACATAGTATTTTATTGGTGAACCATTTGAAAGCATCTTACAGATATTATGCCCCTTTACCCCTAAATATTTTGGGGAATTTCTTGTGATCAATATACATTATCAATTCAGGAACATTAGCATTGGTATAATACTATTATTTAATGCACAATCTAAATTCAAATTTTGCCAATTATCCATTAAAAAGGACCTTCATAGCGCCTAGGCTAATCCTTTAATCTGTAAGAATATTTTAGCCTTTCCCTGACTAATATGCCAGTTGTTTTACAGTGTTCCTCAATGTAGGCCTCTGATTGGTTCCTTCTGATTTAATTCAAGTAACATGGTTTTGTGAGGAGCCTAGTAATTGTCTCCTTCTCAGGGCAATACCTCAGGAGGCACATGGTGCCAAGTTTTCTCCTATTTTTAAAACCACTTTATGGAGTTATGATTGACATGTGAAAAGTTGTGGTGGTCAGAACACTTAACATAACATCTACCCTCTTAGCAAATGTTTAAGTGTGCATGTGTGCACTGCTTGATTTAGAAATGGGGATGGTTTGCAGACAGCAGACATTGATGCTAGTTAAGTGATCCAGATACTCCAGAATCTGTAGGAAATTAAAATCCTACCTGCAAGGTGACTCCTGTGTGAGATTGTGAGCTGGGGGTAATGGCATCATCAGCCTTTCACACCTTCCCTCTCTGCTTTCTTCTCCATCACTGTCATCTTCCTGTAACTTCCTACTACTCCCCTCTCCCTATTCCTTTATGTGGCAGATGGGAGAGCTACTAGCATTTCATGGTACAGTAGAACAGGAACTAGATTAAGAGAAAACCCAAATTTTATTCCTATCTTTTTCGCTAATGGTGTGATCCCACCAATCACCAAGCCTGTCTGGGCTCAGTGTTTCTGCTGATAAAGGGGGAAGTGCAATTAGATGATCACATGCATGTGATCCGCTTCTATACGTGACTACATATGTACCATTCACCTAATTATCCTCATAACCCCACGTTGTATGGTGTGAAGTGTAAACACTTTTGTTTTTCTTTTTTTTTTTTAAGGTTATAGCTCAGGAAGTGTCAGATAAGCACTTGGCAGAGGGCCGCCTGTATCCGCCTTTGAACACCATTAGAGATATTTCTCTGAAAATCGCAGTAAAGGTAAAGCTGTTCTTGTTCAACCTCATGACATTTAGACTCTTAACTACCTGTCTTATCCGTGTCTCCATGGTGGGTGGATCCGCATCTCCATGGTGTATAGCATCTTAAAGATCACAACTATTAACACTGGGCAAAGGGCAATGAAATGACGGCAAAGCACTCAAAGCTGTTGGGGTGGCTGAAGGAATCAGCCAAAAAGAACCTAATGGCAGAGAAATCTTTTGTAACTGAGAGAGAAATTTATATTTTTGCAATATAGCTGTATTAGTTTGTTAGGACTGCCATGTCAAAATACCACAGACTGGGTGATTTAAAAACAAATTTATTTTTTCATAGTTCTAGAGGCTAGAAATCTTAAGATTCAGGCATAAGCAGGACTAATATCTTTGGAGGCCTCTCTCCTCAGCTTGTAGGTGACTGTCTTCTCTGTGTCTTCATGGGGTCTTTCTTCGTTGTATGCAAATCCCTGGTATCTCTGTTCAAGTTTACCTTCTCCTAAAAACACCAGTCAACATGGGTTAGGGCTCACTCTTTAATTATCTCTTAAAGGCCCTGTCTCCAAACACTCTGAGGTACTGGGGGTTAAGGCTTCAATATTTTGGGGATACATAGTTCAGCCCATAATAGTAGTTATACATTTATATTTAAGCGAGGGTTTCTCAACTTCATGCACATTTTGTCTGGATAACTCTTTGTTGTGGGGCTGTCCTGGGCTTTGAAGGATATTTAGCAGCATCGCTGGCCTTTTCCCACTAGATAGATGCCAGTAGCCTCTGCATGGTTATGATAGTCAAAAATGTTTCCAGACCATTGCCAACTGGTCCCTCAGAGGTGAAATTATTTCTGGTTAAAAACCAAAACTATTAGCAAGTTTATCAAAATGACACCATTTTGGATTCATATGTCATTATTTATCTTGTTAATTGAGGATAATCTGCTTGGTTATTTATTTGTAAAAAAAGTATGCTCATATTTTCTCCTGATGTGTGTCTACAAGACTTTAACTAGTTTAAATGGTTATTGTACCACACAGTAGTTGTAATTACAAGAGAGCGAGTATGGAAAGAAAAGAAAACCAAGGATAGAACATCATTTCTCTTCTGCCAAAAGATAGAAGAAAGCAGTTAGGAAGAGAAATCATGATTTCAGGGAGAGACTCAGAACTGCGCAGCATGTCAGAAATTAGAGGAAGACACACTTTAAGGATGGGGGTGGACATTGTGACTAAGAAAAATCAAGTCCTGGTGAGAAAAACTCATTTGAATTATGAAAATTTTTATTTATATTTAAGAAGTCATCAGAAACTATTACAAAAAGCAATTTCAATAGTACAAAAAGTTAAAAAGTCTGGGGAGAATGGAGAAAGGCAGCACAATCCAAGTCACTCTTTCAGAGAGTTTGCCTTTGACAAGAAGAGAGGAAAGATTTCACTGAGAGGATCATTAAGAGTCTGTGTCCTGGGAGCAAAAAAAGGAGTGAAATTCCACATAGTCTATGTCAGAAATGAAACAATGCATTTTAGGTACTTTGGAAAATGGAGAAGAGGGAAATGCCTAAATTCTACCTTTCTATTAGAAGCATCTTATCATTTTGGTGTGTGTGCTTCCAATCTTTTTTCACGTGTTTGCTTTCTTTTCTAACAGCTTACCTAATAATAGACAAACATGCAAATTGACCATACCTCTGCTTCGCCACCAGCCAATCAGGAGTGATATGCAAATTAAATCAACAAAGATGGTGGTTAATACACAGGTGCAGAGTGACAGGGGTGAGCAGGATGCTTGGTGATAATGCAGGCATTCTGCCCCACCCCCAGTCTCTCAGGGCCTCTAGGCAGCATGGGAAGGCGGGACTAGAGCAGAAAGAGGTGGCTCCTGAGTGGAAAGAGGCGGCTCCAGGGCCTGAACAGAAAGGGGCTGGGCTGGAGTGAAAGGTGGTGCTGGTAGTCAGGGAAAGGAAAGCCCATTCTAGGATGAATCTTCATGCATTGGGCTTCTAGTCACTTAATAATGTATGGTGTTTTGTTTTCTGGTATTTTCATAAACACTTCTCCATAATATAGTAGTCTTAATAACCATAATTTTTCATAAATGCTTTTCATTGAGAAGTTATATCTAACCATTCTAATATTCTTCGAAAACAGACTTATCTAAATAATTCTAGTGTACAAACAGCTCCTCTGTGCAACTGAAGTGAATTTAAGAACACATATGGAGTGATTCATTTTGATAAGAGGGAAAATCCATTTTCCTCAAAGAAAATATGGGAAGAGAGGACTTTTGAAGAGAAAGATAGTTTGAGTTGATGAAAAGGGAAATTGAAATTTTCTTCTCAGATTATTTGGAATTTTCTCAGAAGAGTGGTGAGAATTAAATGCAGACTTAACCAGGGATGGTTTGAAATTACCTGTGGGAAATCTGAGAGGAAATTGCTTTTTTATTTTATTTTTCAAAAGGAAGATAAAAGCATAATGTGTAACCACATAACCCAGGGAGGTGAGGAATAGTAGGACATTTGGGGAGAGAGCCAAGAAAGGAGAAAGCTGGCATTGAGGGTTCCCCACTCCGGGGACTAGAAAGGAGTGTGTGACACAGAGACATGGAAACAGGGTTCTGTGATGCTGGGAAGGAGCGTTGAAACTGCCCACGGAGTCCTGCTGGTTAGGTGAGCAGGGTCAGGAGACTGGGGTAAAAAAAAAAAGAGATTTTATAAGAGGCTGTGGTCAGAATAGAGATTATTAAAACTGCAGGGTGTTGAAGTTCAAACTTGGTAGGCATATTACGATATTCAGTTCAAGTTAATTACCAGTCAGGTCATTTCAAGATGTTTCCCACGTTATCTGAGAAATCCTGGAGTGATTTCTTGAATAAATCTCTACTATCCACACTTCCCGTTGTTGTTGTCATCGTATTCGCCACTTGCTACATAATTTATATTTGGATTTTCATTTTATATCTTCTTTGTGTATGTATTCTTTAATACAACTTGATGTTTTTGAAAACAGACAAGATATAAATTATAGCCCTAACTGGTTTGGCTCAGTGGATAGAGCATTGGCCTGCGGATACAAAGGTCCCAGATTTGATTCCGGTGAAGGGCATGTACCGTGGTTGCAGGCACATATCCATAGGGCATGTGCAGGAGGCAGCTGATAGATGTTTCTCCTTCATCGATGTCTCTAACTCTCTATGCATCTCCCTCTCTGTGAAGAAATCAGTAATATATATATATATATATATATATATATATATATATATA